>CM061240.1:45718351-46968351 GCA_030848705.1 Heracleum sosnowskyi
CTTTTCTCTCTCTTTCTCTCTAACAAGCAACTCTGTTCGAAGTTTTATCTCACTCAACAATGGCACCCATAGTCAAGCTTATGTCTGCTGGAGGGTTCATCTATGAGAAGAACAACTCCATCCCTTTTGTTGCAAAGGAAAACCCGAACAGACTTTTCTTCAAAATGATGGATTTCATGAAGAATTGCAAGTTGAGCTATGCAATGTTCCACTCTACACCAATCTACAATGAAATAATTGAGGAAATTTGGACCTCATGTGAATATAATGGAACAAATTGCACTCTGCAATTCACTCTCCAAGGTAATGAGTACATAGTTAATTCTGATGTTTTGCAAGCATGTTTACATATTCCTGATAATAACTGTGATGCTTTGCCTACTAACACTGAAATAACTACCATGCTAAATTCTATAAACTACTCTTTGCCTACTGATAATCTGGGTAGAATAATTAGGAGAGGTTTGGTTAGGGAATACAGTTATTTAGCTGATGCATTCATTAAGGTCTTTTCTGGAAAGATTAGTAATTTTGATGCATTAACTAACTCTATGTTAATTCTCCTAACCATGCTTCTAAATGATAGATATTACAACTTTAGCACCCAACTTGTTTATGAAATTGGTGCTAAGTTGGGTGATAAGGCAAATAGGAAGAAAAATATCTATTATGCAAGGTTTCTGATGATGCTGGCTAATCATGTTAGTCCAGCACCATTAGTTATCTCTAACCCTAATGCCAGGTTTGAGTGCTTTGTACAAGAAAAGAGAGTATTGACAGACATACTGAGGCTGAACTACAATGGTGATGTTCCAGTGGTGTATCTGCCAATCATTGAGGTAACTACTACTATCCCTGTTAGTATAGCTGTTACTTCTATTGTCTCCTCCAACCTTGTTGCTATGGAGTCCGTAGCTGTGACCCAACAGGCTCCTGCCCCAGCAACTAAATCAAAATCAAAGAAATCCTCCAAGCCAACCTCAGGTGCTTCTCAAAAGGCACCTGTTGTAAAAACTACCACACAACCTAAGGGGAGTGAGTCTGGAGTTGTGAGAGGTGAGGGAAGGGGTGAAAATCAAAGAAACCCCAAGAATAAGGAAGGTGAGGTAAGTGTTTCCCAGCCTAGCCCCATCGTGTCTTCCCAACAAGGCACAATGAGTAAAATGGATTTAAACACAAGTCTAATTGCATCCTCCCAAAAGGATGTGATTATTGAAACAAGCTCTCCACCTAGAGCACAGTCCAAAAGGGTAAGGGACACTTCAAGCCCACAGTCTACATTTTCCCAATACCAAAGGAGAGTGAAGCAAAAGACCAAGGGTTCACAGGGTGCACACACACTGGAAGCAACACTTCCAGTTTCTCAAATTCAGTTTGATGTAACCCCTATTATTTCTCTGGGGTTACAGTCCCCCTCTCTAAACATTAATCTTGATTTATCTCCATCCAATTCACCAACTCAATCTTTAGATGTGGACATGATCCATACATCTTTTCCTGATTCTCCAACTCTAATCTTGGAGAAGCCCCACTCTGAAGCTGATGGTCATCACTTATTAAGTGATTTGTTGGGCCATCAACCAAGTTTTTCTGAAACTGCAAGAGAATCTGTGGACCCCAATCTCAAATCAATCACCACAGATTCTACTGTAATTTCACTTTCTCAAACTGCTTTATTGACTTCATCAACGAAACAGCCTCTTTCGTTGACAAGTGTTTCTCCATCAACGGTACCTATACCGTTGACAGTTCAAACTACCATTTCGTTGATAGGTCATTCTACACCTTTTACTGAAAATCAAGTTGTTTCCACAACTAGTGTAGATGACCTGGTGGTAGTTGAGACACTTTTAGGTTTGAAAGGGAGTGAAATTGAGAGGCTGGCTTGCAGCCAGGCAAAAGGAGAGAATGAGAGTGAGAGGCTGGCTATTTCTTCCAGCCAGGCAAAAGGAGAGATTGAGAGTACCACCTTAGTAGGTGAAGGTGAGGGTGTGAGAGGTGTGAGCCATGGGGAGCCCATGATGCAAGAAAAGAGTGGAGAGAGAGAAGGGACTACAGGAGCAATAAGGGTGGAAGCAGCCATTGCTAATGAGTTAATGGAGGTCAGTGAGGGAGAAAGGGAACTTACTTTCCAAGAGCATTATCAACAAACTCTGGATAGTATTTCCCTGGATCCTGAGACCTTTACTCATCCTGTGCCAGCCTATCAAGTTATGCCTCAACAGGGCAATGTGGAGGCAGAAAGGTCACTCAACTTAATTCATACTACTGCATCAATGCAAAGAGCAAAGGATGCCTTGACCAATCTACCTCCAGGAGCTGCAGCAAGTGGAGACTTTGAGTTTTCTGATGATGAGGACAGCTATGGTGATAATCTACAGGTGGCCACCACTTCACAGACTGGGACTTCTGTGGTGCCTCCTACACCAGACTGGCTTTCTCAGGGTATGCATGGAAGAGTCACTCTAGATGCTGCTATCTCAAGGCAGTACAATGAGGCCTATCTAGCTCATGAGTCTGCAAATGCAAGGGACAAGAAATTCTACAAGGCCATCATGGATTCTCTGGAAATTCAAAGGCTATAAATGATGCAGACAAGGATTGAGGCTACAGAAATCAAGGACTCCATTAGCAATCTCAGGGATGCTAACTACAGGATGTTGGATGAAAAGCTCCCTCTTCTCACTGTGTCCAAGATGACCAGGTTTTTCTCTAAGGAACCTGAGGTGGCTACATCCTTGAAAACTCTCTCTACAAGAGTGGACAAGGTGGAAGCTACACTTTCTCAAATGCAGAAGGAACAGGAGAAGCAAACTCAGCTACTCACTCAGCTAGTGGCAGCTCAAGGACTCCCAGTCATCTCTCTTGATGCTAACAAAAAGGGGGAGAAATCTAAGGAGCTAAACATTCAAATCACAAAGGTGTTGGTCCCAGCCATTTCACTGCCACAGGAGCCACTAGCAATGGGGGAGTTTGGAAAGAAGAAAAAGGATAGTATTGACCTGATCCAGGAAGCTTCTATGAGGATGAAACTTGCAGAACAAATCAAAGATCACTGGTCCAACATAGAAGCAAGGTTCAAGAACATTACTGAATCTTCAAAGACAGATCAGCCATCAACAAATGCAATGGTGACTGTACAAATGGAGCCACAGTTCAAGAGCTCTTATGCTATAGAGCCCCTTCAGCATGGAATCCTTCAAGATTCAAGAAATGAGAAGGGTCAATCTTCATGCTTTAAGAATGTGGATGCAAGAGGGATGTCTCCAATATCACCTACCAAACCCAAAGGCAAGAACATTGAAAGGATATTTTATCCTGCTCCAAAGCCAGATGAGTTCAAAGTCCTAGGGAAGCTGATCATTGAGAGCAAGGAAAGCAATCATCCAAGCATAAGGAATCAAAGGGCCATCATCTACAGGGACAGCAAGGAAATCTGCATTTGGGTTGGTCACCCAAATTTTGCAAAGGCCAAGGCTGAAGAATCTGAAAGGGCAGCAATGCAAGCATTGGCAGTTGCTCAAGCACTTGAAGATGAAGAGACCTTTCAGGAAGAAAAAGCCAAGGATGGAGCTAATGAAGCTGAACCAGCAAGGAAAAGTGTAAGGCAACCAAAGGCTAGAGCTAAGAGGAATCTGAACTTTGAAAAAGAGGACTCTCTGGACACTGCTCAAGCCCCTTCCACAACAAGTGCACATCAAATTCCTATTGATCTACCTATTGGAGGAAAGTTGGCCTGTGACCCTGCACACCCTGTCAACTTTCATGATCAACCAATCATGCCAAAGGAGGAGCCTATTGAATTTGATGAAGCCTATTTTCCAAAGTTCCTATTTGAAAAGGATCAACCAATGAAGACAAAGAAAAGGGCTGTCAAGGCAAAGCCAGTATTTGTGAGGAAGCCACAATCTCAGAAACCCCCTACAAATCCAGAGGACTGCATGTACATTGCTGACATCAGGGAAGAATCCAACTTACATCTTGATTTAGACAACCTGGTGGAAGTAAGGGGCATTGCAGCTTCTCAAAAGTTACCTGAAAGATTGGTTTTCACATACAAGGGTGGTAGAGAACAAATATGGCCTCTCTACAGAATTTTAGGAGAAGACTACCAAACACTACTCACAGTGTTTAGATGCTTGAAGAAAGACTTTGGCTTCACCAAAACAGCCAAGTCTGAGGTGGTCTCCAAGATATGTCAAATAAAGGCTAGCTGGAACAAGCCTGAGGCTCTTCCCAGGATGCTAAGAGTGCCCTCAACAGGAAAGAAGATCCATCTTCAACCTTACTGGATGATGGAATTTAAGGACAAGGACAACTGCAGAAGGTTCTTCAGGATGGAAGACCAGCTGGATAAGGCATCTAATCAAACTCTAAGGTTCATGCAATCCAAGCTTGGTGATCAAGATGAAGAAGAGAAGATCTTTTACAGAAGGCTACAGGTCCAGATTGAGGAGAACAACTCTAGGAGAGGGAAGAAGTCTATGCCTCAAAGAAGACCAAGATGAATCATTTGCTCAGTCTAGAGGAGCACATTTGGGCATTAGTCTTGTAAGTCTTGTTTTATGTCTAAAACTTTATGAAGCTCAATGCAATTTTTACTTTTATCATGGGTAATATGTCTGAGTGTTTTTGTTATCATCAAGGCTCTTGATTTATGGCTGTTATTCTATCAGTCATAAATTGGGGGAGATTGTTAGGAATATGTTGTTCTTGATGATAATTGTAAAAACACTTAGTAGATTTTGTATTAAGTTATTTTGTAACTGTCAACGAAATGGCATGCTTTGCAGTGTTTCGTTGACAGGAAGCTCATCAACGGAATGAGTGTTGTAGCAATTGCACTGTACAATACTTCACAGTTTGATATGCATTTGATGTATGTTTTAGATAGGTTTCCTAAGTCATGTTGACTAAGTACTAGATAGGCAAAATAGGTTGGTTAATTGTAAGTATATCATGCCTTGTAATTTTGCCTAAGTGAAGACATGTCAACGGTATGAGGATTACTCTATCAACGAAACGAGAGAAACACCATCAACGGAATGAAGAATAAAGCTATCAACGAAACACATCTTCCTGCTATCAACGAATCATTATTGCTTTTCTGAATAGTTGACAAAGTGATAGTGACAGGTTACTGAACAGATCTAAAGGAGATGTGGAAGTGTACTTTGCATTGGAAACCATTAAAATGGACATGGGGAATAAGGAAACATCCCAGTTTCCAATTGGGCTCTTGGGAGTGATCATAATAAGCATGAAGACAAAAGCAAGGATCTCCAAGGACCACTGGAAAAAGGGATGAAAAGCAAACTATTGGCGGTTATCTTTAGTGTACTTTAGAGTAGCCAAAAATAGTATTGTAAACTTGGGAATATATAACCAAGTGTAGCAGTTAGAAAGAAGTTAGAGAAGAAAAACAAATAGTTTGTATTAGCTATCTTTGAGAGCATTCTTCTCTACAACTCTGTAACTGAGCAGCTGTGTACTTTTGTATCACAGATTATTTCCGCAATAAAAACACTTCAGTTGGATCATCAAACAATCCAACTGAATTATTTATATCTTGTGTTTTTGTTTATTCAGTTCAGTTTTATTTTATCAGTGTTTTAAGTTTAAGAAAATATCAAGAATTGTATTCAACCCCCCCCCCCCCTTCTACAATTCTGTTAGGTCATTTGGGAATAACAGTTACCTGGTTGCTTGAGGAGCTTGCTTCCTGCTCATGATTGTTAGCCATAAGAGCCAAGTTGACATATTCAACATCATCATCAGAATCTTCACCATTACCAGCCCAATCATACTCCTGAGACATGAAAGCCTTTTCTTTTTGCTTGAGAAGTTCAAAGTATTTCTTTTTATAATCAACAGGCTCAAATTTCCTGTTGCTCTTCTCAATCTTGGGCTTTCTGCAGTCTCCAGCAAAGTGACCAAGCATTCCACAATTGAAACATTTAGATTTAGACTTTTCAATCCAGTTACTTTTGTTAGGTTGAAAGTCTCTCCTTGGTGGCCTTGCTTCTAAGTTTCTCTTGAACTTGAACTTAGAGAATTTTCTTGACAGAAAAGCAATGTGTTCATCAATCTCATCTAAGTCATCCAAGTTGGCTGGTTCTGGTTCTTCTTCTTCTGTCATCTTACCTTTACCCTTGCTAACATCACTTCTACAACTAGCTCGACTAGTTGTGGCCTTTGCAGCTTCTTCAGTGTCATCTTCCAGTTGGTTCACAGATGCAATCAATGCAATGGATCCACCCTTCTTCTGTACCTTCTCAATTTCTTCATCTTGCTCCATTTCCAACTCATATGTCTTTAATGTTCCATACAGCCTTTCAAGAGTGTAGTCTTTGTACTCTTGAGTGTTTCTGAGAGAAACAGTCATAGGCTTCCATTCTTTTGGAAGAGCTCTAAGAAATTTAAGGTTTGAATCCTTGGTTTGATAGATCCTCCCATACAACTTTAATCCATTCAAAAGCTTTTGAAACCTACTAAACGTGTCATTTAGGGTTTCACCAGCTTTAAAGTGAAAGTGCTCATATTGTTGTATAAGGAGTTGCATTTTGTTCTCCCTTACTTGCTCAGTTCCTTCACATAGTGTTCTGACAGTGTCCCATACTTCTTTGGAGGTTGTACAGTTTATGACATTGTCAAACATCTCTTGCTCCAAACCATTAAACAGAATGTTCATGGTTCTTTTATCTTTATGGACTTCTGCAACATCTTCAATAGTCCATTCTGAGACAAGTTTTGGAATATCCACATCAGGAGCATCATCTGGCAGTCCAACTCTAGATGCAAACTTCATGGGAACGTGTGGACCTTTCTCAATGCAGTCTACATATCTCTCATCCATAGACATGAGATGTAAATGTATCTTTACTTTCCAGTGAAAGTAATTGTCCTTATCAAGAACTGGTATCTTCACACCTGCATCCTTCTTCACCGTGGTTTCTGTTTTGGTCTTGATCTTTAAACTTCTTGTATGTTAGAAGCTCTCTCTGATACCAATTGTTAATCCCAAATGACCTAACAGAATTGTAGAGGGGGGGGGGGGGTTGAATACAATTCTTGATATTTTCTTAAACTTAAAACACTTATAAATAAAACTGAACTGAATAAATAAAAACACAAGATATAAATAATTCAGTTGGATTGTTTGATGATCCAACTGAAGTGTTTTTATTGCGGAAATAATCTGTGATACAAAAGTACACAGCTGCTCAGTTACAAGGTTGTAGAGAAGAATGCTCTCAAAGATAGCTAATACAAACTATTTGTTTTTCTTCTCTCACCCTTATTTTAACTGCTACACTTGGTTATATATTCCCAAGTTTACAAAGCTATTTTTGGCTACACTAAAGTACACTAAAGGTAACCGCCAATAGTTTGCTTTTCATCCCTTTGTCCAGTGGTCCTTGGAGATCCTTGCTTTTGTCTTCATGCTTATTGTGATCACTCCCAAGAGCCCAATTGGAAACTGGGATGTTTCCTTATTCCCCATGTCCATTTTAATGGTTTCCAATGCAAAGTACACTTTCACATCACCTTTAGATCTGTTCAGTAAACTGTCACTATCACTTTGTCAACTATTCAGAAAAGCAATAATGATTCGTTGATAGCAGGGAGATGTGTTTCGTTGATAGCTTTATTCTTCATTTCGTTGATGAGTAAACTTCATTTCGTTGATGAGTAAACTTCATTCCGTTGATGGTGTATCCTTGTTCCGTTGATAGAGTAATCTTCATACCGTTGACATGTCTTCACTTAGGCAAAATTACAAGGCATGATATACTTACAATTAACCAACCTATTTTACCTATCTAGTACTTAGTCAACATGACTTAGGAAACCTATCTAATACATACATCAAATGCATATCAAACTGTGAAGTATTGTACAGTGCAATTGCTACAACACTCATTCCGTTGATGAGCTTCCTGTCAACGAAACACTGCAAAGCATGCCATTCCGTTGACAGTTACAAAATGACTTAATACAAAATCTACTAAGTGTTTTTATAATTATCATCAAGAACAACATATTCCTAACAATATGGATAGACATGATATTCATTTACTTAAAGCACTTGTGATTTTTGCCTAGTTTACACAAGAATAGTGGGACTTCAAGGGAATAGTGGGACCATAAATAATCATTTGCACAAATCCATCCTAAATAAATAGCCAGTTTTATTGCAGAAAGCTTATTTTAGATACAGGAAAAGGAGTATGAAGAGGAAGAGATAGGCTGGTGTTGATCCGATAGGTACCGCTTTTGATTGAATGAAGGTTCATACTCTGATTGAATAAAGTTTGATGGCTATATATCCAGCAGATCAGTGCTGTTTTCTGTTGTATATGCTTGCTCAAGCTCTTATATTTATATTTGGATTGTGAAATAAGTCATAGCATCCATCAGTACTGTGTTACTTGCCAAGATGATTGGCTCTCTCTCTCTTTTAAATATTAGTCTTTTATTTACCGAAATTATAATTAAGTACACCAACTATATATCTGATATTCTGGTTTGCATGTAAGTGCCCTCTAGTGAGCTTGTACTGACTTCTGGTATACTTCGTAAGCATTGTTTAAGGCTTCTACATGCTTTACATTTGTGCAGTTGCCACCAATCACATAGTGTCTGTTCTCAGTTGCACTGCACTTGGATATGGTTTCCTCCTTATAGACATGACAAAATGCTTTGCTTGACATGAAGACTGTGATCTAAATAGACTTGTGTGTTGCTAATTGGTGTCTTCTTAAAATTGAAGGCTATGATCTTTTCACTTGTTCAATGAAGCTACTAACTGATTTTCCTGAAGGTTAACATAATCTGTAATTATTTGATATTTAAAAAGGAATCTTTATATTTATGATGTTGAAAATTTTCCTGCTATTTTATGCTTACAGTGCTGAAGGAGTGCCAGGAAATGTGGAAAGCAATTGTCTTACAATAGGCTTGATTAAAGTTCGTGACACTTACCCATTTGGCATTTATTAAAGAAATTTTGTTTGGTTTGCTTGTTTCTAGTTATGGTATCATGGATTTTTTCAGTTGTCTTTGTTATGTGCAGAAGGTTTGATGAACCAACATGGGCCACCTTCGACATAACTTCTCATGCTACATGGTTAAAAAAACTAGAAGCTAATCTCAGGAGACTCTTTTGCTACTGTATCAAGTGATCAAGACAATAGCGACTCAAGGCAGCGCTACTTAGCAATTTAATTCTGTAATTAGCACTAGTATTTAAACTTGGTTATTTGGTACTTTGGATCTTTAGGTATTTAGTAAGATGTTAGATATGCCTTGGTGGGATTGTTTGATTAGTATGTAGAATATTTGGGATGGTTTGGATGGTATGTAGAAAATTTGGGATGATGAATATTTTGGATGGGTTTCTTTTATGTACAAAACTGGTATTGCAGAAATTTTAATTAAAGTGTTGTATTTTCCCTTTTTAGTGTTGCATTACAGGATATAATTGTGTTGCATTAATAAATTTAGTGTTGCCTTAAATATAATATTATTGTTTAACAATGTATTGCAAAGCGTTACATTACAACATGTGGGTCACACAGCTGATGTGGCATGTGGGTCCCTTTGCTAACGTGGCATGTGAGTGGGCTCCCTACTGACGTGACATGCTAGTGGGCCCCACTATGGTGACCTGGAAGCCAGGCTCCATTTCATGTGTATGGCAACAGTAATTGATGTGCATTTACATGCTAGTAGTGTTGCATTACAATTTTAATGCAATGTTTTCTCGGTGTTGCAGTAGATGGCAAAAAGCGTTGCATTATAGAGCAAAGGCCACGGCCGCGGATGCAACGCCCATTTTGTGTTGCATTTTTTGAAAAATAAGCTTAATGCAACGCTTTTTTGGCCTACAACAACATTAAATATGCGCTTATGGCGTAGTGAACAGTTTATTTATGAATAAGGTTGAAGAAATATTGAACGGTTCAATTATTTTTCGAGTTAGGCTCGGTTCAAAGCCAATATCATCGATTTGATATGTTATCGAACTCGAATTTTGATTAAAAAAAACTTGTTTGACAATTTTATCGAACAATTGTTCCATTTGATAAGAAATTATTCAAGTTCAACAAGATATCGTTCGTGTTTAGTTTGGTTTGCTTATAGCACTGCATATACACTAAGTAAAATTTTAGAAAATTTTCTGTTATATATTAATTTAAACAATTTACAAAACTAAAAGATTTTACTTTCGTCTATCGATGTACTATAAAATCTTAAATGAGTGTTCAAATTTTAATTTATATAAGTTTAGAAATTAAATGATAATATTTATAAAAAGTTAAACTCAACCAATTAAAAAATATTCAAAATAATATTAAATCAGTAATAATCCAACAATTTAGTTAAAAGTATTTCGTTGTAATATAGTAATAATTAACAAAACAAATAACCCAAAAATAATGTATCAAAAATTTTTAGAATGATGTTCATCGTAATACATTTAATTTTATCATCTTCACATAAATCCCAAAAAAAAATTCACCATTTAGAAGTACTAATAGTTGATCATCATCATCTTAGAGAAATCCTAATAATCGTTCATCATCAGCATATAATGAACGTGAACAACATGAAATCAACACAAATAATCACCCAAAAAATAAATTAAGATATACTATAAAGAATAGAGAGACAAAATCTTCAACATTTTATTGTTTAAAAGTAGAACCAAATGTGCATATTTTGAAAGGAATATGAAAATTAAATTAAAATATGTGTTTCTCTAACCATTAATTTCCTATTTTGCTTGATTTGGAAATTTTTTATAGTGAATTTATATATTTAGTTGACTTTAAAAATAAAATTTTAAAATATTAATCATATGAGTTTTTTTTTTGAAATGAATCATATGAGTTCTAATATGAGTTCTAATGAGAACCCCTACTAAATGAATTATGAGATTTAATACTAGCTAGTCATAGGGTTATAACTCAACTGGTACACTCGCGAACGGTTCGATGTTCGAATCGAAAAAAGCTCGATTCAGTTTCAGTTCAATTCATAAATGACTTGATCTTAAGCACGGTTTTAAGGATCGATTTACAAATGAGCTAAGTTTGATCATAATAAAAACTCGACTTCATAGTTCGCGAATAAGTTCGAATTAATGTGTTCATGAACATGTTCATTTTCCACCACCACCACCATCTCCTTTTCTACTTTATAACCACAATCTCTAGTCATCAGCAACAACTGCAACCACTGCCTCCCGCCACCAACTTAATTCAGTGATGATTAAATTTAAACTAAAAGCACCACATTCAAGCCATGATCCGACCACTATCTCCTTTCACCACCTCCGTCGACTACATGCCATATCTAAACCACTATATTTAAACAAAATAATCAGAATCAAATAGAAGTTAGTAACCGAGCGAAAAAAAAGTTGGCAAAATCAAATTGTTACAACCTCCAACCACTACTTCCGACAACCACTTACAAATCATCAATTACATATTAAAATTACCACAATCAAATTTCACAACAACCACATTTCCGCTACTTATCACTAGCCTCTCCACCACAACCTTCGGTATCTACAAATCATCACTATTTGATAGACAACCAAATACAAACCGAAATCACCATAAAATCACAAATCTCGACAAAAAATCAAAATAAATCACGTATCTGAAAATGAAGTCAAAGATCATGAAAAAAATTGAAAGAAATGAATAATGTTTAGAAGAAGTATGCGTTAGTGACGAGTCGAAAAAATCGATAAAACAAAAAAAGATGAAGATTGATGGAAAAGATGAAAACAAAATGTATATATTATTTATATGCGTGAGATCTAAAATATGATCCAAATTAAAAATAGTAAAGAATGTTTGATTAAAACTAGATCTTATATCTTATATTAGTTTAAATTCTTATATTCTTTAAAATTGTTATTTTAAAAGTACACCCTTTTTAAATGAATATTTATATAACAAATAAATGAATATTACACAATGGTTAATAATAACTAAATTATCTTTGCAAATTAAAGTTATATATCTTTTTTAATACAACATTATCTTTTATAATTTGTGTGCCGAAATTTAGATATTAGTAGTAATATTAATAATATTCGTATAAGAAAGGGATAAATATTTTTGTATTTAGATTTACGTTTTAATATTATTCAAGTTGATAATAATTGTGGATCAGCGCTAGTTGGGCCTGTTTGGCAATGGGTTTATAAGTCAACGTATGGCTTATAAACCCGTAATAGCTTATGGGGGTGTTTGTTGATCCAACTTATGACCCAACTTATAACTTATATGTTGATAAGTTGAATTTAATAATGAGGTACATTTTCCTGAACTTATTGACTTATTACTCGATTTCTTTGTTTTTTAATACTTTATATTTTTACCTTTGTGTTTTTAAATATTTTTTAATTTAAAATGCAAGTGTTGAAATCATTGTATTTAATAATTCATTTTTTCAAATTTAATTTAGCAAACTTTTAACTAACTTATAAGTAAATTTATCCAAACACCCGTATAACTTATAAATTATACAAATTAATTACTGATTTTAAGCTATAAATCGATTTCTTTTTTGTGATACACCGAACATGCACTTTATAAAACACAGGTAACTTTAACGGATATATTAATGAAATATATTATCATGCAGCAAATTTCCAAAAAACGCAAACTAGTCCACAACTACTAGAAAGCGTGCAACGTGGTCTTTCCGTATCCACAACTTCCCTTTCAGTTTTGTCCTTTCATTCCAAAAATGAAAAGCCCTTTTAAAGCCTCCCTCGTCTCTACACACAAAAAATGAATGTAACATTACTTAGAAACTGGAAGTTGATTTCATTTTGTCCCGCCCAAATGAAGAAAATGACTACAAGACTCCGCCCCTCTTCTTCCAGTAACAATCCTCCAGGTTCACTCTATAGTACTTTCCTGTGTTACATTGTGTTTGTTTATGTATCTATGTCTGAATATATAAATGTTGGCCCCCTTGTTGCAGATCCCAGTGTTTATGTTAGAAACAAAAGGGTCAAGAAAAATGTTGAAATCTCAGCAGGGGATGCAGAGGAACTTAAACCCCAACAACCCATTAAAGTATGTTTGTATGTTAAGTGCTTTTCCTTTGAAATTTACCTTTTTAAATGTAGTTATTTGTTTACCATTTGTAGGCTATTTGTTGTATAATTGTATTTTATGAAATGGGTCATCTTAGAGTTTGTGTTTTTTGGGAGTTAGATGGTTAATAAATACAGGATCATGTTCTTGAGGTTGTCCTTTCATAAGTACCCTGAGCTTAGAATGGATAATCATGCACGAGGGAAATGATTGTAATTACCGAAAGTATGGTTACTGTTTTTATACTAGAAAGCACTTTCTACTCTGGTAATGGGCCATTTTCTCTGTTTATTGCGATGGCTTAGGACCTCCTCTAAGTACATTATTTGTGTTTCATAGTTACTTTGATCTACATGAACTCAAAGGAACCCATTTACTAACTGCAGCCTTCTGGTCTACCTGATATTGAAGACTTAGCAAACAAGAAGGCTAGTAAACTTCCCAAATTACGTAAGTACTTTTATCTTTAGGTGCATAGTCTTTGCATGATCAACAATTTACATATGTATGCATCGGGTCCCTGTTAAACTGACAACATTTAATCACTGGAACAATTGCTTTACCCAGTTTTTTTGGTTGGTTTTGTTGAATAAGCTTATTTTTTCAAAATTTACTTTGCGTCGATATATGCATCCTTAGACACAAATAGTTATCCTTTGCCTTTGTCAACTACAAAGACAAGTGTCCCCAATAAATTCTTTTATGGCAGAAAGTACACTAAACCCATTTATATGGGTTTGGTATATGGGTTTGGTACTCAGGTGCACAGAACACAAGGATGATTATTATCTGCAAATTGCAATACTTTAAAATTTTAAGTATAATAATAAGTCTTGTTATATTACCCACTATGTTATCTGCAAAAACCTAAATTGTGCACACTACACATATATTATTAATTCTATTCCAGATAGAGTTAGATCTCTAGAAGGCTCTTTTCACTGAATGAAAAATAGGTGGTGTTTACTTGAATTGATTTAGGTGGATTAATAAGAATTCTGACTTTCAACCTCTTTCGTGCGTTGCAGGAAAATCCAAATCTACATCAGGTACTCATGTGCCTGATGCAGGAGTCTCTCCCTTTATTAGAACAGGTATACCATATTGACACTGATGTTTTAGTAATAAATAGAATCATAATGGAAATTACATAAAAATTATTTTAGCAAAAAAAAAAAGGTACATAAAAATTGAGCACTCTTGTATCATGAAATTGACTTTGGAAATAGCAGTTTACCTTTTCAAATAGAAAGTAAAGTAGCAGCCCGACTATGCTTTATTTTGATGCAAAATGAATGCATCTTATCAATGTAATATGTTGATAGCGGCAGAGTCTAATGTGTAAGAATTTTGTCAGAGCAGTAAAAGATGAACTGTTTGCATATTTTGGCTAATTTACAACTATCCTGAGTATATATGAATTCTATACTGGTTTCAGGTGAGGAAATAAGCAGAAATATTGTTATATTTGTAGTTTTCTATGACTGTTGGAAATGACTATAAATGTTTTGTCGTAACAATCTATTACTCGTGCGTCCATTTAGCCCGATTGCTATTCCGATTATACAAAAATTGCAATTTTGAACTGTACAAATATCACTGTCCATGTTTGGTTAGTATTTGTCTTCAAAGGTTTTATATTATTCGGTCAATTTGATGGCATGAAATTGGAAATGTAATTGTAAACTCAAGGACATCATAAGTTTATACTACCTCAAAAGAATAAGACTTTAGTCGTGTAAGAATATTACTCTTGTTAGGAGTGTCTTTCTACAATTCTTTTTTATCTTTAATAGTAAGCAACAACTATATATAGAAAAAGATGAGTTTTTTTTGCATTTAATAATTAGGATGGTGGTATTGGGGAAAAGACTCGGAGAAGTCAAAAGCCAATTCAGTTATGTAGCTGCATACGATGAAGCTTATATACTGATATTAATGAAGTATCAGTTGTATTGTTTCAGTTTGACTTTCAAACTCTTTGAACTAGAAGTTTTTCAAGTTTTGCTTCTCCTTTGTTTGTAATTATTACTAGATAGATACATCAAACCTAACTCTAGATTTGATTGGTTTATATGTATTTATTATGATCGGAAGCTCTATCTATAAGGGTACTGATGAATCATTCGAACAGTCCCTTGCAGATCCCTTCTGAAGTAGGGACTTCTGAAACCCTTTTAACGACTCCTAGCCATCCTTTTGTAGTATTCTTTGGCTGTTTCTCTTGTAATATCAAGACTTGGATAATCTGCTAATGTATTTACATGACCAGCGAAACCACCTGCAAACTGGGAAAAGGTCCTCGAAGGAATACGCCAAATGAGGTCTTCTGAAAATGCACCAGTAGAAGTAGAATTTATGGGAGCTGGGGAAGCTGGCAGCTCATTACCTCCCAAGGTATAATTTCTTTTTATTTTTGTTAATATGCAGCGGTGTGCGTTTGATATTGCAAGTATACTGCTTTATTTTTTACGTTCTTTATTATATCTCAAACATTTTTATCATTTTTCATGACAGCTATTTAATCTAGTGATTTTAAGAAAGGTTATTAGTTAGCTAGTTATGCAGGTTACCTACAGCAACTGATCCTATATAAAAGTGTATATATGTGTGAGGTCCTCTAGTACGAAGTTCCCTCTGCGAACTTAATTGTCTTGATACATTATTTATTTTTAGTCTAATATCATTTTACCATCATTGACCCATTAGTGTTTTTTTGGTGCTGTCAAATCAAACATGTGGCTGCATCAGCTTGCACCTATATTTACAGAGAGGTGAAAGTTTTTGCACTTGCAATTGATTATAATCTTATCATTCTTATGTTTTCCATCAGGAAAAGAGATTTGCTGTGTTGGTATCTGGACTTTTGTCAAGCCTAAGCAAGGATTATGTTGTTCATGGCAAGTTTACATGTTATAAATTGTATTCTCGGTTCATGTTAGCATGTGTTTTTGATGTAGTTTATTCTCACGGGGACTTACAACTAATTAAGGCACTATCTGGTTGGAGCGTAGCTATGAGTATTGAGTTGAAGACTTGAAGGAGATAATACATTCGTGAAAATTTGTTAGGGTATATTACTATTATTCATGTAATATTCAAATATATAAGATATATAATAAATTATGTCTACAGACTGTTGGGAGACAATCAGCAAGGCATAACCTAACTAAACCCTCTACTTGTGTATTTAAATTTATGGAATTGACCTTTAGAAAAAAGCGACTTCTGGCAGGCATAAAAATTATCCAGATGGACCTTAGTGGTACTTGACGTTCTTTTGGATCAGAGCTACTATTCATGATCATCGGTGGTATATATCTTAGTATTTTATACATCAATGCGGCTAGAAAATACTTGTCGTATAGTTTTAATTAGTAGTACATAAGAATGGGCGAGTCTAATTTACTTTATAAGTACTCAATGTGGCCGCATGGTACTAACAAGCTACTTATTAGATATAGTTTGCTGTAATCCTCTTCGGTGCATACTCTAATTTCAACTACGCCCTTTCATTGCAGGAGCTGTTCAGCGTCTCCTTGAAAGTGATCTCCTTACTGCAGATTCTATTGCGAAGGCCGACGAAGAAACCATCAAGAGCAAGATATACCCTGTACTTTTCTCTCAAATTCGTGCATCCTTTAATGTGATGTTCGTACTGTTATGTAACACTTAAATCTCTTTCGTAGGTGGCCTTCTATAAAAGAAAGGCTAGCTTCATGAAGAGAATTGCTAATATATGTCTCTCGAAGTACGATGGCGACATTCCTAGTACACTTGAAGATGTGCTCAAACTTCCAGGAGTTGGTCCTAAAATGGCTTATTTGGTACGAGTTTGTTTAGTATATGTACATTCTTCTACTAATTTATTGTTGTCATCGTAAATCGCCAATTGTGCAAGTTTGTTTTTTATGATTGTTGCAGGTTATGACTTTAGCGTGGAACAATGTTCAAGGAATATGTGTAGACACTCACGTGCACCGTATCAGTAATAGACTTGGTTGGGTTTCATGTGGGGGCACAAATCAGGTTCATGCATTCTTACCGATGGTTTTCATAATATTATTCTTAAAAGTAGATAGTTTCCATATTTCGCACTTTATTTCAGATTATGCCCACAAAATTGTTTCTTCCTATTACCATGAATAATTATTAAACGGAGAGATTCGGATAGTTGGTTAAACTTTGGAATACTATTAGTATTTTTTCTAAATACAAGTTTGTCTTATAAACCAATATTTGTCATCAGTAACCCTGTACCTGTACTTTAGTGGTTTCACACTTTTGAGTCTAGAAGTGTTTTTGTTATGTTAAAACTGAATGAAGTTTGATTCGGGGGTTTCACTATATACTTCCGGAGGTGTTTAAGAAAATCTTTCACATAGGCTACCTTTAAAGATTAAGTTGCTCGTGTGTATACTGTTGATTTTTTAGAAGCATACTAGAAATGCATTAAAAGGATATTTTACGTTTCTCTGGTAGGCTTGTGCCCTTTAGAATAATTCTCGTGTGTATATGTTCCTGTCAGTTCAATTCTTTTCTTTAGAAGATTGCAAAAAGTGGCATTGGATTGGTCCATGAGAAATATTCTATATTTCTATTTCCCTTACACTGACAAACAGCTGTTCCCATATTTATCTTAGAGAGAAAATTTCAAAACACTGCCATTATGTTGTTGATAATGATCTCTCTTCTAATTAATCTGAAGGACAGTTCCTTGACTTGTAAGCTATTTTGATGTGTACATAATGTATTCATGTAAGTTGGTGAACTGTGGTTCATCTTGTACCTTAGTTTGATGCATCATTATACTTTAATTGTAACATGTATATCATATGCATCACCTCCCTAGTCCCCGTGATTTTTTTTCTTATAGCAGCTGTTAATATGGGTGTAAAATTTCTCTACTTGGTGACTTATATTTACTCCATTTGTTAGAAAACTAATACGCCTGAAGAGACCAGAGAGGCCCTGGAAAGATGGCTTCCGAAGGAAGAATGGGTTCCTATCAATCCTCTTTTGGTATGTAAGCTTGATACATTTGACAAAGACATATAAGTTGTTTTACTTGGACCTGTAGCATATTTATAAAATTTGGGACCTTTCAACATAATTTTAGGATGCTAATATGTAGCGTGCTTGGATTTAAATGTTTTGATCCACACTGTCTAATAAATGCTAGGGTGCTAAGAGATGTTTGTGTTCCCTTCTTAAGGTGGCATCTATGGTTTTGTATAAATGACCAGGTAGATTAATGACTACAAATAATATTTAATATGCCCCTAATATTATGATGGTTTTAGCAACTGATAGCTTGTATGGGCACAATCGATAAGTTTCAGAGCAAATATAATTAGCATTTACCCAATGCCTTGTGTACCTTACATGATGTAAATTTTATTACACTTACATTTCACAAATATCTTACAATTGTGTTGGCTCCTGCATCTCTGTTTTGCGCACCTTATTACATGGGCAGTTTGTGATAATCTCCTTCCTATAATGTATCTAGTTCTAAGTCTTGATTATCGCTGCCAGTCCAGCAGTTCCAGTTTACCTAATTGGTATGCTAAGGAGTTTAGGGATCTCGAGCTTCAAAATGTTGATCTTAAGGACCGGAAATATGGTCGTAGTAAAATTTTTGGATTTTGTAGCTTTGGTATCACTTCAAGAGCTAATTAAATTTAGTAGCTGTAACTGTGCTTTAGGACATCCTTGTGTTTTTCTGGTTCTTGTACTTCGTCTGATTGTACTTCGGACTAAAGAATGTATAATGAACAGGTTGGGTTTGGGCAGACAATATGTACACCGCTTAGACCTCAATGTGGAAAATGCAGTATTTCTGATTTATGCCCTTCTGCATTTAAAGAAGTTTCGACTCCAAAATCAGCACCCAAAAAATCAGCACCCAAAAAATCTAAGAAGAGGGAGAACCTTGCATTTAAGTAGATATGACAGTTTCAATTCTGGCCTCTGGCTGGTGTTTATGGCATTCATCATGTATTTGTTTTCTTCAAACTCACTTGTACTGTAAGATTTATGTAATTTTTATTTAGGTGCTTTTGAATCTTTGATCTTTGCCCCCAGTGTTTGATCACTAATTTGTCAAGCAAAAGTTTCAGCATTGTGTTTTATTTATTTTTGATTTGATGTGTATTTCGGAGAAAGAAAAGAACATAATAGAAAAATGAATTATCTTTTTCACTCAGCGTCTCTTCAAAAGTTGGAAGAATTTTTTTGGTATAAATATATAAAAACTAAAAACTTTCTTCCCAATTTTTATATTCTTTGAAAATATCATCCAAGGATAAATTTTTTTGACAAGAAATCATGGTTGTAGATTTAAATCTAGAAAAACCGAATACCGATTTATCGACAAATCGAGGATTTATCGAAATAAAAATAAAAATTTTTAATATTTTAAATATATTTAATATATTTTATCTTATTTATAATAAAATATAATATTTAAAAAAAATTTATAAAAAAATCGGTCAAATATTTTTAAATTATAAAAATTTAGCTTTTATTTGTAAACTAAAAATAAATTATGCTATTGTTTTTGTTTCCGTAATAATAATCTGAAAAACCCTTGTAAATTCCACCTTGATTCTTGTGTCAAAACCCAAAAAATGAGCATACCATCACTTAGAAACTGGAAGTTGATCCCATTTGGTCCCACCCAGATGAAGAGAATGTCTGATAATACAACTACAAGACTCCTCTCCTCTTCCTCCAATCACCATCCTTCAGGTCCATTCTAACTCACCCTTTTTTTGTATTTTCTTGTATCTATATGTGTGTATATATATTTAAATATTGGCCCATTTGTTGCAGAGCCTCGTGTTTATGTTAGAAAGAAAAGGGTCAAGAAAAATCTTGAAATCTCAGCAGGGGATGAAGAGGAGCTTAAACCCCAACAACCCATTCAATATAATAGAGTATGTTTGTATTTTAAGTGTTTTTACTTGAATTTACCTTTGTAAATGTAGTTCTTTGTTTGCCATTTATAGCCTATTTGTTGTGTAATTGTATTTAATGAAATGGGTCATTTTAAAGTTTGTGTTTTTTGCAAGTTTGATGATCATTAGATATGGAATCATGTTCTTGAGGTCATTCTTTCGGAACTACCTGCGTATAGAAAGAATTTTATATAAATGCAAATGATTGTAATTACAGAAATATCATTACTGTTTGTATACTTGGAAACAGACTCGGGTGATGCCGTGATGGGCCATTTTTCTCTTATATGTGAATAAATGTGCAGAGCAGAAAGTTTATTGCGAGTTTTTAAATCAGGAATAAGCACATAATATGAGAGGGCAAATGTACCCTCTGTTTATAACTTGGAAGTAGAGTGTTGGGAGCGTAAGATGTACCATCATAATTTAATTCTAATTTCTAAAGAAGGTCACTTAAATGCTTTAACTGATGATTTTTTTTTTTTAATAATAGAAATTGTTTTTTAGGAACTTTGTGAGACGCCAATTTAAATGAGGGTGCAGTACACGTGTAAAGAATTATGTGGTGTAATGTTTTGCATAGTAGATATTTTTTCAGGCTTCAGCATCTTTGTTGTGATTTTATATATATTCGGATGAAATTATAATGAAAAGGTAGACTGTCCATATGTTCATTGTTTTAACTTTTTGCACTAGGCGTGGAGCTTTGTTAAAAGATTAGCTAAATAGATCTACAATTTTTGCACAACTCAGTTGTCAATATTTTGACATCTATAAAGAATCTTATATCTTCAACAACCAATGGCCCTTTGATTTGATCTTTATGTATATGAATTTTAGCTGGTGGCAGACTCTTCCGTGTAATACTTGGGTTAATTATAGGCGTCTGTCAATGATGGCTTAGGACCTCCTCCAAGAACATTATTTCTCTTTCATAGTTACTTTGATTTACATGAACTGATATAATTTTCAGAGTTGTTGTATAACATGAAACCCATTTACCGAATGCAGCTTTCTGGTCTTCCTGATATTGAAGACTTTACATACAAGAAGACTAGAAAAATTGCCCAATTACGTAAGTACTTTTATCTTCAAGTGTATAGTCTTTGCATGATCGAAAGTTGACACATGTATGCATTTGGTCCTTGTAAAACTGACAACATTATTCAATGGAACAATTTTTTCAGGCAGATTCTTTTGTTAGTTTTGTTGACTAAGATTTGTTTTTGTCAAAATTTTCTTTGTGTTGATATATGCATCCTTAGACACAAATATTTATCCTTTACCTTTGTCAAATACAAAGACAAGGGAGCGTTTCCTGCTTCTGGACTCATTCAAACTTTACAGTTTTAGAAAAGTATTAAATTTAGGAAACGATACAGAAGACTTAATATTGAGGACTTTTACTATATTGATTATTTATTGTTAGGAGTACGGAGTACCAATATACCGACATATAATTAATCAAGAGGAGTGCTTTTTTATAACAAGCTGGAATCTCTGTAATTGGAACTAGTTAATATGTTATTATAAGGTTTTGTTTTCTTTTCTTTTATAACATCTTTTACCATCATCTATATGATGTAAAATATGATAAAAAAAAAAGCTTTAAGAGTAAATATTTTATTTGTTCACCATCCTTTGTGCTCCCATATTCTCTAATTGTTCTGTAACTATCAACATGCTTCTAGCATTAGTCAACTTCTGAACCGAGTATCCAACATGTAACAAAGAGCGTGATGAACTAATATCTACTCATGTTTAACACTTTTAAGCTAGTTTGAGCAACATAGAATATACAGTTCAGATATTTTAAAGTGCTTCTTCGGTGTTCCTTGATTGTTCAGTTAACATATATGTCCTTGCATCAAGTAGACAATGTTAAAGTTTACAAGAAACAAATACAGTGACGAACTAGTGACTTGCATTGCTATCAGGTCATTGACTGTCAATCATTTAGGCAGCAACTTGCTAATGCAATTTGAATTATACTCTATTCAGTCAAATACCAAGACGTGCTAGCTAGGTGAAGCTTTCACAGTAAATGACTAGCGACAATTTTATAACACTGCTGTTAATTATCTTCAGTCATCAGTTTACCTTTACTAGCCTTGGATTTTTACTGTTAGGAGAAGGTTGTTAAGAAAGTCAATGCATTTGTTGGGACTAATGCAAGCGGCCAAGCGCATGGGGTAATAAGGTCACACATTGATCCTCCTTTTGGCACCTAGACGATGTCATGTTTGGAAGCATCAACCCTAGATTTTCTGAAATTCTAGATGACGACAATGAGAGTATAAAAAACACTAGGATACTGAGAGATATAGATAGATATAGAGAGAGATTAGAGAAGAAAGTGAGAACTCACCTGCCACGTCGATTGTCACTTATCAATCGCTCGTCCTGCATCAATCTCATCCGACACTCCATGTCAGAATAAACGGAAGGCAATATAGGATCTGCTATTTGGTGATGTAGCTACTGGTTAACTGTAAGATATAATCTAACTTAGTAGAGAATCGGTAACAAAATAAATTCACAGATTTACAATATAATATGCTCAATCAATTCATAATCCAACTCTATAAGGTAACGAAGTTTACTGTCAATTCATAATCCAACTCTACAAGGTAATGAAGTTTACTGTAGAAAATACTCGATCAATTAATATTTGAACTCCATAAAGTAATAAAGATTACATTAGATGCAGAACACAAATAGATTAAGGATGATGCTTTATTAGGTTAATTATCAGGATAATTATCAGGATTTATATAGTTTATGAGGAGACATTTGATGTAATCATTGTAGGCCATTGTGGGGAGGTAGTGTATCATTGATTGTGTATCTGAATCAATGGTTAAGTAATACTCTAAATTTCTTTTCTTTTTTTAAATTGAGAAATTCTTAGATAGTGGATTTCTTTATTACTTAATCTACCCTAGCTAACTTTTAATTGTTTCTATTCCATGATTCGTCATCCTCAAATTTTTATTTAGCATCAGCAACTCTATAAATACACATTCCTAGACTTTGCCACCATATTGTTTCCATTCCATGGTTCGTCTTTCTCAAATATTAATTTAGCATCAACAACTCTTAATATGCATTCCAACTTCCAAGACTTAGTCACCAAGTAAAAGTTAAATTCCAGAAAGGAAGCTGGTTCTCGTTGATGTGCTTTCTTGTAGTTATCAACCTCCATAATTGAATGTAGCCTAATATGTGTACACTACTAAGCTTATTGATTCCCTTTATGCATAAATATGAGATAATTAGTATCTAATTTCGTGCATCAGAATATTCTTCGCCATTGAAAATTACTTGTCCAGGAGTTTATATTGATTAAAAATCGAACACCATCAGCAGGGTGTGGTAGTCTAGCTAGACGGTTAGACCCGACAATTTCGTACACAATACGAAAAACGACACAATGATGTAGTTCTTGTGTTTACTTTTTGGGTACATGAACACGAAAGTACACGATTAGATTTAGTATCCACAAAAGTAAACAATTAGATTTGATATCGTTTTTGGGTTTACTCCTTAGGTAGTAATGGTACACGACATGAAAATTATAAGAAAACAAGTATGTAATATAATATTTTTTGTTTTTGATAATATTAAATTAGTTTTATAAATTATATAGTGTCCACAATAAATTTTTTTTTTTTTTTTGGATCCGCCACTGCACACGGAAACACAACACAAAAGATACAAGTAACATGAAAGTACACTTAACCCATTTAGTGTCGTGTATGTGTTTAGTATCTGCAAATTGCAACACTTTAAAACTTTACGAATAATGATAACTCCAGATAGAAAAAGTCTCTGTGACACACAGTTAACTGATTGGCTAGCTACTTATTTTCAAAACTAATATCATCACCTGGAACATCTTTTTATTTTTTTATTTTTTTTAATGTTTTAGTTGTGCAATTAGTTGTCTAGAAGGTTCTTTTCAGCTATAATATGTTATGTTAATCTTCGTTAAATGAAGAATCAGTGCCGTTTACTTGAGTTCTTCTAGATGGTACTATAAGAATTTTGTCTTAACCTCTTTCGTGCTTTGTAGGTAAATCCGAATCTACATCAGGTTCTCACGTGCCTGATGCAGGAGTCTCTCCCATTCTGAGAACAGGTATGCCATATTGACAATGATGTTTTAGTAATGAATAATCATAATGGAAAGTATATAAAAATTGAGCACTCTTGTATCATGAAATTGACTTTGGGTATAGCTTTACAGTTTACCTTTTTAAAATAAAAGTAACATTGTAGCTCGACTTTGTTATATTTGATGCAAAATGAACGCATCTTGTCAATGTTGAATGTTGATACCAGCAATGTCTAATGTGTGTAAATTATGTCAGCCAGTACAACATGAACTGTATGCATATTTCGGCTGATTTACAACTATCGTGAGTATATATGAATTATATACTGGTTTCAGGAAATAAGTAGAAATATTATTATATTTTAGTTTTCTTCGACTCTGTTGGAAATGGATTTAAGTTTATCATTGTAACAATCTATTACTCAATTTCTACCTTACAAAATTTACAATTTTGAGCTATACAAATATCACTATCCATGTTTTCTTAATATTATCTTCAAAGGTTTTATATTAGTAGGTTCGATGGCATAAAATTGTAAATGTAATTGTAAACTCGTGGACATGGTAAGTTTATACTACCTGAAAAGAATGGGACTCTTTCGTGCAATAGTTAAGAATATCGCTCTTGTTAGAAGTGACATTTTTTTGGAAATATTTCTTTTTATCTTTAACTTTAAAAGCAAACCTGATATATATATATATATATATATATATATATATATATGAAAAAAAAAGATGAGTTTTATTAATTTATTAAATACATATATAGGGTGGGTCTCTACGGGTAACTCCTAAAAGAGGTAACTAAGTAACTTAAATATAGACTCTTGATTCTAGTTCAAATGGACGGTGAAGATTGTGTAGACAACAAAGGTAACGGCGTTGATTGTATAGTCATGTAACATCAAAAAACTGAACAAACCACCAACCCCCACAAAATTGATACGTTAAATTGTTATGTACATGTGTTGTAATTTATTTATGCATTTTTTAATCTTTTTACTTTAATTTTTCTTATGTTCCGTATTCTTTTTCATGTGTACTCTAATTTTTTAATTTGTGCACTAACTTTTTAGTGTAATATGTTTTGTATTCTGTAAATCTTTTTTTCTGTAAATCTTTTTTTTACTTGCTCTATATGATTTTTTTGTGTGCTGTAATTTTGATGTGTTTGTTATTATGTTATACAATTCTATAAAAAAATTGTAGTGTCTGGTAAAAAATTATAATGTTCAATAAATTTAGTAAAATGTTTAGTTTCACTGAAATATATATTATTTATATTAGAAATAGTTATCGATAAATAAACTAATGTACTCAATACAAATATTTTGTATGTAATTATGTGATTGGTTGAAAAATCAAATTAATGTTTCTTAATTTGACAATAATAAATATATAGTATTGTGTACCCAAAAATAAATTTATAGATCATGTTTTACACATGTTCTGTATTTGAATTTTATGTTCTGTATGTTTTTAATTCACTTGCATTCTATATTATGTACAATATTCTTTATATTTTAAATCATTATGTTCTGTATTTTGTATTTAAGAATATTATGTATGTACTTTAAAATTAATTTTTGTATTTTATATTTTGTCGACTATGTAATGTTCTGTATTTTAGTGCTCTCTACTTTTACATTCTGTATTATGTTGATTAACATTTCGTGTGAGCATGAATTAATTACAGATAATTAAATGAAAGAAATTAAAAAAAAAAATTGTTTGGGAGCGTTTTATCCAATGTTGATACCTTATAGCCGAAGACGTGACTACCTGACTCCGTTAGTAGTTACAGTTGGATAGATCTTGGTGTATTTAATATTTTTGATCTAACGACTCAGAATAAAAGTTACTAGGTTACTCAATTTAGAGAGTTCCTCATTGAACCCAAGCCTACATATATATACTAGTATTTATGCCCGCCATGCTGGGCATATAATATTTTTTTTTAAAAATTATTGTCTCATTTTATTTTAATAATCGGTAATACAAAATATAAAGAAGTAATTTTACTTGAATTTTTATATAAGTCACAAAAATTCGTAAAAATATTGGTTATTAATATAAGAAAGTAATATTATTTTTTTTCAAAAAAATAAATCATTTGATTTCGGTGCACTAACAAAGATGAAAGTTATAACCCTAATTTTGAAAATTAAATATAACTCCTCCGTCGGAGACTAAAATTAAATATAACTCCTCGGTCCCGTCTCCGACGGAACCTCGACTTTTCTATATTAAGAATATGATTTTTTTGAAATTGAAATGTAGGCAATAGGTTAATATTGAGAATTAATAAGAAATGTGACATTTGTTAGACTATTATATCATTAGAATTTATTATCAAAAAATAGTCACAAGTAAAATTTAGTTGAAATTTAGTCATAAGTAAGATCACTTGCAAGAACCCATAACTACTATAATACTCTTGCAAGAACCCATGACTACTCTAATACTCCTGCAATAACTAATCACTACCCTCCACAAACTTCAACAGATCTCATCACCAGTGTACATATCAATAGAAGTAGTCAAATTGCAATGTGAGGGAAAATAAATCATGGTAGCAAAACTCACCATGCAATGTCGACATCCATGACCCTGATTATTGGTTCAGGTTCTACATGATCAAAATGTGAAACTTATCTGGTTCAGGTGCATCGTATTGTATTTAAAAAGTACTAAAATCTTCACACTTATATTTAACTCGCCAAACATGTGCCAAGAATTTGCAAATCATTTTCAGGTAACATGACAAACCTGATTAAACGAATATATAAACATTAGCTGATCAGGTTTTCAATGACGTACAAATGTAATGTTTATAAATATAAAGAGCTTAACATGTTTAGGGCACTAACATTCTTTTATCAAAGTTAGAATCTGGGTAAATTATCATAAAGCATAAGCTGGTAGACCTCATGTAGTCTATCACTGATTTCTTATGGAGCCCATATCTACTATATAATATTACTGTCGATTCAATAACCATAGATGCAGGCATACGTAGACTGAATCAAATAGATTACAATTATAGATATGTCCTAATATAGTGAATCTAATATAACAAACAGAATATGAAATAAATAATCATAAATTTTGAACCTTATAAATGTAGGCCAGTAAACTGATTTGATGTATTTATCAATCTTCTTCTAACACTCAACGCACCGAACAGTTTGTGTACAAATAGAGAGTTTAATCTGCAACAAAGACGAACAAAAAGATAAGTCAAATACAGAATTTTAAATTTTAATGAGAATCATCATACATTTGTAAATAGCTGTATACGTAAGTCCTTGCACACTTTCACATCTAAATGTAAATCAAACACCTTCTTTGTAATCCAAATAATTAACAAAAACTTTCTTAATTCTTGACAAAATCATATAATGTTGATCACCAACTCCAAATCCAAGGCTTAGCAAATCTAACCTTCATTAAATGTTTGGTATCCATCAATCTTTTTCTCCTAGACAAATCATCAAACACCACCGAACATGTCGAGTAAAAAAGAAACCTGTAATAATTTCAATATCACTTGTACACACCACCAAGAATTATGAACATTTCTCTTGGAAAAATTATGAACTTTTTCTCTCAGACAAACTATCAAACACATCCTCAACAAAGTTTAAACTGCAATCAAAAGAAGAAAAAAAATTAGAAAAGAAGCATTTCGAGTAAGATGGATGATATACACAGAGAAAGAGAGAGTGTGTGTTTCAAAACATCAAACAACTTTTATATACAAATTCATTCCGACATAGATTTAAGCAGCTTGTATTACAATTCATTCTGCAATAATAACAAAAATCAAGCTTAAAATTAATGAGATACAATTCAAATAAAAGAAGTAAAATGAGAGAGAGATATATATTTTGAGAGCAGTAGTAGTAGTCATTCAACTATAATACCCATATACACTCACTTTAATTTGAAATTTGAATTCTTGGAACTCGGGATTTCAAAATCAAGCTTTCTCTGCAAGTCAGTAATAAGTCTTAACTTTCAATTTCGATGATATCCTTTACTCTTTCAGACCGATGCGTAGCGATGGCATTTTTGAAAATAAGCTGAAAAGTAGTGGCAAAGTTTAATTTTGGAAGTTACTGTACAAAAGGGGCAACAGACACTATTATATAGTAGATATACATACATATATATATATACATATATATATATATATATATGAAAAAAAAATGAGTTTTATTAATTTATTAAATACGATGGTGGTATTGGGGAAAAGACTCGGAGAGGCCAATTAGTTATGTTTTTTCCTACTATCAATCTTATATACTGATATTAATGAAGAATGAATTGTAATGTTACAGTTCAAACTCTGTAAACTAGAATATTTCAAGTTTTGTCTCTCCGGGTTTGTGATTATTATTAGATAGACGCATCAAATGAAACTTTAATCCTTGTTGGTTTTTTGTATTTTTTAATGTTGGAAGCTCTGTCTGGAAGGGTACTGATGAAACATTATCTGAATGAAGATATAGTTTTCTAACAGTCCCTTGCAGATCCCTTGTGAAGTACGGACTTTGACTTTTGAAACCCTTCTAACCACTCCTAGTTATCTTTTTGTAGTATTCTTTGACTGTTTCTGTCTTAAATTCAAGACTTGGATAATCTGTTAATGTATTTACCCGACCAGTGAAACCACCTGTAAATTGGGAGAAGGTCCTTGAAGGAATACGCAAAATGAGGTCTTTTGAAGATGCACCAGTAGATTCTATGGGATGTGAGAAGGCAGGCAGCTCATTACCTCCCAAGGTAATTTCGTTTTGGTAGTGTTAATAGCAGTGTCTGTTTGATGTTACAAGTGTTTTGCTTTATTTTGTATATGGGTCACTGAAGTGAAGGTCATATATCACTTTTCATTTGGTTATGATGAAGAAATTGATATATGACCTCCACTTCAGTGACCAATTTGATATTTAACCCTTTTGTATATTGTCTACTTTATCAGTCTATGTATTTTCTCTGCAAGTGGAGAGTGTAAATTCACGATTTTTCAAACATATATGTGTATATATATGTCAGCTCCTCTAGTACTAAGAACCCTCTGTGACCTTAAGTGACTTGACACATTATTTTTTTTAGTCTAACATCATTTTACCATCACTGACCCATTAGTGAAAATTTCATTTTTTTTTCTGGTGCTGGAAAATGAAACATGGCTGAATGCAGCTTGCACCTATATGTAAAAAGAGTTGAAAGTTTGGCACTTGCAATTGATTATAATATTATTTGTCTTATGTTTTCCATCAGGAAAGGAGATTTGCTGTGTTGATATCTTCACTTTTGTCAAGCCAAACCAAGGATAATGTCAATCATGGCAAGTTTATATGTTAAAAGTTGTATTCTCGTTTCATATTAGTATGTACTATTCATGTAGTTTGTTCTCGTGGGGACTAACATCTAATAAAGGCAGTATCTGGTTGGAGCATAGCTATGAATATTGAGTTGAAGGAGATGAGACATTCGTGAAAATTTGTTAGGAACAATTAATATATTCATGTAGTCTTCAAATATATAAGATATATCATATATTATGTTTACAGACTGTTGGAAGACAATCTGCAAGGCCTAGCCTAACTAATACGCTTCCCCTCTGGGTTTGAACCCAGTGCGGGAAGGCTACTTGTGTATTTAAATGTATGGAATTGACCTTTACCAAAAAAAGGGACTTCTGGTAGGCATAAAATTTATCTAGATGGACCTTTAATGGTACTTGACGTTCTTTTGGATTAGAGCTGCTATTTATGATAATCGGTGGTATATATCTTAGTATTCAATACATCAACGTGGCTAGAATATACTTGTTTTTATAGTTTTAATTAGAAGAACATAAGCATGGGTGAGCCTTTTTTACTTATCAAGTACTCAATAAGGCCGCATGGCACTAACAAGCCACTCATAAGATTATAGTAGTTGTAACACACTGTAGTGAACACTCTAATTTCAACAAGGCCCTTTCATTGCAGGAGCCATTCAGCGTCTCCTTGAAAATGATCTCCTTACTGCAGATTCTATTGAGAAGGCCGACGAAGATACCATCAAGAGCATGATATACCCTGTACTTTTCTCTCAAATTAGTGCATTCTTTAATGTGATGTTCCTGCTGTTATGTAACAATTATAACTCTTTCGTAGGTGGGCTTTTATACTAGAAAGGCTAGCAACATGAAGAAAATTGCTAATATATGTCTATCGAAGTACGATGGCGACATTCCTAGTACACTTGAAAATTTGCTCCAACTTCCAGGAATTGGTCCTAAAATGGCTCATTTGGTATGGTTTGATCAGTATATGTACATTCATTTACTAATTTATTATTGTTATCGTAAATCGCCAATTGTGCAAGTTTTTTTTTTTTTAATGATTGTTGCAGGTTATGAATGTAGGGTGGAACAATGTTCAAGGGATATGTGTAGACACTCACGTGCACCGTATCTGTAATAGACTTGGTTGGGTTTCACGTAAGGGCACAAATCAGGTTCATGAATTCTTACTGATGGTTTTAATAATGTTTAGACTTAAAAGTTGATAGTTTTCATCATTCACATTACATTTCAGATTATGCCCCCAAATTGTCTTCCTATCACCATGAGTCATTATTAAACAGAGAGATTCGGTTAAACTTTGGAGTACTACTATTATTTTTTCCTAAATACATGTTTGTCTCATAAACCAATATTTGTCATCAGTAACCCTGCACTTTAGTGATTTCATACTTTTGACTTTTGAGTCTAGAAGTGTTTTTGTCAAGTTAAAACTGAATTAGTTTCATTCGGGGGTTTCGCTATATACTTCGCAGATTGTTTCCGAAAATCTTTCACATTGACTACCTTTAAAGATTAAGTTGCTCGTGTGTATACTGTTGATTTTCTTAGAAGCATACTAAAAAAGCATTAAAAGGATTTTTCACGTTTCTCTGGAAGGCTTGTGCCCTTTGTATATGCTCCTGTCGGTGCAATTCTTTTCTTTAGAAGGTTTCAAAAGTGGCATTGGAATATTGGATTGGTCAATGAGAAATATTTTATATTTCTTTTTCTCTTACACTGACAAACAGCTGTTCCCATGGCCATAATCATCTTCGTGACAGTTTCAAAGAACTGACATTATATTGATAATGATCACTTTTTTAATTTATCTGAAGAACAGTCCCTTGACTTGTAAGCTATTTTGATGTGTACATAATATATTGATGTAAGTTGGTGTATTGTGGTTCATCTTGTACCTCAGTTTAATGCATCATTGTACTTTAACTATAACATGTATATCGTATGCATCACCTCCCTAGACCCCTTGATTTTTTTTCTTGAAGCAGCTGTTAGTATAGGGGTAAAATTTCTCTTCTTGGTGACTTATATTTTCTTTATTTGTTAGAAAACTAAATCGCCTGAGGAGACCAGAGAGTCTCTGGAAAGATGGCTTCCGAAGGAAGAATGGATTCCTATCAATCCTCTTTTGGTATGTAAGCTTGATACATTTGACCATGACATGTAGGTTGTTTTACTCGGACCTGTAGCATATTTATAAAACTTGGGACCTTTTTACATAATTGTAGGATGCTAGTATGTAGCATCCTTGGGTTTAAATGTTTTGTTCCACACTGTCTACGAGATGCTAGGGTGCTTAGAGATGTTTGTGTGCCCTTCTCATGGTGGCATCACTTATTTTGTATAATTTACCAGGTAGATTTATGACTACAAAGAATAGTGAATATGCCCCTAATGTTATGATGGTTTGTAGTATTTCATAAATTGGTATCATTTCAAGAGCTGATAAAATTTAGTTGCTGCAACTGTGCTTGGGATATCCTTGTGTTTTTCTGGTTCTTGTACATTGTCTGATTGTACTTCGGACTAAAGAATGTATAATGAACAGGTTGGGTTTGGGCAGACTATATGTACGCCGCTTAGACCTCAATGTGGAAAATGCAGTATTACTGATTTATGCCCTTCTGCATTTAAAGAAGCTTCAAGTCCGAAATCAACACCCAGAAAATCTCAGAAGAGGAATAATCTTTCATGAAACTAGAGATGACAAAGTTTCTTTTTTGGCCTCTGGCTGATTTTCTATTACACTTGTTGACAAGATCATCATGGTATTCATCATGTACTTGTACTCTTGAAACCTACACATGTAGTGTAAAATTTGTGTAACTGCTATGTACTAATGATGCATCAGCTAGACCGATATCATATTCTGAAATTCGATTTTCTGCTGAACCCAAATTCGAGGAAGAATTAAATTACTTATGAATCAGAATCCGACAAAAACATACATATCTATTTAGAAGCTTATTACTTCCCATAGTCTGGGATAGCTAAAAGTAATCGAAATTATGGGGCATTGTGGTGTCGGATACTCCTCGGACATTTGTTTGTAATCAACCTTCAAAGACCTAAGAATGACCAAGCAGATGCAGTATAAAACTTTTAAAAGCAGATACAGCATATGCTATGAACACAGCTCAAAATATGTTTGAAGCTAATTTTTTAAGTTACACAAGTCTGATCCCTATTTTGTTGGCGCCAGAGAGACCAAGAGCCTGAGACTTCTGCTGAGTATTTACTTTTTTATTTGATTTGAAATTAGTTTTAATTTTTAGTTTTCTATTAAACTTTAAAGTTTATTTGAAGTTGGATTTAGTGAAAAAAAATGTAACATGAGATTAAATTATATCAAAACTATCAGTCGAAAAGAAATTTGATTTTCTTTACCATAATTACTAGTTTTTCATGCATTCCTTTTAAATTTCATATAATTTTAACTAATACTATAATTGTTAAGTAATATACCTATTGACTGCCTTTAATAATAGGTACATTAAAATAGCAAGAGGATGAATACATTCCAGATAATTTAATTTTTCTTAATGTTTAAGATATTATCTTCCAAAAATAGGTTTTTACATTAAAAATAAACTATAATTTTCTTTTAATAATTTAACATGGCTGCACAAAAAACTACTAGACTGTGAGAGCTTGAATTTCTTTAAAAAACAAGAAAAATAAAATAAAATAAAAATGTGGTCGTGTTATTAGGGTTTCGGGGACTGAGTTGTCTGGATGGAGGGTGGAAGTGTGCGAAGTTAGGAAGATTTATTTATTGTCGCGTGACTCAAGTCATCAAATAAAAATATAAAATACTCCTATATCATTATATACAGTCAGAGTCCCATACATACACCTCTTTTCCTCACTTTTATTCTCTTCTCGTCCTCTCCGTCTTGACAGAGATAATCAGCTTTAGTTGCAGAGCATATAAATTTACTACCAATGTTCCTTTTTTTCCCCCTTTTAGCTTGACTTTGTTTATATACATACAAACGTATTTGCATGCATTATGACTGCACGGCTAGATTTTCGTCAATCTTTACGAGTGCTTTTGTCCATGATCGTGTTATGTATATGTGTGCGTAGTATGTTAGTTTCTTGTATTTACGGTGATTGATGTGATTTATTCGATGTCAACTGTTGATATTCAAATTTCTACTTGAATTTTTCAGTAAAATTTGGTACCGTGTCAATTTTTCCGAAGCTGTCCTTTTTTTTTTCTTAAAATTTTGCAATCTCCTAATCTTCTTCTTGTTTAGTAACCAGCTCATCTAAAACCTTAAGGAGACCCCCGAAATCCCATTTTTTGGGTTGAAGAGTACCCTCATATAAATTGTGAGAATATTGGGGGTGGCAGGGAGTCAAACTTGTGACCTCTGCCGACCAGAGCTCTGATACCATGTTGAGTAACCAGCTCATCTAAAACCTTAAGCTGTTAGAGGAAGGTCCCAAATGAATCTTATATTATATTTCAACACTTCTCTTTTTGTAGATTTCACCCGAGATGATAGGATTCTTTACCTTCTGGGTTGCTGAAACAATTGCAAAATCTGAAGTAACGGATGTTCGGGCTATGGATGTTGTCTTTATATTGCTTCTTAATGGATGTATGTTATAGAAGTGTTGCCACCAAAGGGGGCAATTACTAGATTATTTTCCAGAATTCATACGTTTAACTGTATCGTGGCTCCTTGTTAATTTATTCTTCCTCGCAACAGTTATTGCACACGACATCCTAATTGTCGGTCGCATCAGAAGTTATGATCTGTTTTACGTGGTATTCATAATTTCTGAGCTATCGTTCCTGGCATTACATGCTACTAAAGAAGTATTGTTGAAGGTGTCTAGTGTACTTTCATTCCAGCTCGGTATGTACGCAATACGTGATTTGCTCACATCGAGTGATCTTTCAATTATCCGAGCAAGCTGCATTGGTTGGTGGGTTGCTAACATGGATTTATGTAAGTTTGCACAAACATAAGGAGTAATTATCACAATCTGTGTATTAAATTGCAATTGTTATAATAATTAATAAGAGGGATCCGCGTGCATTTATATGAATCGCTCCAATCAAAATATTCTATTTTGTCACCTCACAATTACCATGTCATTCTGATGATTTTTATGAGGATTTTTTATGATCCCCTAGCATTACTTACTCATATATCTAGTGTTCTAATTTATAACTCTACCGTGTTTGTATAAGTTGAATCTTGTGCTGGACCGGATGACTTTTAGGCCTTCATAATTGAGGGATTGCTCATGTAGTAATGCAATCCAAGATAGTGGCACCAGTAATTGTCTTCTTGTCATATATTCAGTAGCGTGTCACATTTTTCTGATGTTTAAGCAGGCTAGCTGGTGAAACATTTACACACTAGCTCTGAACCAAAGGATGTTCTTTGCATGCTGCTCCAGAAGTATCTTAACAATGTGTCCCTGATATATAGTTGCAGTCCAGCTAGGTTTTTACCTATTATGTGATGATTTGAAAAAGGGGATCATTCAACGACCAGAGCTTGCGGCATTGCCTGGTGTGTTACTTTTATAGTTTATGTAAGTTTGCAAAAGCATACAATCTGTCTTTTTTAGTACATTAGTTTATGCAATTTTATTGTGTATAATGTCTCTAACCTATCGACATTTTTAAATCTAGACAAGAAATTTCGCTTGGCCAGGCTGCAGAGGTATCAGCAGCCAGGTAATTCGTGTTTAAGATTATTTGGTAACTATGATGTCCAGTGGCGGAGGCCGGATTTTAGGTGAGGGGTACCCAAAATTTTAATTCTTCAAATATTGAAAAGGTGATGAAAATTAAACACTTAAATGTAGAAACTCAAACAAGGCACCATGAACTTGTTGGAAGTCAAACTCTCCGGAAGCAAAATAGAAATAGCTTGGTTAAATAAATTGTAGTAATAATATCATCATGAAATTATGGTTTATTTTATCATCTACATGCAAGGTGGTCAATACGTGTGTAATTAATAAGAAGTGTTGCAAGCTAGAATTCACACAGCTGCTAGGCTAAGCGCGGGACAATCAAGTCATACAAACAGACAAGAGTTGCAGCTAGATAACATTGAAGAGTTAATATAAGTTCAAGGTTCTGGAAAGTGAATGCACGTGTGACTCAAAGAAGTCAACTATAGCAGCCACGTAACTCAAGTATTGCCGGGTGTTCTCAGTCTACCGAGGAAATAAGGTGGGCGGACTTAAAATAAGGGTTGCAACCGGCCACGTGCACAGTACGCACGGCCCGTGGACGGCACGCCAACCCGCCTGCTTCTGCTTCAGTTAACGTTAATATCAAAATTTGTTATATAACATTAATATCCTAAAATTCTTTGTATTTAAATTCTTTATAAATCCACGGATAGGATTAATGCCAAATTCCAATCAAATTCATTATAACGTTAATATCCGTAGTAACACGCGGATAGGATTTGTTTTGTGTTTGTATTTTATTTTTAAAATTTGTGTTTGTATTTAATATCTGTTTTAATATGTTAATGTGGTTTGTTCCGTTTTTTTAAAGAGGAGTCCTCTCAAATTAATTGTAATATTTGTTTTAATTAATAAAATTTGCAGAGGTACCGTCCTCTTTTATTTCAAAAAATATTCGTATAATTTTAAATAATATTTAATCGAATTAAAAGTATAAAAAAAAAATTTGAACAGCAACCCGCACAACTCGGCCGCCAACTCGGCGAGCCGGACACGAGTTGGCCTCCCCGCGAAAGCACGGCACGTGTGGCCGGCTTTAGTTGCAGCAGCACTCTCCATAAACAAGTACATATGTATGTAATAAATTCTGTGATGTAAGGGATTAGGTCATCAAGTATTATTCACTTTATAAATACGGATGTATGCATGCAGATTAAAGGAGTACTGAGTGAAGAAAAATACACACCGAAGTGAAAACAATACACAGAAGTGAGTCAGTAAAGAGAAAGAGCTGAAGCTCTAGTGAGAGAAAAGAATAGCTGCAGCTTACATAAAGTTGTAATCTTTGTGTGATAAGAAAGAAGTCGTGTATTGATTATATTACAAAGTCTATATTACATGGAACACACACTGTCCCTTGTCTTTGTTTTTATTATTACTGTTATAAACAGTTATAACAGTATGCATGCATGCAACAGCTACAAACGTTGCTGGGATAAAACAAAAGATTAAATTTTGTTCAGTTTTTCATCCTGGAATAAGACAGTAAATTCACAACTAAGCTGATTTAATCATTAAAAAGTTTAGGAGATAAATTCTTTCAATTATTGAACTAGGCTGATGTCAGACTGGACTGTGGCTTCTTTTGCCTTAGTAATTATTGATCCAGATTCAGAGCATCTCTAAGGCTAGAATACTACTGCAGAACTCATTAACTTGGCTAAAACTAAATTTATAAATTCTGCAGATAAGTTCATAAGTTTGGTATAGATTTATAAAAAAATTCTGCCCAAATTATTAATTTTTGTTTTCATTCTAAAATTATCATCTGAAAATAAGCTAAAGAAATTAAATATTTTTTCTTCTTAAAAAAGAAAATTATGGTGTGGCGAAAAATTGAATTTTGGAATGGAACATCTTTAGCAAACATTTTCGTCTGGGAATGAACTGTGAAGTTTAATATATTCCCGTCTTCTCATTCAAACTACAGCAAAATAAATGCTCATTTATCCGGTAAATAATTTTAATTATTGTAAATTACAACAATATATGATTAGGTAATTTATATCAAATTACTCTATATGTGTTACTTAATTTTTTATTTTAAAAAATTAAATTCAAAAGCAACTTGTGCCAATTTTAATTTTGAAAAACTAAAAAATACCAGTTTAATTGGGACCAAGAAAGTTGTTTTGAACACATATTTTTATCCAGTCGTATAAAACTGTTCAACTCAATTAGTAGTCATAATTCTGTCAAAAAAATTAGTAGTCATAATTGTCATCAATTCGTTTGAAACAATTTTTTTAATTTTGATTTTTTTTTATATCGATGTAGGTTTGAATAAACACAAATTTTCGTCTTCACTGTTGGAAATGCAATTGAAATCACATAGAAGTTATGGGGGTAACGACGCCTCACAAAAGCATCTCCAACCCTCTCCCCCCTTACCTATATTTTTATCACATATATAATTATGGAATCAAATCAAATTTAAGTACTCCAATCCTTTGTCCCCTTACCTAAAAGTTTTAGGTGAGAGAAAATGTTTCCCTACATTTGGGGTTTCATTTTTGCTCCCCTATATTTGTCACATCATCACCCAACTCCATCTTTATTAATTAAATATTGAATACTACTCTTATCATCCTCCATTCCTATTATTTAAATACTATTTTAAAATATAAGGAGTCAATATAGATAATACCATTGGAGTGAAATAGATTTTTCATCCTAAGGTATTCACTAATTTAATATATTTTAGGGGCTCAAAATACGGAACCCCATTGGAATTGCTCTAAGAGCATCTCCAACGGGGTTAGCTAAATTGATCGGCTATATTGATGTAAACAGATAATTAGCTAAAATTTGTTGAACATATAAGGTATTATGCTCCAATGAAATTGGCTATAATGGTTGACTATATTCTAAAAATAGTAATTGATTATTATTTAAATTTGTTAAAAATAGAAAATATTATTCCATTATGGGAACAGATGATGTGTAAATTTGCTACACGTCTCTAGGAGTTCAGCAAATATAGTCAATGTCATCACATTGACTAAAATTATAAACAAGGGTTTTGACCCATTGGAGTGATACATTTTTTACCAATTTTCTATAAATTTTATTTTTAGTATGTCACCTAGAATTTTAACTAAGGGCTTTTGTAGGTTGGAGATGCTCTAACTACTTAACATGCTCTTGAACCCATCACCTTTTGATGTAATAGTATTTTTTTGGCTATTGAGAGTTCAAATCTTGTTGACAGGGTGGGTGGGTGTGTGCTTGTGTGTAATTATAAAAAAAAATAAAAACATGCTCTTGACTCTCAAGAATATGGTAGAATTTACTTTGAATAGATGTTTTGGAATAAAAGAGAAAGGTAAACCATGTCGGAGAACTTGCATCTTTTACTTTATCCCTTTCATACTATTTTGTTCTTTGGAAGTAAAATCGGAATCAAAGTGTTTAAATTCATTTATTGCTTCTTCTATTTTTCAATTTGTCTTCGGTTTGGATTTATTTAGCTCCGATCAGTTTGGTTTATGAAGTCTTAAGAATGTTGAATGATGTATAAGTTTGGTGTTTATGCTCCGCGGATCCAAAATATCATTATGGCATAAAAGGATCAATTAGTTTAATGGGATGAATCATCACTGTTTGGAAAGATTGATAATGCACACTGGATTATGAGGATTTAGAGTTTGTTCATACGAATTATTAGTCCACTTAATAGATGATCAAGATTTAAAGTTTGTTTGAACGAATCATAGTCCCGAGTACTAATATATAGAGTCTGTTTAGACAAATCATTAGTGCACTTGATGAATTATAAAAATCTAAAATTCGTTGGATGGATCATTAGTCCATTTGATTGACTCTTAAAATATAGAATCCGTTCGAACGGATCATAATCAACTTAATGAACTATCTAGAATCTGTTCGAATGGATTAATTTACTTCATGGATTATCAAGATTTGAAATCCGTTCAAACTAATTATTGATCCATTTAATAATATCAATTTCTATATAGCGGTCCAACGGATTATTAGCCGAATATACTTATCCGGATATCATATATGACGGTCCGTTTCACGGCTACACAAATTCTATACAATTATGGATATTATAGAAGAAAACTTGTCATGCGCAACGTTTTTTGCTCCCAAAACATAGACGTTGTGAACGAATAAATCCTAACATTACGTAGACTTAATTTTTTATAAAAAGAATAAGAGCTTAGAGCATTCAGAATTTCATAATATTTTAGACTTTAATTTAAAGTTTTTGAAATTATTCGAATCTTCAAAAATATTCTAAGTATTAAACCCATCATAAGATCAAAATTTAAAACGTAATTTCACTTTTATGCTATTTTAAACATCATGAAGTAGGGGTGATCGCGGGTCGGATCGGTTCGGTTTTATGTTAAAACCGAAACCGCATATCCTCGGTTTTTAAAATCGAAAACCGAAACCGCAACCGAAACCGTCGGTTCGGTTTCAGTTTTAAAATGATCGGATCAGTTACAATCGGTTCGGTTTCGGTTTTAAAACCGCCTCAAATAAACATAACAAAATAAATAAAATGACTTCGAATTTTTAAGCTTGCAAAGTTACAAATTATTTTTTCATCCAAAATAAACATACAAAGTTTTCATAATAAATTATTTAAGTCCAACATGATCCGAGAATAATGAAAATTTAACATGATCCTCAAAAATATTTTCTTTGAAATGTATATAAGACAATGTTAGAAATTCAACAATATCGAGTCTATATTAAGTCTTTGTATAAGTAAAGAATTTGTTCAGGAAAGCCAAGAAAAATCGTCACATCCAAAAATAAAACAACATATAAAATACCTAGATATATAAGTTTATTAAACTACATTTATCAATCAACTAGTACAAATTAAAACTTCAAAAACAAGAACAAAATAGTATATTTATTAAAAGGAATGTCAAGATCTTTATTAATCTACTCCCACTGCTCGTAAAAATTGGTCTAGTAGAATATATAATATATTTATTTCTTTATTTTTATTAATCGGATCGGTTCGGTTTTTTTCGGTTCGGTTTGGACCTAAAACCGAAACCGAAACCTCAAGAACGGTTCGGTTTTTTAATTTTCGGTTTCGGTTCGGTTTCAACTCGGTTTCGGTTTTTTACGGTTCGGTTGTTATCGGTTTCGGTTCGGTTTCGGTTTTAATTCGGTTTTTTGCTCATCCCTATCATGAAGTACTGAATATTTTTTCCTAAATACTCCCTCCGTCCCCCTCAATTCTTTACATTGAGGGGACGGCACGGAGATTAAGAAAAAATCTAAATTAATAGAGAAAAGTAAGAAAAATGAGTAAAGTGGTGGGATCAATCAATTTTTAATGTATAAAGTGGGTATAAAGTAGGTATAGTGGAGGAAAGTAGTGAATGTGATTAGATTTTATATTATAAAATGTTACTATTTTTGGTATGTAAAGAAATGAGAAGGACGTACCAAAAATAAAAGTGTAAATAAATGAAAGGGACAGAGGGAGTAGTAAAATATAGATTTCATAATTCATTTTATAAACAAGTGATATCCCTGTCAACAGTCAATTGCTACCAGTTTTTTTATCGCTTATGACCCTTATTTCTTGTAATGCATTATATATATTGTGAAAAATAAATTTTCTACAACGTAAAATGTCAATAATATTTTAACTTCAACATTTATATTAAACTAGGTTACTAAGCCGCGATTCGCAGCGGCATTATAATATATTTGTTAAGAAAAAGAATATTAGAATAAAAATTGTGAAATTAATATCTACAAAATTATTTAAATTATCAAATAAAATATATTCTATAAAATCAGCGGCATTTGAATATATTTGTTAAAAAAAGAATATTAGAATAAAAATTGTAAAATAAATATCTACAAAATTATTTAAATTATCAAATAAAATATATTCTATAAAATTTGTATTTGGGTAGGTAATATTGTAAAGTATTTACATATTACTTTTGTTTATATAATTTGATTTTTTATTTTCTTTGACCGATACTATTGCCATATATATATATAAGGAAATTTATATTGATAAAAAAAAACTAAATTACTAAATTTATATTGATTTGTATTTCTGGGTAGATGTGACAATTATTATATAGGGTCCACCATCCTTCTTGTATAAATTTGTATCAACCATATCAGTCAACTTTTCCCACAAAGTTATGGTACTCGGTGATGGAGCTATTTAAAAAAAAAATTAGAACAAATTAAATAAGTAAAACAAATAAATTAGGGTAACCAAAGAAGTAATATAAAATTACAATAACAATAAAAAACAATTAACAGTTATATTAAAATTAATATAATGCATAACTTACTAATTTGTGAGAATTTTGAGATCTCTTTTTTTTTTCTAACCGCATTTGACAACTTCAATGCCACCCAAGTAGGTCAAGCAGCCCATAACATCTAAATCAACATAGAAAAAATAATATTAGAACATGATAGTTTGAATTATAACTTATATAACAGTATTACTTATATATTACTCTAATATATTACTGCATCAAAAACCTGAGAGCATGTTGGTGTCATTAATACGTGCATCAATCATATCCAGACATATGAACTGAAATCCATGCAGTGATATGTTGACGATGCCTTCTTCCAATCTCTTAGGCAACGTTATGCGTATGAAGAACAATTTAGACCCATGTGATAGTGGTCTATATTTCCATATACTTGAAACAACTTTCAGATTTTTGATTCTGTACACAGAGTCTTCCTCTAAAAGATTTTTGAACCGAGAGACCAGAATCTTCGAGATCGTAGCAAGGATCAAATTTTCCTGTCGTACAACTTATCTTAGAAAAGTTAATAACATCATACAATTTGACAAATTAATAAGTTATAAGTATATTGATTTATTAACCTTTTCATCGATCAAAATCATGTCAAGACTGATCAGTTCTTCAGTATTTGGATTGACAGATTCCCACATTCTACACACTCGTACACTTATCATCCAGGTATAGCTGCTGTCGTTTAAAGCATTCAACATGGTATAGCCATAGTTGTATTGATTGTAAATATGGTTGTAAAAAATTGAAGCTATGTAAAAAAGTTTCGGTGTAGATTTTTTGTTATGAATTACCATTAATTTATAGGTGTTTGTAAGATGAATAATATGGAAATCCGTTATGTTTAAAAGTCAAGAAATATTATAAAAGAAAAGTTCTATAAAGTTTGAAAATAAAAAAAGAAAGTTTTATCAAGTTTGAAAATAATAAAAGAAAGTTTTATCAAGTTTGAAAATAATAAAAGAAAGTTCTATCAAGATTGAAAATAATAAAAGAGAAAATTCCAATTATTAACATAAGAGCCAACAAATTCGAAAATAATAAGGAAGTTGTAATTTTCTAAATCAAAAAAAGTTCTATCAAGTACTACATATTCGAAAATAATAAAGAAGTTGTAATTTTTTAAATCAAAGAAAGTTCTATCAAGTTTGAAAATTATAAAAGAAAATTCTATCAAGCCTACAAATTCGAAAATAATAAGGAAGTTGTAATTTTCTAAATCAAAGAAAGTTTTATCAAGTCCTACAAATTCGAAAATAATAAGGAAGTTGTAATTTTCTAAATCAAAGAAAGTTCTATCAACTTTGAAAATAATAAAAGAAAGTTCTATCAAGTTGTTTGAAAATAATAAAAGTGTAATTTTCAATTTCCTTCCTACAAAATCGAAAATAATAAAGGAAGTTGTAATTATTAAAATTAAAAAATAATAAAAGAAAATTCTATCAAGCCTACAAATTCGAAAATAATAAGGAAGTTGTAATTTTCTAAATCAAAGAAAGTTCTATCAACTTTGAAAATATTAAAAGAAAGTTCTGTCAAGTTGTTTGAAAATAATAAAAGTGTAATTTTCAATTTACTTCCTACAAAATCGAAAATAATAAAGGAAGTTATAATTATTAAAATTAAAAATTGTGAAATTTTGAGAAAATTAGAAAAATAGAACGGAGCGATTCTAGAGGCGGCACCTCACCGCCCCCGTCTTCTCCTTTATATAAGTATATTGATTGCAAACATATATATGAATTTCAAAAAAATTAAATTTAAAAAAATTAAATTAAAGTTTCTGAAAAACTATACATAATCTCATTTATTTCTTCTTCTTTTTTAAAAACAATCAACGCTCTTGGACAAAATGCGGGCAAAAAAAAACTATTTTTAAGTAATTTTGGACGGCAAAAAAATCTGGACATTAACTTCCTTAAAAAAATGCTAGGAACATTAACGCACGATTGAAATATGTGAACAAGTTGCAAACCGCGCATGAATTTTCAACAGGAAAAATAGCGGTAAAACCTTGATAAATTAATACCACGGGAACCAGAAAAAATTATTAAATAATTGATAAATTAATTTATCGAGATATATTATTTTAAAATTTTATAACATATATAGTTCTCAGAATAATAGGTTTTGTAAATTTATATTTATTGTGATTTCATCAATAAATACTCAAAAAAAAATCATAAATTCGAGTAAATAATATTTATGAATTCAAGTAAATTAAATAGATTCATAAATTTAATTAAATTATAGATACATAAATTTAAATAAATTAAGTATATTCATAAATATTACTAAACCTAATTTTATAAACATAGTACGCCTCAGCTCCATAATGCACAAACAAGAATTCAAGATAATTAAAGTACAAGAAGACATCAATTTAAAAATGAAGCAAGTCATATTGGAGTCTTATTATAAACTAGTTCATAAAACTGCGTTTCGCGACGACATTATAATTTTTTTTTAAAAACTTATCAATAAAATTACAATAATTACTCATTCCTCCCTAATAAGTTGTCCTCCTGTTAAACACGCTTCCCTCATTATGATCAAAATCCCAATTTTAAAATATTGAATACTTGTCTTATATATTAATTTTCATGTTAACGTATTACTATCTAATGAGTCGCTCTCTCATTGAAAAAAATATCTAAATATGTAACACCCCTAGATCCGGGGTCGGAGATTCAGGCTATCACGTCTCCTTAATTCCTATTTATTAATACTTACCTTCAATTATTGGTTACCACATGCTACGATCCCTCAATAATTATTACACAACACAGATTATAGTCTCAGAAACAATATATGGAACATTATAGTAGAGTCATTAATCCATCAAGTTAGGAATATTACAAACTGAAAGTTATTATCCCAAAAGGCGGCTACCAATAAAGTCTCTATTTGAAACAATATCGGAGGCCAGAAAGTTTACTTGATTTCATTGTCTTACATAAGTTATAATTATAAATAAAACAGACCAACCAATGCTGGAAACCTATCCAACTTAGTCCGTCTACCAGGGACAGAGCTCTGACAAATTGTCTACGAAAATGCTGCGCGTTTCCCACGCGCTTGCGGACGGTGGTCATCATTCTGGCCATGCTTCTGATATGTTATGTTGTGATATATAGAGGAAAGTAAGAGTGAGCAATATAGCTCAGCAATAATCTACGTAGTTTAAAACATAAATTTAAACTTTTAAGAAAACTCTTAAGTCAATCATTTGACCAAAGGTACCAAATACTGAGATTTAATAGAAAATCATTTTCGTCAAAAAGTACTACAGTTCGAGATACTGTATAAGGAATATAATATTCAACCACTGTCAATATTATCCTAACCGGTCATTACCCTGGCAACTTTGGCCATAATTATTTATCTGCTGGGCCGGTGTCAATCGACCTCTTATGCTAACAGGGCGACATCAAAGACCCTAATTCATCTGCCGGGCTGGTGTCAATCGGCCTCTTACGCTAACATGACGACATCAAAGGCCTTAATTTTCTCCAGTCCCTTGAAGAGCCCTATCCATATCTGGAATGAAAATTAATCCGAGTTCCCCAAGCATAGTGCTTATTGATAGGTCTGATTAACAATTATACAGTTACTTCCGGAAATGTTTGGGGAAGTAAAATCGCAATGTATGTTGACTTTAGTCAATGGGTTTATTTGTCAAGGAAAGTTCGTTTTGAAAATCACGACCTGGGAGTTAGTCGGAGTTTTCTATAATTAACTAAGTTGGAATCCCTAATTAAGGTAGGGCAGTGATCCCAAAACATAAGTATTTTCGATGAATATGAAGAGTAAAATCATTTGTTTTTCTTCTTAATTGGATTCCCAATTTTTGATAGGTCAAAGAGTATTTGTTCGCATTTATCATAATTTAACAAACTCGGGAATAATATTTGGGAACCCCTACTATATTTAAATAATTTTTCTGAATGTCAAAAAATATTTGAAGTAATTAATAAAGTCCTTAAATAATTTTTAAATAAGGTTTTATGATTTGTAAATCATTTTAGAATATTTAATAAATATTTAAATAATATTTATTAATTAATAAACAATTTGGGATATTTAATAAACACTTAAATAATATTTATTAAATAATAAACAATTAAATAAATCTCTTTAAATAAATATTCAAAAAAATATTAATTGAATTAAATAAATATTCAAATAATATTTAATAAAAACCATACATTCAACGTAAGAAAGCTCGTACGATAGTAAAGCAGTTCATGTATTTGATAACAGTTATATCACAACAACAGTTTTAAATCATAACCGGATACTTAAGTTTCGGGTTTTGAAAACTTGCCTGGTACTGTTGTGGTGGTCGGAACTCAGGATGTGGAACGATGATCTATAATTTAATCGGTAAACGTTCGGTTAGTCCCCTAAATAATCAAATTACACCACGACACTTAAACAATAATGAAACTTCCTAACTATACCTTAAATAACTCGTACTTGGTTCTTTATAAGCCCATGACAACTATTAATCACTTTCGTTTAAACTTTGGTTCTTAACGAGTTTCGAAGACCAACCACTTAAACACATTTCAAATTTATGTCGAATCGATCACTTAAGAGGGTTTTTCACTTGCACGACCTTGGTTCGAACATTTTTATAAAATTGAAAAATTAACCTTTTTACTTAATTCTATTTGGGTTGTCTTCTCCACTAACTAAAATTCAATTTATCCAAATTTAATGATTTTTGCACACTGGCAAGTGGTCCGAATACATTTTACAATATGGTGATTTGTATCAGTTTGGTTTTACGAAACGATTTCACTAAAACGAGCATAACTTCTAAACCGTAAATCGCCTCGACACGATCTTGGTTTGGTTACAAATTGCAAATAAAGATGTTTACAACCATGACCAGTAGAGTTCGAAAACATGCACTTTTATGGTTCGAAAATATGCTACAAATCAGTCCTAACTCAAATGGACATTATAACAGTTATAACATAACGATTTCCAAATTTTAACCAAGTTACATCCATTAACCAACACAACCAACCATCAAACCAACAATTCCATACTAATTCTAGTCCATATACTTCAAGAACACATCATCAACAACCCACCACAACATCCAAACATCAAGATTTAACCATACATGCACCAAACTCCTTAAATTAAAACATCTTATACTTAACTTCACCTATGTGCACACAAATCAAGTAAAACAATAAGGGTGAGAGTGTTTTATACGTTCTTGGACTCAAGAACACTTGGGTATGGCTTAAAGAACCTTGGTTTTGCTTGATCTAGCCTTGTAAGTATCTTGAAAGAAAAATTCAAGAACACAAAAGTGTTACTATTCATCCATCACTTTCTCTTAATTATTTGACTAAGAAATACTAAATGAATGAGCTTGAGATTTTGATATTACCTTGTCCTAATCAAGAGTTATCCTTTGAATATTTATTTGTGAATTATGGGAGCTTGCAAGTGGAAGAAGAATTTTTCTTCTTCTCCTCCTTCCTGTTCGGCCGAGAGCTTCTTGGATGTGTGGGGTGGGGGGGGGGGGGGCTTGCTTGCTTTTTTTTTTTTGTTTTGTAATTGTGTGTTGGTTGATTTTTGTGATACAAATAATAGATAAAGATGTCCAAGCCATACCTCTAGTAGCTAGGTTAGTACAATAAAATATTCTTAATCCCTATATTACTTGTAGTTGGTTTCTAACTATTTAGTTTGCATATATTACTACTTAGCTTATTTATCGACCAATACTTATCACTTAATCTTTTATGCAAGTTCGATAATTTTTCTTGGAAAGTGTTTCGTCGTGTAGTAATTTCTATGGTTGTCCTTTAATATATAAATGGGTTAGTTCCACTTAAATCCAATAAAATTCATTGCCATGAGATTTATGTCATCCTAAGATTCTAATAATACTTAATATCTCACGAATTACCAAATAAATAGTAGAAGTGAAAATCTTCGTATTCTGACGACTTTTACATTCTTTTATTTAATTCATGCAACAGCACTACATTATTGGATTCTTAAAATTCCATCTCTTATATAGTTTTGCCTCAAAAGTTTTCCATATATCTGCAATGTCACTATTCATAATAATTTTAAAATATTACATAAATCAGGGTTCTTACAATATAAATTTGTACTCACATTGTACTTTTAATAGAACTTTTAATTATGTCTTACAAATTATACTTCCGACAAAATTTTTAATTATACGCTTTTCTTATAAATTTGAACTCTTCTACTCCATAAATTCGAAAACCTATTATATTTCCAATATTTTAATTATATGTCTAACCTATAAATTTGAACTATCATGCTTCATAAATTCGAACACCTATTATATTTCAAATAAAACTTTTATTTATATGTCTTCCCTATAAATTGGAACTATTCTTCTCTACAAACTCGAACACATATTCTAATTCTAATATGCTAAAAGATATTTTTTTTATTTAGTACTATTTATAATTCTAAAAGATTATAAGAATAGATTGAGATAATTTTAGAGGCGCTACCTAAGCTCCCGAGAACTTTTAATTATATTTTTAACCTATAAATTTGAACTATTCTCCTTTATAAATTCGAACATCTATAATACTTCTAATACAACTTTTATTTAGGTGTTTTTCCTATAAATTCGAATTTCGAACTGTTCTCCTATACAAATTCGAACACATTTTGTACTTTTAAAATGTTAAAGGATTTTTTTTTAAATTACAACAATTACTCATTCCTCTCTAATAAGCCATCTTCCCGTAAAACACGCTTCCCTCGCTAAGATCGAAATCCAAATTTTAACATATTTAATACTTGTCTTATATATCTTAATTTTCATGTTAATGTACTCATTAGAAATGAGTCAGTTTATCGTTTAAAAAACACCTATATAAATTTGTACTCTTATTTTACTTTTAGTAAAACTTTTAACTATGTCTTACAAGAACCTATTTTATTTTCAATATAACTTTTAATTTTTACTTTTTTCTTATAAATTCGAACTCTATTATTCCATAAATCATAAAACCTTCTATTTTCGATAGAACTTTTAATTATATATCGAACCTATAAATTTAAACTATTCACCTTTATAAATGTGAACACCTATTTGATATGAACAGAAAAGTAATTATAGAAATATAATTGACGGTCCAATGAAAAGGCTCGATATTTAATGCCCGAATCCCTGATTATTTATTAATTTCGTAATTAATAAATAAGGAAATTACACAGCTCGTAAATAGAGACCAAATCAAAGTAGTATCTTCATAAAAGGATTCAGAATCCCAATCAAATAATATGATGAGTCATAACACTTATCAAATAAGGGTAATATTTGCCTGCCAAGTAAAACACTCCTTATCAGTTATCAATAACAAGACTTATCAATTAAGTCTCCTAAACCTACCTTAATTACAAGGCTCTAAACGCCTATATAAGGACCCTCGTTCTTCACTCTAGAACTACGTTTTATTGACTTGATTCTCTATACAGCAGAGATACGTAGGCATCTTATGAGGACCGATTTAGTCCCGAAACACAAGAGCAGTCATTAAAGCTTGAACGCTCACAAACCCTAGCATTTAACTCACAAAGTACGTTTTTTAATCCATAACATTTGGCGCCGTCTGTGGGAAAACAACATCAACCATGGCAAACACGCGAAGAACAACTCGAGCTTCTGAAGAACTTCCTATCACCTCCGGGGCTGATACTCATGGAAGTCAACCACCGCTAACTACTGGCATTGAAGGGGCGAATATCCCCACCAACACTCAAGGACCAGAAGTCCCGACATCGGTTGAAGGGACGAATCCCCTGCAGGTGGTCATTCATGGATCTAATCCACAAGAGACCACTCACCAGAAACTGACCACAACCTCCCCACTGCTCATGAGTGCCCCGAGGGGCCTTCAACTACATACTACTGATCTCCCTCAATATGTGAATCATACCCTTGGGATGCCTACCCATACCAGGCCCCCTCGACCCCCGGTGGGCGGTAGTGGTACCACTCTGGTACACCATGAGGCATATGTGCCTCCTTACGTCCAAGGTTTGGAACCCCTGAACCGACAAACCCAAACTCATCAGATGTTTCGAGACGATTTCTCTGGTCCTTACACTGAGGATGAAAATTACAATACTGATGATGACTATCCCCCGCGAAGGAGACGTTCTGCAAACAAGGAACCAACTACTCAGGAAAAGATTGCAGCCCATGAGGCAGAAGTTGCAAAACTCAAAAAGAAGTTAGAGGAAGAAGAGGCTGCAAGGGCAGCTGGGAAGACTCCGGTAATTAATCTGGATCCTACTCCTCCGAGATCCAGAAGGGTTGAAACCCCAAGAGGAGATCCTACTGTATTATTACCCCTAGGAGATCCTGACGATCCTACACCACCCTTCACTCAAGAGATAATGAAGGCCACTATATCCAGGAAATTTAAAATGCCAACCATCAAAGTTTATGATGGAACGGGAGATCCCGCAAATCATGTAAGAACTTTCTCAAATGCACTGCTGTTGCAGCCTGCCAATGACGCTGCAAAGTGTAGGGCATTTCCACAAACCCTAGCGGGTATGGCTCAACGTTGGTATAGTCGCCTTCCACCCAATTCTATTGGATCCTTCAAGGAGCTGAGTAAAGCATTCATCAATCAATTTGTTAGTGGGAAGATACATGAGAAAAGTTCCGCCTCTCTTATGGGGATTAGACAAGGCAAGAATGAAACATTGAGAGAATACTTGAGTAGATTCACTAAGGAAGCTATAAAAGTCCCAGATTTGGAAGATAAAGTGGCTATGATAGCCCTACAGCAAGGAACTACCGATGACCACTTCAGGAGGTCTTTGGCCAAACATCCCCCCGAAAACATGTTGTCATTACAAGATAGAGCTGGGAAATACATCAAAGCTGAGGAGAGCATGAGAAAGTATGAACCCGTTGCTACTGGCAATGGAAATCCAAAGAAGAGAAAGGACACTTCAGAGTATGATGCAAGAGAGAAGTATCCCAGGACATCAAAGGATTCTGATTCACCACCCAAGAAGAGCAATTTTGGGCCTAAGTTTACGGAGTATGCCAGATTAAATGCTCCTAGGAGCCAAATTCTGTTGGAGATAGCAAAAGAAGAAGACCTTAAATGGCCGAAACCTATGAGGGCCGATGTGTCAAAAAGAAATCAAAACCAATACTGTCGGTTTCACAAAGAAGTTGGCCACGAGACAGATGACTGCAGGCAGCTGAAAGATGAAATTGAGTTCTTGATTCGAAGAGGAAAGCTGGGTAAGTTTACCAAGGATGGAAATCAAGGAAGCCAGAGAGGGAATTATGAAAGGAAAGACTATGATAGACGTGACAATGATCAAGACCGAAACCCAAAGCCCCGAGGGCCTGTCATCAATATGATATTTGGAGGAACAACTGCTGCCGGACCTTCTAGAAACTCGAGAAAAGCTTATGCCCGTGAGGTAATGACTGTGGTTGGAGAAGCACCGAAGCGTGCCAAGACTGAGGTATCTTTGAATTTTGACGATTCTGATCTTGAAGGAGTGAAATTTCCCCATGATGACCCCCTGGTCATAATACCTGTGATAGGGAACTCTGAAACGAAGAGAGTTCTTGTTGACAATGGAGCTTCAGTGGACATCTTATTCCATGATGCTTTCATCAAAATGGGTTACACTGATTCCCAGCTAACACCCTCAAACATGCCCATATATGGATTCAATGGAGTAGAATCGAAGGTAGAAGGCACAATTCAACTCCCCATGACAATGGGACAAGGTTCAAAGACATCTACTCAAATGCTGAACTTCATAGTTATTAAAGCGACTTCAACCTACAATGCAATTCTGGGAAGAACAGGTCTTCATGCATTTAAGGCTGTTGCCTCATCTTATCATTTAAAGATCAAGTTCCCTACCAGGAATGGAATTGGCGAAGAGAAAGGTGATCAGAAAATGGCTAGAAGTTGTTATGTAGCCGCGTTGAGGCCTGATGGAGTTGGGGGGCAGGTTCTCCCAATTGAGGACATTGACATCAGGAACGATGAAGAAAGAAGAGGAAAGCCAGCTGAGGATCTTGTTCCCATCCCCTTGATCCCAGGAGAACCAGACAAGGTCACCTACATTGGAGCTTTACTACCTGAATCTATGAAAAGCAAGTTGACATCCTTTCTTCAAGAAAACAATGATGTATTTGCTTGGACATCAGCTGATATGCCAGGGATTGATCCTCAATTGATAACCCACAAATTGAATGTGGATCCCGAAAGAAAGACAGTGAAACAAAAGAAAAGAAATTTTGCTCCAGAAAGGCAAGAAGCCATCAAGCAGGAGGTAGAAAAACTCTTGGAAGCAGGCTTCATTGAAGAAATTCAGTTCCCTGAATGGTTGGCTAACCCAGTGATGGTCAAGAAGGCTAATGGAAAGTGGAGAATGTGTGTGGACTTCACCGACTTGAATGATGCATGTCCTAAGGATTGTTTTCCCTTACCAAGGATTGATGCTTTGATAGATGCCACTGCTGGGCACGAGATGCTAAGTTTCATGGATGGCTTCAGTGGGTACAACCAAATCAAGATGCACAAGGACGACATCTCCAAGGTATCATTCATCACCGACTTTGGTGTTTTCTGTTATTTAGTCATGGCATTTGGACTTAAGAATGCAGGGGCAACATACCAAAGGTTGGTGAACAAGATTTTTGAGCCACTGATTGGTAAAACAATGGAAGTTTATGTGGATGACATGCTAGTCAAGAGCCTCGACAAGGCAGACCATATAAAACATCTTCAAGAAGCGTTTGGAGTGCTGAGGCACCACAAGATGATGTTAAATCCAGCAAAATGTGCCTTCGGGGTATGCTCGGGAAAGTTTTTAGGCCTGATGGTCTCCAAGAGAGGAATCGAAGCTAACCCCGACAAGATAAAGGTAATCCTAGACATGGAACCACCCAAGTCTGTTAAGGATGTGCAGAAATTGACAGGAAGAGTTGCAGCTTTGGGAAGATTCATCTCCAAGTCAGGAGAAAAGTGTTTACCTTTCTTCAAGGCACTCAAAAATGTGAAAAATTTCGAGTGGACACCTGAAAGCCAAGAAGCCTTTGAGGCCCTGAAGAAATACATGGCTGAAGCACCACTGTTGGCAAAACCAAAGCCAGGAGAGATTCTCTATCTGTATTTGGCAATCTCTGACACTGCCCTTGGAGCTGTTTTGGTAAAGGAAGAATTGAAGTTCAGAAACCCATCTACTATGTGAGTAAGATCCTGCATGGGGCAGAAATAAACTACTCTACCATAGACAAGTTTGCCTTAGCCTTGATAATGGCCTCAAGAAAGCTACGTCCATACTTCCAGGCGCACAAGATAGAAGTTTTGACTAATCAACCTCTAAGGAACATTCTGCACAGCCCTCAAGTTAGTGGAAGATTGATTAAATGGGCTATTGAGTTGGGGGAATTTGAAATCAAGTATAAGCCTCGTACGGCCATAAAAGCTCAAGCACTCGTTGACTTCATGGTCGAATGTACCATTGACAACCAAGAAGTCGGGGGGCAGGAAGTAGTAGTGGAAGACAACAAAGATGAAGACACGGTGTCCAAGGAATGTTGGGTGCTCTATTTTGATGGGGCATAAAAACAAAATCAAGTGGAGCAGGTTTGGTGCTACAAAGTCCTGATGGATTTCTCATAGAATATGCACTAAAGCTAGACTTCCCGACGACAAACAACGAAGCTGAGTACGAAGCTCTAATAGCTGGTTTGGGCCTAGCTGGGGCCCTGAGAGTTAAGACTCTCAAAGTATGTGGAGACTCAAGGTTAGTCGTTTCTCAAGTAAATGGAGAGTTCGAAGCCAGGGATGAAGTCATGGCTAAGTATCTGAAACTTGTCAAAGCCATCATGACTCAGTTCGATGAATGCTATGTGGAGCACATTCCAAGGGAAGAAAACATAAAGGCAGATGCCCTGTCTAAGTTTGCCTCTTCTGAAATCGAGAATTATGCAGGAAGTGTATACTTTCAAGTCTTGAAGACCCCAAGCGTCAATGGAAAACTGATAGCACCCATTGGTATTACCAGTTGTTGGATTGATCCTATTAAAGCTCATCTGGAAACTGGGTGGCTACCCAACGACACTTGTGAGGACCGATTTAGTCCCGAAACACAAGAGCAGTCATTAAAGCTTGAACGCTCACAAACCCTAGCATTTAACTCACAAAGTACGTTTTTTAATCCATAACACTATTATACTTCGAATGTAACTTTTATTTATATGTCTTCCCTATAAATTCGAACTCTTCTCCTCTATAAATTCGAACTCTTCCCCTTTCTAAATTCGAATATCTATTTTACTTCAATTAAAAATTTTGTCTTACCTATAAATTCAAACTATACTTCTTTATAAATTCCAAAACTTATTCTGCTCTAAATAATGTCTTTTTTGTAAATTTAAACTTTTTCTCTCAATAAATTCGAACATCTTTTTTACTTTTAATAAGTTAAATTTTTTTTATTAATTGATTGATATTTAGAATTCTAAAACTCTTGAAAAATTAAAAAAATAAATTGATATAGTCTTAAAAATGCCACCTAAACTCTCTCACATCATACTCGGCATATATTCATTATTTGATGGCTAGTGGCTAACATGCTCCTCCACGTGTCGCCTCTATCTCGAACACATTTAACCTGACCAATTTGATTTAGCATTCTCTACAAATTTTATTGTCTTTTAAATTTGAATATCTTAAAGGAAATTTCAATTATTAATTTTTTAAAATTTTCCTTGTAATTTTGGATACATTCCTTATAAATTCGAATATTGTTTTTCTTTTAATATGTTAAAATAAATTTCAATTATTAGTATATTTTGTTTACTTCAAATATGTTAAAAGAAATTTGTTTAAATTCTTTTTTAATTTCATATCTTCAATTTAAATTTGAATGTCATTTTTATTTTTAATATATCTAAAAAACTTTTAATTAATATAATTTAAATTTTTTCTTATAAATTTGAATTATTAATTCAAGGTATTTTAATTAGAGGAGACATATGAAACTGTTAGCCTGCCTAGTGCCTGCTTCCGAATTCTCGTTTCCTCTTCAATGTTTCCTGTTCAATGTTCACACTCAACCACCTTCATATATATGGGTCATCTGCTGAGGAATTTTGGTGGGAGCCTATGAACACAAGGTAACCTCCTGTTGAATAACACAAACAATTACCGTGGGCCTGTGGCCCATACATTAATCAGTGATCTCGTTGCGGTTTATGTCTAAACTTTGATTATTTGAAGATAAACAGAATTACTAACCTCTCAAGTACAACAGTAGATCTCATGCAATTTACTTGGTCGGTTATTCAATGATCTAAAAAAACAGAAACATGCATAATACATTAGTCAATATATTACACATGCAGCGGAACAAATAGAGATATCAATTTAATTGCACATGATAACGATAATGATAAAAAAAAATTAAAAATTAAAGTCAGTGTTAGATCTTAGAACTAAAAAGATAATCCAATTATATCTTTATATATAATTAGTGTAAAGCACTTAAATGGTATGATTTGGTTTGTTCGTCAGCGGGCTAAAAACTATCTACTGTAAAACGGGTCATATATAGCTAAAAACTCTCTACTATAAGCTAAAAACTCTGTACTATAAAACAATTACACAATTAGAGCTAAAAACTCTCTACTATAAAACAATTACACAATTAGAGTAATTAGAGTTATTAATAATGCGAGAAAAAGTAATATTTCTATAAAAGTAAATAATAATAGAAGTAGTATAATTTTAATATTTTAAATATTTACAATAAAATTTATTAAAATTGAATTTATAAAATAAAACGGGTCCTACATAGCTAAAAATTCTCTACTATAAGCTAAAAACTCTGTACTATAAAACAATTACACAATTAGAGTTATTAGAGTTATTAATAATGCTCTACTTTGGAGAAAAAGTAATATTTCTAAAAAAGTAAATAATAATAGGAGTAGTATAATTTTAATATTTTAAATATTTACACCAAAATTTATTAAAATTGAATTTATAAAAACAATGAATAAATATATAAATAATCATTCTTTTAGTGAATTTGTATATATAAAAAATTCGTAATTTTTATCATTTCAAGAATTACAACATAAACCGAAATAATATATACATATGAAAAATCATATTATTAACTTAATGAATTTATATTTTTATGAAAATACACAAAGATATTAATAAATAAATAAAATTATAAAAACACTAAAATAAAATAACTTATTAATCGTCCCTTGCATTGCACGGGTATAAAGCTAGTAACCACTAAAGATGAGAACATATATATATATATATATATGTAATTTATGTAAGATTCTATGATGTTCTTTATTATTCTTTAAATAAGAGTGTTCTTTATATATATATATATATATATACTAGTTTAAAACCCGTGCGATGCACGGATTGTTATTAATAATAATTATTTTTATTATTGATGTTTTAATATTTTATTAATTTGCATTTGCTAAAAAAAATAAGTAGGCGTGTTAAACTTTTTTAAATAATTAAAAGTATTAAAATAGATTTTAAAATAAATTAATAACATTTTAGAAAAGGAGACGTCTTAGTAAGAAAAATAGAAAAAGTAACATGTTTTAGCTGAAAAGGTAAGTGTCCGTAATTAAAAGTATTTAAATAGATTTCAAAATAAATAAGTAAGGATTTGTCCGAGATATTTTTCGAAAATGAAGGGTTAGTAAGGAAAAATAGATAGAGTAACATGTTTTGTTAAAAATAATAATCGCCCGTGCTTTTTTTAGAAAAATAGAGGATTTTGTTAGAAAAAAATAAAAAAAGGCAATGTATTTTAGTTGAAAAGATAATTGGTTAGTGATAGTTTTTAAAAAAAATAAGTAAGAGTAATTAAGTAAAATAACTAAGTACCGACCGTCTGTCCGTCCCACTACCAAACTTTTAATGTTTCGTCTTTAATAATATAGCTTAAAACCCGTGCGATGCACGAATTATTTTTAATAATTATTAATTTTATTATTTATTATTTATATTTTAAATTTTATTAATTGCATTTATTAAAAAAAATAAGTAGGTGTGTTAAACATTTTTAAATAATTAAAAGTATTAAAATGGATTTTCAAATAAATAAGTAACGGTTTGCCCGTGATATTTTGGAAAAAGAGGGGTTTTAGTAAGAAAAATAGAAAGTAACATGTTTTCGTTGAATTTTAAAATATAAAAGTAACGATTTGCCCGTGATATTTTTGAAAAAAGAGGGATTTTAGTAAGAAAAATAGAAAAGGTGACATTATTTAGTTGAAAAAAGTAATTATCAATTAAAAGTATTAAAATAGATTTTAAAGTAAATAAATAAGGGTTTGCCGTTATATATTTGGAAAAGGAGGGATTTTAGTAAGGAAAATAGAAAATATAACATGTTTTAGTTGAAAAAGGTAATTGCTCGTGATTTTTCTAGAAAAAGAGGAGAAAGGTAATTGCCAATTAAAAGTATTAAAATAGGTTTTAAAATAAATAAATAAGAGTTTGCTCATGATATATATTTGAAAAATGAGGAATTTTAGCAAGACAAATAGAAAAAGTAATATGTTTTAGCTGAAAAAGAAATTGCCCGTGATTTTTTTAGAAAAAAATGGTAATGTAATTTTGTTAGTATTAGTGCTCTAGAGACAATACTTTATGTTTTAAAAAAAACATTTTATTATTATAAATTATGTTTTATTGATTATTGTTATTATTTTATTATGTCTTTATTTACTGCGTTATAAATGTTAGCATAATAAATGTCCTTGGAATTATGATACGTATTCGATATCTTTAAGTATGTGACTTAAAAATGAGAATATATGAATAGTATCTTTATTCCTAAATATCCCTAGTCGAGTGTTATTATTTAAGGACAATAATAATGCACAGAGACTAGTATGTTTGTTGACTGATGACCACATCTCATTGGTCATAGGTATGGTGATACTAAAGTCAAAACATAGGTGCATGTAAGAGTACATGACACTGGATTGACCCGCCGTGAGATTACACATGTTAATAGTGTCATAAGTAATTCTCACTGTGATAATGGTGTAATGATCCTTAGACTTGAAATCATTATATTTTTATACGAGAATTAATATACTTTGATTACATTAAAAGTTACCTTTGACCGGGTGATGATAAAAGTGGACATTGGGTATATTATGAATCGTATGAGAAATATGAATGATCTAGATGGGATTTAACCCTCCTAATTTTAGGAGCGATATTATTGGCCTCTTGTTTGAGTGAGACTAAGAAATGCACGGTCGTGCTCAAATGTTGATTTGATTTATTAGTCTACTCACCGATCAAGAAAACTAAGATTAAATTATGAAGAGGATGACACATTACATGCCTCGAGTTTAATCTATAATATTAAGGTTAAAGGGATTATATTACATGGAACATTATTCACCAAAGGCTTAATTGAATCACCGATTTAATTATTATTACTTGGGTGGCAATGATGTATTACTAGATGCCGCTCATTGTTTACAATTTTAATTAGTTATTAAAATTGTTACCAACGTAATAATAACCTACAGGGTCACACACAAAGAACGCTTGAAGGAGAAATAATTTAAATTATGAATTTAAATTTAAATAAGTAATTTATTCTATTTATAATATTAATTAAGTATGACTTGATTAATTATTTAAATAGAAAATGGAATTACTTAAACTAATTCTGAAATTAGTTATTAATTAATTAAGTGCGACTTAATTAAATAATAAATTGGAATTTCGGATTAGTATTTTATTATAATTGGATTATAATTAGAAAACTTATTTTCCTCTCTATATAAACTCTCAAAGAGGGCTGATTTTAATGATGAAAAACGTTTTTATATTAAAACCCCAGCCTCTTATGAGAGCAAGAAAAGAGAGAGAGAGAGAGAGAGAGAGAGAAAAGCAGTTTTCGGGTGCTAGTACACATCAATCCTTCAAGAAAAGCGTTCGTGTGGATACCGTAGAGTGTAGATCGCGAGAGCGGGATACATGGTGATTGAACAAGCTTTGGATCTCCATTAATCTTCCATTAATGAACTTTTAAAGCTTCTTAAGGTATTTGTTCTTAATCTCCGAATTAAATCTTTTGTTTTCGCATGGATCCTGCGGAGGGGTTTCGAATTTTGATTTATTTTTACGTTTTCCGTTGCGTTTATGTGCTCGAAACCCTTCAATGGTATCAGAGCTACTTGCGAAACGTTTTAATTCGGTTGTGTGTTTAACAGTTTTCGATATATATGCATGTTTGCGATCTACCATGTTTTTGTGTTGATTTATATATATGTATGTATATGTTTTTGAATATATGATATTCATGAGGATTGGATAATCATGAGATGATTGTGTATATTGCTGTATGTATATGATACATGTTATATCGAATTATGAGAATCGTATTCGATACGATTTCTGAATACGTTGCGCAGATTTGGTGAAATTTGCATAGTGTGTCAGATTTTCGCCGAAAATACCTTTTCGGAAAGGGAAACGGGTGTCTGAACAAAACTGACAAAGTCATTCGTTCGTTTGTAAGGCGTTTGACGTCGTTTACTGTCTGTAAACAGCGATTTAATGTTTTCAGAATTCTGATTTTGATTTTCTGATTTACACTTTATTTGATTTCTATGATTGAATCATGAGAAATATGATATGGTATGATATGTTAATGAAATATGAGATGTTCTTAATTGTTATATGAGCATGGTGATTGGTTATGGCCTAAAGACCCATAGGATAATGGTTTTGTTTTATGGTTTGGTTTCTAAATACGACTTGCATGTCGTTATTCCTTGTAATGTTTAAATCTTGAATGTAACTCGAATTCTACTTGTAAGTTCAGTAGGATAGGTTGTTTTATTTATGTAATGTATATGAAGACATCCAAGATGGAGAACCAAAGAAGCATTACAAGGAGGCAAGCAAGGAGACAGGTTAAAGCTTGAAGACTTGTAACATTGTATTGTATTTTGATACCACCATAGATTGACCTTGATCTTTCCATTAGCTTGGAAAGATCACTTAGGTTGGGCCATAACCAAACACGTTTACTTTACGCACTTTACATATATGATGCATGTGATGTAGATATGTATGCGTAGATAATGATGCATGCTTTAATTAGATTAAACATGTATGGATTATATACGTCACCCATGCCATGTTTGCTAAACAAGATAAAATCTGTAACGATTCAAGATTTTAAAATTGAACAAAAACGAACATGAGATTCTGTGTTTATGAAACACGGAAATAAGTATGAATTTCAAATTTTGATATGGGGAGATTTTGACAAAAATACAAGCAGCGCTTGTAAGAAAGGCGGGTTTTAAGTGAGACCACTGTGACTCCTCCGACAGACTGGAAATCAAACCATTGATGAATTTTGATTTGAAGTACTTAGTTCAAGGAAAAATTGGGAATCTCTTGATGATGGGATCATGGTCGTTTTAATAATAACAAATTCCTAAAGTTAAAATATTAAGTCAATTAGATGCCTTCCAATGGGCAACACTCGTCAAGACCTAGATCGAGAAAGAGTGGGTTCACCAAAGCGAAGCACTCCAATCTATCGTGGTAAGACGCGATGAAGTAAATGTGATACTTAACTGTTAGACCATTGGGTTAGACTTAACTAAGTTACCACAATAGGATTGTGAACTTAGAGGCATGGAGTTTGGTATGATTTATTGGATAAATGGGAACAAATGTTGTTCTACCAAACTTTCCAAGAGTTATATATGATATAATTGACAAGAGTTGTCTACCTAAATAAATCATGTTTTGGGAGTAAAACCAAAGCTGACCTTAAGCATGACGAAATATGGATCTTGGCTCACTAGAAGGATTTAGAGTAATGCCTTCCGAATTAATAGTTAGGGCTATTTATTTGATAAAAATAGTGGGAGGTATATAATGATATACCATAATCACTTAAACATAATAATTAATAAATTTGCAACCTAGATTAATTTTATGCACTTTAATATTGTAGTTATCAAATGACAAATAACACAAACAACTTCTCTATGCGATCAGTCCTTGAGAAGGACAAGCTGACAGGAACAAATTTCCTCGACTGATATAGGAGCTTGAGGATCGTCCTCAGGCACCACGATGTTAGTCAAATTCTTCCCTTACTTTTAGCTGAGAATGTAACATGTGCCGAACATAATGCTTATTGGAAGCAAATTGATGATTCGACTGCTGATGTTTCATGTCTCATGCTTGCAACTATGAGTGTTGAGCTTAAGAAACAATATGAGCATATGGATGCTTATGAGATATTTGAGCACCTTAAAAGATGTTTGAGGAAAAGGCTCGTCAAAAGGGATTTGACAATAGCAAGACACCATACACCTATAAGTAGGGAACGTGAGATTCGGTTGGACCAGATGTTCTAAAGATGATAGGGTATATTGAGTACCTTGATTATTATTTTTTTGGGTTTCAAGATTGGTCTAGAGACTCGGAATGATTTGATCATACAAATCTTTGAACAATAACTATTCTCAATTAGTTAGTGAACAACGAAATAAATGAGATAGACATAGCACCCACTAAGTTGTGAAGCACGTTGAGAACTGCTGTAAGCAACATGATAAATGCATGGACTACTCCCATAATGATGGTGAATGTAGGAATGTGAATGGGAAAGGAAAATGGAATGGAAAGAAGAAGATTTGATCTAATTCTATAGCCCATATTAAACTCCAATCCCAAAGAGGTTTTGTCGCCTAAAGGAGGTGTTGCTAATTAAAGAAGACGATTGTCGCTTCTGTGGAAAACCGAAAGACTGGAAGTTAAACTGTCATGCTTATTTGGAAGATCTAAGAAGAAGACCAGTGAGGGTCAAGCTTCAGGTTTCGGGTTATAATTGGAGCAAAAGTTGTTGCTCTAGTTGAAGTAACTCGTTACTTAATTTTGCATATAAGACTAAGTTTAGAACTTGATAATTATAACTACGTGCCTCTAAGAGTAGAGACATTATATTGGTTTCTTGTATGGACAAGAAAGGTTTTTCATTTTAATTGGATATATAATAATTGTTGTTTATTACATTTCAATGAAAAGGTTAATAATGTTGCACAATTAGTTAACAATTTATATGTTCTAAAAATGACTCAAATCAAACATTACCTTTGGCACTGTAGTTAAGGCCATATTATAAGAAATGCATTTCCAATTTACATACTGATGGATGATTGGATAAGTTTGATTATGAATCATACGAAGAATGCGAATCTTGGTTTATTTGGTAAAAAGACAAAAAGCCCCTTTTACTAGAAATGGTGAAAGGGTCATCGAACGATTATGACTTATACATGGTGATGTATGTGGTCATATACGTACGATGGCAGAAGGTAGGTTTTACTACTTTATAGCGGTTACTGATGATTTCAGTAGATACGAATATGGATATCTTTTGAAGAACAAATTCGAATCTTTTGAAAAGTTCAAAGAATATTAAGTTGAAGTAGAAAAGGTTCAAAGAAAGGGGTTTCTAAGAACTAAAATCAAACTTTGTTGGACATAGTGCGATGGATGATGAGTCAAGAGGATCTTCCAATAAGTTTCTGGGGTTATACCCTAGAGACATGTGCATATACACCAAACCGTGTTCCCACTAAAATGGTTCAGGAGACACCATATAAGATATGGACTGAGAAAAGTCATAGCATGTCATTTATGAAAATTAGGGGATGCAAAGCGTTTGTGAAACGTTTAACCTATGACAAGCTAGGACCAAAATCAGATAAATGTAATTTTGTGGGATACCAAATTAAAACAAAAGGAGTATTACTTCTTTAATCCTCCAGAGAACAAAGTGTTTGTTTCTCGGACTGTTGTATTTATTGAGAGAGAATTTCTTTCTAAAAGAAATAGTGGGAGGAAAATAGATCTCGATGAGGATCGAGAACCACGAGATAACATTGAACCAAAGTTGGAATAAGAGCAGAATGTACAAGAAAATGCTAATGACAATACTGCTCAAGAAACACAGGTTATTCGTAGGTCTGGTAGGATTCACCATGAGTCCGAGAGATATTATGAATTTCTCTTGACTCGGGATGGTGATGTAACGCTTGTGAATAATGATAATGAGCCTCTTACCTACCAAGACGCTATGAACATTCCAAGATCTAAAAGTTGGCAGGAGGCCATGAAATCTAAGATGGATTCCATGTATGAAAAACCAAGTATGGACTTTGGTTGATCTACCTAAAGGGGTAAAACCTATAAGGTGCAAGTGCGTTTTCAAGAAGAAAACTGACATGGATAGTAATGTACAGACCTATAAGGCACGACTGGTGGCAAAAGGTTTCAAGTAAATTCATGGTATTGACTATGATGAAACTTTCTCACCAGTGGCAATGGTCAAGTCTATCGGGATTTTGCTTGCTTACTATGACTACGAAATCTGGCAAATGGATGTCAAGACTACTTTCTTAATGGAGCGTTGAAGAGGTTGTGTACATGACACAACCTGAAGGTTTTGTAGATCCAAGTTTTGTTAGAATGGTATATAAGATAAGTCGATCCATTTATGGATTAAAGTAAGCCTCGAGGAGATGGAATATATGTTTTGATGAAACAGTCAAATAGTTTGGCTCTATTCAAAATGAAGATGAACCGTGTGTTTACAAGAAGGTTAGTGGGAGCCATGTGGCATTCCTAGTATCATATGTAGATGATATATTACAAGTAAGGAATGTCATTCTTTCTCAACAGACTGTTAAGACTTGGTAGAGAAATAGTTTCTAGATGAAAGACTTAAGAGATGTGTCCTATATCTTAGGGATCATGATCTATAGAGATAGATCATGAATATTTTTTGGCTTAAGTCAGAGTACATACATTGACAATGTATTACACCAATTAGGGATGCAAAGAGGCTAAAAAGGAAATGTTCCCATGTCTATGAGATAGTGATCTCAAAATAAATGGTCTAAAATCATTGGATGATATGGACCATATTAGTGTAGTTCTATATGTTTCGGAAATTGGTTTCATAATGTATGTGATGATATGTACTCGTCATGAAGTCTCGTATGCTTTAAGCATGACGAGCAGCTACCAGTCTAATCCAAGTGATGGTCACTTGATTGGAATCAAGAATATTCTTAAGTGCCTGAAAAGGACTAAAGACTCATTCTTGGTATATGGAGGAGATAGAAAGCTGGATGTAAAATGTTACATGGATGTTAGTTTCTAGACAGACAGGACGGTTATGTGTCTTAGTCTGGATTTGTGTTTTGTCTAAATAGATGTGTTGTAAGCTAGAATAGTTCACAACAAGAACCGTAAATGATTCTACAATCGAGGCTTAGTATATTGATCATTAATGAGATTAATGATCAAGGAGATATACTTATATGTAAAGTGCATACTATTGATAATATTGCAGAACCATTGACTAAGGCTGTTTCGCAGGAGAAGCATGTAAGTCACACTAGTTCCAAATGTATTGGATACATGGGATATTGGCTCTAGTGCAAGTGGGAGATTGTTAGTATTAGTTCTCTAGAGACAATACTTTATGTTTTAAAGAAAACATTTTATTATTATAAATTATGTTTTATTGATTATTGTTATTATTTTATTATGTCTTTATTTACTGCGTTATAAATGTTAGCATAATAAATGTCCTTGGAATTATGATACGTATTCGATATCTTTAAGTATGTGACTTAAAAATAAGAATATATGAATAGTATCGTTATTCCTAAATATCCCTAGTCGAGTGTTATTATTTAAGGACAATAATAATGCACAGAGACTAGTATGTTTGTTGACTGATGACCACATCTCATTGGTCATAGGTATGGTGATACTAAAGTCAAAACATAGGTGCATGTAAGAGTACATGACACTGGATTGACCCGCCGTGAGATTACACATGTTAATAGTGTCATAAGTAATTCCCACTGTGATAATGGTGTAATGATCCTTAGACTTGAAATCATTATATTTTTATATGAGAATTAATATACTTTGATTACATTAAAAGTTACCTTTGACCGGGTGATGATAAAAGTGGACATTGGGTATATTATGAATCGTATGAGAAATATGAATGATCTAGATGGGATTTAACCCTCCTAATTTTAGGAGCGATATTATTGGCCTCTTGTTTGAGTGAGACTAAGAAATGCACGGCCGTGCTCAAATGTTGATTTGATTTATTAGTCTACTCATCGATCAAGAAAACTAAGATTAAATTATGAAGAGGATGACACATTACATGCCTCGAGTTTAATCTATAATATTAAGGTTAAAGGGATTATATTACATGGAACATTATTCACCAAAGGCTTAATTGAATCACCGATTTAATTATTATTACTTGGGTGGCAATGATGTATTACTAGATGCCGCTTATTGTTTACAATTTTAATTAATTATTAAAATTGTTACCAACGTAATAATAACCTACAGGGTCACACACAAAGAACGCTTGAAGGAGAAATAATTTAAATTATGAATTTAAATTTAAATAAGTAATTTGTTAGATATAATTGCTGACGTTTGTTCATCAGTGTTTAAGTACCAGGTACTCATCAGAGTTTACTTGAAGCCAGTCAGAGTTTATTTAAAGTCTGAAAGGGTGGAGAAAGTTTACCTTAGCTGTCGGTGCTGAAATCAAGACTCTAGAAGCAATATATCTTGAAGATGGAAAAAAGCAAGATATATTGAGACAGTTAAGGAAACGGAACAGAAGACAGAAGCAATCCTAATTTGATATAATTTGTATAGCTAATTTATAGGAATATCAATTAGAGATTGATTATGTAACTGTGTATTATATAAACACAGATAGGTTAACCCTAAAAGGGATGCGAATACTGATTACATTATTCTTGTAACCTATCAGCTCTCTGTGATTCTTTAACATCACTGAGAGAAGAGTTATTTTATATAATTCAGTTGTTGATTCATAAACAGTGTTCTTAAGTGTTATTATCATATTAATATTGATTATATATTGTGTAATCGGCCTAACAATTGGTATCAGAGCCAAGGCTGTTTAATATATACAGTTTATCGATCTAAACACAAGTATAATCATGACTGACAACTCTCAGGAAGGTTCTAATGCAGGTTCTAATGTTCAGAAGGTTCAACCTACTTCTGTGAGTCGATATGAGACTATCAGGGTTCCAATTCTAAGACCAGTTGAATATCCAATATGGAAGGTGAAGATGACTATGTTTCTGGAAGCCACAGATCCAGAATACCTTGACAGAATCAATGATGGTCCTCATATGCCAACTAAACTGTCTCCTGTTATCTCTGGTCAAGAACAAAAGACTGTTCCAAAAGAGAAGAAAGACTTAACTCCTGAGGACATCTCATCAATTGCAAAAGATGCAAAGGTTAGACATCTACTCCACAGTGCCTTAGATAATGTCATGTCTAACAGAGTTATTGGCTGCAAGACTGCCAAAGAAATTTGGGATGCTTTAGAAGTCAGGTGTCAAGGAACTAGTGCTATAAAGAAGAACAGGAAGACTATTCTAACACAGGAGTATGAACACTTTGACTCTAGATCTGATGAAAGTTTGACAGATACATATGACAGATTTTGTAAATTGTTGAATGATTTGTCCCTGGTTGATAAAGAATATGAACTTGAAGAGTCAAATCTCAAATTTCTGTTATCACTGCCTGAAAGATGGGATTTGAAGGCAACAACAATTCGAGACAATTATGATCTTGCAGAAACAGATCTTGATGAAATCTATGGGTTGCTCAAAACTCATGAATTGGAGATAGAACAAAGAAACAAAAGATCTGGAAAGAAGACAAAATCTGTTGCTCTTAAAATTGAAGAAAAGCCTGTCAAGAAGGAATCATCAAGAAAGAAAACCAAAGGAAAGGCCTTAGTCATTAAATCTGAAAGTGAGTCATCAAACTCTGATGATGGCTCAAATACTGATGATGAAGCTTCTGATTCTGAGGATGATGATGAAGAGATGATGAAAATGGCTGCTTTAATGGTAAAGACTTTCAAGAAGATGGGATTCAAGAACTTCAAGAAAGGAAAAAGATTCTCAAGGGAAGATTCAAATTCTTATAAAAGAAAATTCAAAAAGTCTGATGAAAAGGATACCAAGTCTGGAAGGAAAGACAAGTCAAAGATCCAGTGCTACAAGTGTAAAGAAATGGGTCATTATGCTCCAGAGTGCAAGAAAGGAAAATCTGAGAAAGCACTCATCACTAAAGGCAAGGACTGGGTAGACACTTCAGACTCAGATGAGGGAGTCAATTATGCTCTCATGGCAACTGTTAGAGATGAAGCTGAGTCATCTGAAAACAAGGTACCCTTAACAACTTATGCTTATGATACTGTTAATATATCTGAATTAAGAATTTATCTTAAAAGCATACATGTTAGTTATAGGGATCAGACTTTAGAGAATGAGAGAATAAAATCTGAGAATCTAGGTCTTAAAGAAAGGAATAAATTTCTTGAAGAGAAACTTGTTAACATGCAACAAGTTCAAAAGGAGAGAGATGATGCTGTTTATGTTGAACAGGAATTGCTTAAAAGATATAGGCAAATAGAATCTGAGTTGGAAAAAGAGAGAAAAGTAATTAAAACCTGGACCAATTCTGGAAAAGACACACATCAGGTTTTTCAAACAGATACTGTAGGTTTAGGTTACTGTGAGGAAGATGAACTTAGGTTTAAAGATAAAGTTAAAGTGAAATCACAACTTAAACCTGTGAAATTTGTTCATGAATCCAGTAAGCTAAAGTCTGTAGTTGTAAAAGAAGTTGTTATGGAGCCAATTGAGACTTGTGAAAAACAGGTTAATATTGGTTCAATAACAGAGAATAAGATTGAGATAGAAGCTGTTAGAGAACCAGTAAAAATCTGTGATAAACATGTTAATGTTGGTTTAATGACAGAGAAACAATTTAAACATAAGCTCAAAGAAGTAAAGTCTGTCAACAAACAGAAAATGTTAAAGAAGAATAGAAATGGAAAAGTAGGCATAAATAAAAGAAATGATTATCTGCCTAATTCTGCTGCTCCTAGAAAAACATGTCATAGTTGTGGTAGTACTAACCATCTTGCCAGGTTTTGCAAAAAGAACAAAAATATTAACTCTTTACCTTCCACATCTGGAGTAAAGAATGATTATGTTAGGGTTAGACCACAGACTTTATGCACACACTGTGGGAGCACTTGGCATTCCATTTATACTTGCAAAAGTTATCATGCTATTTATCACAACTATTATGAGCTAAAACCCAACTTGAAATGGGTTAGAGCAAACTCTGCAAGTGTAAAGTCTGACAATGTTAGTTTAAACTCTGTTGATAGTGATTCCGCTGCAAAAGCTAACAATGTTAAGAAAGCCAAAGGATCCAAGCAAGTCTGGATCCTTAAATCTAACACTTAGTGATTGTTTGTGATTTCAGGGCATAAAAGAGAGCACACTTATCTTGGACAGTGGATGCTCAGGACATATGACTGGAAATAAAGCCCTGCTATCAGACTATGAGGAGAAAGCTGGCCCAAAAGTTTCCTATGGAGATGGCAACATAGGATGTACTCTGGGATATGGCAATATCAATCTTGGAAGTGTCATCATAAAAAATGTAGCTCTAGTCTCAGGACTCAAGCACAATCTGCTTTCTGTGAGTCAAATCTGTGACAGAGGATACCATGTAGATTTTCATAATGAACATTGTGAAGTAATCAGCAAATCTACAGGGAAAGTTGTTCTAGTTGGACACATGCACAATAATATCTATGAAGCAAGTTTGGTAACAAACTCTGAAGGAAAAACTGTGTGTCTATCTGCAAGAATGTCAAATGAAGAGAGTTGGAAATGGCATAAGAAGCTCTCTCATCTAAACTTGAACAACATCAATGAGCTGATTCGAAAAGATCTTGTAAGGGGACTTCCTAAGTCAATACTCAGCTTAGATGGCCTGTGTGATTCTTGTCAAAAGGCCAAGCAAAGGAAGTCATCTTTCAAAAGTAAATCTGAATCTTCAGTTGTGGAACCTTATCACCTTCTACATGTTGATCTTTTTGGTCCAGTAAATATAATGTCATTGGGCAGAAAGAAATATGCTCTAGTCATTGTTGATGAGCATACTAGGTACACTTGGGTGTATTTCTTAGCAAAGAAGGATGAAACTGCTTCAATACTAATGGATCATGTAAAATTACTGGACAAAGGATCACAGTATAAAGTGAAAATTCTAAGAAGTGATAATGGTACTGAATTCAGAAATTCTGAAATGGAAGCTTTCTACAAGGAAAGAGGAGTGAAGCAAGAATTTTCTGCACCTGGAACTCCACAACAAAATGGTGTAGTTGAAAGAAAGAACAGAACCCTAATCGAAGCTGCCAGAACAATGCTTGTTGAAGCAAAATTGCCAACCTATTTCTGGGTAGAAGCTGTTCAAACTGCTTGTTTTACTCAAAATGCAACATTGATCAACAAGCATGAGAAAACACCATATGAGATGTTGAAAAATAAGAAGCCAAATTTGAAGTATTTTCATATTTTTGGATGTAAGTGCTTTGTGTTGAAAACTCATCCTGAACAGTTGACCAAGTTCGACTTAAAAGCTGATGAAGGAATTTTTGTTGGATACCCATTGTCAACAAAGGCATTCAGAGTCTATAATCTGAGAACTAAAGTGATCATGGAATCTATTCATGTGTCATTTGATGACAAGAAAATAACTGGAATAGAAGATGAAGAATATCATGATCAACTTCGCTTTGAAAATGAAGATCTAAACTCTGATGATGTAAACTCTGATGAAGCAAATCCAACAAACTCTGACGAAGCATACTCTGACCCTCTACTGGTAAACACTGAAGAATTTTCTCTGACAGAACAAAATAGAGAACCAGTTGAGGGGGAGCGTGAAGAAACTTCAGAAACTTCTCAAAGTGATGACTTAAATTCTAAAAGTTCAAATACTGAACAGTCCAATTCAGGGGGAGCCTCAGAGAATGCAAATGGTCAAGAACAAAATCAGGATAGCATGGATCAAGGGGGAGGATCTAATAATGATAATAGAAGCCAATTACCAACAGCAAGAAGGTGGACACAAGCCCATACACCTGACTTGATAATTGGAGATCCAGAAGCTAGTGTAAGAACTAGAAGTGCTACAAATAATGAATGTCTGTTTCATGCATTCTTATCTCAAACAGAGCCCAAGAAAGTAGAAGAAGCTCTTCAAGATTCTAACTGGATAACAGCAATGCAAGAGGAGTTAAATGAATTTGAGAGGAATGAAGTTTGGACACTTGTACCAAGACCAAAGAATAGATCTATTGTTGGTAAAAAGTGGGTTTTCAGAAACAAAACAGACAGTGATGGAGTGATTACAAGGAATAAGGCTAGACTTGTGGCAAAATGCTATTCACAGCAGGAAGGAATTGACTATGATGAAACCTCTGCTCCAGTTGCAAGATTGGAGGCAATAAGGATTTTTCTGGCCTATGCTGCTCACAAAAAGTTTAAAGTCTTTCAAATGGATGTAAAAAGTGCTTTTCTCAATGGGAAACTTGAAGAAGAAGTGTTTGTTGAACAACCACCAGGGTTGGTAGATCCCAAACATCCAGATTATGTCTACAGGCTTGATAAGGCATTATATGGACTAAAGCAGGCACCTAGAGCATGGTATGAAACTCTGGCTCAATTTCTTTTAGAAAGTGGGTTCACTAGAGGTACAATTGACAAAACCTTGTTCTATTTCAATTCTGGTGATGATTTGCTGTTAGTTCAAATCTATGTGGATGACATAATTTTTGGGTCTACCAATGACAAACTCTGTAAGAAATTTGCCAAGCTTATGCAGTCAAGGTATCAAATGAGCATGATGGGAGAGCTTAGTTATTTTCTAGGCTTACAGGTCAAGCAAACAGATGATGGGATTTTTATTAATCAAGCAAAATATACCAGAAATCTACTCAAGAAATTTGGTATGCTTGATAGTTCATCTGCTACAACTCCCATGGCTACTGCAACAAAGCTAGACAAAGACACAGGAGCCTCAGTAGATATGACAAACTATAGAGGGATGATAGGGTCTCTTCTTTATCTCACTACAAGTAGACTTGATATCATGTATGCAACATGTCTTTGTGCAAGATTTCAAGAAGACCCCAGAGAGCCACATCTAACAGCTGTAAAAAGGATTTTCAAATATCTCAAAGGAACCATAACTCTTGGTTTGTGGTATCCTAGAGAATCAGAGTTTAACTTAATTGGTTACTCTGATGCAGACTTTGCAGGCTGTAAGATAGACAGAAAAAGCACAAGTGGAAGCTGTCAATTTTTAGGTGACAGATTAGTTTCTTGGTATAGCAAGAAACAGAAATCAATTTCCACATCCACAGCAGAAGCAGAGTATATAGCTGCTGGTAGCTGTTGTGCACAGATTTTATGGATGAAGAATCAATTGCTGGACTATGGATTAAGGTACTCTAAAATACGTATTTACTGTGATAATCAAAGTGCCATTGCTATGACAGGTAATCCAGTACAACATTCCATGACCAAGCACATCAGCATAAGGTATCATTTTATCAGGGAACATGTGGAAGAAGGACACATTGAGCTTCATTTTGTGTCTACAGACCAACAACTTGCAGATATCTTCACCAAACCTTTGAGTGAAGCTACCTTTACAAGACTGGTAAATGAACTTGGAATGATTTCTGGTTTTGACTAGAGATACTGGTTAGACTCAAAATCTATACATGTTTGATTTTATGCTCATTGTTCTTTGCATGTGTTAACTGTTATTTGCACCAGTATGTTAAACTCTGATAGTAAACTCTGTTAGTCATACTCTGTTAGTCATACTCTGTCGATTAAACTCTGATGTTATACTCTGATTGTGATATTGTCTGAAACATATTGAACGATGAAGAAAGCTGTATGAAGCATGATTTTCAGTAAGTAATCATGAATCCTTTTAAGTATTATAAATTCTGATTACAAAATTTGCAGAAATTTTACACAGCATGATACTGTCTCTATATTTATAGCATCTCTTAGTTTGTTGATCCTAAACACTGAGTCTGTATTAGCTGTTTGCGTTTTCTCTCATAAATTAATTGTATTAACTGATGAAAAGTCTAAACTCTGATTATTAAGTTGCAAATAATTTCACCCTCAAATCAAAAGATGCCAAAAAGAGCACAAATTCCTTTGAGATCATGTTGTGCCTAGGAAGATCCAGGAACTTATTGTATGAAATAAGGGCTAAAATCTTTGATTTTTGGTGACTAGTGTCAACCACTGATTACTGGAAAAATAAAAAAAATTTAAAAAAAAAAAATATAAATAAATATTTTTATATAAAGGGGGTGAAAATAAAAGATATATCCAAATGAAAGGATATCAGTATACAGAGTTTAGATATAAATATCAGATTTTATTTTATATGAGAGTTTGGGCAACCAGTTTTTACTGCTTTAGTTTGTGGATTTTATGCACTTTGAGATGATCTAAATATTCATATTCAGTAAACTCTGCTAATTCACACACAAATACTCACACCTGTACAGTTTGTGAAAAGAGTTTATTTATAAAAGAGGAGGATTGGTAAAAGCTGATGAGTTGTGTACTCTACGCTGAGGTAATTTTATTTTAATCTCTGATGATTAAAAGTAATTATTTGTTTCAGACAGTTAACAATTTTGAGAAAACATTCTTGAAAATAAAAAAAGTATGATTGGTAACGGTTCTAATTTGTATTAAACAGAGGAGAGAAGTTGATTGTCTAGAAAAGTGTAAAAGGCGGTAATAATTGCTGTTTTTACTGCGCATGCGCATTGGAAACTGTCAATTATTTGCTGTCAGTCATTGCATGTGTGCCACGTGTCCCACTCACACAGTTAACGGAGTAAGACAGTTGTGTATTAATGATTAAAAACTGTTTGGTTTTTAATTTTGAATTTCATATTTATACAATACACACACATACGTCTAAACCTTTCACATCTTACTTCAATTCATATCTATTGTCACACACACATATTCACAAACACTTTCTTACTTTCAAACTTTATCGAAGCTTTTGCATCAGTTTCTTTGATTTCTTTCAAATCTTACTAATGGCGACTACAGCTTTTGTTTCTTCTGGGTTAGAATTTGTTCCAAATAACTATGCAGCACCATTAAACACTGCTAACGCACCAGAAGCTTTTCATATGATTCAAGAATTTCTTGCTCAGTCAGCGATTGGGCGTGCTTTAGTTGAACCAGCAAAACTTTCTGGTTTACAAATCAAGGCATTTTGGGAGTCCGGGATGTATGATGATGGTGGTGAGACTGGTAGCCCATCTATAATCTTTGAATATGTACTGCTGGAACCATTCGGGCTGCAATGGGGTTTCCTGAGTTTTCGTCGTATACTATTGGAATGGGTGATGAAGATTTGATAAGGATGATGCGAGAGATTGGGTATTCTGGACCCTTGACTAAGATTGGACAGTTGAAACGACCGTTCTTAAGGAAGGAGTGGAGCTTCTTCTTTGATTGCATTACAAGGACGTTCGGAAAGAAATGCACCAACTGGGATGCTATTCCCACGGACAGTCTGCAAATCGGGTACTCTTTGTTATATGATAATCATTTTGATTTTGCACGACTTGTTTTCAATAACTTAGGGGAGAAAATGACAGAAAATAGAGGGGTAGTTTACTTTTCTAGATTTTGTCAGATTTTATTCTCTTACTGTGTTGAAGGGGTAGAAGTAATTGATGAAGATGTTTCTTGTTTTAAATTACACAAGAGAATATTTTCTGATCTTATTAATAAAGATGTTAAGAAAGGGGTTGTTGGAGACCTGTTGCTACCTGCATTAGTGCAACAGTTTTTGGATGACTCTATCCAAGTAGAACAACAACCAGAACAAGTAAGAACAGAAGCTGCTCCTTCCCAACCAATTCGTACTGGTGGTAGAATCAAACATAGGGCTTTTAAACCAGCAAAGTCTGTTAAGCCAACTACTGAGGTTGGTGTTTCTAAAACTTCTGTGCCAAACTCTGTTGGTACATCTAAGAAGAGTAGAGCCAAGAGACCTCGTTCTGATGCTGAGGATGATACTGAGACTCTGACTCAGAGAAGAAGACGGTTGATATCTAACTATTTGTTTGAAGAGTCAGATAATGAAGCTATTCCTGAGGCTGTTATGGAAGCTGTTCATGAGGATGAACAGAATATAGATCCTGATGTTGAAATTCAGGATGCTGCTGTAGAACCTGATGTTGTTACTAAGAAGACTAAGGTTAATGATGAAGCTACTGTGCCTATAGTGGACAGAGTAAAAACTGATGAAACTCCTGAGGTGTTCCTTGAACCTTTATTGGAGATGGACAATGAAGAAGAAATTGAAGCACATCCTAGTATCAGTGTTTGTGATACTGAGGATGTGGTAGCTGATCAACCCACCCAGATAATAGATGAGTCAATTGCAACTCATACAGAAATTCTTTCTGTCAATAATTCAATTCCAGAAAAGGGCGAGGAGGTTGATCAGGTAGTGGAAACTGCTCAGATAAATGCTGAAGCTGCTGTAGAGAAATTTGATGAAGCTATGGCAGAGATCTTGACAGAGCCTGCTGTTCAAACAGAAGAGATTCTTGTAAACTCTGAGATTCCTGAAGCTGCACAGCTAAATGCTGAGGTTACTGCAGACAATGCTAATGAAGAAGCTGCAGAGCAGTTAGAGGAAAATGCTAATGAAGCTAGAGTTGTTTCTGATAATGCTGATCATGCAAACTCTGGGATCAATGCTGATAATGCTGAGCTTTCAGTAAGAGATCCTACAACAGAGTCTATCAAAGAAAATCACAATGCCACTGAAGATCATTTCAGGGAAATGCATTATGCTAATTGGTCAGCGGCAAACTGCATTTTCTCTACTCAAAGGGCTGCTGATTTTGTACATAAGACTGCTACAGAGATTACTAATCCTGAGTTATTATCACATTTTAAGGCGACCATTGTCCAAGTTAAATCATTGCACAACCGCTTTGATGAGACTCACAAGGTTGTTCTTGGATTGAGTAATGATATTGCTCTGAAGGAGTTAGCACTGAAGAAGGATAGATCTCAATTTTCATCTATGCAAAAGGATCAAGAAGAGATTAAGAAGAGGCTTACTAATGTTGAAAGCAATCAGACTGTTATGTCTTCTCAACTTACTTCTATTGCTGCGTCACTTGAGTTGCTGACATCAGTTTTTATTCCTGATGATGTCAAAAAGGGGGAGAAGATACCTAAAGACAAATGCAGAAGGACTCCAACTTTAAGACTGAGGGATGATTCAAATGATGGTGGAAGCAGAGAAACAGAGAAAAGGTCAAAGTCTTCTCAAGACCAAGGGCGACTTAGGTCAAACTTTGCTAGACAGACAAACTCTGAGAGGTTAAACTCTGGTAGTCAATCTTCTTCAAGACTTAAAAGTCTAGTGATTTCATCAAATCCAATTACTGATGAAGAGATTGCTGCTAAGATTTTTATGGAAGAACATGGAAATGAAGCTACAATGGAAGATATAGATGCTGAGATGAAGCTTCTTGCTGAAGAGCACCAGAAAAAGATTAAAGTTGGTACTTATAAGAAGAAATCAGTAAAGGCTCCTAGAAAGAAGGAAGTTGAAATTTCTATCAAAGAAAATACTCAACAGAGTATACAATACACAAGGAGGCCTGTGATTGCAAATACTGATAAAGGAAAGGGTAAACTGGTAGAAGAAGGACAGTTACCAAAGAAGAATTATTCAACCTCTGACGTTGCTCAAGTTGAATCAAGGATAAACAAATCAACCTCCGACGTTGCTCATGTTGATATTTCTACTAAAATTGTGACAACCTCTGACAAGGCTCAAGTTGTACAAACTCAGCTAGCTCCACAACTCAAAGGTTTCTTAAGACCTATACTTTCTGAAACTCTGACGCTAGAACCTGTGAATTTTTCTCAAACTAGGACAGTACTTGGAAAAGAATCTTATGACAAGTCTGGTTTAGGTTCACACAGGGAAAAGAGAATAAATAACAGATCTTTAGATCAAACATCACTGGCAGAAGCTGGTATTGGGGTATCTCAAGAGAGCCTTGATAAACTAGAATCTGTTCAGATGGTCTATCATAAAGGATTAAAGAAAGAGTTTCTGTTATATTTTATGTCTGATGGAAGAGTTTACAGAGTAGGAGAAGCTGATGTTCAGTTGAAGCTATGGGAAGAGCTTGAGTATGTTTTATACCTTCTCAAAGTCAAAAATAAAAGTACTCATGATGCTGCTATAGTTCTAAGAGATAGGATGATGAAATCCAAAGTGCTTCTTGGAGGTGGTGTTTCTAGTGCATATATTCCTAAGTACAGAGATGCTTATGGAAAGATTGTTGAGATGAAGAGAAACAGTGCTAAGTTCAAGACATCACTGGGTATTAAAGTCTTGGAATTCAATCTGGAGTCAGACAAATCATACTATATTCGGCTAGGGAATGAAATGAGGAAGAACAACATTTATTCTCTGAGAGCTGCTATCTACCAGACTGGAGAAGGTGATCCAGAACTCAAGGAACTGAAAGAAATCATGGTGGAAGAGCTTGAAAAGGCTGAAAGGAGACTTCTCATCGATTATCTCAGGACAGTGCCTGATATCGAAGAGATTGAGTAAAGTTTGACAGTAAGTTTTTAAAGTTTTCTGTTCTAAGTTAAAGTTAAACTCTGATTATATTTAAACACTGCATTTGTTATATGTTTTGACATCATCAATTATCTATTAACTTGTACATCTTTATTATGCACAAGTTGGGGGAGATTGTTAGATATAATTGCTGACGTTTGTTCATCAGTGTTTAAGTACCATGTACTCATCAGAGTTTACTTGAAGCCAGTCAGAGTTTATTTAAAGTCTGACAGGGTGGAGAAAGTTTACCTTAGCTGTCGGTGCTGATATCAAGACTCTAGAAGCAATATATCTTGAAGATGGAAAGAAGCAAGATATATTGAGACAGTTAAGGAAACGGAACAGAAGACAGAAGAAATCCTAATTTGATATAATTTGTATAGCTAATTTATAGGAATATCAATTAGAGATTGATTATGTAACTGTGTATTATATAAATAAAGATAGGTTAACCCTAAAAGGGATGCGAATACTGAATACATTATTCTTGTAACCTAGCAGCTCTTTGTGATTCTTTAACATCACTGAGAGAAGAGTTATTTTATATAATTCAGTTGTTGATTCATAAACAGTGTTGTTAAGTGTTATTATCATATTAATATTGATTATATATTGTGTAATCGGCCTAACATAATTTATTCTATTTATAATATTAATTAAGTATGACTTGATTAATTATTTAAATAGAAAATGGAATTACTTAAACTAATTCTGAAATTAGTTATTAATTAATTAAGTGCGACTTAATTAAATAATAAATTGGAATTTCGGATTAGTATTTTATTATAATTGGATTATAATTAGAAAACTTATTTTCCTCTCTATATAAACTCTCAAAGAGGGCTGATTTTAATGATGAAAAACGTTTTTATATTAAAACCCTAGCCTCTTATGAGAGCAAGAAAAGAGAGAGAGAAAAAAGCAGTTTTCGGGTGCTAGTACACATCAATCCTTCAAGAAAAGCGTTCGTGTGGATACCGTAGAGTGTAGATCGCGAGAGCGGGATACATGGTGATTGAACAAGCTTTGGATCTCCATTAATCTTCCATTAATGAACTTTTAAAGCTTCTTAAGGTATTTGTTCTTAATCTCCGAATTAAATCTTTTGTTTTCGCATGGATCCTGCGGAGGGGTTTCGAATTTTGATTTATTTTTACGTTTTCCGTTGCGTTAATGTGCTCGAAACCCTTCAATTTTAACTGAAAGGTTAACTAATTATAATAATTTTTATAATAATTAAATAAACAATTAAATAAGGCAAGTACCGCATCAAAAAACATGTACCAAAAAAAAGGTACCAAAACTTTCAATGTTTCGTCTTTAATAATATAGTACTAGCTTAAAACCCGTGCGATGCACGGATTGTTAATTTATTATTATATTTTTAATATTTTATTAATTGTGTTTGTTAAAAAAAAAAGTAGGCATGTTAAAATAGCTAAATACTTTTAATTAATTAAAAACATTAAAACAAATTTTAAAATAAATAAGTAAAGATTTACCCGTTATATTTTTGAAAAATGAGGGGTTTTAGTAAGAAAAAATAAAATATAACATATATTTAGTTTACAAAGGTAAATGTCCGTGATATTTTTGGAAAATGAGGTTTTAAAATTTAATAATTAAAAGTATTTAAACATATTTTAAAATAAATAAGTAATGGTTTCCTGTGATATTTTTGAAAAAAAAATGAATTTTAGTGAGAAAAATTGAAAAAGATAATTGAAAAAGATAATTTCCCGTGATATATTTAGAAAATGAGGGACTTTGTTAGAAAAAATCTATAATGTGTTTTTAGCTGAAAAGGTAATTGGTTATAAATAGGTATTTGATTATTTATATTTTAATATTCTTAGTGATTGCATTTGTTAAGAAAAATAGGTACACTTTTAAAAAATAATTATAATATTAGAGGTTTAAAAATAAATAACTAAAGGTTTGTCCGTGATATTTTTGGAAACTGAGGGGTTTTAATAAGGAAAAATAAAAAACTAACATATTTTAGTTAAAAAAGGTAATTGCCCGTGATATGTTTGAATAAATAGGGGAATTTGTTAGAAAAATAATGTATTTTAGGGGAAAAAGGTAATTGGTTATAAATAGGTAATATTATTATTTAATAATATATTTCTATAAATAAGTATGGTTAATTAAGTAAAAACATGAAATACAGTTAAGGGCAATTAGGTAAAATCACAACGTACCATACCGACCAACCAAACTTTTAATGTTTCGTTTATTATATAATAGTATTGATATATAAAGAGATAAATTTATAATATTAGTATTTTATGCTACTAAATGGAATAACCCGTGATATTTTTGAGGTTTTAGTTAGGAGAAATATTAGTTAGAAAATATAAAAAAATATATACATTTTGGGAAAAAAGCTAATCGGTTAGTCATTAATAATTATAATATTTTTATTTTATTTTATTAAATAGAATTGTTCGTGATATTTTTGGAAATTAGAGGTTTTATTTAGGAAAAATAAAAAAGTAGAAATTTTAGTTAGAAATTATAAAAAAGAATATACACTTTGGGTAAAAATGGTAATGAGTTAGTTATTAGAAATTATAACCTTATTATGTTATTTTATTAAATGAAACTGCCCGCGATATTTTTGGAAAAAGAGATGTTTTAGTTAGGAAAAATAGAAAAGATATTCTATATAATGATTTTAATATTTTATCTAACGGTTCTAATCGATTTGATCAGAAATATCTAACGGCTATGAATGGAGTGACCAGACTACAAAAATTTTCAGGACCAGACTACAAAAATTTCAATGTTTCGTCTTTAATATAATAGTATATATATATATATATATATATATATATATATATATATATATATATATATATATCTTTATATATAATTAGTGTAAAACACTTAAATGGTATGGTTTGGTTTGGTCGTCAGCGGTCCTACATAGCTAAAAACTCTCTACTATAAAACGGGTCCTACATAGCTAAAAACTCTCTAATATAAGCTAAAAACTCTGTACTATAAAACAATTACACAATTAGAGCTAAAAACTCTCTACTATAAAACAATTACACAATTAGAGTAATTAGAGTTATTAATAATGCGAGAAAAAGTAATATTTCTATAAAAATAAATAATAATAGAAGTAGTATAATTTTAATATTTTAAATATTTACAATAAAATTTATTAAAATTGAATTTATAAAATAAAACGGGTCCTACATAGCTAAAAATTCTTTACTATAAGCTAAAAACTCTGTACTATAAAACAATTACACAATTAGAGTAATTAGAGTTATTAATAATGCTCTACTTTGGAGAAAAAGTAATATTTCTATAAAAGTAAATAATAATAGGAGTAGTATAATTTTAATATTTTAAATATTTACACTAAAATTTATTAAAATTGAATTTATAAAAACAATGAATAAACATATAAATAATCATTCTTTTAGTGAATTTGTATATATAAAAAATTCGTAATTTTTATCATTTCAAGAATTACAACATAAACTGAAATAATATATACATATGAAAAAACAAATTATTAACTTAATGAATTTATATTTTTATGAAAATACACAAATATATTAATAAATAAATAAAATTATAAAAAAACACTAAAATAAAATAACTTATTAATCGTCCCGTGCATTGCACCGGTATAAAGCTAGTAACCACTAAATATGAGAATATATATATATATATATATATATATATAATTTATGTAAGATTCTATGATGTTCTTTATTATTCTTTAAATAAGAGTGTTCTTCATAGATATATATATATATATCTTTATATATAATTATATCCTATATATAATTGGTATAAGGGAGTTTAGGTGGTTTGGTCGTCATGGCTAAAACAGTAAATTATTAATTATTATTATTGTGAAAAAAAGAAAAATGTAGATATACTCGAAATACAAGCAGATAAACTCACAGTTAGTAATTAATGAACTACACTATATATCATTTTATTAGAAAGGAACGTGTAGTATCTAAATATTTTAGAGTGAAAAAAATTAAAAAAATTAAATTCAGTGATTTAAAATTCAAAGGAATAAAGATTTTATCAATAAGATACAAAACTATTTTAATAAAAAATGAATACTAATCAATTTTATTATAATATTTCTACTAAAAATTAGTACTTGGGAAATCTACAAAAAGGATATATTGTATAAATTAAATATTGATGATCTAATATACAAAATCAATTAAAATTAAAATTAAAAAAAAAACTAAATATACTAAAATATAAACAAAGTGAATTAAGTTCTATAGAGACCATCTTTTTTGTGGAGACCTGGAGACTTCTTCAATCTAAATTTAGAAAAATATAATATTTTATAAATTATGTTCTATGAAAATAACTATTTTCATTTAAAATCTTTAAAATTATATACGTTTTGCAACTAAAATATAGCAAAACATATTGTTCTGAAAAACATGTTCGGTTTGCAGAACATTCATGTTTAGTTTGCAGAATTTACATATTTTCAAAATTTTCAATGAAATAGTGATTTTCATAGAATATACTTTGAAAAATAGTACGTTTTGCAAATTTTTGATTACAAAATATGATCTATTTTGTCAAATTTAGATTGTAGAACGTATGTGATTTTCAGGTCTTCACAAAAAGATGATCTCCATAGAATTTAACTCTAAACAAAGTTAAAAAATATATATAAATAATTATAAAGATTCCCGTGCTTTGCATGGGTATAATGCTAGTTAGTGTAAAGCACTTAAATGGTATGGTTTGGTTTGGTTATCAGCGGGTCCTATAGCTAGGTCCTACATAGCTAAAAACTCTCTACTATAAGGTAAAAACTATGTACTATAAAACAATTCTACATAGCTAAAAATTCTCTACTATAAGCTAAAAACTTTGTACTATAAAATAATTACACAATTAGAGTAATTAGAGTTATTGGAGAAAAATTAATATTTCTATAAAGTAAATAATAATAGGAGTAGTATAATTTTAATATTTTAAATATTTACACTAAAATTTATTAAAATTGAATTTATAAAAACAATGAATAAACATATAAATAATCATTCTTTTAGTGAATTTGTATATATAAAAAATTCTTAATTTTTATCATTTCAAGAATTACAACATAAACCGAAATAATATATACATATGAAAAAACATATTATTAACTTAATGAATTTATATTTTTATGAAAATACACAAAGATATTAATAAATAAATAAAATTATAAAAACACTAAAATAAAATAACTTATTAATCGTCCCGTGCATTGCACGGGTATAAAGCTAGTAACCACTAAAAATGAGAATATATATATATATATATATGTAATTTATGTAAGATTTTATGGTGTTCTTTATTATTCTTTAAATAAGAGTGTTCTTCATATATATATATATATATATATATATATATATATATATATATATATATATATATTGATGAAGTGTATGATAGAATAAATATTTATAATTTTGATGTAATATGTAATTATTAATTTATATATCATATGGGACTTATATACTTTAATAAAAATATATTATCTTATAAATTTAATGAATTATTAATTTATATTAAAGGGCCCGAATTGAAACTACAAAAAAATATTAATTAATCAAGATTATTAATTTATCAAATATTAATTTATGGAGATTACTGATCTCTCAAGTACAATAGTAGATCTCATGCAATTTACTTGGTCGGTTATTCAATGATCTAAAAAAACAGAAACATGCATAATACATTAGTCAATACTATTACACATGCAGGGGAGAAATAGAGATATCAATTTAATTGCACATGATAATGATAATGATGAAAAAAATTTAAAGAAATTAAAATCTGTGTTAGATCTTCTTTTTTTTTTTGACGAAATGTAGATATTTTATATCATTAAATCATGGCGAATATAATCCTTAACTTTGGCCGGAACAGTCCTCCAACCAAAGATACGATCAGGATACATATGAGACACATGAGCAATTTCATGAGCCGACATATTCGCAGATCGTTTAATAAAATACAACTTGATGTTGTTAAAATGACGAGCTAACTCTCTACAGTCTTCAATTATTAACCCAAGCCTAGAACGCAAGGGTACTGCTCCTTATCAACTGAACCACAACTAAACAATCTGATTCCACTGTGACCGTATCCCACTTCATCTCCTTAGCCCAACTTAGAGCTTCCTTGACTGAAATTGCTTCTGCCAAAGTGGGATTCAAGGTTTCTGAGATCAATCTCGTCTTGGCCAGAATTAAGTGACCATGATGATCTCTAGCAATGATTCCACAGCCCGAAACTCCACGACCTTCAAAGACTGCTGCATCCACGGTAATCTTTACTTCATTCTGTTGTGGCTTTGCCCAGATCATAGCCCCATCACCCTCTACAGGTGGTTTGATAGGCACACATAACCCGAGCCGCATTCCACTGTGAAAGATACTCCCACACTTTAGAAATAAAAAGATAATCGAATAACCACTAAAGATGAGAACAGAATAACAATTAAAAATGGTTCCCTAGAAAATTTATAGGTTCGATTCCTTATAAATAGTTTTAGTGTCTGGTAATTTCTTGCTTGTGAAGTTGATAATCTACTTGGAATATGTTAATATATTTCTTCTATTTTGAATTCTTCTAACATACAAATTCCAACGTTCTTCTTCTTTATAAATTCAAACACGAATTCTACTTCTAATATGTTAAATGATATTTTTTATTTATTAATATTTAAAAATGATAAAACTCTAAGAAAATTAGAAAATTGCATTTAAGGATGTTAGAGTGATCACCTAATCTTCCGCTTATCCTCTTTATATATACTAGCTTTAAAACCCGTGCAATGCACGGATTGTTAATTGTTATTTTATTATTATATTTTTAATATTTTATTAATTGTATTTGTTAAAAAAATAAGTAGGCATGTTAAAATAGCTAAATACTTTTAATTAATTAAAAACATTAAAACAAATTTTAAAATAAATAAGTAAGGGGTTACCCATTATATTTTTGGAAAATGAGGGGTTTTAGTAAGAAAAAATAAAAAATGTAACATATATTTAGTTTAAAAGGTAAATGCCCGTGATATTTTTGAAAAATGAGGTTTTAAATTTTAATAATTAAAAGTATTTAAATTTGTTTTAAAATAAATAAGTAAAGGGTTTTCTATGATATTTTTGGAAAAAAAATGAATTTTAGTGAGAAAAATAAAAAAGTATATTGAAAAAGACAATTTCCCGTGATATATTTAGAAAAGAAGAGACTTTGTTAGAAAAAATCTATAATGTGTTTTAGAGTAATTGGTTATAAATAGGTATTTGATTATTTATATTTTAATATTCTTAGTGATTGCATTTGTTAAGAAAAATAATTAGACATGTCAAAATAGGTAAACTTTTAAAAAATAATTATAATATTATAGGTTTAAAAATAAATAACTAAAGGTTTGTCCGTGACATTTTGGAAAATGAGGGGTTTTAGTAAGAAAAAAATAGAAAAACTAAAATGTTTTAGTTTAAAAAGGTAATTACCATGTTTGAAGGGGAATTTGTTAGAAAAAATAATGTATTTTATTTTTTGGGAAAAAATGTAATTGATTATAAATAGGTAATATTATTATTTAATAATATATTTCTATAAATAAATAAGGTTAATTAAGTAAAAACTTGAAATACAGTTAAGGACAATTAAGTAAAATCACAACGTACCATAGCGACCAACCTAACTTTTAATGTTTCGTCTATTATATAATACTAGCTTATAGCCTGTGCGATACACGTTTACTTAAATTTTATTTATAATTATTCTGTTTATAATTATATTTTTATTATCCATGCAACACACAATTGTTTTTTAAATATTTATAATTATATTTATTTATGAATATTTTAATATTTAAAATTAGTTTGCATGATTAAATTATTGTTAAAAAAGATTTAGCCAAAAAAATTATAGTTAAAAATTTGATATTTATTTTATTTTACACGCTAAACTATTCTAAAACTAAAAAGAGAATAAAGTGACGAAATTTAATGTTGAGAATTCTATTCGATTTAAGAAATCTACTTGTATTTAGTTTAGATTATTAGAATACCCTTTATTAACGAAATACAGTTTTTAATGTTAAATCTAACGGTTTTCACCTATCTATTTAAAATTAAACGATTTTGATTATTTTGGTATTAAATGAGTTTCCTTATTAAATTATAACTATTTTTATGTTTTGATTTTTTAGAAAATTCAATCCTAATATAATATCTTTTAACTTATATCATTTTTAGACAATAACTTCTTTTTATATGATATAATCTTGATCATCTATTTTTAAAAGTATTGGATCTAATGGTTGAGAATGTTTTGACGGTATTTAGAAACAAACTACCATGATAACATCATTAATTTTTCTTAATATTTATAATTTTTATAATTTTTAATTTTTTTAAATATTTATTGCTAAAATATAATATACTCTTTTTTGTAATATGTTAAAGATGCGGGAACTTTGAACTTTTGAGAAAATAAATTATCAATTAAAATATAATTTTCTTTTGTAATAGTTCTTCTTTTAGAGTAGTACACCGTGACGATCAAACTTCTGTATAAAATTCATTTTTTATAGTATATCCTATAAATATCTATGTTATTATATTAAATACTAAATAATGAAAGCTTCTTTATAAGTTTGGTCGCTTTGCTCAATCCATAATCATTGGATGTTTCAAATTAAATTGTTGAAAAACGTTAGATATAACAGTAAAATTATCATGTAGAATGATCTAAGGTTTGAATCTACCAACAACATATAAAAATTTATAGGTTTTTTTTTAATTAAAGAATTTTTTCATTTTTTTTCTTGCAGACATAGGTTATTTGATAATATTTTTTGTAAAGTACGATTTTTCAGAAAAGTACTATACTAATTGATTAAGAAAGTTTTAAAGTTTCGAATTTAATAATTTACAATATATATATGTTAAAAAAGTTTGGCCTCGAGTCTAAAATTTCAAAATACCGTTTTTTTAATATGAATATAGTTCTGCTAACAATGAAATTAGGTATCTATGAGTTCTTATAAAACAAAATCATCATTTACGTATAATTTATTATTTAATAATAAATAATATTTGATTAGTTATGATCTAAAACTTAATAAAATAGGATTAAAAATATGCATAATTTTATAAAATTTTATCCTCGTATTATTATATTCTTTGTTGATTTGAATTTTTCTTAAATTGATTTTAATTTTTGAACATAGATTTCTAAATTTAAAATAGTTAGAAAAAAGTAATTAAATTGGTATTAAAATAATGATGACATAATAATTATTATTAGAATTTAAATATTCATTTTACTAATTTGGGCTTTATCTTGTGTTTTAAAAATCAGATTTTGACAATTTTATACCCCACATGAAGATAACTAAATTATATTTAATTAAAAGATGGTTTAACAATTTTTTTCTAACTGGAATTATCCAAAAGTCACGAATTTTTTACATGGAGAATTCTATTCAATATAGAAAACTTATTTATATTTGGTATATTTGGTTTAAACTATCAAAATACACCTTTTAGAATTTAAATATAATCCTATTATTAATAAAATACACTTTTTAAATATTTGATCTAACGATTTTCATTTATCTAGTTAAGATCTAATGGTCCTTATTAATTTGGTTATCTACGAACAAAATTTTGGATAAGATCTATATTATGATTATTATATATAAGGATTTAATATAATAAGGATATCAAGTATATACTGATATAAATATATTACTAACTGTTTTTATTTTTAATGTTTCGGTTTTATTTACAGTGTAAATAAATTTTAAAATACATTATTACTTAAAAATTATTACACAGAATAAAAATTATGTTATGATTATATAAAATTTTATTCTCATATTACTATATTCTTTATCGATTTGAATTTGTTCTTAATTAATTTTGATACTTTTTTGAAAGAAACATAAAATTTCTCTATATTTAAAAGAATTAGTGGAAAAATAAATAAATTGGTGCTACAATAATAAAAAAATATTTATTAAAATTTAGATACACACTTTACTATTTGGGTTCTATAGTTTTAGAAATTGAATTTTGACGATTTTACAAACCAGACGAAACTAACGAAATTATCTTTAATTTAATGATGGTTTAATAATTATTATATAACTTGACCAGTTGACTTACTCATAAAATAAACTGAAAAGAAAAGATGGTTAAGAAGTTTTACATAAAGAATTCAATTCAATATAGAAAATCAATTCATAATTGGTTTAAATTATCAAAGCACACTTCTTAGTATTTAAATATAATCCTACCTTTAAAAAAAGTGTTTAAATTTATTCATGTACATGAGTTCTCCACGTAGGGTCCACGTGTATCATTGTAATCGATATGAATTATTATCTTGATGTCTGGAACTATACATAAATTCAAGAGAAAATATATTTAAGAATTTTTACATAGAAAAATTTTAAATTATCAAAATACACTTTTTAGTATTTAAATATAATTCTATTATTAATCAGATACACTTTTTAATATTATATCTAACAATTCTCACCGATCTATTTAAGATCTAACTATAATTATTAATTTGGTCGTAATCGTACACGGACGATCAATTTTAATTTTTTCTTAAATTGGTTTTAATATTTTATTGAAATAAACATAGAATTTATAAATTTAAAAGAATTAGGGAAAAAAAATTAAATTGGTGCTACAATAATAAAAATATATTTATTAAAATTTAGATAATAACTTTATTGTTTGGGCTCTATCTTGAGTTTTAGACAACAGATTTTAACGATTTTACAGCCCACGCGAAGCTTACAAAATTATTTTTAATTTAATGATGGTTTCATAATTATTATCTAACTGGAACTATCCATAAACTAAAGAGAAAAGATAATTACGAATTTTTACATAAAGATTTCTATTCAATATAGAAAACCTATTTATAATTGGTTTAAATTATCAAAATACATATTTTAGTATTTAAATACTATCCTATTAATAATCAAATACAATTTTTAATATTATATCTGACGGTTCTCATTGATTTGAAGATTTTTAGTTTAATAATCCAACGGATCGTATATTTTTGGTAGTAACCAACCAAAGTTTTGGATAAGATCTCCCTTATGCTTATTATATATAAGAAGTTAATATATATATATATATATATATATATATTTTTTTGATGAAGTGTATGATAGAATAAATATTTATAATTTTGATGTAATATGTAATATACTTTAATAAAAATATATTTTCTTATAAATTTAGTGAATTATTAATTTATATTAAAAGGCCCGAATTGAAACTACAAAAAAATATTAATTAAACAAGATTGTTAATTTATCGAATATTAATTTATCGAGATTTTACTATAATGTGCATGCGCAACATTCTATATGAACAGAACAATTTATTGCTAAGAATTCATCCAACAAATACTGGTTTTTCTCCCTCTGTTGTCTCTCATATTTGGTTAAAGACAGACTATATTTTTAGTCACTCACTGTTTATAAAGTCTTTGCACGTTTAGTGAAACACGGTGGCGAGGAGGGGATAAAACCAGCTGGTTTTAAATAAATAGTAAAATTGCTTATACTATGGTTCAAAAATGGATTAACAAATTATAACTAAAAAAAGTTTTTAAGATGGTTCTGACTTCTGAGTAGCCGCAAACCCACAAACCTTAAAAATGGTTATCGAAGAGTAAAAATGAAAGGAAATAAAATATAATAATAATAATAATAATAATAATAATAATAATTGTAGTAGGTAACATATTTCTATTCAAACTAAAAATAGTATTTTAAAAAAATGAAAATAATAACAAGAAAGAAACATGATTTATTTTATGTTTAATACATAACTAACAAAATAAATAAAATTAATATTATAATAAACATGCATGTATTAAAAAGAATATATTATTAACATTAAAAAAATAAAAATATCTTACACATAATGTTAAATATCATAGGAAAAGAATAAAAATTAAAATTAAAATACGATGAATTAATTAATTGTAAAAAAATTAAAATTAAAATTGTAACTTAGATTTAAAAGTTATAATAAGCTAGTGATTATAGCGTGTGAACCGGGCATCAAGCGGCTGTACTTAAAACCTTATTACTTTGATCTTAGATAACATTTCACATATAAACTAGATTTTCATGTACGATTGATGTTGAAATTAAGAGAAGAAAATATTTAATAACTGATTTGGCTGAAAATAATTGCTGGCAAATAATCCAATTAACAAACACTGGTTTTTCTCCATGTATTGTCTCTCCTATCTGCTTCGGACAACATTCTTAATCACTCACTAATTACAACATCTTTTGCACTTTAATATCAAGTCAACCACGTATGCATCAAATCAATTAATAAATTATACAGTTGCTTTCTTTTCATAACAGCCGCAAGGACTTAACCCCAACCGACCACTTAAAATATATATTATCTCCCAAATGTGACCACTCGGAATTAATATCATGAATTTTTTGAATTCGAGTCAATACTCGCCAAACATGGCTCTTTTTCTTAATGCTCCCCTCACGCGTCACCACATCAAACTAATACACTCTTCTGTCCCTCTTCTCCTTTATATATATATTACTACTAATCTTTGGCTTTCTTAACTCGAAATACGTACCCCTTCTATCACCCTCATTTCATTTTCGGGCCTCTCTCTTTGTTCTTCGTCATGGCAATGAGAGTCTTGAATTTGACGAACCCTAGTAGTTTTGTTTCGTTTTCTGGTGATGGGATGGTGAAAAATAGTAACGTAAATTCGTGCAAGACGAGTAGGAAATTCTTTGTTGATGCTGGTTTTGTAACAACGACAAAGAAGAACGTAGCAACGAAGGTTGTGGAAACGAGCTCCTGCTTAGCTCGTTTGTGGAAACAAGTGCGGGGGGTGCATGACTGGAAAGTTAATGTTGTGGAACCCTTGGACCCTCTTTTGCAGCATGAAATAATACGGTATGGAGAATTTGTTGCTGCTTGTTACCAGGTTTTTGATCTGGATCCGGAGAGTAGAAGATACTTACACTGCAAGTATGGTAAAAGTAGCATGTTGAACGAAGTTGGCATGCTTGATTCGGGTTATGAGGTGACAAAGTACATTTATGCTACTCCGGATATCAACATTCCGACGCAAAATGATGGATGTTGTGGGCGTTGGATAGGTTATATTGCAGTGTCGTCCGATGAAGAAGTGAAGAGACATGGAAGGAGGGATGTAATGGTCGTATTTCGAGGCACGGTCACATATCAAGAATGGCTGGCTAATTTCAATAGCTCGTTGACTCCAGCTCGTCTTGATCCACATAAATCACGGCCTAATGTGAAAGTTGGAGCCGGAGTTCTAAGCTTATATACTTCCAATGAAAGTGCCAACAAGTTCGGCCTAGGAAGCTGCCGTGAGCAACTTCTTTGCGAGGTTACAAGATTACTCAACATGTACAAAGGTGAGCACATAAGTATAACTTTGGCAGGTCATAGTATGGGAAGCTCATTAGCCTTACTACTAGCTTACGATATTGCTGAGCTTCAACTCAACGTAGATGATTCAAACAATGAAATCCCAATCACTGTCCTCTCCTTCGGAGGACCTCGAGTTGGGAACCTAGGGTTCAAGGAAAGATGCGATGAATTGGGCATAAACGTTTTGAGAATTGTGAATGTCAACGATCCAATAACGAAGATGCCCGGTGTCGTTTTCAATGAAAATTTTAGGGTGTTAGGTGTGAAAATGGATTTTCATTTGAGATGCTCATGTTATGTCCATGTGGGGGTTGAAATAGCCCTTGACTTTCTCAAAATGAGAAATCCGTCGCGTGTTCATGATATAGAGACATATCTCAGCTTGTTGAAATGTCCGAATAAAGCAGAAATAAAACAGAAAGGGTTGGATATTGTGGATAAAGTAAAATGGTTTTTATCCAGGGCACATAACATTAAAACTTTGGAGTGGAGAGAAGCTGCTATGGATATGGTGAGCATGATTCCCTCTCAGAGAACATAATGTTAGGCTACTGTGTTTGCCTTATCAGCTGATGTATATATGTAGTTCTGAACTTTTTAAGCTCAAACAAACAAATAAATATATATATGCCTAGTTCCGAACTTTCTAATTATTCTCAAACAAACAAGAAGGTGATAGCTAGGTGGATAACTCTAGGGTTTTTATTGGCTGCATTAGCTCTCTGACATATATATATATATATATATATAGCCAGTTATGTACATGCTGAACTTCATTTTTATGGCAGGTGGTCGGTTGTGGAATCAGAATTATAAAACAATTGGAGCTAAAAGGAACTGTTACTAATTTTTAGAGGCCGACAGGAGCTTAAAGTAAAATTTCTACCTATTAACTCCTTATCCAAAACTTTGGTCGGTCAGTACTACCAAAATATACGATCCGTTAGATTATAAAACTATAAATATTCAAATCGATGAGGACCGTCAGATATAATATTAAAAATTGTATTTGATTAATAATAGGATAGTCTTTAATTACTAAAAGGTGTATTTTAATAATTTAAACCTATTATAAATGGGTTTTCTATATTGAATAGAAATCTTTATGTAAAAATTCGTAATTATCTTTTCTATTTATTTTATGGATAGTTCCAGTTAGATAAGAATTACTAAACCATCATTAAATTAAAGATAATTTTGTAAGCTTCGCGTGGGCTGTAAAATCGTTAAAATCTGTTGTCTAAAACTCAAGATAGAGCCCAAGAGCCCAAATAGTAAAGTTATTATCTAAATTTTAATAATTATTTTTTTATTATTTTAGCACCAATTTAATTTTTTTTCCTAATTCTTTTAAATTTATAAATTCTTTGTTTATTTAAATAAAATATTAAAATCAATTTAAGAAAAAATTAAAATCGATATGGTCCGTGTACGACCAGTATACAACCAAATTAATAATTATAGTTATATCTTAAATAGATCGATGAGAATTGTTAGATCTAATATTAAAAAGTGTATCTGATTAATAATAGAATTATATTTAAATACTAAAAAGTTTATTTTGATAATTTAAAATTTTTCTATGTAAAAATTCTTAAATATCTTTTCTCTTGAATTTATGTATAGTTACAGTTAGATAATAATTGTTAAACCAAATATCAAGATAACAATTCATATCGATTACAATGATACCCTACGTTATAAAAGACTTAAGAGAACTCCTGTAACACTTTTTTTTGTGAAGGAACATAACAATTCGATTAATCCAAATTATAATTATATTATTTTACATATAACAAACATAAAATGATAATATCAAAATATTATTAAAATGTTGAGGGTTTCATATTCATAAACGATAATTTTGAATATAATACTTATATTAAAATGTGTATTTGATTAAATGTAGAATTATATTTAAATACTAAGAAGTGTGTTTTGATAATTTAAACCAATTTAAAATTGGTTTTCTATTTTGAATTGAATTCTTTGTGTAAAACTTCTTAACCATCTTTTCTTTTCAGTTTATTTTTTGGGTAGGTCAGTTGGTCAAGTTAGATAATAATTATTAAACCATCATTAAATTAAAGATAATTTCGTTAGTTTCGCATGAGTTGTAAAATCGTCAAAATTTAATTTCTAAAACTCAGGATAGAACCCAAATATTAAAGTGAGTATCTAAATTTTAATAAATATTTTTTATTATTGTAGCACCAATTTATTTATTTTTCCACTAATTCTTTTAAATATAGAAATTTTATGTTTCTTTCAATAAAGTATCAAAATTAATTAAGAACAAATTCAAATCGATAAAGAATATAATAATATGAGAATAAAATTTTATATAATCATAACACAATTTTTATTCTATTTAATAATTTTTAAGTAATAATGTATTTTAAAATTTTATTTACATCGTAAATAAAACCGAAACATTAAAAGTAAAATCAGTTAGTAAGATACTTATATCAGTATATACTTGATATCCTTATTATATTAAATCCTTATATATAATAATCATAATAGGGATCTTATCCCAAATTTTGGTCGTAGACAACCAAATTAATAAGGACCCTTAGATCTTAACTAGATAAATGAAAATCGTTAGATCAAATATTAAAAAAGTTTATTTTATTAATAATAGGATTATATTTAAATTCTAAAAGGCGTATTTTGATAATTTAAACCAAATATACCAAATATAAATAAGTTTTCTATATTGAATAGAATTCTCCATGTAAAAAATTCGTGACTTTCTTTTCTCTTCCATGACAATTCCACCTAGATAAAAATTGTTAAACCATCTTTTAATTAAAGATAATTTAGTTATCTTCATGTGGGGTGTAAAATCGTCAAAATCTGATTTTTAAAACACAAGATAAAACCCAAATTAATAAAGTGAATATTTTAATTATAATAATAATTATTATATCATCATTATTTTAACACCAATTTAATTACTTTTTCTAACTATTTTAAATTTAGAAATCTATGTTCAAAAATTAACATCAATCTAAGAAACATTCAAATCAACAAAGAATATAATAATACGGGGATAAAATTTTATAAAATTGTGCATATTTTTAATCTTATTTTATTAAGTTTTATATCATAACTAATCAAATATTATTTATTATTAAATAATAAATTATACGTAAATGGTGATTTTGTTTTATAAGAACTCATAGAAACCTAATTTCATTGTTAGCAGAACTATATTCATATTAAAAAAAACCTTATTTTGAAATTTTAGACTCAGCTACAGAAGAGGCCAAACTTTTTAAACATATATACATTATAAATTATTAAATTCGAAACTTTAAAAGTTTGCTAATCAATTAGTATAGTACTTTTCTGAAAAAGCGTACCTTACAAAAAATATTATCAAATAACATATGTCTGCAAGAAAAAATGAAAAAATTCTTAGTTTTAAAAAAAACTATAAATTTTAATATGTTGTTGGTAGATTCTAACCTTAGATCATTGTACATGATAATTTTACTGTTATATCTAACGTTTTTCAACAATTTAATTTGAAAGATTCAATGATTATGGATTGAGTGATCAAACAAAGCGAACAAACTTAACTTATAAAGAAGCTTTCATTATTTAGTCTTTAATGTAATAACATAGATATTTACTAGATATACTATAAAAAAAAAAAAATATACAGAATTTTGATCACGGTGTACTACTTTAAAAGAAGAACTATTACAAAAAAATATATTTTAATTGATAATTTATTTTCTCAAAAGTTCAAAGTTCCCGCATCTTTAACATATTACAAAAAAGAGTATATTATATTTTAGCAATAAATATTTAAAAAAATTATAAATTAAAAAAATTATAAATATTAAGAAAAATTAATGATGTTATCATGGTAGTTTGGTCCTAAATACCGCCAAAACATTCTCAACCGTTAGATCCAATACTTTTAAAAATACATGATCAAGATTATATCATATAAAAAGAAGTTATTATCTAAAAATGATATAAGTTAAAAGATATTATATTAGGATTGGATTTTCTAAAAAGTCAAAACATAAAAATAGTTGTAATTAAATGAGGAAACTCATTTAATACCAAAATAATAAAAATCGTTTAATGTTAAATAGATAGGTGAAAACCGTTGGATTTAACATTAAAAACTGTATTTTGTTAATAAAGGGTATTCTAATAATCTAAACTACATACAAGTAGATTTCCTAAATCGAATAGAATTCTCAACATTAAATTTCGTCACTTTATTCTCTTTTTAGTTTTAGAATAGTTTTTAATTGGAAAAGAACTATTAAACCAAAACTAAATTAAAGATTATTTTGTGAATTTCATGTGGACTATAAAATTGGTAAAATCTAATTTTTATAACTCAATATAAACAAATATTAAATTGAGCGTGTAAAATATAATAAATATCAAAATTTTAACTATAATTGTTTTGGCTAAATCTTTTTTAACAATAATTTAATCATGTAAACTAATAACTTTTAAATATTAAAATATTCATAAATAAATATAATTATAAATATTAAAAAAAACAATCGTGTGTTGCATGGGTAATAAAAATATAATTATAAACAAAATAATTATAAATAAAATTTAAGTAACGTGCATCGCACGGGCTATAAGCTAGTTTTTAACTAAAAACTCATGATTTTATAAGAAGATTATTACCAAAGTTTTCAAATTAACTAAATTTTCGCCTAGGTCATCTCCCCTTGTTCGGCTCCTTCGCTATAACAAATTGGGGCATTTACGACGAAAAATTTACGACGGAATGTTGGGCGCGCCGTACTTACGACGGAAAAGAAAATCCCGTCGTAACTATTTACGACGGAAAACAATTTCGTCGCAAGTTGTATATTTTATTAATAAAATTTGGCACCAACCAAATAAAAAAAGGGAAAATCAGTGCGCTAAATAAAACGACGTCATTTTATCTTATGACGGATTTGCGCTTCCGTCGAAAGTTAAATATTTTATTATTTTACCGAAATTAAATTTGATTATAAAATAAAAAAAAATCTATGATAAAACGATTTTGTTTTGAGACTAAATTTACGACAAAATTTTCGTCGTAAATTGAACTTACGAAATATTCCATCGTAAGTTAACAAGGCGGTAAATTCAATTTTTTACCAAAACATTTGACGGTAAATCCAAAATTTTCCAAATTTTTTACATCTAATAACTTATGACGGATTTCGTCGTAAGTTAGCATGTGAATTTTGGAGTTTTATTTTTTATTTTTGGAAAAATTTCTCAATGATTCAACCATATGGATGTCAAGATCTATATCTTTGAGTGATATTTCAAAAATCTTAGAAAAAATAAATTAATTTGGTTTAAGATTATAGTAGTCAACAAGTGAGTTGACTATTACTCCTTATTAATGTTAAGTTCCAGACTGGTGTTCCAATTTTATTTAAAATATTTCACGACGTTCCAACCGTATTTTTGACGCCCTCCAAACCCGGGGTACAGATTTGAGGAGTCATCCGACCAACGGTTTGGCTTAATATTTTATCATGGATCTTCTCGCTTTCTTAATTCTCATAACGATAAATTATTAAATCATCGACTGCCCGATGAATAGTGAACAAAATTTAAAGTTGGAATCTCCTGATTCTGATCGCGTTTACATACACTTATTCTCCTTATACATCACTAATATAACTTCGAAACATTCATTCCATGTCTTCCACATAGTGTGGTCTGAAAATATTTTTCACAGCAAAATTTACTATTCATCAAAAAATTTAATTAAGTCCAAAATTTGAGGTTATTACATTACATATCAAAAAAATAAGGATCGTTAGATTTTTAAATAGATAGATGAGAATCGTTGAATCGAATATGAAAAAGTGTATATGGTTGTTAGTTGAATTATATTAAAAATTCTAAAAAAAATATATCTTGACAATTTAAACCAAATACATGAAAATTTCTTAAATCGAATAGAACTCCACTTTCTTCTATCTTTAGTTTTGGTATAGTTTTAATTGTAAAAAAATTGTTAAACCATCACTAAATTAAAGATTATTTTGTTTGATCTTCAAATAGATTGATGAAAACCGTTGGATGTAATATTAAAACGTGTATTTGGTTGTTAGGAGAACTATATTTAAATACTAAACAGAGTACTTTCATAATTTAAAACAAATATAAATAAATTTCCTAAGTTGAATAAGAATTACGTCACTTTTTTCTGTTCAGTTTCAGGGTATTTTTACTTGGAAAAAATTTATTAAACCATCACTAAATTGAGTTTCGTGTGTGTCGTGAAACGTTCAAATCTGATTTTTATAACTCAATAGTTAATTGAGCGTCTAAAATCTAATAAATATATTTTAAAATTTAATAACATAAAAATTGTTAGGTCCTAATAAGTTTATAGAAGGGGGGTTGAATACAAACGATACTGTTTTCTCGAATTTGTTCGGTTTGTTATTTAACAATTCAAGAACAAATAAGTGTGGAATGAAATGAAACAAGATTCAAGTTAAATATAACTTATATTAAACTTGAAGGGTGTTACAAATACAGTACAGATTACAAGGTTTGAATCTCAAACTATTTAAAACAAATCTAGAATAAATTCGACATGGATTTATCTATTTTTGTAATAAAAAGAACGAATACTAAAAAGTAGTTCGAGATAAATTCTAGGGATAATGATCCGCTAGATAATCAAACAACAACATGTAACTAACTTCTAGTGGTTTAGATTTAACAATACAATCTAGAAATTAATTGCTAGCTTTGAATTCAAGCTTGAGCAATTGGTTGAGTAAAGAAGACAGTGAGTGATATAACTTTTGTTTCTGTCTTATATTACTTATCTTTTTCAACTGCCTTTGTTTGATATAGATGTATGTCATTTACCTTTGAGTTAGAAGTATTATCGGTAGTAATTCCTTTTAAACTGGCAGTATTATCGGTAGTACTGTCCATTGAACTAGCAGTACTATCGGTAGTAATGTCAATTGAACTGGCAGTACTATCGGTAGTACTATCTATGAACAGGTAGGACTATCAATAATACTATCTATGAAGCGGTAAGACTATCGGTAATACTATCATTTGAACAAATGAACCGGTAAGACTATCGGTAGTACTATCGGTAATACTATCATTTGAACAAATGAACCGGTACCAGTGTATTTTTAAAGTCATTCTAGTATTATATTAATTCTAATTTAATTAATCTTTTAATTAATTTAAGGAATAAATTAATTCTGATTGAATAAATTAACTAACTGATTTAATTAATTAAGAGAGAATCAATACAATTTCTTGATAGCAGAATCATTCTTTGAACCACTGGAAATAATGACGAACTTTCACTATATGATGTTGACACTCGATGTAATGTTTGGTTCATGAGTGACTGACTGCAATGACTGTTCTTCATTTCTTGACTTGAAGATGTGGTCCATCTTCTTTTCCCTTTGACAAATTCTGTAACCTGTACGCTTCTTGTCACACTTCTGAAATCTCTGTCACTTTTAAATAGATTCAGTTTCTTGAATACTTCACTGAAGCTTGATCAAATTAATGAACTTCTTTAAATGTAGAATTACTCCAAGTTGGTAGATGACTTTAATCTTTATTCACTTGACTGATAATACCTTCTAAGATTCTTGTGACATCTAATCTAATATTTACTTATTACGTTTTTGTTTAAGTTGAGTCGAATCGTCAATGTTTAATGCATATGCTTTTCAAAAATATTTTAAAAAATACAAGTAATATATTTATAGATATTAAAAAAAGAGTCGTGCGTTGCACGGGATCTTATCTAAATTTTTGGTACATGTACCGTCAAACCATTAAGTACCGTTGATTTTGAAATAAATAAATAAAAACCGTTGGATCTAAAATTAAAAATTATATTAGGTTGTTATTAGAATTATATTCAAATACCAAAAAGTGAATTTTAATAATATAAATCAAATATGAGTAGATTTTCTAAGTTAAGTAGAATTATCAAGGTAAAAATTCATAACTTTCTCTTCTATTCCGTTCTTGAATGAAGTAATTTCAATTGAATAATAATGACTAAATCATCATTAAATTAAAGATAATATCTTTAACTAATATTACTATAATTTTTTTTTAAAAAAAATGTGCATTGCACGAGCTATAAGCTAGTAAGTATCAATTTAAATAAATCAATAAACATATTACATTTAAGTTTCCACACCTAAAAAAAATTAAGAAGTAACTATACGTTATTATGAAAAGAACTGTAGAATGATTCTTTTTAACTTGTTGGTAGGTAAAAAAAGTAAATTATAATCTTTATACTCTAGATAATTGTTAATTCGGCTCGTGACTCAAAATATGATATTATATTTAAAAATATTATGCACTGGAAGTTATTAAACAAACCTATATTATTAACTGTTTTTAACCTTTTAAAAAATATATTAAATTAAAAAGTAATAAAAATAATCATTTTAAGTTTTAACCATTTTAAACCTTTAAAATACCCAAAGAGTTGGGTAATATTTTGTACCAATACTCGTAACTGTAACTCGTAGTGCATGTTAAGAAAAAAGATGATGGTGAATTATACCCGTTTTTAGTTATATTTGAATACTTTAAATATCTCCCTCTTTCTAAATCATTCTCCACAAGTTTCCTTTCATTTCATCACACACAACTCTACAAATACAAACAAACAAACATCCCTAACCAAAAATATCACTGTAATTCAATCCAAAATCTCCTGCCAAAAATGAATTCGAGATCGAAACGAACGCTAAAATCAAATTCAACCAGTAAATCAACCAACAAAAAGAAGAAAATGAACCAGAAAATCATAGGCGTTGCTTGGACCGCTGCAAATTCTCTCTCTTCGACTTTTAAATATGCTCCGTTCTCCGATACCACAAGGGTATTCGTCAGTCGTCATTACAAGAACAAAAGAAAGATTAATGGGCTTTACTTTTGGATGGGTTGTTGAAGAAGATGAAATAGTTTGAGAGAGGAAAAGAAGCAAAATAAAGGATGTTTACAAGGAGAGAATGAATTGAGGTTCTGAAAATTAAAGCAAATACTTACAATGATCATGTTCAAGGATGTGTAGCGAAGAAATTTTGGGAATTATTTTGTTCATGTACAAATTATGTTCACCAACTTTCGAAGGAGAAATGGTGTGACTAGTATCGTTTGAAGAGGCCTACGACAAAGAATCACAAACTATGTTTATTGCCCATGGAAAACCCCATCTTGGAGTTCATAATTTACAAGCGTTTTAATGAAGAGACACAAGGTATTTTGGTCCTTAAATGAAGAGACACATCTTTTTTATCAAGGGTTCCATCGGACACATGATATCAAATTTCGATAATAAATTAGTTAAAGTAAGTTATGGATTCAAGGGCTCCAACGAAACATTGGTACGACTTCAATTAATTTTCTAGGTCGATGTATATATACTAGATTTTCATCTAGTAAAAGGTACACATTGTGACGCCCTCCAAATCCGGGGTACAGATTTGGGGAGTCACTCGACCAACGAAACTCAACATTCCTGAATATAACACATGCATAATATAATAATATCATAAAATACCCCTTATCTAAGACCGCATCCAGATTATGGCATTGAACACAAGTTTCTACAATCTTTTATTAATACAAACCAGTTTTTATCAGAGTTATTACATCACAACTTAAGTCCAGAGCTAGACATCTAGTCTAATAATACAAAACAAACAACTACCCTGCCAATGACAACCACTCGAGGAGCTCTCTTAGCTGCCGGTGAACTATCAGTCATGCTGTGCCGACTCATACTCTCGCTTCACTGGAATAGGGTTAGAAAACAACAAGAAAGAGTGAGACAAAACTGCTCAGCAAACATCATATATATATATATCCAATGCAGTTTCATAATGAAAAGAAATCACAAGAATTTGAATCAATGCACAATGCATGATTATATCAACCTCTTCTGAAGAAAACAGATTAGAATTGGATTTTTATTTATCTCATTCAAATCAAAGGTTGAGCTGCTGGTCAGCCACGCATCAACCCCGGGCCTGCTTATAGCAAAGCCCTCCATTGGATCCTTGGCCATTCTGGCCGTAATTATCATCGACCATAAATCTGGTCCTTATTTTCAAAAACATTTCCAATTCTATTACAGCACATAAGCAATACATGCTTCAACAATAATCACAACAAGAACAAAATAGAATGACAATAACAAAAGCTTCATCTGACAATCAATCACAACGAGGGTGAAATGGTATAATGAATTGCAAAAGAGCTTCAACTGATCAAGATCAAATAAGGTTCGTGAAACAAGTTCGGGATGGTTTCATAGAAGCAACACATCCGTTTCAAGGAAATAAACAAGGTTATAATGTACGCAAGTGAATCGAAGGTGAGGATTCTCAATATTCAACAAGATTGTGAATAATCAAAGAAATCAGGAATTTTTCATGGAAACAATGTCATCGGTTCTGATACAGGATAAGAATTGAATCATTGGTATTGGTTTGATGACACATGCATATAATAACTCAGAGTAAGATTACTCAAGGATTTGTGAAAGAAATAGACACTTGCCTGGTTCGACCTAGTCAAATTCTACCGTTGCTACTCTACCTGTTAGGCTCAAGACATGTCTGAATACCACCATTAACAAGCCTAAACTATGTGACTATGTCACACTACATGACCAAGTGAATTCTATCACTGGGATATAGTATAGGTCTCTCTATGTACCTGTCTTGTTCTCATGAACATTATCTTGATCATGTATGCTCAGAATTATAATGAGCTTAGTAAGTTTCTTGCAACTAGAATGTATATAGGCCATTAAATAATTGTCCTGGTAGAAGTTCAGATTTGTTCATTCAGCAGGATAGAGATGAATAAGGCCCTGAAGAAATAAGTTGTAGAAATTTGACTAAGGCATTATGTAGCAAAGTCAGAATAAAGCTATGTCGTGAAGTCACCAATATCCATGTCGAGAAGTGCTGGATCGCATAGTCCATTTTTTACTATGTCGTGAAGTCCTCAAGACTCATGTCGTGATGTGTTGAACACAGCAAAGTCAAGATGTGCTAGATCGTGAAGTCCTCAAACAGCCTATGTCGCATAGTCCTCAAATGACCTATGTCGCATATTCTTCAAAAAGGCTAGATCGCGAAGTCCTCAAGAAGCCTATGTCGCATAGTCCTCAAATAGTCTATGTTGCATAGTCCTCAAATGACCTATGTCGCATAGTCCTCAAAAAGACTAGATCGCGAAGTCCTCAAATGACCTATGTCGCAAAGTCCTCAAATGCCATATCGCGTAGTCTTCACAAGTGACATCGCATAGTCTGGAATGAAGTGGAGTTCACGATATCAACACTTAGCCATTTACAACAAGACAAATCAAGGTACAGAATCATGAATCAAAAGAGACAAATACTGAAGCATTTGTTCTGGCAAGGTGGTCCAAAGAACAGATGGAAAATCTACAGCTAAACTTGGAGAGAAAGATAAGAGACAAGCAACTACAGAAACGGGAAAGACTCCGAAAAGCAGGTGGTCCTTCCTGACACAGATAACCTCTTATGGCAGGACAAGTTGGACTTTCAGCTAGGGGTCACTGTGTAAATAGGTGTGTGCCTAGTTCGTATATGTTAATATATATGGTGCACACACCACTGTAAGTTGTAAGAGAGATACACATAGTTTCATCTAAAGCACTCTTTTCTCTGTAAGCAAAACAAGTTACAAACTGTTCTTGTTTAGAAGCCAGAAATTCCGTTGTGAATTTCCGGAAAGCTGTAGTATTTAATTTACTTAATACAAAGTAGATTAAAGTGATTGTGTGTGTTGTTTATTTTCCGCATATTACATAGCATAATCATATACAGTTTATCTTGAGTTTCAAGAATCGAAAAATATCAAAACTATCCATTCACCCCCCCCCATCTGTCTAGTTTCTAGTGGTATTCATTTCTAACAAGTGGTATCAAAGCGGGTTGTTAATGTACAAACAGGAAAAAATTAACAATGAGTTCACAAAAACTGAGCAGCATAAAGATTCCTCCCTTCAACAAGGAGCACTACAGCTTATGAAAGAAGAAGATGTTACTTTTCATTAAAGCTTCCAATCCCATGTATTTAGATATTCTAAAGCATGGTCCCTTTATTCCAATTATTGAGATTGGTGAAACAACTGTAGGAACTGAGATAATACCAGCAAGGCATGTTCCTAAAGACCCCTCAAAATACATTGATCCTGAAAAGGAAAAAATAGCACTGGATGGACATCTCCAACTTATCATCTGTGAATCTATGGATTTCAACATGTATGGCACTGTTGCTCACTGCAGTAGTACAAAGAAAATGTGGGATCTTATAGAGGTGCTATGTGAGGGAACTCCAGAAGTAAGAAAGAACAAAAAGCAGATTCTAGTTTCCCAGTATGAAGCTTTCATGGCTCAGCCAAAGGAGGGAATCACAGAAGTGTTTGAGAGGTTCAACAAGCTGATAAATGAACTCAAACTCTATGACAAACACTATGAGACAGAAGAGCTCAATATGAAGTTCTTACTAACTCTTCCAGATCACTTGGAGCCAAGAATCTCTTCCCTTAAAGAAAAAGATCTAACAAAGATTGGTTTTGATGTGTTGTATGGTGTTTTGAAGACATATGAGCTAGAGTTGTTTCAAAAGAGATCCATTCAAGCAAAGCAAGGTTTAATGGCAAATACTTCCTGTGCCCTTATTGTTGACAACCTAGGTCAAAGAATGGAATCTCTTAAAGTCAATCAAGTCAAGATTGAAGAACTGGAGGTTGAAGACAATGGTGATGAGACTCAAGTTGTCTATGATTTGCCTGAGGAGGATGAGTTTTACAGTATTGATGAGCTGGATAAGATGGAAAACAAATCTTTTGCATATATGGCTAGGAGATATCCTAACATTAGGTTTAAGAGGAGGCAGCCATTCAAGTCTAAATTCAATAGTGGAAATGCTGGTGGTTCAAGTAGCTCAAACTCTTTCAACAAAGGAAAAGGGATTGCTGGTGCTGCTAAAGGAGGATACAAATTAGGGAGTGTGGATAGGTCCAAAATAAGATGCTATAACTGCAATGAACTTGGGCATTTTGCCACAGAGTGCAAAAAGCCTAAACAGGTCAAAAAGGACAAAGCATACTTAGAGCTTGAAGCTAAGTATGAAGCTCTACTCAAGAAATAACAGGGTAAATCTTTTATTGCTGAGGGAAAGTGCTGGGATGACTCTGATAAAGAAGAAGAACAAGAGTACTCAAACTATGCCTTGATGGCATTTTCTGATGATGGTGATTCTTCAAGTCAGGTACCTATTCTTACTTCTCTTGATATGACTCCCTTTCAATATAAGCAGACTGTTGAAGACATGAGTACTGAAATGTTTAATATTCATACTAGCATGTTAGTTGCAAATGAAGAAATTGACAGGCTAACTGCTTGAATTATTGGTTGTGAGCCTTGATGGTTTGAATAAGGAGATTGAGTATCTCAAAAACAAGGTAATTTGTGCAGAACAAATAGAAAAAGCTCTTAGAGAACAAATTGCTGAAAATGAATTAAAACTGAGAAGTTTCAAGAACTCCTCTGAACTTATTCAAACCTATCATAAGGAGCACACTGAAGACTGCAAGGTTGGAGTTGGTTTTGACTATGAGAATGATAAAGGAAGGAAGAAGGCAAAGGGCAAAGGAAAAGAATATTTTTCAAACAAAAATGCCCCAACCATTATGTCTAGTGTTGAAAAGCCTATTTTCAAAAAGAGTGTTGTTGAGTTTGATGAAGAACTATTGATCATCAAACAACAACTTCTTGAAGAAGATGAGGCTACTAAAGACACTTCTCCCTCTCCTAAATCTGTCAGTCAGAAAGAGACCAAAGACAATCATGTCAAGAGTCCTAAAGTCAAGAAAGAAATTGTTAAGAAAAAGAAACAAAACAGAAATGGTAAGGTAGGTGTCAACAAGGGTAACAACTATGCTTATGTGCCAAATGCTCCCAGGAAACAATGTCAAAAATGCCTATCTGTTAATCATTTGACTCATAAGTGTAGTAAACCTGAGATTGCTGAAGCGATAACCTGAGTAATCATTTTGTAGGCATAAATTCTAGTCATGATTCTTTCTGTGGTAAGACTAACTGCATGACATGCTATGTGACTGTGATTGCTAACTGTTTATCTCTTAAGCATAAACTTGACTCTGCACAATCTGGTGAATCACACACACATGTGAACACTCACAGGACAGGATCCCCAATCAAGGTTGAGAGGATGAAAACTTCATGTGAGCCTAAGAGTGTAAACTCCAAAGCCACAATCAAAGTGAAGTCTCCTATTGTGAAGAATGCTACTTATGACAGAAGAATTGTCAACAAAACTGTTTCTAAATCAACTGGACCCTACCAAGTGTGGGTACCAAAAACAACTTAGTCATTTTGTGAATGCAGGGCAACAGGAATAAAAGAGTCATATGGATCTTGGACAGTGGATGCTCAAGTCACATGACTGGTGATATAGCCATGCTATCACAATTTGAGCAAAAGGCTGGCCCATCAGTAACCTTTAGAAATGACAACATTGGTTATACAATGGGATATGTCAGTGTTAAATCTGGGAATGTCACTATTGAAGATGTAGCATTTGTGGAAGGACTGAAGCATAACCTCTTGAGTATTGGACAATTCACCAACAGGGGTTTCAAAGTGGAATTTGATGAAGATCATTGTCTAATCTCAAAAAGAGGAAGTGGTGAAGTTGTTCTAACTGGTGTGAAGAAAGGAAGCTTGTTTGTAGCTAATCTCAAGGCTGCAGACAAGGGAGAAATTTGTTGTTTCTACACTAAGGCCACAAATGAGGAATTTTGGCTAAGGCACAAGAAACTATCTCACTTGAATGTTCAGGCAATGAACTCTCTAACAAAGAGAGAACTCATCAGAGATATGCATGCACTGGAGTTTGTGCAAGATGGAGCATGTGAAGCTTGTCAAAAAGGGAAGATCAAGTCATAAGAACAAATTGCTCAATACAAAATCAAAGCCTCTGCAGCTAATTCACATGGATCTATTTGGCCCTGTGAATGTAATGTCTCTTTCCAAGAAGAAATATGCTCTAGTAATGGTTGATGATTATTCAAGATACACTTGGGTGGAATTCATATACTCCAAGGATGAAGCACCCCAAGTTATTATAGAGCATATCAAGAGAGTTGATAGAGAAGCACAAAGCACTGGTTCCTCTGTAGTTACTTTGAGAAGTGATAATGGGGCTGAGTTCAGAAATTCAACATTGTATGAGTTTTGCAAAGATAAAGGAATTTCTCAACAATTTTCAGCTCCTAGAACACCTCAACAAAATGGAGTAGTTGAGAGAAAGAATAGAACTCTCATTGAAGCTGCAAGGACAATGCTGTTGGATGCAAAGCTACCTACTAGCTTTTGGGCTGATGCTGTTAACACAGCATGCTATGTGCAAAATAGAACATTGATCAATAAGAAGTCTGGAAAGACTCCTTACTCATTAATGACTGGAAAAAGAGCATCCTTCAAGCATCGTCATGTGTTTGGAAGCAAGTGTTTTGTGATGAAAGATACCTCTGAGCATGTTGGAAAAATTGATGCTAAGGCATTTGAAGGTATTTTCATTGGATACTCTCTGGAAAGGACATCATACAGAGTGTTTGTACCTAAGCAACACAAAGTCATGGAAAGCATGGATGTTACCTTTGATGACAAGAAAACTCCTGGACTTAAAACAAGTGATCAAGACAGTGTGTCATTAAGATTTGAAAATCAAGGATATCTTGAGGATTCTGAAAGTGAGGATGAACCACCTGCTCAGACTGTTCCAGAAAATGAAATTCTTGAAGTTGATGATACTCTTCAAACACCTGTGCAAGGGTTCACAAACACAGGGGGAGAAGAAGAGAATGCAACTGTCAATCAACATGAGCTAGGAACAAGTCAAGGAAATGAACAGGGTCACACAAGGAAATGGGACAGAGCCCACACTAGGGATCAAATCATTGGAGATCCTGATGAGGGAGTTAGAACAAGAAGAGCAACAATGAATACATGTCTGTATAGCTGCTTTCTGTCACAAGAAGAACCAAAAGTAATTGAAGATGCTTTGAAGAATTCTGATTGGATTGTTGCCATGCAAGAAGAATTGAATCAATTTGAGAAAAACAAAGTATGGGAACTAGTGCCACCTCTAGAAGGAAAGAATGTTATTGACACTAAATGGGTGTTCAGAAACAAAATGGATGAAGAAGAAGTGGTGATAAGAAACAAAGCAAGGTTGGTTGCCAAAGGATACTGTCAACAAGAAGGCATTGATTATGATGAGACATTTGCACCTGTAGCAAGACTGGAAGCCATCAAAATATTCTTGGCTTTTGCAGCTCACTCAGATTTCAAGGTGTATCAAATGAATGTGAAAAGTGCATTTCTCAATGGTGATCTTGCTGAAGAAGTTTATGTGTCTCAACCACCTGGCTTTGAGAATGAAGACTTCCCAAACTTTGTATATACACTGCTCAAGGAACTCCATGGGCTCAAACAGGCACCTAGAGCCTGGTATGAAACTCTATCTCAATTCCTTCTTGAGCATCAATTTACCAGGGGTACAATTGATAAAACTCTATTCTTCAAGAAGCATGGAAATGATATCATTCTAGTTCAAATCTATGTGGATGATATCATCTTTGGCTCTTCAAATGAAAAACTCTGTGAAAGGTTCTCTAAGTTGATGCAAAGTAAATATGAGATGAGTATGATGGGAGATTTAACCTACTTCTTAGTTCTGCAAGTACATCAAAAGGAGGATGGCATCTTCATAAACCAATCAAAGTATGTCAAAGATCTTTTGAAGAAATATGGTTTAGAAGACTCATCCCCTGCAAAAACTCCCATGTCCACTGCTATCAAGCTTGATGAAGACCAGAAAGGCAAAAGAGTAGACATCAAGGTTTACAGAGGCATGGTTGGATCATTACTCTATCTCACAGCTAGCAGGCCTGATATCATGTTTGCCACATGCCTATGTGCAAGGTTCCAATCTGATCCTAAGGAATCTCACATGATGGCTATCAAAAGAATCTTCAAATATCTGAAAGGGACTCCTAATCTTGGGCTATGGTATCCAAAGGGAACAGGGTTCAACCTGGTTGGTTACACAGATTCTGATTATGCTGGATGCAGAATTGACAGGAAGAGCACCTCTGGAAGCTGCCAATTCTTAGGTCAAAGGTTAGTATCTTGGTTCAGTAAGAAACAACAATCCACAGCAACATCTACAGCTGAGGCTGAATATATTGCTGCTGGAAGTTGCTGTGCTCAATTGCTTTGGATTAGAAATCAACTTATGGATTATGGACTGGTGTTGGAACACATACCTCTGATGTGTGACAATACTAGTGCAATATCCATAGTTGCCAATCCTGTTAATCATTCTACTACAAAGCACATTGAGATAAGGTACCATTTCATTAGGGAACATGCTGCAAATGGTACCATAGAAGTCTCTTATGTTCCAACTGAGAAGCAATTAGCTGACATATTCACTAAACCTCTAAATGAAGCTGTCTTCAACAGACTTGTGAGTGAAATTGGAATGCTCAATCCTTCATTCAGTTGTTCTAAGTAAGTATGCTAGTTAATTGTTACAGCAATAAATTTTCACTGTATTTGGATGCTCTATTCATTTGAAGTGAAAATTAGCTGAGATATGATTTATAAATATTTCAGTATGTTACTGCATATTTTTCAAATCATACTTTTCCAAGAAGTTATGAATTTTTAAGACATCTCTACATAGGTGATCTTGAGAGTTCACGACTTAGCTCAAATAAAACAGACTTATATCGCAAACTGTTGAAACTGTGAGACTTCGCGATATGGTTCATTTCATGAGTTTGTGACATAGTTCATTTTATGACTTCGCGACATAGAATAACCATATCGACAAGTCTCTATATTTGACAGAATTTTGATTTAAATTAATTTTATTTCAATTCTTGATTTAAGTCTGACAAAATGCTTGAAATTCCAAAATGAGAGTTTTAGACAGGGTATTTACACTATATCGCAAAGTCATCCAAATCCCTCTATCTTCAAGACTTTGCGACATAGTTCATTTCTGGACTCTGCGATATACTTTGCAAGACTTTGCGGTACAGGCCATTTTTAGACTTTGCGACATAAAATTAGTCTGTACATATTCATAACTCCATATCGCAGTGTCTCTATCATATAAATACTCATTTCTAACCGCTCACAACTCTTCATCTTGTCTACTACTCTCAATTCTCAACCTAAACTCAAATTTTCTACTCTCTTCTTCACTCTTAATCTTGAAATGGCACCCAAATCTCAAATAGTATCATCCTCAATTCCTTTAACCATTCCCAAAGAAACAAATCTTTTTACAATTCCCTCATAGGCGGAGGCAAACCCTAGGTACAAGTGCTTTGTACGGTTCTTAAATACCTCCTACCTCCGCCAAGCCTTAACCCTTAACCCCACTCTGTATGTCGATGTATTGGAAGGGTTCTGGAGAACAGCCTTGGTTGCAACAATGGCGAAGGAGGATGGGACTTCATTTCAGGAAGTGAGTTGCACAATTGGAGGCAAGTCCTTCCAGTTTGGAGAAAAGGAAATAAACGAAGCCTTGGGGTTCAAAGTTGAGGCTCATGATGTTGAAGCCACTGATAAGCAAATGGTGGACTTCCTGACCCTAATTCAGTATGCTGATAAGATTGACACGGCCAAGCTTAATAAGAAGTATGTCAGGAGGGAGTGGTCATTTCTGTTTGACGCACTTCAAAAGGTGTTTCTGTGCAGGAAGACGGGATGGAACCAAATCAGTCACATTGATGTGAAGCTGGCCTACTCCCTAGCCTACAATCAGGAGATAAATGTTGGAGCAATAATCCTCAAGGAATTGGCTCAAAGGCTAGGGAGGACAGTTCGTGGTAGAGGTAATGACATCTTTTACCCTCGTTTCATTCAATGTATTTTAAATTATCTTGATTCTAATTTACACGAACTTGAGGGTATTGATAAAAATAAAATGGCTTATTCCAAGTCCATGTCCAAAGTTCTATTTGGGTCATTGGACACAAGGAATCAAGTGGATATGATTCTAAGTGTGACCAAACATATGCAGGACACATTTGAATCCTATCCACTTGATAAGCCCATATACCATGAACTTTCCTGGACAGGGGAGGCTAAGACTGAAAGAGCTACACAGTCTAACCCTAGCATTCCTATCCCATCCAGTAACCCTACTACAAACACCACTCTAGATGTTAGGGAGCCAAGTGCATCAATCTCTCAAAAGGTTAGTGTCACTAAAAAGAAGACAAAGAAGAGAGCCCTTGCAATAGTCAATGAGTCTGTAAAAATAGGATGTGAGGAATCTGAGTCACAGCTCACCAGACCAAAGAAGAAGTCTAGAGAAATAGCCACCACTGAATCCTCCCAACAGGATTTAGATGTGCAAAAAGGGGTACACCTATTACTATCAATGTCCTCTCAACAGGGCCTTGGTATTGAAAAGAGTAGCCTCCCCACTACAATTTGTACAGAGTCTGCACAGGGTCAAGACCTCACTCTTGACCCCAGTGGTAGTAAGGGTAATGATACACAGAGTGGAGAGCACATCACACTTGAAACTCCTCCTATTTCTCAGGGGGAGTTGCCAAAATCTGATATACACCACACTTCTCTTCTAGAATCTACATCTCATATTTCTTCTCAACAGACTAGTGATCCTCATGACATTTCTGCACTTGATCAATCACACTCCAAATCTGTGATTGAGCGAACCTCAAGTGACATGGTGCATGACACTATGCTCACAACTCAAAAACCATATTTAGTTGGTCAGGGAATGCATACTGAGGCATATCCTAATGACACCAACACCAACATAAAGGATTCACCAGTTCTCACTGGAGACTCTATGCCACTATCCCCATTCCTTATGGACATGGACTTGCCTTCACATGCACATGGAGCTGATGTTGTCACTCATCCCATTTCAATGGAGACAACATCAGACTCCACAGTCATTCCAAGACTGGAGGAAACTCATACATCAACCCCCCTGAGGTGCCTAGCACCAGCTCTAACTTGGCTCAGGCCACAATCTCAGAATGGCTGAAACCTGTGCAACATGACAGGGCTTCAGGATCATCCTCTGTGCCACCACAATTGAAGGAAGAAGACCTTCAAAATCTTCATGTCGCACAGATTGATGAGATCTCAAAGATAGCTCAACATCTCCTCACAGCCAACCTTCCAAATTCAGACTATGAAGCTATTCTTCTGTGTCACAAGGAGGATGTTGAAGCTCAACAGGACAAGATAGTAGATGAAGCCCAACAGGATGGTAATGTTGATGCCTGGTTGGATGGTAAAAGATCTGTGAAGCTCAAGGATGCTCTAGCCTTTCTCAGGGAAGAATATCTCACATCCTTGGGGTCCAATGCCAAACATCTTGCTCATACAGAAGTCTTTGAAGCCATGAATGAAATGTACAAGAATCAGCTGAAGGCTCTGCATTATCTTGGGAATGGTCTTCAATCAGAGATTTATTCCATCAAGAAGGAAACAGAAAGATCCTTGACACAACTCAGAAACTCCTATCTCTCTGATTTTCCCAAGGTAGATGGCATCCTAAAGGAGTTTCAGAAAACAGCTACAAATGTCTCCAAGATGGATTGCACCCTAGCTTTGGTCTCAGATAACATGAAGAAGCTTTCTTCTAAGCTAGATAACCAGGTGCAAGCCAACATCAATGCCAACTCACTGCTGACTGTTCTGTGGAAGAATCTGAAGGGTTTTGAGCACATAAACGCAACGGAAAACGTAAAAATAAATCAAAATTCGAAACCTTTGACCTTAATATTATAGATTAAACTCGAGGCATGTAATGTGTCATCCTCTTCATAATTTAATCTTAGTTTTCTTGATCGATGAGTAGACTAATAAATCAAATCAACATTTGAGCACGGCCGTGCATTTCTTAGTCTCACTCAAACAAGAGGCCAATAATATCGCTCCTAAAATTAGGAGGGTTAAATCTCATCTAGATCATTCATATTTCTCATACGATTCATAATATACCCAATGTCCACTTTTATCATCACCCGGTCAAAGGTAACTTTTAATGTAATCAAAGTATATTAATTCTCGTATAAAAATATAATGATTTCAGATCTAAGGATCATTACACCATTATCACAGTGAGAATTACTTATGACACTTTTAACATGTGTGTAATCTCACGGCGGGTCAATCCAGTGCCATATACTCTTACATGCACTTATTTTTTGACTTTAGTATCACCATACCTATGACCAATGAGATGTGGTCATCAGTCAACAAACATACTAGTCTCTGTGCATTATTATTGTCCTTAAATAATAACACCCGACTAGGGATATTTAGGAATAAAGATACTATTCATATAATCTCATTTTTAAGTCACATACTTAAAGATATCGAATACGTATCATAATTCCAAGGACATTTATTATGCTAACATTTATAACGCAGTAAATAAAGACATAATAAACTAATAATAATAATCAATAAAACATAATTTTTAATAATAAAATGTTTTCTTTAAAACATAAAAGTATTGTCTCTAGAGCACTAATACTAACAATCTCCCACTTGCACTAGAGCCAATATCCCATGTATCCAATATATTTGGAACTAGTGTGACTTACATGCTTCTGCTGCGACAAAGCCTTAGTCAGTGGTTCTGCAATATTATCAATAATATGCACTTTACATATAAGTATATCTCCTTGATCATTAATCTCATTAATAAGGTGATATCACCTTAGTAAATTCCCAAAACATCATCTTTGGCTACTTCGCTAGTATCAATATACTAAGCCTCGATTTTAGAATCATTTACGGTTCTTGCTATGAACTATTCTAGCTTACAACACATCTATTTAGACAAAACACAAATCCAGACTAAGACACAAAAACCGTCATGTCTGTCTAGAAACTAACATCCGTGCAACATTTTACATCCAGCTTCCCATCTCCTCCATATACCAAGAATGAGTCTTTAGTCCTCTTCAGGCACTTAAGAATATTCTTGATTCCAATCAAGTGACCATCACTTGGATTAGACTGGTACCTTCTCGTCATGCATAAAGCATATGAGACATCATGACGAGTACATATCATCACATACATTATGAAACCAATTTCTGAAGCATATAGAACTATACTAATGTGGTCCATATCATCCAATGATTTTAGACCATTTATTTTGAGATCACTATCTCATAGACATGGGAACATTTCCCTTTTAGCCTCTTTGCATCCCTAATTGGTGCAATACATTGTCAATGTATGTACTCTGACTTAAGCCGAATAATCTTCGTGATCTATCTCTATAGATCCTGATCCCTAAGATATAGGACACATCTCCTAAGTCTTTCATCAAGAAACTATTTCTTTACCAAGTCTTAACAGTCTGTTGAGAAAGTATGGCATTCCTTATTTATAATATATCATCTACATATGATACTAGGAATGCCACATGGCTCCCACTAACCTTCTTGTAAACACACGGTTCATCTTCATTTTGAATAGAGCCAAACTATTTGACTGTTTCATCAAAAACGTATATTCCATCTCCTCGAGGCTTACTTTAATCCATAAATGGATCGACTTATCTTATAAACTATTCTAGCAAAACTTGGATCTATAAAACCTTCAGGTAGTGTCATGTACACAACCTTTTCAACGCTCCCATTCCAGAAAGTAGTCTTGACATCCATTTGCCAGATTTCGTAGTCATAGTAAGCAAGCAAAATTCCGATGGACTTGACCATTTCCACTGGTGAGAAAGTTTCATCATAGTCAATACCATGAATTTACTTGAAACCTTTTGCCACCAGTCGTGCCTTATAGGTCTGTACATTACTATCCATGTCAGTTTTCTTCTTGAAAACGCACTTGCACCTTATAGGTTTTACCCCTATAGGTGGATCAACCAAAGTCCATACTTGGTTTTTCATACATGGAATCCATCTTAGATTTCATGGCCTCCTGCCAACTTTTAGCTCTTGGAATTTTCATAGCGTCTTGGTGGGTAAGAGGCTCATTATCATTATTCACAAGCATTACATCACCATCCTGAGTCAAGAGAAATTCATAATATCTCTCGGACTCATGGTGAATCCTACCAGACCTACGAACAACCCGTGTTTCTTGAGAAGTATTGTACTACCAAAAGTATACGATCCGTTGGATTATAAAACTATAAATCTTCAAATCGATGAGGACCATCAGATATAATATTAAAAATTGTATTTGATTATTAATAGGATAGTATTTAAATACTAAAAGATGTATTTTGATAATTTAAACCAATTATAAATAGGTTTTCTATATTGAATAGAAATCTTTATGTAAAAATTCGTAATTATCTTTTCTCTTTAGTTTATGGATAGTTCCAGTTAGATAATAATTATTAAACCATCATTAAATTAAAGATAATTTTGTAAGCTTCGCGTGGGCTGTAAAATCGTTAAAATCTGTTGTCTAAAACTCAAGATAGAGCCCAAACAGTAAAGTTATTATCTAAATTTTAATAAATATATTTTTATTATTGTAGCACCAATTTAAATTTTTTTTCCTAATTCTTTTAAATTTATAAATTCTATGTTTATTTCAATAAAATATTAAAACCAATTTAAGAAAAAATTAAAATCGATCGTCCGTGTACGAATACGACCAAATTAATAATTATAGTTAGATCTTATATAGATCGATGAGAATTGTTAGATCTAATATTAAAAAGTGTATCTGATTAATAATAGAATTATATTTAAATACTAAAAAGTGTATTTTGATAATTTAAATTTTTTCTATGTAAAAAATCTTAAATATCTTTTCTCTTGAATTTATGTATAGTTCGAGTTAGATAATAATTGTTAAACCAAATATCAAGATAACAATTCATATCGATTACAATGATACACGTGGACCCTACGATAACAGACTTAGGAACATGAATAAATTTAAACACTTTTTTTTCTGAAGGAACATAACAATTTGATTAATCCAAATTATAATTATATTATTTTACATATAACAAACATAAAAGGATAATATCAAAATATTATTAAAATATTGAGGGTTTCATATTCATAAACGATAATTTTGAATATAATACTTATATTAAAATGTGTATTTGATTAAAGGTAGGATTATATTTAAATACTAAGAAGTGTGCTTTGATAATTTAAACCAATTATGAATTGATTTTCTATATTGAATTGAATTTTTTATGTAAAACTTCTTAACCATCTTTTCTTTTCAGTTTATTTTATGAGTAGGTCAACTGGTCAAGTTAGATAATAATTATTAAACCATCATTAAATTAAAGATAATTTCGTTTGTTTCACATGGATTGTAAAATCGTCAAAATTCAATTTCTAAAACTCGGATAGAACCCAAATAGTAAAGTGCGTATCTAAATTTTAATAAATATTTTTTTTATTATTGTAGGACCAATTTATTTATGTTTCCACTAATTCTTTTAAATATAGAGAAATTTTATGTTTCTGTCAAAAAAGTATCAAAATTAATTAAGAACAAATTCAAATCGATAAAGAATATAATAATATGAGAATAAAATTTTATATAATCATAACATAATTTTTATTTTGTTTAATAATTTTTAAGTAATAATGTATTTTAAAATTTTATATACACTGTAAATAAAACCGAAACATTAAAAGTAAAAGCAGTTAGTAAGATACTTATATCAGTATATACTTGATATCCTTATTATATTAAATCCTTATATATAATAATCATAATAGGGATTTTATCCAAAATTTTGGTCGTAGACAACCAAATTAATAAGGACCATTAGATCTTAACTAGATAAATGAAAATCGTTAGATCAAATATTTAAAAAGTGTATTTTATTAATAATATGATTATATTTAAATTCTAAAAGGTGTATTTTGATAATTTAAACCAAATATACCAAATATAAATAAGTTTTCTATATTGAATAGAATTCTCCATGTAAAAAATTTGTGACTTTATTTTCTCTTCATGTGTGGGGTATAAAAATTGTTAAACCATCATTTAATTAAATATAATTTAGTTATCTTCATGTTTGGGGTATAAAATCGTCAAAATCTGATTTTTAAAACACAAGATAAAGCCCAAATTAGTAAAGTGAATATTTAAATTCTAATAATAATTATTATGTCATCATTATTTTAACACCAATTTAATTACTTTTTTCTAACTATTTTAAATTTAAAATCTATGTTCAAAAATTAAAATCAATCTAATAAAAATTCAAATCAACAAAGAATATAATAATACGAGGATAAAATTTTATAAAATTGTGCATATTTTTAATCCTATTTTATTAAGTTTTAGATCATAACTAATCAAATATTATTTATTATTAAATAATAAATTATACGTAAATGGTGATTTTGTTTTATAAGAACTCATGGATACCTAATTTCATTGTTAGCAGGCCTATATTCATATTAAAAAAACCGTATTTTGAAATTTTAGACTCAGCTAAAGAGGCCAAACTTTTTTAACATATATACATTGTAAATTATTAAATTCGAAACTTCAAAAGTTTCTTAATCAATTAGTATAGTACTTTTCTGAAAAATCGTACTTTACAAAAAATATTATCAAATAACATATGTTTGCAAGAAAAAAAATGAAAAAAATCTTTATTTTAAAAAAAAAACCTATAAATTTTAATATGTTGTTGGTAGATTCAAAACTTAGATCATTCTACATGATAATTTTACTGTTATATCTAACGTTTTTCAACAATTTAATTTGAAAGATCCAACGATTATGGATTGAGTGATCAAATAAAGCGACCAAACATATAAGGAAGCTTTCATTATTTAGTCTTTAATATAATAACATAGATATTTATAGAATATACTATAAAAATGAATTTTATACAGAATTTTGATCGTCACGGTGTACTACTTAAAGTGTTGTAAAAATCAGGAATCGGAGTTAATCGGTGAAGGCACCGTCCAGGGATTAATCGGGTAATCGGTGATTAATCGGAATGATTAATCGGATCATTAATCGGAATAAATTTAATAATATTTTTTATATACAATTATATTCATATATATAATTGTTTCGTTATTTCAACTAAACATATGTTATTATCATATATTTATGCAAATATGTTAAAAATATTATTTAATTGTAATAAATAAAATTTTGAAGATTTAAATTTTCAATTAGAAATCAATTTAAGAGGAAAAATAAAGAGAATTTATGATTTAGGCATCTAAAATTATAATTATATGTACAAAAATAATATTTTTTCCTATTTTTTCATCAAGTTTCTACCTTTTAAATTTTTAATTATTATTTTTTAATTATAACTATTTTTTACTATTTCTAAATAATTAGCTTGATTTTTGACCGATTAATCCGATTTTTGACCGATTCAGCCGATTTTTGATTATTTTTCTGAAAAAATGATTAATTGACCGATTTTCTCTTAATCAGTTTGGTGGCCCGCCGTCTAGCGATTAATCGACGATTAATCCCGATTAATCGCCAACTTTTAGAACACTGACTACTTTAAAAGAATTACTATTACAAAAAAATTATATTTTAATTGATAATTTATTTTCTCAAAAGTTCAAAGTTCCCGCATCTTTAACATATTACAAAAAAGAGTATATTATATTTTAGCAATAAATATTTAAAAAAATTAAAAATTAAGAAAAATTATAAATATTAAGAAAAATAAATGATGTTATCATGGTAGTTTGTTTCTAAATACCGCCAAAACATTCTCAACCGTTAGATCCAATACTTTTAAAAATAGATGATCAAGATTATATCATATAAAAAGAAGTTATTATCTAAAAATGATATAAGTTAAAAGATATTATATTAGGATTGGATTTTCTAAAAAGTCAAAACATAAAAATAGTTGTAATTAAATAAGGAAACTCATTTAATATCAAAATAATAAAAATCGTTTAATGTTAAATAGATAGGTGAAAACCGTTAGATTTAACATTAAAAACTGTATTTGGTTAATAAAGGGTATTCTAATAATCTAAACTACATATAAGTAGATTTCCTAAATCGAATAGAATTCTCAACATTAAATTTAGTCACTTTATTCTTGATATGGTCAGAAAAGTAATTATAGAAATATAATTGACTGGTCAAACAAAAGGTCGATATTTAAGGCCCGACACCCTAATTATTCATTAATTTCGTAATTAATGAATAGGGAAAATATACAGCTCATGAAAAGAGCCTTGATTATGGAAAATTAGTCAAAGAAGGATCTGGAATCCCAATTAAAGGCAATCAATGAGTCATAACCTTTATCAACAAGGAAACGAATTCTTCAGCAAGAAATACAATACTTATCCAATATAAAAAAGAAGACTTATCCGTTAAGTCTCCCAAACATACCATAAATACTAGGCTCCAGACGCCTATTTAAGGTCCCTGATCCTACAATCAGAACTACGTCTTTGGCTTGATTCTCAATAACGATTTGAGATACGTAGGCATCTTGTGAGGACCGATTTAGTCCGGATACACGAGTGCAGCCATTAAAGCTCGAAGCTCATTAAACCTTAGCATTAATTACGCAAGCACGTTTTTTAATCCATAACATTTGGCGCCGTCTGTGGGAAAACAACATCAACCATGGCAAACACACGAAGAACAGCTCGGGATACTCAAACTCCCGATGATCGCCCCCTCACCTCTGAGGCTGATCAGCCACCGCCGACTACCGGCACACAAGGGGCGAATATCCCCACCAACACTCAAGGACCGGAAATCCCAATTTCGGTTGAAGGGACGAATCCCCTGCAGATGGTCATTCATGGATCTAATCCACAAGAGACCGTTCACCAGCAACCAATCATGACCTCTCTGCTGCTCATGAGTGCACCAAGGAGCCTTCAACTCCATACTACTGATCTCCCTCAATACGCGAATCAGACTTTGGGGATGCCAAGCTATGGCATGCCCCCTCGACCCATGGCGGGCGGTAGTGGAACTAATCCAATCTACCATGAGGCATATGTGCCCCCTTATATTCAAGGTCTGGGACCCCAAAATCAACAAACTCGTCAGACCCCTCTCATTCAAGATTACTCTGGCCCATACACTGAGGATGAGGGTTATACAACTGGGGAGGATGTCGCCCCAAGGAGGAGACGTTCTTCACAGACAAATCGGGAGCCACCCCAAACTACAAGGGAGAAACTTGCAGCCCATGAGGCAGAGACTGCAAGGCTCAAAAAACTCCTTGCTGAAGAAGAGGCCGCTCAATCTCGGGGCCGAATGACTGAAGGAATCCCGATAATCAACTTGGATCCACCAAGAAGGACCAAGAGGGCTGAAGCCCCAAGGGGTGATCCTAGTAATCTGTTGCCCCTAGGAGATCCTGATGATCCTACACCACCGTTTACTCAAGACATCATGAAAACGGCTATATCCAGAAAGTTCAAGATGCCTTCGATTAAAGCCTATGATGGAACGGGAGATCCCGCTAATCATGTGAGAACCTTCTCCAATGCACTGCTGTTGCAGCCCGCCAATGATGCAGTCAAGTGTAGGGCGTTTCCACAAACCTTGGCAGGCATGGCCCAACGTTGGTATAGCCGTCTACCTCCCAACTCTATTGGGTCCTTTAAGGAACTAAGTAAGGCTTTCATCAATCAGTTCATTAGTGGAAGGGTGCATGAGAAAAGTTCTGCATCACTCATGGCAATACGTCAAGGAAAGAATGAAGCCCTAAGGGACTACATCAATCGATTCACTCGGGAGGCTTTAAAAGTCCCGGACTTAGATGACAAAGTGGCTATGATAGCCCTGCAACAAGGAACCACTGATGACCACTTCAGGAGGTCGTTGGCTAAACATCCACCAGAGAGCATGTTGAAGCTCCAAGATAGAGCCGGAAAGTACATCAAGGCTGAAGAAAGCATGAGAAAGTATGAACCCACCGCTGGCGACGGTGGAAACTCAAAGAAAAGAAAAGAAACTCAGGAGTACGACGTCAAGGAAAAGTTTCCCCGAACATCAAAGAATTCTGACTCTCCACCCAAGAGAAATAACTTTGGGCCAAAGTTCACGGAGTATGCAAGATTGAATACTCCCAGGAGTCAAATTCTGATGGAGATAGCCAAGGAAGAAGATATCAAATGGCCAAAGCCAATGAGGGCTGATTTGTCCAAACGGAACCAACATCAGTTTTGTCGGTTCCACAAAGAAGTTGGTCATGACACCTGTAAAACCCCAGATTTTTGGGTAGAATTAAAACTTTTATTGTATGATGATGTATACATATGTGGATGGTGGTAATGGTTTTTGGAGAATTAAGTATGAAATGAATATGGATGTCAGTTTTCAAACATTTTGAGAATAATAAGAATGGACTGATCGTGTAAATAAGAACAATCAATCTGGAAGATAAGAATACAATACTCCAGGGAAGAAAAGTATTTTTATGTCATCCAAATCAATATCTGGAATACATCCGACAACTCCGTAAACAAGATAGCGTATGCCCGAGAAAGCACTAGAACGTTTTCTAAGTGCAAGGAGTAAAGAGAAGTAAACCAGGAATATTGGAACGAATATTGATCCAAAGGATTATAGAAAAACCACTGATGAATAGTAACTTTTGATGAATAGTAAATTTTGTCGTTTAAAAGTTTTTCAGACCACCCTATATACGGGTCGATATAATGAACTTTCAAAGCCGTATTAGTGATCTACGATGAAAATAAAGGAATGCAAAAGCTGTCAGAATCGGAAAAATAGCATTTCCGTTTTCTCCGAAATTTCACCATTAACGGACGGATTAATTATTATTTGAGAATAATTGAGAATTTAAATTATCAATTCCATGGATATGGATTTAATAAAAGAATTAGAGATATTAAGAACGATTGCGATAAACTACTTCGATAGAACCCTTAAGAAACCCTGCGAACATTTTACGAGATTAAACGGAGACGGAACAACGAGACATTTACAAGATTTAATATAGACATGGAAGTAACATGTAACAAGATTAGTTCGAGAAATGCAACATTTGGATCATTCAGGTGAAAAGAAACGAACCAGCAAAGTTACTTTAACAGAGCCGTTGCATGTGCGACAAGTGTCGAAAGAAGAAGATGCCAAGGACCATGACTCATCACTTTTCTATGACTCACCATTTTAACACAAAAAAATCAGCATTCTAATTAATCAACCAAGACAAAAGAAAAGAAAGAAACTCTCTCCCCCACCCCATTTTCAGAATTCTGCCCAGCAAGAAAGTAGAAGAGAAAAGAATTCATAACTTGAGATTTATTCATCCTAAAATCCCCAAATTTGGACAATATCTTCCTCACCTCATAGGCAAGGTACGCTCAAAGTTTCATGGCTATCCAAGTAGGATAACATGATCAAATGTTCATTCAAAGTTGAGGAGTGAATAGTAATTTCAAGAACTAACTTTTGTTTCTTGATTTCTTTAGTTGATTCAAGCTATATTAAGGTTATATAAGAGCTATACAAGGACTAATAGGCTCATACACACTCCAAGGAAGGTATAACTCTTGAAACCCTTGTTTGTAAATTCGATTTATATGATTAGTTTTAAGTATAGTTTAGTCGGTGTAATCGTAAGAACGATTAAGTGATTTTGATGAAAGTTTGAGGTTGTTTTGATAATAAACAAGTAGAGGTTGGTTTTGACAGATTGATGATGGTTATGGATTGGTAATGATGTTGAGGATTTGATTTGGTGTATTGGTTTGGTTGATTATGTAAAGTTTATGATTAAACTTTGGAATCGTTAAAACATAGCCGTTATAATGCCCGATTTTCCCTAGCTCTGTTTTGTCTGTGATGTTCGGACATAAGGACTTCTGTCCAGAGTCACCACTGCCTAGTATTGTGTAGGTATTGTTTCAAGGTTCGTTTTGATATAAAGATCATGTGATTCCGAATTACGGTTTAGGAGAAACGAGTGTTTTAGTTAAGGATGTTTCGAGAAACCGAGCTATACCACTTAGCCAACTTTGAGGCAATGATCAAACCCCTTAAGTGACCAATCAGAATGTGAAACTTTGTGTTAACATGCTAGGTATGTTTAGGAGGACCCTCGAAAAGATTTCGTGTTAAAAGGATTTAATCTCTATTTTATAAAAATGTTCGAGTCGGGCGTGCGCAAGAGGATTCTTAAGGAGTTAACTAGAAATCATGTCTTGGTTTAAGTGAAGTACATACTTAGTTTCGTGCAAGTATTCAAGTGATTAACCTTGGATCTTTTGACTATGTATAGATCGCCGGATTAACTCGAGGCACACTACCCCTACCTCACCACCAGGCAAGTTTTCAAAACCTATACTACTGTTGTTGTGATAATAAACTGTTTTCATATATGTGATGTAAATGCGATATATAAATTGCATGCTGCTTTTGAACTGCTATGTATATATAGCAATACTTGAGAATATGATTTGATGAGGGGCTTATAAGCTAGATATGGGATATCGGTTATAAGCCAGTTTTGTATATAATGCCCTAGGATAAGGGCGGTTGATTTTTCTCTAAGAACAGAAGTAATTATATTTCGGTATATGTGAAAGGTTATTTTCCGATAAGGATATCGGGTAACCGTTATTGAGGATTAATTATTTTTATTTAAGAAGATTATTTATTTAATTAATGAATATTACTTTTGAATATTCATTTAAGATTTAATTATTTAAGGAATATTATTTATTAATATTCATTTGAGGATTATCGACTTACAGAATATTATTTATTAATATTCATTGGAGGATTATCGACTTACAGAATATTATTTATATTCATTTGAGGATATTGACTTTAAGAATATTATCGTACATATTCATTTGAGGATTATTTATTTATGGATATTATTTTTTTAATATTCATTTGAGGATTATTTATTAATGAATATTATTTTTGAATATTCATTTGAGAATTATTTATTAATGAATTTTATTTCTGGATATTCAGTTAAGGTTTATTTATTTAATGAATATTATTTCTAAATATTCATTCAAGGTTTGTTTATTTGGTGAATATTATTTTCGAATATTCATTTGAAGGTTTACTTATTTAATAAATGTTATTAATTATTTTCAAATCAAAAAGAGGTTCCCAAAACAATGTTTTTCCATTTAAATCTGTCTTTTAAAGGGGATTTAAATGCTCGCTCAACTATAAAAAATATGGGAAACCTGATTTAAGTGACTGCTACTCTTTTTAAACTCTCAACTCAAAACTGTCAGGGGACAGATATTTTCTCGAAGCAATTTAGTTGCTGCAAGTCAAATATTGTGTTACCACCTCAACGATCGAGGGGTAAATTCCTGGAACAAGTCGATATCCATTAACAAGCATCGCTTGGGAAATATTGGAGAATCTTCCTTTCCAGCCTAGATATGACTACTGAGTGGAGTCGTACCAACAAGTATTACACTTGGGGAAAGGAAGACGATCTTTACGTTTCAGAGTCATGGATTTCATCGGAACTAGGAGCATGTGTAAGAGGTCGAGTCGCGCCGATCCATCACTTATTTGCCCCAAATGGGCCGGGAGATCCAGAAAGGCGGTAGACAATGTCAGGCTGTCGTGATACTTCCATCTACATGTAGAAAACATATTTTCGTTGTACAACCTGCTACTGATCATAGTAAGGGGGTACGACGGGCGCGGAGAAGGCTCCAGTATTGGTTCATCATCCATTTTGGATAATTCTGCAACATGTACTGAAAGGGACCACGGATGGCTCCGCTGGTACAGGTTTACCGATCATGTTGGCAGAGGGATTCTGCAACATGTATTGAAAGGGACCAGGGATGACACCGTGGTACAGGTTTACCGGTCATGTTGGCAGAGGGTCGAAAAGTGTTCAAAATGAAGTTACAATAAATTCATGCAACTCCATCTTTTATGAGTTATGACTCTGAGAAAACCTGATTAAGGATATATATGCATAAGTGGATTGTTAGTTACGAAAATATTCTATTAATTTTCCTCGTAACTTCATCCTTTACGTTATACTTGTTTCTTATCTGTGAAGGCATAACATGTGGCTACAATATATCTTTGAATTGTTATAGTTTGATTATCAGTTATAAGTTATTTTTGGTGGGCTCTATTGCTCACCCTTGCTTTATTTATCTATATCACAACAACAGCTAGAGCAGATGGCCCGCAACAGTCACACCCTGCGAAAGCGGGTAGCAGTCGTCAGAGATTTACCCGTTGATGTCGTAGCCGCCATAGCTGAGGTAGTAACCACCAGTGTTTTAAGCTTCAGCTTTTGTGTATCAGACTTATTATATTTATGATTAATGTAATCAACGGCAAGAACTTTTAAATGCACTCTGTAATCTTTTGGGTTGTAATAACTTATAACTTGTGGATCCTATGACTAGATACTTGTTTCAATTTCATCTCTGGGACTATAACTAGTTGAGTGTGTATGGTGATGTATTGTGGGGTCACAGCATGTAGTCTAATTGTTTTGATTCAAGTGCAAGTATTATTGATGGGAATTGAGACCGTAACGACCGGATCTCCGACCCCGGATCCGGGGCTGTTACAGAAATGGTATCAGAGCGTTAGAGTTATAAACCCCAGAGATGATGCGACGTTACAATAATAAATTCACTAAGATAATAAGAACTCTTGCCAAGTTCGACTAAAACCCTTATGGGAACTTTAATATCATGATAGTAACATAAGTTCGTTCTTGTGTAGGCGAGCGACATCTCTGACCCTGAGGCTTATGAGAGACAGCATGATGAGGACTTGCTTCGGACTACGGATCCATACTATGAGGGTTTTGGGCAGGAGGACCCGGAGGAGGTCCAGGCGGATGCGGACACTGAGGGTGCTGAGGATTCTGATGATGAGGATCCCGAGGAGGACCCGACCCTAGCCGACACTGAGGATATGGAGGGGGATGCTGAGGACCAGACTCCACTTCCTATCGAGAGAACCCCTACCCCTCCACCACTGCCTTTGAGCCCTTCCCCTGATGAGTTTGAGGAGCTTACCCCTGAGCCACAGCAGGCAGAGGATGCACCACCAGCTGACCCGGTTACCCCACCCCATGTTCCGTTGGAGGGGATACCAGTATGTGTGCATAACTGGGCCGTGAGTAGAGTTCAGTCAGATTTGATAGCGGCTGAGGCTAGGTTGGCAGAGTCGCGGATGCAGCTGGCAGCAGAGAGGGACACCAGGATGGCACGCCAGGGCGGCGGAAGGGCTGTGCCCCCTCGGGCTGCCCGGAGGGCGATGACTCGCATAGAGATGAGGGCTCGGTGGAGGCTTCGAGCTTTGCCTACTGATGGCAATGGCAGGGTATCCAGGGCTGATGCCGAGGAGATCTTCCGCATAGCCATGGCGAGGGTGAGGGCATGGCGCCATATCAGTGGCTGATTTCAGAGTTGGTGATATAGTAGTCTAGTCTTCTAGTCACGTACGGACGTAGTAGTGCCGACTTTTGTGGGATTGTTCCATTGTATATGTTATCCCTTTTTCTGACTAGAAGGATAGACCATGTATTTCACTTTTGATTAGATGATGTTAGGACAGTTGTACTTGTAAACTGTTGATGTTGACCCAGACTTTGTATCTTCAGTACCATGTATATATTTGTTTCCTTTCAGTTGAATCCAGTACTGTTGTGACGAGATCACAAGTTTATTATACTGTTGTCTGCACCGTGCGATTAAATTGCTATAAAAGATAAAACTGCGGAAGTCTACTTCCAATTATGTAACGACTGTAATTGTAACCCAGTAAACGGGCCTAATGTGAATTTTCCAAATTTCAGTAAGATGCCTCCACGAAGAGTGGGAACTAGGGCTAATCCCCCTGAATCTGATGATCAAGAAAGCCACAATCAAAATAGGGAAAACCCTGAGTATAATGAAGAAATGGATGAGGATTATAATGAACAGGACGACTCCCAGTATGGGGAGGCTGATGAATCCTTTTTCACTGCAGACATTGAGAATGAAGAAGAGGAAGTTGAAGAGGAACAAAGAATAGAGGACCAGGGTGGAGACCCCATGGGTCAGTTCATGAACCTACTTAGGCAAAATTTGGACCGTTATCCCCAACCACCCCAAGGAAACAACAATGCCATAGCAAACTCTTTCAGGGCTTTTAAGTCACTCAAGCCCCCAGAATTCCAAGGATCGGCTGACCCAGTAGAGGCAAGAGCTTGGATAAAGGAAATGGAAAAGTCCTTTGAGATTTTAAGCATTGAAGAGGCGCAGAAGACCGTTTTTGCCACTTACCTACTGAAAGGAGAGGCCAACTATTGGTGGGAGGCCAAGAAGAACATGGAGACGAATGTTATTGTGACTTGGGAAAGGTTCAAGCAATTGTTTCTAGAAAAGTATTTCCCAAGGTTTATGAAGACTCAGATGGAGCTTAAGTTTTTGGAACTAAAGCAGAATAACCTGACAGTGGCTGAGTATGAGGCAAAATTTACCGAGCTATCAAGGTTTGTGCCAGAGTTTGTAGATACCGAAGAAAAGAAAGCTAATAGGTTTCAACAAGGATTGAAGCAGTGGATTCAGAATCGCGTGGCAGTCTTGGAAATTTCAGACTACGCCACGTTAGTGCAAAAGGCTTCGATTGTGGAGGCAGGGAGTGATCAGATGCAGAGAGAAAGGGAGAAAGGAGGAACAAAAAGGAAACATGCAAGTATGGGTGGAGGTTCGGCAGGAAGACACACCCCAAATAGGTTTAACCGCGGGGCAGCCTCCCTACCTGAAAGGAATACGGGTTTCAAGCGAACCGTAAGCTCAAGCGTGAACCAGGGCGGCAACCCATCAGGAGTGTCCCACGCGTACCAATCTCGACCTCCATTACCAGTATGTACAACTTGTAGGAAGAGGCATCTTGGAGTGTGCAACCAGACTCAGATAATCTGTTACAAATGTGGGCGAAGGGGCCATTATGCTACCAATTGTACTGCAGCTAACCCTAGTGTCAGCCAGGGCCTCACTTGTTTTCAGTGTGGACGTCAAGGTCATATGAAGAAGGATTGCCCCACGAACCGACCCACAGCATCAGGGGCCAGTAAAGCTGCCTCTAACAAACCACCAACTGCTAGGACTTTCAACATGACAGTGCAGGATGCCGTGAGGAACACGGATGTGATAGCAGGTACCTTTTCTCTGAATGCAGTTAGCGCAAATGTTTTATTTGATTCTGGAGCAACTAAGTCTTTTATATCGAGGGATTTTGCGCATAGATTGAAACTTAAATCGCAACCATTAAAGGATTCCCTACAAGTAGAGATAGCCAACCACGAAGTAGTCCCAGTTAATCAGATTCACCCCAACTGCAAATTGGAAATAGGGGAACAATCTTTTTATGTGGATTTGATTCCTTTTAAATTAGGAGAATTTGATGTCATTTTGGGGATGGATTGGTTGTCTTGCAATAACGCCCAGATAGATTGTAAAGGGAAAAAGGTTAGATTAAATACTCCAGGAAAGAAGGGAATAGTGTTTAAGGGAATGAAACAGACGCAGAAATTTCTAACCATGGCGCAGACCAAAAGATTGTTACGAAAGGGAAATGAGGCTTACTTAGCATATGTTGTAGACACCCAGAAAGAGGTGCCTAGGTTACAGGACATTCCAGTAGTCAATGAGTTCGAAGATGTGTTTCCACAGGATCTCCCAGGACTACCACCCGATAGGGTAATTGAGTTTGCTATCGAATTAGCCCCGGGGACGGCGCCAGTTTCGAAGGCCCCGTACCGGTTAGCCCCAGTAGAAATGAAAGAGTTAGCTACCCAGTTAAAGGAACTGATGGATAAGGGTATGATAAGGCCCAGTGTGTCGCCGTGGGGGGCACCAGTGTTGTTTGTTAAGAAGAAAGATGGGAGCATGAGGTTATGCATCGACTACCGAGAGTTGAACAAGCTAACTATAAAGAATAAGTACCCGTTACCCAGAATAGACGATTTGTTTGACCAGCTAAAGGATGCTGTGTACTTCTCTAAGATTGACTTGAGAACCGGATATCACCAATTAAAGATTAAACCCGAAGATATTCCTAAGACTGCGTTCCGTACTAGATATGGACATTATGAGTTCTTGGTGATGTCGTTTGGATTAACCAATGCCCCAGCAGCTTTCATGGATTTAATGAATAGGGTGTTCAAAGAGTATTTGGACGAGTTTATTATAGTTTTCATTGACGATATTCTTATCTACTCAAAGACAAAGGCAGAACATGCAGAACATTTGAGGATAGCCTTAGGAATACTCAGGAAGGAGCAATTGTATGCCAAATTCGCAAAGTGTGAATTCTGGCAAAACGAGGTTCAGTTTTTAGGACATGTGATTAACAAGGAAGGTGTGTTGGTTGACCCCTCCAAGGTAGAGGCTGTTTCAAATTGGGAACGACCAACCACACCAACAGAAGTAAGGAGTTTCATAGGATTAGCAGGGTATTATAGAAGATTTGTCAAGGATTTTGCGAAAATCGCGGCCCCGTTAACCCGACTTACCCGTAAAACCGAGAAATTTGAATGGACGGAAAAATGCGAAAAGAGTTTCCAAGAGTTAAAGAAGAGGTTGGTAACTGCCCCTGTGTTGGCATTGCCAGATGGAAAAGGAGATTTTGTGATTTACAGTGATGCTTCGCATAAGGGATTAGGATGCGTGCTAATGCAGCACGGTAAAGTAATCGCGTATGCATCGAGACAATTGAAGGAATATGAGATTCGATATCCTACTCATGATTTAGAATTAGCAGCCGTAGTTTTCGCCTTAAAGATTTGGAGGCACTACTTGTATGGAGAGAAGTGCGAGATTTACACTGACCATAAGAGCCTCAAGTATATTTTTACCCAGAAGGAGCTCAACATGCGCCAGAGAAGATGGTTAGAGCTGATCAAGGATTATGACTGTGAGATTCTTTATCACCCAGGGAAAGCCAATGTGGTGGCTGACGCCCTTAGTAGGAAGGAGAGACTCAAGATGATAATGTCATCAGAAGAGCTGATTAGAGAATTTGAGAAGATGGAAATAGAAGTGAAAGTGACCGGGGACGGTGCCGAAAAACTGTTTGAGATTTCCTTGCAGCCAGAGTTGTTGGAAAAGATAAGAAGGTGTCAAGAAAGGATGATAAGTGAAGACAGGCAGTCAATGACCGGAGAAGAAATCCACACTGTCGTGGATGATAAAGGAATAAGGAGGTATACTTACCGAATTTGGGTTCCGAATGTTCGAGAACTGAAAGACGAGATTTTGCACGAGAGTCACAGTTCTAGGTATTCAATCCACCCAGGAAGCACCAAGATGTATGGAGATTTGAAAGAATACTACTGGTGGCCTAACATGAAAAAGGATGTAGCAGAGTGGGTAAGCAGATGCTTGACCTGCCAACGAGTGAAGGCGGAACACCAGAGGCCCAGTGGACTGTTGCGACCCCTAGAGATTCCCGAATGGAAATGGGAACACCTAGCCATGGACTTTGTAGTAGGTTTACCAAGGACCAAGGCCAATCACGATGCCATATGGGTAATCATAGACCGATTAACGAAGTCAGCACACTTTCTTCCGATCAACGAAAGGTACACTGTCGACAGACTAGTGGATATCTACCTGAAAGAGATAGTGGCGCGGCATGGAGTCCCAGTCGCCATAGTATCTGACCGAGATCCCAGATTTAACTCCAGAGTTTGGAAGAGCTTTCAAGAATGTGTAGGGACCCGGCTGAACATGAGTACTGCCTATCACCCCCAAACGGACGGGCAAAGTGAAAGGACCATCCAAACACTAGAGGATATGCTAAGGGTCTGTGCTATAGACTTTAAAGGGAATTGGGATGATCACCTACCACTGATTGAGTTTTCCTACAACAATAGTTTTCATTCAAGTATAGGAATGCCGCCTTACGAGGCCCTTTATGGAAGAAGATGTCGATCCCCCTTGTATTGGGATGAAGTTGGGGAGAGAAAGATGCTTGGACCCGAAGTGGTCCAACGAACTAAGGACATAGTAGATCTAATCAGAGGACGGCTGGTAGCAGCCCAAGATAGACAAAAGAAGTATGCTGATTTAGCCCGGAAGGACAAGGAATATGAAGTGGGAGATCTAGTGTTTTTAAAGGTATCTCCTTGGAAAGGTTTGATGAGGTTCGGAAAGAAAGGAAAACTGAGTCCTAGATATATTGGACCATTTGAGATCTTAAGACGTATTGGGAACTTAGCATATGAGCTAGCATTACCCCCAAACCTGCAACAAGTGCACAATGTGTTTCATGTTTCAATGCTGAGGAAGTACAACCCGGATGCTAAGCACATAGTGGAATACGAACAAGTAGACATGCAGCCAGACCTAACCTATGTGGAGCAGCCAGTGGAAATCATAGATCAAAAGGAACAAGTGCTCCGAAACAAGGTCATCAAGCTAGTCAGAGTTTTGTGGCAGAACCATAATGTGGAAGAATCGACTTGGGAGCTAGAGAGCGAGATGCTAGAAAGACATCCCCATTTATTTTCAGAGTGATTCCGGGACGGAATCCTTTTAAGGAGGAGAGACTGTAAAACCCCAGATTTTTGGGTAGAATTAAAACTTTTATTGTATGATGATGTATACATATGTGGATGGTGGTAATGGTTTTTGGAGAATTAAGTATGAAATGAATATGGATGTCAGTTTTCAAACATTTTGAGAATAATAAGAATGGACTGATCGTGTAAATAAGAACAATCAATCTGGAAGATAAGAATACAATACTCCAGGGAAGAAAAGTATTTTTATGTCATCCAAATCAATATCTGGAATACATCCGACAACTCCGTAAACAAGATAGCGTATGCCCGAGAAAGCACTAGAACGTTTTCTAAGTGCAAGGAGTAAAGAGAAGTAAACCAGGAATATTGGAACGAATATTGATCCAAAGGATTATAGAAAAACCACTGATGAATAGTAACTTTTGATGAATAGTAAATTTTGTCGTTTAAAAGTTTTTCAGACCACCCTATATACGGGTCGATATAATGAACTTTCAAAGCCGTATTAGTGATCTACGATGAAAATAAAGGAATGCAAAAGCTGTCAGAATCGGAAAAATAGCATTTCCGTTTTCTCCGAAATTTCACCATTAACGGACGGATTAATTATTATTTGAGAATAATTGAGAATTTAAATTATCAATTCCATGGATATGGATTTAATAAAAGAATTAGAGATATTAAGAACGATTGCGATAAACTACTTCGATAGAACCCTTAAGAAACCCTGCGAACATTTTACGAGATTAAACGGAGACGGAACAACGAGACATTTACAAGATTTAATATAGACATGGAAGTAACATGTAACAAGATTAGTTCGAGAAATGCAACATTTGGATCATTCAGGTGAAAAGAAACGAACCAGCAAAGTTACTTTAACAGAGCCGTTGCATGTGCGACAAGTGTCGAAAGAAGAAGATGCCAAGGACCATGACTCATCACTTTTCTATGACTCACCATTTTAACACAAAAAAATCAGCATTCTAATTAATCAACCAAGACAAAAGAAAAGAAAGAAACTCTCTCCCCCACCCCATTTTCAGAATTCTGCCCAGCAAGAAAGTAGAAGAGAAAAGAATTCATAACTTGAGATTTATTCATCCTAAAATCCCCAAATTTGGACAATATCTTCCTCACCTCATAGGCAAGGTACGCTCAAAGTTTCATGGCTATCCAAGTAGGATAACATGATCAAATGTTCATTCAAAGTTGAGGAGTGAATAGTAATTTCAAGAACTAACTTTTGTTTCTTGATTTCTTTAGTTGATTCAAGCTATATTAAGGTTATATAAGAGCTATACAAGGACTAATAGGCTCATACACACTCCAAGGAAGGTATAACTCTTGAAACCCTTGTTTGTAAATTCGATTTATATGATTAGTTTTAAGTATAGTTTAGTCGGTGTAATCGTAAGAACGATTAAGTGATTTTGATGAAAGTTTGAGGTTGTTTTGATAATAAACAAGTAGAGGTTGGTTTTGACAGATTGATGATGGTTATGGATTGGTAATGATGTTGAGGATTTGATTTGGTGTATTGGTTTGGTTGATTATGTAAAGTTTATGATTAAACTTTGGAATCGTTAAAACATAGCCGTTATAATGCCCGATTTTCCCTAGCTCTGTTTTGTCTGTGATGTTCGGACATAAGGACTTCTGTCCAGAGTCACCACTGCCTAGTATTGTGTAGGTATTGTTTCAAGGTTCGTTTTGATATAAAGATCATGTGATTCCGAATTACGGTTTAGGAGAAACGAGTGTTTTAGTTAAGGATGTTTCGAGAAACCGAGCTATACCACTTAGCCAACTTTGAGGCAATGATCAAACCCCTTAAGTGACCAATCAGAATGTGAAACTTTGTGTTAACATGCTAGGTATGTTTAGGAGGACCCTCGAAAAGATTTCGTGTTAAAAGGATTTAATCTCTATTTTATAAAAATGTTCGAGTCGGGCGTGCGCAAGAGGATTCTTAAGGAGTTAACTAGAAATCATGTCTTGGTTTAAGTGAAGTACATACTTAGTTTCGTGCAAGTATTCAAGTGATTAACCTTGGATCTTTTGACTATGTATAGATCGCCGGATTAACTCGAGGCACACTACCCCTACCTCACCACCAGGCAAGTTTTCAAAACCTATACTACTGTTGTTGTGATAATAAACTGTTTTCATATATGTGATGTAAATGCGATATATAAATTGCATGCTGCTTTTGAACTGCTATGTATATATAGCAATACTTGAGAATATGATTTGATGAGGGGCTTATAAGCTAGATATGGGATATCGGTTATAAGCCAGTTTTGTATATAATGCCCTAGGATAAGGGCGGTTGATTTTTCTCTAAGAACAGAAGTAATTATATTTCGGTATATGTGAAAGGTTATTTTCCGATAAGGATATCGGGTAACCGTTATTGAGGATTAATTATTTTTATTTAAGAAGATTATTTATTTAATTAATGAATATTACTTTTGAATATTCATTTAAGATTTAATTATTTAAGGAATATTATTTATTAATATTCATTTGAGGATTATCGACTTACAGAATATTATTTATTAATATTCATTGGAGGATTATCGACTTACAGAATATTATTTATATTCATTTGAGGATATTGACTTTAAGAATATTATCGTACATATTCATTTGAGGATTATTTATTTATGGATATTATTTTTTTAATATTCATTTGAGGATTATTTATTAATGAATATTATTTTTGAATATTCATTTGAGAATTATTTATTAATGAATTTTATTTCTGGATATTCAGTTAAGGTTTATTTATTTAATGAATATTATTTCTAAATATTCATTCAAGGTTTGTTTATTTGGTGAATATTATTTTCGAATATTCATTTGAAGGTTTACTTATTTAATAAATGTTATTAATTATTTTCAAATCAAAAAGAGGTTCCCAAAACAATGTTTTTCCATTTAAATCTGTCTTTTAAAGGGGATTTAAATGCTCGCTCAACTATAAAAAATATGGGAAACCTGATTTAAGTGACTGCTACTCTTTTTAAACTCTCAACTCAAAACTGTCAGGGGACAGATATTTTCTCGAAGCAATTTAGTTGCTGCAAGTCAAATATTGTGTTACCACCTCAACGATCGAGGGGTAAATTCCTGGAACAAGTCGATATCCATTAACAAGCATCGCTTGGGAAATATTGGAGAATCTTCCTTTCCAGCCTAGATATGACTACTGAGTGGAGTCGTACCAACAAGTATTACACTTGGGGAAAGGAAGACGATCTTTACGTTTCAGAGTCATGGATTTCATCGGAACTAGGAGCATGTGTAAGAGGTCGAGTCGCGCCGATCCATCACTTATTTGCCCCAAATGGGCCGGGAGATCCAGAAAGGCGGTAGACAATGTCAGGCTGTCGTGATACTTCCATCTACATGTAGAAAACATATTTTCGTTGTACAACCTGCTACTGATCATAGTAAGGGGGTACGACGGGCGCGGAGAAGGCTCCAGTATTGGTTCATCATCCATTTTGGATAATTCTGCAACATGTACTGAAAGGGACCACGGATGGCTCCGCTGGTACAGGTTTACCGATCATGTTGGCAGAGGGATTCTGCAACATGTATTGAAAGGGACCAGGGATGACACCGTGGTACAGGTTTACCGGTCATGTTGGCAGAGGGTCGAAAAGTGTTCAAAATGAAGTTACAATAAATTCATGCAACTCCATCTTTTATGAGTTATGACTCTGAGAAAACCTGATTAAGGATATATATGCATAAGTGGATTGTTAGTTACGAAAATATTCTATTAATTTTCCTCGTAACTTCATCCTTTACGTTATACTTGTTTCTTATCTGTGAAGGCATAACATGTGGCTACAATATATCTTTGAATTGTTATAGTTTGATTATCAGTTATAAGTTATTTTTGGTGGGCTCTATTGCTCACCCTTGCTTTATTTATCTATATCACAACAACAGCTAGAGCAGATGGCCCGCAACAGTCACACCCTGCGAAAGCGGGTAGCAGTCGTCAGAGATTTACCCGTTGATGTCGTAGCCGCCATAGCTGAGGTAGTAACCACCAGTGTTTTAAGCTTCAGCTTTTGTGTATCAGACTTATTATATTTATGATTAATGTAATCAACGGCAAGAACTTTTAAATGCACTCTGTAATCTTTTGGGTTGTAATAACTTATAACTTGTGGATCCTATGACTAGATACTTGTTTCAATTTCATCTCTGGGACTATAACTAGTTGAGTGTGTATGGTGATGTATTGTGGGGTCACAGCATGTAGTCTAATTGTTTTGATTCAAGTGCAAGTATTATTGATGGGAATTGAGACCGTAACGACCGGATCTCCGACCCCGGATCCGGGGCTGTTACAACACCGACGATTGTAGGCAACTGAAAGATGAGATCGAGTTTCTAATACGAAGAGAAAAACTCAGCAAGTTCACTAAGGATGGAAGCCAAGGGAGCCAAAGGGGGAACTATGAAAGAAAGGATTATGATAGAAGGGACAACGATCAAGATCGAAATCCCAAGCCCCGAGGGCCCGAGATCAACATGATATTTGGAGGACCAACTGCTGCTGGGTCCTCCCGAAACTCAAGAAAAGCTTATGCCCGAGAGGTACTGACCGTCGTTGGAGAAGCACCGAAGCGTGTACGAACAGAAGTGTCAATAGGTTTTGATGATTCAGACTTGGAAGGGGTGAAGTTCCCCCACGATGATCCTCTTGTCATAGTACCTGTGATAGGCAACTCCGAAACAAAGAGAGTCCTAGTCGACAATGGAGCCTCAGTGGATATATTATTCCACGATGCTTTCATCAAGATGGGTTACACTGATTCTCAGTTGACACCCTCTAATATGCCCATATATGGGTTCAATGGAGTGGAATCAAAGGTGGAAGGCACCATCCAACTCCCAATGACCATGGGGCAAGGAACGAATACATCCACTCAGATGCTGAACTTCATAGTTATAAAGGCAACCTCAACCTACAATGCGATCCTTGGGAGGACGGGTCTTCATGCGTTTAAGGCTGTTGCCTCATCTTACCACCTGAAACTCAAATTCCCCACTCGAAATGGGATTGGTGAAGAACGGGGAGACCAAAAGATGGCTAGAAGCTGTTATGTAGCCGCGTTGAGGCCTGATGGAGTTGGGGGGCAGGTTCTCCCCATTGAAGATATGGACACTAGTGACAATGAGGACCGAAGAGGGAAACCAGCTGAGGATTTAATCCCAGTTCCCTTAGTCCCGGATGAACCAGAGAAGGTGACTTATGTTGGGGCACTACTGCACGAACCATTGAAAGGCAAACTCGCATCTTTTCTTCAAGAGAACAATGACGTTTTTGCCTGGACAGCGGCTGATATGCCAGGGATTGATCCCCAACTAATATCTCACAAATTGAATGTAGATCCAGAAAGGAAGGCAGTGAAACAAAAGAAAAGAAGTTTTGCTCCAGAGAGGCTTGAAGCCATTAAGCAAGAAGTGAATAAGCTTTTAGAAGCTGGGTTTATTGAAGAAATCCAATTCCCGGAATGGTTAGCTAACCCTGTGATGGTCAAAAAAGCTAAAGTGGACAATGTGCGTCGACTTCACTGACTTGAATGATGCATGTCCTAAGGATTGTTTCCCCTTACCTAGGATTGATGCCTTGATAGATGCCACTGCTGGGCATGAGATGCTAAGTTTCATGGATGGCTTCAGCGGATATAATCAAATCAAGATGCACAAAGATGACATCGCCAAAGTGTCGTTCATCACTGACTTTGGTGTCTTCTGTTTCTTAGTCATGGCTTTTGGGCTTAAGAATGTTGGAGCAACCTATCAAAGGTTGGTGAACAAAATCTTTGAGCACCTGATTGGAAAAACCATGGAGGTCTACGTAGATGACATGTTAGTCAAGAGCCTTGATAAGGCCGATCACATTGAGCACCTCCGAGAGGCTTTTGAATTGCTAAGACACCACAAAATGATGCTGAATCCAGCTAAGTGTGCCTTTGGTGTAGGCTCGGGAAAGTTTTTAGGCCTGATGGTTTCCAAGAGAGGAATCGAGGCTAATCCCAACAAAATCAAAGCGATTCTAGACATGGAACCACCAAAGACTGTCAAGGATGTCCAGAAACTAACGGGAAGAGTGGCTGCTTTGGGAAGATTCATCTCCAAGTCTGGAGAGAAGTGTTTACCCTTCTTCAAAGCACTCAAAAAAGTGAAGAATTTTGAATGGACAACTGAAAGTCAAGAGGCCTTTGAGGCCCTGAAGAAATATATGGCTGAAGCACCACTGTTGGCAAAACCCAAGCCAGGAGAAATTCTCTATTTATACTTGGCGGTTTCTAACACAGCCCTTGGAGCTGTTTTGGTAAAGGAAGAAGTGAAGGTTCAGAAACCCATTTACTATGTGAGCAAGATTCTACATGGGGCAGAAATAAACTACTCAATGGTTGAGAAGTTTGCCTTAGCCTTGATAATGGCCTCAAGAAAGCTACGCCCCTACTTCCAGGCTCACAAGATAGAGGTCTTGACTGATCAACCTCTAAGAAACATCTTGCATAGCCCTCAAGTTAGTGGAAGATTGATCAAATGGCCCATTGAATTGGGAGAATTTGATATCAAGTATAAGCCTCGGACGGCCATAAAAGCTCAAGCACTTGCTGACTTCATGGTTGAATGCACCATTGACAACCAAGAAGTCGGGGGGCAGGAAGTAACTATGGAAGATAAGAAAGATGAGGAAATGACCTTCAAAGAATGTTGGGTGCTCTATTTTGATGGAGCATCAAAAACAAAATCAAGTGGAGCTGGTTTAGTGCTACAAAGTCCTGATGGATTCCTAATAGAGTATGCACTAAAACTTGACTTCCCGACGACAAACAATGAGGCTGAGTATGAAGCTCTGATAGCTGGTTTAGGGCTGGCTGGAGCCTTGAGAGTCAAAACTCTGAAAGTATGTGGAGACTCGAGGCTAGTGGTTTCCCAAGTAAATGGGGAGTTTGAGGCCAGAGATGAAGTCATGGCCAAATACTTAAAACTTGTCAAGGCTATTATGACTCAGTTCGATGAATGCTATGTGGAGCACATTCCAAGGGAGGAAAATATGAAGGCTGATGCCTTGTCTAAGTTTGCCTCTTCTGAAATTGAAAACTATGCCGGGAGTGTATACTTCCAAGTCTTGAAGACCCCAAGCATCAATGGAAAGTTGGTAGCCCCCATTGGTATCACCAGTTGTTGGATTGATCCCATCAAAGCTCATCTGGAAACTGGGTGACTGCCCAACGACACTTCAGAAGCACGAAAGCTATACGTCAGAGCACTAAGGTATGCCCTAATTGAGGGAATCCTATACAAGAAATCTTTTGTTATTTCGTACTTAAAGTGCTTGAGACCTCAAGAGGCAGAATTGGCCCTAAAGGAAGTGCATGAAGGGATTTGTGGGCAACACTTGGGGGGCAGAGCCCTGGCTCATAAAGTCACTCGTCTAGGTTTCTATTGGCCAAGCATACTTGCTGATGCTAAAAGCTACGTCAAGAAATGTGAACGGTGCCAGAAACATGCACCAGTGGTTAGGCAACCACCAGAGATGATGACATCCATTAACTCACCTATCCCCTTTGCTATGTGGGGAATGGATATACTCGGGCCATTTCCTATGGCAAGTGCTCAAAGAAAGTTCTTGATAGTAGCAATTGATTATTTCACCAAGTGGATTGAGGCTAAGCCATTAGCCAAGATAACCACCAAGCAAGTGATGCAATTCTTCTGGGAAAATGTGATATGCAGATATGGAATTCCACGAGTCCTGGTCACGGACAATGGAACTCAGTTTAACAACGATGAGTTCAAGAAGTATTGTGATGAAAACGATATCAAGTTGCGCTTCACTTCTGTCGCCCATCCTCAAGCAAATGGGCAAGCTGAGGTTGCAAATCGAATCATCCTTGATGGACTAAAGAAAAGAGTTGAACGCTCCAGAAACACTTGGGTAGATGAACTACTCCCTATACTTTGGGCATATCGTACTACTTGCAAGGTCACCACCGGGGCAACTCCATTTCTATTGGCTTATGGAGCAGAGGCAGTGGTCCCGGTGGAAATTACTCACACCTCCCCAAGAGTTGAGGCTTATGAACCAGAAGAAAATGAAGAAGGCTTGAGGCTAGCTTTGGATCTAATTGATGAAGTTAGAGATGAAGCAAACGCCAAGATAGTTGAACATCAAAAGAAAGCCTCTTTCTACTACAACTTAAGGGTTAAAGAAAGGTTCTTTCGTCAAGGGGACTTGGTTCTCAGAAAAATTGAAGCATCCGGAGTTCGACAAAAAGGGAAGCTGGCCCCAAATTGGGAAGGACCATATCGCGTCAAGAACGTATTTGGTCGAGGCTCATACAAACTAGAAACCCTTGAAGGGCATGAGGTGCCAAGGACTTGGCACGCCTCCAATTTGAAAGTTTATTATGTTTAAGGTGTCTCCCAAGTGGACTCACTACTATAAATAAGGTTCGATGAAACCAACCCAAGTTTTAAACTGGGATACTATGTAGGGGTTGATCCCATCTTCAAATTATAAATGAATTCAGCATTTTCATGTTTTAAAGCTTATCTATGAGTCTTCATAAACATTCAAAAAGCAAGAAAAGCAACACAAGCCATGAATGGCCACCAGACATAAATAAAAACTTAAACAAGAGTTAAGTTAAGCCCGTAGGCCAAAAGTACATAAACAAAAGTACAAGCCATGATGGCCAAAAGTGAAACTACACCTAATCTTCCTTGTCTACGTCCTCCTCCTCTTCCTCTCTAGAGGAAAAGACAGCATCATCAGCTCCAGCAGTCTGACCAGGTGGGGAAGTGTGATCCAGGTCTAAGATCCTATCATCCTCCTCCATCTCGTCCTCTCCAGCCAAAGCCATCTCCAAAGAAGTAGGAAGGTGAGGGCTTGGAAAATCGGAAATAGTGAGGGATCCAGGCATCCTCTCCAAAACAGCAGCAAGAGCGTCATCCCATCCCTTAGTGTACTGAACAGGGAAGAGGAGCCCATCATGCTTATCAATCAAGTCCCCGTACTCCTCAGAGTCAAGGTACTCGTCAATAAAATCATCTTTGGCCTTCCTCAAAGATACCAGTTCAGCCTGAGAGTCAGCCAACTCCTTCTCCTTCCTAGCCAGGGTGGCCTTCACTGAAGCCATTTCCTCCTGGGACTTCTCAAACTTGCCTTGGTTGGCCTCAGAAGATGAGCGCCAAGACTTAGCTTGAAAGAGAGCCCCTTGGTAGTTGGCATTCATCTGCAAGCAAGTTATAGGTTAAATACTTAAACTTGAAATAAATCAAAGACTACAAAGAAAAGAAGGAGAAAAATACTTACAGCAGCCATAGCCTGAGATCCAGCATGCTCCACCCCCTCGAAGGTGGAGTTAGAAACAAAATCCTTGTAGTCACAAGGAGTCAGAGAGTGATAAGACCACTCCACAGCATGTTTGGACACTCCCACCACAGTGTCCTTCTTCCTAAGACCCCAGTTGGGGCGCCAAACTGCACTCTTGCCCGAAGGAGGGCCTTCAGCATCCTCAGTAAGGTCCACATGTGGCCTTATGAAAGCTGGAATACTAGAAGCACGAGGGTCTTTCCCTGCCAAACGTGCCCTCTTCATCCTGGCTGTTTCCCCCTCTTCAGGCTCATTGGTCTTATTGATAAAGACCGCAGCTGCAAAAGATATAAGGAAAGAAACAGTTGGTATAAGTTAATCTTAAATAAATAAAGAAAGATATGAGGTGAGAATTACCCTTATCAGAAACGTTGGAAAGTCCCAAGGACCTAAGCTGAAACTCATCCAGGAGCACCCAAGCCATTGTGGCATAATTATCCTTTGTGAGCTCAGCATATGCATGGGCCTCTTCATCAGTTAGGATGATATCACTAGGGCTACCATCTGAAACCCTACTAAAGGAACTACGAAAAAGGGTGCCCCAATCCCCTCCTTCCCAAATCAAGTACATGAACTCTTCCTTCCATTTGAGGTTATTGTTTGGAATGGATTTAGGGTGAAATATGGGGGGAGTGGAAGGACGGTGGTTGATATAAACCCAACCCAAAGAAGTGGATGAACTATTCTTAAATTGAAAAATTCTCCTAAACAAAGCTACAGATAAAGGGAAATTGTTCTTCAAACAAAGAACAATGAAACACAGAATGATTCTCCAGGCGTTTGGAGGAAGTTGGCAAGGATTAATCCCAACATCAGCCAAAAGCCTGGGAATGAACTCATGAAAGGGAAACCTGAGTCCTGCGACAATGGCATCCTTGTAAATGCAGAGTGCATCAGGACGCCAATGGCAAGAACGGTCCCCTGGGCCAGCTGGGACTAATCTATAGGGGGACCTAATCCTATACATTTTATTATAGTCCCTAATTAAGTCGATTTCATGGAACTTATTACTACAGTCGAAAGAATCTAAGTGAGACACAGAGGGATACTCATCACTATGCTCTAAGATCATATCTTGAAGTGACATATGAGAAGAACGGATGATAATACCTCTCTTAGAAGCTTTGTTCATTCTTTGAAGGCGTTGAGCAGCTTTATCAGACATCTTCAAACGTTCAAGAAAATTCCTAGAAAAATCTTCAAAGAAACTTCAAATCTTCAAAACTTCAAGGAAAATTCTCAGAAAATCTTCAAAAAACCCAGAAATCTTCAAGTGATGAAGATTGAAAACCCAGAAATCTTCAAGGGATGAAGATCAATCCCAGAAAAACAAGAACACCACCGTAAAAAGCTCGCCGGAAATCGCCTCTCCACGGAATAAAAGAGAGAAAAAACTATGATAACTAGAGAGAAATTTTGGAAAGTGAAAAGTGAGAAGTGAGAGTGAAATGAGAAATCTCACTCTTTTATAGTGAGAATGACTGGAAGATCAACCGGCTGAGGAAGAGCAACCGCCTATAGCCAGTAAGGCCCATAAATCCATTTATGGATTACAAAGGCAAAGGCCCAAATAAATTAAAACTCAGGCAAATTCGAAGCCCAAACAAATAAGGCCCAATTAGGCCCAAGGCAGAAATAACATAAATCCAATCAAAAATTGGTTTAGTTGAGGCCCAAGAAAAGAATGAAAAACCAAAAATAAAATCTTGGAATATAACCAAGGCAGAAAATTAAAAATCAAGATCGTACGACCCTGGTCGAAAGTATACGAGAAAACGAGGTCGCATCAAACGACCTCACTTCCAAAATAAAGCGAAACAATTAAAGGTTTGAGGTCGAAAAGACCCTAAATCGAGGTCGTATGAACCAAGTCGAAAATACACCTGGAATTGAGGTCGTAACCATCGACTTCGCACCAAAATCAAATCAAAAAACTGGAAAAACGAGGTCGAAAAGACCCTAGATCGAAGTCGAGAGATTAACATCGAAAACACATGAGAAATCGAGGTCGTATTGTACGACCTCGTACCAAAATAAAGTCAGGAAATCAGAAATTCCTGATCGAAAAATGGCTAGTTGAAATCGAGCAGACGAGATCGAAATTACATGGGGAATTGAAGTCGTATTGATCGACTTCGCTCCAAAATAAAACCAGGAAATCATAGAGTCCTGGTCGAAAACACATGGAAACGAAGTCGACAAATCCAGGTCGACATTGGCCTATGAGTCGAGGTCGAAACCAACGACCTCACAACCAATCGAGGTCGAAGGAATACTAGAAACAAAATCGGCAAAACGAGGTCGAAAATGACTTACGAGTCAAGGTCGACAACTCCAGGTCGAAAACATACTGGGTCGAGGTCGAAATCATGAGGTCGAAAAAGACCTATGATTCGAGGTCGAACCCATCGACTTGGGACCAGAAACGAGGTCGAAAAAAGGACACCCGAGGTCGAACGATCCTGGTCGAAAATGACCGAGAATCTGAGGTCGAATCCATCGACCTGGGACCAGAAACGAGGTCGAATTCCTGGTCGAAGTTCCAGGTCGAATTTGTACTGATTCCAGGTCAAAAATCTGGTCGAATTTGTACTAGTTCCAGGTCGAATTCCTGGTCGAAAATGACCTAAATTAAGGTCAAAAGTGCCTTTAAAAAAAGGAAAATTTTGGGAAAAACACGCTGTAACTTCTACAAAAACCCAGGGAGATTTTCCCAGAAGTTGGGGGGCAAATGATATGGTCAGAAAAGTAATTATAGAAATTGTTAGGTCCAAAGTATCGTAGAAGGGGGGGTTGAATACGATACTTACAAATAAATTTAATTTCGTTCGCGGATTAATCTTTCAGTTCTATAACGAAATCAAACACACCAAACCAAATCAAGTTTCGGGGAATATATCTTTTTATAAATATAAACCTCGAGGGGTGCTACAATTTCTAATCCGTAGATTAGCGTCAATGAGTTTAAGGTAACACAAATACAAAACAATAATCAAGTTCTGAGCACTATTAATTTCTCTGATAATTTTCTCCGGCTCTTCTCTCTCTCAGTAATGTCTCTGTGTTAGAATCCTTAACTGAAGAAGACACCTTCTTCACTCTGTATTAATTGTAGGCTTTGTTTAGAAAAACCATCGAACCATTTAGAATAGAATATTCTTGGCTGTTGGATCTTCATCAACCGTTCACAACAAGTTACTTTTCACCTGCTCCTTGAAATGCAAAACCATCGAATGGATTAAAAAACCATCGAATGGAATTACTTTATTTACCATTCGATAGTTTTTAATTCAAAACTATCGAATACTAAATAAAGTAAAAGTGGTTTGCCAATAATTACTTTAACCACCATTCGATAGTTTTCTCAATTGAAAAACTATCGAATACTTTTCCTTGTCTTTTGTCCTTTAGTGATTACTCCTGAGCTCCTGGGTGTTTAAGTTTTAGACTGTATCAATTCCTTCTGAGACGATAAAACAACTTGATCTTTTCAGTGCCGTCACCTAGTGCAACTGGTCTGGTTCACAGATGAATAACACTTGATCAATTCTTATTTTATGTCTTCAATACATTGCTGCTGATACGTCCCTTGTCGTTCTGGTTGCTTCATCACTGGAATCCCGTGGTACTGAACCCTAAATCATTCACATACTTCTGTCGTCTTGAAAGTCTTGTTTCTTTTGTTGTCACTGAGGCTTGAACATTTTCATGAACTTCTTTCCGTGACCTGTTTACGGACTTCAAGAATACATAACGTATTTTGATTTTTTGTGTTTACCTTTTCTTCTTTGATTCTGGATTCCTGTGCTTCTGTTAATATTATTGTCTGTCTTGTCCTTTGTTGAGTTGTAGTTATCTCTTTTAGATCTTATGTTACATTATGCTTTACAATCTCCCCCTATTTGATTGGATAGAGTTCAACAAGCAAATACTTCGAGGATAACTCAACTAACTAAGGAAACATGAAACTACTTAAAGTAAGACAGCGTAATAATATTAATGCATTCTGGATCAGATATTTATACATTTCCAGATTTCATAAATCAAAAAACAATTAAACTTTATACAATGAAGTTGCTCCTCTAGTCTGAGCTGATAGTTCTCTTGTTCTTTGCTTCATCATTCAGTCCATTCCAATCTCACCTTCTTCAATCATTGGATCGGAGTTAGCAGCTTGATAATCAATCACTGATGGATAGTGCAGTGGTTCTCCAGGTTTAAGGATTGCTCCTCGGATGTGTCTTCCAATATACTCAACCTCTTGACCCACTCCAGCCCACAACCATGCAATGTTAACATCTTTCTTGTTTGGCTTTGGCATGTTTGGCAGTCTGGTATGCACTTCCAATCCTCTTTCCACTCTTTTCCTATAGTAAGGAACATTCTCCATTAGAAATCTTCTAAGAGTGTCTGCTGCTTTGTCCTTCTCCGTTGAAGAGAATCCAGTGGATCTAAGATACTTCTCAACTGAGATTAGATAGTTGCTTGGGTAGTCCCTCAGTTTGTCCTCAGCCAAATAGCAGATTCTGAACAAGTCATTCGTCATGAATCTAACCATTGGAGGATCTTCAGTAATCTCTGGACTGACTTTCATCACGATCTCCTTAACATGCTCACGGAGCAGTTCATTTAGCCTTGTGGTTCTTTGGATCTTGATGAGTATAGCCTACAATTCTGTATATGTCCTCTGTTCTAAAAACTTAGTAGAAATCACAAATGTACCTTTCTCCAGAAAACTGATTAATAAGCTCCAGGCACCATTTGCTTTAACCCCAGCATTCAGACAGATTATAGAGCTTCTCAGTGCTTTGAAGTAAGTCTGATCATCAAGATTAGCACTTCTGATGTCCTGAATAATGACTTCCACCTCCGCATTGTCGTTGACTTGTAATCCGTCTTCAACTCCACAAAAGGTTTTATAAGACATTTCCCATTCAGTACCATCTTTCTTTGCCAGATCTATCATCTTCTTCTTCCTCACTTCATTATACACCTTTATTCTCTTTAGCTTTTCACTTCTCAGAATTGCTTGCTGTTTTTCTTTCTCAGCTTGCCTGGCATCTATTGCAGCTCTCTGAGCTCTTATTGCTTCCAAGGCAGCTTCTTCTTCTGGTGACAGAGAATTTGATTCTTCTTCCATAATATCCTCATCCAAGATAGGATGTTCTATTGGTTCAGGATAATATGGTTCATGCTCCTCTTGAATAGGTTGCTCTTGCATGAATTCAAATTCCTCTTCACTCTTCTCTTCCTCCACAAGTTCTTCTATCCAGTACTGCCTGATAGGAATAGCTTCAACTGTTTCCCAAACTCTCCATCCATCCTTAGTTTGCTCCTTCTCCCCTTCTCCAACTTTCTCCCCCTTAGTTGAGGAATCCTCGATAAAAGCATCCTCAGCATAAAAGACATTAGAAGGATCAGGTTGTTGATAGGAGGGACCAGGTTGTCCAGATTGTTGGTTTTTCAGCATACTCCATATAGACTGTACTCCATCGCCTTGATTCTCCAAGAAATCCATAAGCTGCTTATTAAAGTCATTTATAGAAGCTAACGACAGGTCAATGTTTTCCAATCTTGAGTTGGTAGTCTTTTCCATATGATCCAGCCTCCTGTTGAGTCTAGACTCCACTCTTGAAAGGTTGTCCATTGCATCCTTCACCCGCGCTTGACCATCCCGGATAACCAGAACGTCCTCTTTCAAAGCTTCATGTCCCTGGGACAGTGCAGTTACTTCATTCATGAATCCATCTTTAAGCTCCCTTACGTCCATCCTCAAATCGACCAGCTCTTCCATAGCTTCCTTCTTTAAGGAGTCCACTGCCTGCTTCGTACCTGTTATAGTGCCAGATGCACTGCCAATGACCCTGAATGTTCTTCTGGAATCAGCTGCAGCCAAGTCAACTTTCTCTTGAATAGACTTTAAAGAAACATTGTCTTGACTGGAGGAGATCCCTTGGTCAAAGGAAGGTCGCAGTGGAACCTTGAATAATGGATTCCCTTCTTTATCATGAACTGTCATCTCCTTGAGGGAAGATTGAACTTGTAGCTCTCTTTCTGTTGGTAATAGCAGATCATCAATATGAGTTAGGGTTTGGGTGTCACTCCTCACGTTTGGCTCTGGGTGTTCACTCACAGTTACTGTTAGTGTTTCACTCATTTTTCCTTTCCCACTCAGGCCAGGTGTAAGTGTTTGTGTTTCACTCAAATCCATTGTGCTGGTTGTACCTGCAGAAGAAAACACCGTAGCCGTCCTTAAGGAGGTCACCAGTGGTGCAATGGGGCTTCGCAAGTCCCCGTCCTTGGTTAAACCAAGTTGCTGATCATCCGTAGATGATATATCCTTTGTAGGATCTAGAGTTTGAATCTCTAGGGGGTTAGAAACAGGCTCTTTTAACAGCAGAGATCCCGAATCTTCCCCGTGAGTCTGTAAAGACTTCACCTCAGTTGACTCCTCAATAGTAATTGATTCACTGTCAACGAGTTGCCGATCTGCACCTACGTCAGACCCTTTACCCGTAGGATCCAGATATGTTCCATCTGGGGAGGTAGACAATGACCTTTTAGATTGTGCATTTAGGTCAAAGCCTTCTCTCGACGTCTGTGAAGACCCTTGGTTCAGAGAACCTTCAACCAGTGAACCTGACCGTAATATGGTCGGAACACCAGTTGCTTCCGTCAATTCCTCCTTACTTGATTGAGCTATTGGTTCAGATATTGCTTTCGTTAGCGTAGCCCAATCAGCATCAGAAAAATCAGTAAAGGGCTCTTTGAATGAGAGAAATGAAGTATCAGCAGTTGCCTCGGTTTCTGTTCTTCTCCTTTTAGAGGTAGGCAGAGCTGCTGTTGAAGGGTGTATCTCCTTATGTGGTGCTGCTTTGGCACTATCTCCCTCTACACTCAGGGATGTGTCTTTACTGGGTATAGGAGGGGAAGGAGCATCATTTATGTTTTCATTTGGCTCGTTCAAAGGCTCTTCGACCGTGGTTAGAGGTTGTGGGTTTGCAACCTCCTGGTCAGGAATGGCCACTTAGGGCTCTGGATCAACATCCATTGGTTCAGGACCAAGTTCAGGTTCAGGTTGAGGAAAGTTACCTTCATTTACCTGTTCCCCTGGGGGTAGAAGAGGTAGGGGCACCGTTCTTAGATATTCAGTGAGAATAGTGGGTACCCCTGGAAGATAGTTGTTCTTCCTTATCAGAGCGGTTATGGCATTGCTCTTCATCTTCATACACTCCATTGTGTCTTCATCTTCAAATGTCTCACGTTCATCATTTGTTAAGACATCATTGAGAATTAGCTGTAGGAACCTAGGATAGAAACAGAGCACATCTTCATCTATGCTTGTTCTTTCATCCAGTGGTCCCATGCACAGAATTACTTGATCAATCACTATCCGTCCTATGTTAATATGCCTGTTGTTCGCAATGGCAAACCCTATCTTTTGAAGGAATAAGGGAATGCCATGCAGATTTGTTAGCTTGGCAGTAAAAACATGTATCAGGGTATGAAAGAAAAAGTTCCATGGCTTTGGCAGGTAATGCTTTAGAAACTCTCCCACCAAGAAGTTAGGTTGTTGACTTCTGATAAGAGTGAAGAAAGCATGTATTTCCTCAGGTGAGGGATCCGGAACAAGGTTTTCTGTTGGAAAATGAAGAATTCGATTAAAATCATGTTCCGTTACCCTTATTGTTCTGCCCCCTGGCACAACAAAACTGAAGGACCGTATGTTATTCTCAGTTGTATCCGTGGCGGTTGTGTACAACGCAGTCAATTGATCAATGCAAAGGACCACGGGAGTACTTACATCGTATGCCACTAACGAACGTGTATTCAAAAACTCTGCCCATGCACGAATTTGAGGATTCGTTATGGATTGCAGATTTTGAAACGAGACATGATTAGTTTTGGTAATAATAAATTCCCCAGCCATTTTAAAATTTCCAGAAAATTTAAACAAACCAAAACTATTTTTTCCTTTTATATTTAATTAATTATTACTAATTAATCAAATTCTTAACAAAATTACCCCCTTTTTCTGTAAAATACACAAAGTCGAACACAAACACACTTTAGAACCCTAATTGTTAATACCAACCAATTAGATCAAAAGAAATCAACTGTGTAAACACACTCAGTTTCCAAGATGTATACTATTAACAACTTTCTTAGGTTCAACAGTCGAGTTCGATGGTTTCTTACTCACAAAGTTCCAAAATCAAAAAAAAATAAAGTTTTCCACGGCTAGAATACAATCTACAGTGGTAAACAGTAACTTTTTCAAGATTTTATGATTAACAATTGAAGAAACTATCGATGTGGATGTCTGAACTGTGTGTATCTCGTGTATGTATATAAAAGACAATAGCTTTGTAATTTTAGATCTGTCAAAACTGACAAAGAAAAACGACAAGGCACAGTTTTATACTCTTGAAACTGTCAGGGGTATTTTCGACTTTTCAGGTTTCGATAGTTTTTAAAGTACTCTCGATATATTTCTGCAAGGGGTAAACTTGTCAACTTAATTCGATGGTTTTTGAAAAACTATCGAATATTTGAAATGTTTAGAATTTAAAAAGTTTTTCAGAAAACTATCGAGGGTTTTTACTATTTGAAAAATGAAAAACTATCGAACTGTTCTTTTTGGAAAAACCATCGAGGAGTTTAATTATTGAAAAATTAAATCCTCCCGATAGATTTTCACTTAATTTCAAAAACTATCGAAGCTTGTATTTCGATGGTTTTTCTTTTCAAAATCAAAAACTGTCGAATTTTAAGTTCGATAATTTTTAATTAGTACTTAGAAAAACTATCGAATTTCCTAAATTCGATATTTTTGCTTCTTTTCCAATTTCTAAAACCTGTTCTTGTTTTAGGAATCAGAAACTTTTATTTCCTGTCCAGTTTTAATTGTAATAAATCTTTTCAAATTTACCAAAATCAATTCTTAACAGAAAATTCACAATTTTCTTAGAATAAAATCAATTAAGTATCATTGAGTGATATTAATCAATTAAAATCCAATCAATTATGCTGCATTAATCTACAATGTTAAAAACAAAGCAAATTAATTCAAATTAAATAGATGCTTTAATATTTAGAACAAATATTAGCACCTAAATAATTTTTAGAATTAATAACCAATTAAATGCCAGAAGATATATCATCCATAATTATGACATAAAATTAGTATAAAAATCCTAACTACGAGAATTGCTCCAGAAAATAAACTCACAAGTCCAAAGGATATAGCAATTCTTGAACTCATGTATTTACCAGGACTCTCTGCAGTTACTGACTTCTAATCAAAATCAATTAGAAAGATTTAACATCCCAAGTTCACCAACCAGCTTATTGAAAGTGGATTCATCAAGCGGTTTAGTAAAGATGTCTGCAATTTGATCCTCTATGGGTACAAAGTGTAACTCCACAGTTCCATTCATGACATGCTCTCGGATAAAATGATACCTGATGTCGATGTGCTTCGTCCTCGAGTGTTGCACTGGGTTGTTTGAGATTGCTATGGCACTTGTGTTGTCGCAAAATATAGGAATCTTTGTCAACAGAAGTCCATAGTCACGGAGTTGGTTTCTCATCCACAATATCTGAGCACAACAGCTACCAGCAGCAATGTATTCAGCCTCAGCTGTTGATGTGGACACTGAATGCTGCTTCTTGCTATGCCAGGAAACCAATCTTCTTCCAAGAAACTGACAGCTTCCTGAAGTACTCTTCCGATCAATCTTACAACCTGCAAAATCAGAGTCTGTGTATCCAATAAGATCAAATCCTGTATCTTTAGGGTACCAAATTCCAAGATTTGGGGTCCCCTTAAGATATCTAAATATTCGCTTAACAGCTATTAGATGAGATTCTTTAGGATCAGACTGAAATCTAGCACACAAGCATGTTGCAAACATTATATCTGGTCTACTTGCAGTGAGATAAAGTAATGAGCCTATCATACCTCTGTAGCCTGTGATGTCAACCTTCTTACCAGTTTCATCCTTATCAAGCTTAGTGGCAGTTGGCATAGGAGTCTTTGCTGTAGATGAGTCTTCCATTTGATACTTCTTAAGAAGATCCTTGATGTACTTGGACTGACAAATGAATATACCATCTTGTTTCTGGTATACTTGCAATCCAAGAAAGAATGACAATTCACCCATCATGCTCATTTCATAACGACTCTGCATTAACTTAGCAAATCTCTTGCATAGATCATCATTAGTAGAACCAAATATTATGTCATCAACATATACTTGCACCAATATCAAATCATTTTTATGCTTTTTGACAAAGAGAGTTTTGTCTACAACACCTCTTGTAAAATCATTTTCAAGTAAGAATTCAGAGAGAGTGTCATACCATGTCCTCGGAGCTTGTTTGAGTCCATAGAGAGCTTTGAATAGAAAGTACACAAAGTCTGCCAGTTTTGAATCCTCAAAACCTGGAGGTTGTTCCACATACACTTCTTCTTCTAACTCCCCGTTCAGAAAAGCACTCTTCACATCCATCTGATATACCTTGTAATTGGAATGTGCAGCAAATGCCAGAAACATTCTGATGGCCTCAAGTCTTGCTACTGGTGCATAGGTTTCATCATAATCTATACCCTCTTCTTGAGAGTAACCTTTAGCAACCAGTCTGGCTTTGTTTCTCGTTACAATGCCATCTTCGTCCAACTTATTTCTGAATACCCATCGTGTTCCAATAACAGATTTTCCCTTAGGCCTGGGTACCAGCTTCCAAACTTTCTGCCTTTCAAACTGATTGAGTTCTTCTTGCATAGCAATTACCCAATCTGGATCATCTAGAGCATCTTCAACTTTCTTAGGTTCTGTTTCTGAAAGAAACCCAGAATAGTGACATTCATTTTGTGATGTTCTCCTAGTTCTCACTCCTGTGTCCGGATCACCAATGATCACGTGAAAGGGATGATCTCTATTCCATACCCTTTGTCTTGGCAGATGCGATCTTGATGATTCTCCTTGTTCTAGATGTTGTGGAGTGTGACTAGTTGATCCTTCTCCTGCTCCCCCTGAGTTGTTGACGGTTTGATCTGTTGATTCTGAAGACTGACTAGTGGATCCTGTAGGTTGAGGATTTCCACTTTGGTCACCACTTGGTCCAGAATCATTATCATTATGATTATTATTAATGACTGTAACAACTTCAGGTACTTCTTCATTGTCAGAGAGATCTCCTGATAGATTTTCAAATACCAAGGATTCAGAGTTCTCTCCAGTTTGCAGGCCTGGTCTTTTAGTGTCGTCAAATGTTACATTAAAGCTTTCCAACACCTTCTTATCTTCAATCACATATACCCTGAAAGCCTTAGATTCCAGAGAATAGCCCAGAAAAATGCCTTCATCTGCTTTGGCATCAAACTTGCCAAGATGTTCTCCATCTTTAAGTACAAAGCACTTTGCACCAAACACATGAAAATACTTCAGTGTTGGCTTCTTGTTGGCCATTAACTCATACGGAGTCTTTTCATGATCTTTGTTGATCAGGGTTCGATTCTGAGTGTAGCAAGCTGTATTCACTGCTTCAGCCCAAAAGTAAGTGGGAAGTTTTGATTCACTCAACATGGTCCTTGCTGCTTCAACCAAGGTCCTGTTCTTCCTTTCCACTACTCCATTCTGTTGAGGAGTTCTTGGTGCTGAAAACTGTCTTGATATTCCTTTCTCTAAGCAGAAATCATTTAGAACTGCATTCTTGAATTCAGTTCCATTGTCTGATCTGATTGTCCGCACAGGTAGCTTAGCTTCCACTTCTATCTTCTTGATGTGATCAATGATTAGTTGTGTTGCTTCATCCTTTGTTTGTATGAACAACACCCACGTGTACTTGGAGTAGTCATCCACCATCACCAATGCATATCTGTTTCTTGAAAGTGACATAACATTAACTGGACCAAATAAATCCATATGAATCAGCTGTAATGGTTCAGTAATACTTGTCATTCCTTTGCTTCCATGTGATGCTTTCTTCGACTTCCCCTTTTCACATGCTTCACATAGTCCCTCCTGATTGAATTCCATCAGGGGCAACCCTCTCACTAACTCTCTCTTTACCAAAGAGTTCATAGTTTTGAAGTTCAGATGTGAGAGCTTCTTGTGCCATAGCCAACTTTGTTCTGAAGATGCCTTTGCATAGAAACATGTAACTTCTCCTTCACTGGTAGAACTTAAGTCAGCTATAAACAAATTTCCTTTTCTCACTCCCAGTAGAGTAAGCTTCTCATCCTTCCTGTTGGTGATCAAGCACTTGTCCTTTCTGAAATCTACATTGTAGCCTTTATCACAGAACTGACTGATGCTTAGAAGATTGTGCTTTAATCCTTCAACAAGAGAGATGTTTTCAATGATGACATTTCCAGCTTTCAATTTACCATATCCCGTAGTGAATCCTTTGCTGTCATCTCCAAAGGTTACAATCGGGCCGGTCTTCTTAACCACCTCTGTAAGCAGGGACTCTTCACCTATCATGTGTCTAGAACAGCCACTATCCAGAATCCACACAACCTTTGAGCTTTTAACCTTACCCTGCAATCATAGATTGATTAAGCGGACTTTGGTACCCAAAATTGTTTGGGTCCTGAAGGTTTAGATGATTTAACAGGAGTAACATTTAATTTAGTCTTACCCTGTTTGATATTCATAGTATCTGTGGATTTAACATTACTAGAGCTATTGCTACTATCAGACATCAACTTAAAATAAGCATGCATGATGTTGTACTTACATAGCAAACACTCTTTCTTTCCACAGGGCTCATGATTATCAGGCATGTCAGACATGTTATGCATTTCAGAAGTATTAGCAGTTTCTACTTTAACCTTTTTACATGCATGTGTAAGGTGTCCAACAGAATTACAAATAGAACACAACTTCCTAGATGCAATGGGAGAAGATGGAACCAATTCCTGATTAACAATCTTTTTCCTCCCATTCCTGTTCTTTTTAACATTACTAACTAAGGAACCTACTTCAGTTTTAGGTAAATCAGGTTTAGGTAAAACATTCTTTACTGATTTCCTAGGCAACTTAGTCTTTACCTCTTTTTCCTTCACTAAATCCTCCTCAAGCAATTCTTGAGCTATGAAAAGATCATCCTCATATAAGAGAGGTGGAAACGGCTTAACAAAAACTGGACAATCAACATTCTTAAGAACATGTGGAGTATTCCTTTTGACAACTGAAGGTGTCACAGGGAATTCCAAAATCTTCTTACCAGCTTTCTTGTTATAGTCAAATCCTATAGCAGTTTTATTCTCTACGGCCTGAGTATCAATGATTTCCTTAGCCACTAGAGCGGAATTCTTAAAAGCATTCAGCTTCAAATCTAGATCTGAAATCTGCTTCCTGAGGATAGTCTCTATCTCATCATTACACTTGACCTTATTCTCTAAGTACGCATTCTTTTGCTTAAGATCTTCTAATGTTACAGCTACAAGCTCTAGTTCTTCATTTTTAGATTCTAGCTTTTTAATCTTAAGAACTAGTTTAGCATTTTCCATTTCAGATGCTAGCATGCTTGTGTGTACATTAAACAATTCTACACTAAGATCTTGCACAGTTTTCTTGTACTCAGAATTAGACATATCAATTGTAGTTAAGATAGGTACCTGAGATGATTGAGGTGATTCCTCTGAAGAGTCAGCCATTAGAGCAACATTTACATATTCCTCCTCTTCATCCGAATCAGTATCATCCCAGTGCTTTCCCTCTGCTATGTAAGCCTTCCCTTTCTGCTTTCCAGAGAATGCCTCCAACTGCTGTTTAAGCTTGGCATTCTCCTTCTTCAACTCATCATAAGAATCCTTCTTTCCATAGACATCTTTCATGTCTCTTGCTTGACGAGGCTTCCGGCATTCAGTGGCGAAATGCCCTAACTCATTGCAGTTATAGCATCTTGATTTGCTTCTATCAATCATGCCAGTCTTGTAGCCTCCCTTAAAGCCTGTACTAGGTGTATAATTGCTCTTCTGGAATCTGTTGGTTGAGCCCTTGAACTTGTACTTAGGGTTTCTCTTGAAACGAATATGACTAAACTTTGCAGCTAAGTACGCCATGGTTTTGTCTTCCATTTGCTCAAGCTCTTCTAGGGTGTAGTAATCACTTTCATCAACACCCAGATTCACAGAATCCATTTCTGCTTCTATTATCACCTCCTTTCCAGCTCTAGGGGTTTGAACCTGAATCTCAGAAGTTATTGGTTCATCCACTACAAGTGATGCTGATCTCATAAGTGCATTGTGCTTGCTGTCCACTGTCCCTGATCCGTAGATTATCACCCTTTGTTCCTGTTCCATCTCATAGGTCTTCAACTTGCCATAGATCACCTCTAATGACATCTTTGTGAAGTCAATTCTTTCCCTAATGGATGATGACTTGTGTTCTACATGATGGGGCAGCGTCATCATGAACTTCCTGTTCGATTCTCTCAGTGGATAGGTCTTTCCTTTCATTGCCAATTCATTGAGGAGCTTAGTATACTTCTCAAAGACCTGAGTTATACTTTCTCCTGGCAGTGACCTAAACGCTTCGTATTGAGAAGTCAGAATGTCCAATCTGTTTTCCTGCACGTCTTCAGTTCCTTCCATTATCAGGTTAATGGTATCCCACATATGTTTCCCGCTTGTACAGTTCATCAACTGATAGCTCATTTCCTTGTCCGCGGAGTCCGCCAATATCAACATTAAACCGGTGTCCAATCGAATCAGTTCTTTGTCAGAATCTGTAAATTCACTTATATCCTTAGGTTGGGTGCCTGAAGGAATCCTGCTACCATCAGGAGCTGTAGATTCACTAACTGGTTTCATTGGTACAAACGGTCCGTTCTCTAATATGCCAATATACAACGGATTAGATGCCTTGATAAATAACAGCATCTTCATCTTCCACAAACCGAAATCATCTCTAGTAAACGGGGGAACTTTAATACCAGCGGTTGTCTTTGGAGCACTCATGGTTTCTGAAAATTTCAAATTGTTTAAAATTCAAGAAATTCCAATTAAATGAAAAATTTTGAAAGTTAAAAAATTTGCTTCGAATTTTCACGCTACGTTTGATTTTGGTCTCATTCACCGGATCTGATTTGTATATCAATCAAGTAGCTCTGATACCAATTGTTAGGTCCAAAGTATCGTAGAAGGGGGGGTTGAATACGATACTTACAAATAAATTTAATTTCGTTCGCGGATTAATCTTTCAGTTCTATAACGAAATCAAACACACCAAACCAAATCAAGTTTCGGGGAATATATCTTTTTATAAATATAAACCTCGAGGGGTGCTACAATTTCTAATCCGTAGATTAGCGTCAATGAGTTTAAGGTAACACAAATACAAAACAATAATCAAGTTCTGAGCACTATTAATTTCTCTGATAATTTTCTCCGGCTCTTCTCTCTCTTAGTAATGTCTCTGTGTTAGAATCCTTAACTGAAGAAGACACCTTCTTCACTCTGTATTAACTGTAGGCTTTGTTTAGAAAAACCATCGAACCATTTAGAATAGAATATTCTTGGCCGTTGTATCTTCATCAACCGTTCACAACAAGTTACTTTTCACCTGCTCCTTGAAATGCAAAACCATCGAATGGATTAAAAAACCATCGAATGGAATTACTTTATTTACCATTCGATAGTTTTTAATTCAAAACTATCGAATACTAAATAAAGTAAAAGTGGTTTGCCAATAATTACTTTAACCACCATTCGATAGTTTTCTCAATTGAAAAACTATCGAATACTTTTCCTTGTCTTTTGTCCTTTAGTGATTACTCCTGAGCTCCTGGGTGTTTAAGTTTTAGACTGTATCAATTCCTTCTGAGACGATAAAACAACTTGATCTTTTCAGTGCCGTCACCTAGTGCAACTGGTCTGGTTCACAGATGAATAACACTTGATCAATTCTTATTTTATGTCTTCAATACATTGCTGCTGATACGTCCCTTGTCGTTCTGGTTGCTTCATCACTGGAATCCCGTGGTACTGAACCCTAAATCATTCACATACTTCTGTCGTCTTGAAAGTCTTGTTTCTTTTGTTGTCACTGAGGCTTGAACATTTTCATGAACTTCTTTCCGTGACCTGTTTACGGACTTCAAGAATACATAACGTATTTTGATTTTTTGTGTTTACCTTTTCTTCTTTGATTCTGGATTCCTGTGCTTCTGTTAATATTATTGTCTGTCTTGTCCTTTGTTGAGTTGTAGTTATCTCTTTTAGATCTTATGTTACATTATGCTTTACAGAAATATAATTGACTGGTCAAACAAAAGGTCGATATTTAAGGCCCGACACCCTAATTATTCATTAATTTCGTAATTAATGAATAGGGAAAATATACAGCTCATGAAAAGAGCCTTGATTATGGAAAATTAGTCAAAGAAGGATCTGGAATCCCAATTAAAGGCAATCAATGAGTCATAACATTTATCAACAAGGAAACGAATTCTTCAGCAAGAAATACAATACTTATCCAATATCAAAAAGAAGACTTATCCGTTAAGTCTCCCAAACATACCATAAATACTAGGCTCCAGACGCCTATTTAAGGTCCCTGATCCTACAATCAGAACTACGTCGTTGGCTTGATTCTCAATAACGATTTGAGATACGTAGGCATCTTGTGAGGACCGATTTAGTCCGGATACACGAGTGCAACCATTAAAGCTTGAAGCTCATTAAACCTTAGCATTAATTACGCAAGCACGTTTTTTAATCCATAACAATTCTCTTTTTAGTTTTAGAATAGTTTAGCGTGTAAAATATAATAAATATCAAATTTTTAACTATAATTTTTTTGGCTAAATCTTTTCTAACAATAATTTAATCATGTAAACTAATAACTTTTAAATATTAAAATATTCATAAATAAATATAATTATAAATATTTAAAAAACAATCGTGTGTTGCATGGATAATAAAAATATAATTATAAACAGAATAATTATAAATAAAATTTAAGTAACCGTGCATAGCACGGGCTATAAGCTAGTATATATTACATAAATAAAACAACCTATCCTACTGAACTTACAAGTAGAACTCGAGTTACATTCGAGATTTAAACATTACAAGGAATAACGACATGCAAGTCGTATTTAGAAACCAAACCATTAAAACAAAACCACTATCTGTGGGTCTTTAGGCCATAACCAATCACCATGCTCATATAACAATTAAGAACATCTCATATTGCATTAACATATCATACCATATCATATTTTTCATGATCCAATCATAGAAATCAAATAAAGTGTAAATCAGAAAAACAAAATCAGAATTCTAAAAACATTAAATCGCTGTTTACAGACAGTAACAACGTCAAACGCCTTACAGACGAACGAGTGCCTTTGTCAGTTTTTTTCAGACGCCCGTTTCCCTTTCCGAAAAGGTATTTTCGGCGAAATTCTGACACAGTATGCAAATTTCACTAAATCTGCTCATCGTATTCAGAAATCGTATCAAATACGATTCTCATAATTCGATTTAATATGTATCATATACATACAGCAATATACACAATCATCTCATGATTATCAAATCCTCATGAATATCATATATTCAAAAACATATACATACATATATATAAATCAACACAAAAACATGGTAGATCGCAAATATGCATATATATCGAAAACTGTTAAACACACAACCGAATTAAAACGTTTCGCAAGTAGCTCTGATGCCATTGAAGGGTTTCGAGCACATAAACGCAACGGAAAACGTAAAAATAAATCAAAATTCGAAACCCATCCGCAGGATCCATGCGAAAACAAAAGATTTAATTCAGAGATTAAGAACAAATACCTTAAGAAGCTTTAACAGTTCATTAATGGAAGATTAATGGATATCCAAAGCTTGTTCAATCACCATGTATCCCGCTCTCGCGATCTACACTCTACGTTATCCACACGAACGCTTTTCTTGAAGGATTGATGTGTACTAGCACTCGAAAACTGCTTCTTTCTCTCTCTCTTTTCTTGCTCTCATAAGCGGCTAGGGTTTTAATGTAAAAACGTTTTTCATCATTAAAATCAGCCCTCTTTTAGAGTTTATATAGAGAGGAAAATAGTTTTCTAATTATAATCCAATTATAATAAAATACTAATCCGAAACTTCAATTTATTATTTAATTAAGTCGCACTTAATTAATTAATAATTAATTTCAGAACTAGTTTAAGTAATTCCATTTTCTATTTAAATAATTAATCAAGTCATACTTAATTAATATTATAAATAGAATAAATTACTTATTTAAATTTAAATTCATAATTTAAATTATTTCTCCTTCAAGCGTTCTTTGTGTGTGATCCTGTAGGTTATTATTACGTTGGTAACAATTTTAATAACTAATTAAAATTGTAAACAATGAGCGGCATCTAGTAATACATCATTGTCACCCAAGTAATAATAATTAAATCGGTGATTCGATTAAGCCTTACGTGAATAATGTTCCAGGTAATATAATCCCTTTAACCTTAATATTATAGATTAAACTCGAGGCATGTAATTTGTCATCCTCTTCATAATTTAATCTTAGTTTTCTTGATCGATGAGTAGACTAATAAATCAAATCAACATTTGAGCACGGCCGTGCATTTCTTAGTCTCACTCAAACAAGAGGCCAATAATATCGCTCCTAAAATTAGGAGGGTTAAATCCCATCTAGATCATTCATATTTCTCATACGATTCATAATATACCCAATGGCCACTTTTATCATCACCCGGTCAAAGGTAACTTTTAATGTAATCAAAGTATATTAATTCTCGTATAAAAATATAATGATTTCAGGTCTAAGGATCATTACACCATTATCACAGTGAGAATTACTTATGACACTTTTAACATGTGTAATCTCACGGCGGGTCAATCTAGTGCCATATACTCTTACATGCACCTATGTTTTGACTTTAGTATCACCATACCTATGACCAATGAGATGTGGTCATCAGTCAACAAACATACTAGTCTCTGTTCATTATTATTGTCCTTAAATAATAACACTCGACTAGGGATATTTAGGAATAAAGATACTATTCATATAATCTCATTTTTAAGTCACATAATTAAAGATATCGAATACGTATCATAATTCCAAGGACATTTATTATGCTAACATTTATAACGCAGTAAATAAAGACATAATAAACTAATAATAAAAATTAATAAAACATAATTTATAATAATAAAATATTTTCTTTAAAACATAAAAGTATTGTCTCTAGAGCACTAATACTAACAGAATCAGTATGGGAACAAGCTTGTAGATGAAGTTCCTATATCTGACATTTCAAAGTATGACTTCTCCAAGATCAAGGACCAATCCCTTAATTCCTTCAAATCTCAACAACTTTTCTCTAAGGTGGAAAGCTTGGAAAGGGAGGTGGCTGATCTGAAAGCTGAAAACAAAGGACTCTCTCAATCATTGGAACAGCTTAATGCCAAGATGGATGCCCAAAGCAACTCAACTTCAAATATTCTGCTGGTCCAACAACAAATGATGACATCCATGATGAGAAGCATGAACCTGCCTATTCCCGAAGAAGCTCAAGACATCTTGTCTGATCCCAAGCCTAAGGGGGAGAAAGGAAAGCAGGTCATTTTGGAAAAGAAAGGGGGAGTACCTGCCAAGCAGCAAAAGCTTAAGGGCATTTATGAAGTAATCTTAAAGCCAATCACTCTTCCCTCTGTGGATGTCATCAATGCTCAAGGTCAAAGAAGCACTGTCACTACCACTTACTATCCATCCACTATGCCAAAAGACATTTCAACTCCTCAACCAATTTCTAATGCCAAACCTATCAAAGCTGTCATTATCACTGAGGCCAAGCTACAGGAAGTTTCCAACTCTAACATCTATCATGATGAGGCCTTCCTGGAGTTTCTGAAAGCCATCAACAGCAATGCTCAAGGAGATACAAGAATCTACAGAGAAAAGATCAAGGAGAGCATCAAGTACTTCACTGTAGAAGTCAGAAAAATCAAGGATGTCCATCTAAGAGAAGTTATCATGGTGTGCAAGGACAATTGCTTGCGGCATCTATCATTTCAAACTCTAGAGAAACTGAGGTTTACTGAACTGTCCACAATTCTGGAATTGATTGAAAAGCATGAGGAGAACAACATGAGGCTATATGATGACTTGAAGATAGATCAATATCTAAGATTGCCTGAAGTTATCTCTAACCCAAGGACAATAATTTTCCAAAGTCTATCTCAAGCCAACAGTATTGACCAACTGGTGATTCCTGCAAACCTGACCATGAAGAACAATGTCAAAATCAATCAAGTGTTGCAGATGCTGAGATCCAAGAGATGAGTAAGAACAGTAGAAGAGCTTGAAATGATTCAAATTCTACAATCTTTCTTGATTCATGGAACCATTCCTGAGTCACTCAAGGAAAGAAGAAGGAAGAAAGATGATGAGGAGGATGATGAAGAGAAAACCTATAGAAGGAGATCTCAAACAAGGAGCAATAAGGGTGGAGCAAGTGACAGCAGCAAGAGCAAATCAACAAAGAGATTAAAAGATGCTGGTGAAGACAAGGACCCTAAGGGAGATAAAGAAACTGTCAAGAAGACAAGGAGTGGAAATCAGCAAGTCAAGGACATTACTAGCAGTGCCTTAACCACAACACAAGACTCAAAGTCTAGGGTGGGTACTGTCAGTAATGATCCTCCAAAATCATTATCTAAGACTTCTAAATCTGATTTGCCACAGAAGAAAGGGGAAGCCACAAAAGAAACATCAAGAAGACACTTCCACAAAGTCACAGCTAGTGGAGTGTTACAGTGGATGAAAGGGAAGGGTGTGAAGCTACTTCCAAATGATGTGGCACTGAAGACTTAATCTCCCTGCTCCAGAAAGCTACCTCTAGTAAAGCATTTGAAGATCAAGAGTGTAGCCAAAAGGAAAAGGATAACAAAGAAAACTGGAGTAATCACCAATGTAGTAGGGATCAATGTTTTTCCTCTTGATGAAGACTATGATGAAGATGCCCTAGCATTTCTGAGAGCTCAAAGGATCTTTGAAGTCAAAGTGAAGAACAATCATCTTGAGATCAAATACACTGATGGAAGGGAGTAAGAGATGAAGCAAGGCAGCTGGCAATATTTTCCAACCTATGAACTTGAAAGAATAAATGCCTTATTGAACTTTGAAGAAAAAGAAGAGAAGATGTGGAAAATAGAGATTACTAGATTCATGAAGATGCACTCTGACTATGAAGAAAATCTAAAGAAGCTAAATGAAGAAAAGAGGTGTCAGAAAGAAAAGGAGATGGCTGAGATGGAAGAAAAAGCAAAGGAGCTGAGGAATAAAGGGCTATGCAGGGTAAAACAAAATCCCTATATTGTGGAGTACAAAAATCATTATGGAGGAAAAAGCAAGATAAGGATGGAGTTCATAGACTCATATGTGGAAAGTGCCCTTAGAACAGCAGCTGAAGATCTAAAAGAGTCTCCTCTCATTGAAGAGCTGATTGCAAGAGATGAAATTCTAATGGCCATCTCTGAGATAAAGAAGAATGAAGAAATAAGGAAGAAGAAGGTTTATGATGATTTCTTAGAGAAACAATTGGAAACTGAAGCTAAGTAGCTCAAGGAGAAATTCTGTAAGCCTAAATTTCAAAGTTGTTATCAAATTCTGTTTATCCTTTTATCCTCTTTATAATTGTTCTTTTTATGATTAGTTAGGCTTGTTATCAGACATGAAATTGTGCCTAAGGGTCTTACTCACAATTTGGGGGAGATTGTTAGGCTCAAGACATGTCTGAATACCACCATTAACAAGCCTAAACTATGTGATTATGTCACACTACATGACTTAGTGAATTCTATCACTGGGATATAGTATAGGTCTCTCTATGTACCTATCTTGTTCTCATGAACATTAGCTTGATCATGTATGCTCAGAATTATAATGAGCTTAGTAAGTTTCTTGCAACTAGAATGTATATAGGCCATTAAATAATTGTCCTGGTAGAAGTTCAGATTTGTTCATGCAGCAGGATAGAGATAAATAAGGCCCTGAAGAAATAAGTTGTAGAAATTTGACTAAGGCATTATATAGCAAAGTCAGAATAAAGCTATGTCGTGAAGTCACCAATATCCATGTCGAGAAGTGCTGGATCGCATAGTCCATTTTGTACTATGTCGTGAAGTCCTCAAGACTCATGTCGTGATGTGTTGAAGATAGCAAAGTCAAGATGTGCTAGATCGTGAAGTCCTCAAACAGCCTATGTCGCATAGTCCTCAAATGACCTATGTCGCATAGTCTTCAAAAAGGCTAGATCGCGAAGTCCTCAAGAAGGCTATGTCGCATAGTCCTCAAATAGTCTATGTCGCATAGTCCTCAAATGACCTATGTCGCATAGTCCTCAAAAAGACTAGATCGCGAAGTCCTCAAATGACCTATGTCGCAAAATCCTCAAAGGCCATATCGTGTAGTCTTCACAAGTGACATCGCATAGTCTGGAATGAAGTGGAGTTCACGATATCAACACTTAGCCGTCACTACGTCAAATTTTGGCTTCCGTCACATCAAATATGTGTGGCTAAGCACTTTACGTCACGTTTTAATTTTTCAGCAAAGTGTCACCTAAGGTCGGATCATTTTACGCCCCCTACGGCCACACCCCAGCTGTGTGGCTGTAACTCAAAACAGAGTGATTAAAGCATACCACCCCTTGGGTCTGACAGCCCCTATTTTAAGCTCAAAAGTGTGACTAAATACCAGCTTTCAGCCACAGGATGCATCGTGGCTAAAGAGAATTAATAACGTGGCTAAACACCAACATTCATCAAAGGCTTAGTTTTGGTCGCATTATTTATTGGTAAATCGTGGCAAAAAACTTGGGTATGGCCACATTTTATAATTTTTGTGTGGTCGTTTCTATGTTTTATATACTATTAAATAACTGCTTTTAGTCACTAATAATTGTAGTGACTATAGTTCTGGCTAAAACCTATTTTTATAGAATTTTTGTAATATATAGTGTGGCTAAAGGATAGTAATAGCCACACACACTTAACTAAATTATACAGAGTTTTATTTGTATTATAAATGATCAATAATAAATAATAATACCAAAATTGAAACACAATGCTATATATTCTAAAATTCAAACACTTAGCCATGCATAATCCATCACCAAACTAAATAGCAACATAATTAATGTAATAGCTAAGACCAATCCATACATAATCCATCACCAAACTAAAACCACAATTTCAATTAGAACAAAAGTATGATCAACTAGCTAGAAATGAAGGATGCTTTGAATTTGATTGAAATTTATTGGCTTTTTTCTTGGCTTCTTCATGTGCCTTTTTAGAAGACTCCAACGTTATAACTTCAACTTGCTTATGCTTCTGAATTTTACTTGAGATTGTTGATTCCTCTGATTGTCTCTATTGGCGGCATCAGTGATATCTTGTGTTGGGATTAATCTCCAAGAAGGAATTACTAGGGCAAGCTGGGCAAGAACACTTCTCACCATTTGATTTGGTGTTATGGCATCTGCAACCTAGATATTTAGCCAACAAAATCATGTTAAATTATGTACATAATGTACTGATCACTCAAATAATCAGGCATTACAAGCATTTACCATTGCTTGATAGAAACAAGAATCCATCTATGTGTTCTATCGCTTCTGATATATCGAAGAGATAAAAGGATTATATTTCATCTTCAGCAGCCTCGAAACAGAGACATATACACAACAAAACAGATTATTACACATATATGAAAACACACAAATAATGATAATAAATGATTAGACTATGTGCTTGTCGTATAGTACATACACAGGTGACCAATCTTACACTCTACAGAGGGACTACTGCCAACTGCCAGCTTAAAATCAACTAAGTTTCTTACACATAGTACGGGGACTATAGCTCCAAATATATCTATACCTCAGATAAAATTGGAGTCATGAAATTAGTCATCATCTCAATGAAATGAAGAAATGGATTGCATAGTATTCAACTGTATTCAGGGAAATAACAAAAAAGTCCGAGGAAAGATCACAGAATACTAACACGATATCAAGCCCAAACACATTTTCCCCCCAATACAACCACAATAACATCAACCACTACACTGAACAACAACTAATTCAATAATCATATATAACAAACAAATCGGCTCAATATCGTATATAATTATAACTTATCACCACAAAAGCATAAATCAATCATACATACATACAATACAATCAAATTTTGAACAAAACATTATCGAAATATTCGAAAACAAAACAATATCGAAACAATCGAAAATGAAACAACATCTCATACCTGCCGACAACAGTAACCAGTAAACAGCGATTGAGAGAGCTTGGGATTTGCTCGATGTATGTGTTCCCTGCTTTTGTCACAAACAGAAATTGATAATCAAGATAATGAAAGCACCTTTATGTTTGTGACAAAAACACGAACACCTACATCTACCAAAATCAACTGACCAAAAAACAGATCGGGGCCGGGACTATCTAGAAAAATCAATTTGTATGTGTGTGTTTGATTTGAACTTGAGCCGTGAACATACTGAAATCGAGCTAAGAGCCGTGAACATATGTGTGTGCTGAAAAAGAAGGGGGAAAATGGGGAAATGAAATACTGGGTAGGGAGGGAAGTGAATTATTGGGTACATAGGAGGGAAAGAGGAAGCGGGAAATGAAATATCGTTTAGATTTAGATTTTTATTTAAAGTCGTACAAGATATATTTAAAGTCGTACAAGATAAATTTAAAGTCGTACAAGATAAATTTAGATTTTTTTTTTAAAATTTTGCATAGCACTAATATAAGTAGTTGTTCACATCCGTACGGTTGGATCGTCCAAAAATTAATTAAAAAAATTGTTTGTTAAGTGGGCGGTACTCTCGTTTCTTGAAGTAGTACTTTCACTTGATTTTTGTTATAAAGTCGTACAAGATAAATTTAGATTTTTTTTTAAAATTTTGCATATCACTGATATAAGTAGTTTTTCACATCCGTACGGTTGGATCGTCCAAAAATAAATTTAAAAAAATAGTTTGTTAAGTCGGTGGTAGTCTCGTTTCTCGAAGTAGTACTTTCACTTGATTTTTGTTATAAAGTCGTACAAGATAAATTTAGATTTTTTTTTAAAATTTTACATATCACTGATATAAGTAGTTGTTCACATCCGTACGGTTGGATCGTTCAAAAATAAATTTAAAAAAAATAGTTTGTTAAGTGGGTGGTACTCTCGTCTTTCGAAGTAGTACTTTCACTTGATTTTTGTTATAAAGTCGTACAAGATAAATTTAGATTTTTTTGTAAAATTTTGCATATCACTGATATAAGTAGTTGTTCACATCCGTACGGTTGGATCGTCCAAAAATAAATTTAAAAAAATAGTTTGTTAAGTGGGTGGTACTCTCGTCTTTCGAAGTAGTACTTTCACTTGATTTTTGTTATAAAGTCGTACAAGATAAATTTAGATTTTTTTGTAAAATTTTGCATATCACTGATATAAGTAGTTGTTCACATCCGTACGGTTGGATCGTCCAAAAATAAATTTAAAAAAATAGTTTGTTAAGTGGGTGGTACTCTCGTCTTTCGAAGTAGTACTTTCACTTGATTTTTGTTATAAAGTCGTACAAGATAAATTTAGATTTTTTTGTAAAATTTTGCATATCACTGCTATAAGTAGTTGTTCACATCCGTACGGTTGGATCACCCAAACTATTATTTTAAAAAAATAGTTTGTTAAGTGGGTGGTACTCTCGTCTTTCGAAGTAGTACTTTCACTTGATTTTTGTTATAAAGTCGTACAAGATAAATTTAGATTTTTTTGTAAAATTTTGCATATGTCTTCTAAATATTCCAAAATGATTTAAAAAAATTAGATGAATTAAATTTGGAGTTTTGGTATTTTAAAATGATTTTTGAAAATTAATTTTCATTTTGAGGTAAAACTTGTAAAAATCATAATAAATTCATTTTTGATCCCAAAATTATTTTTTAAAAATATGGGAATGAAGCTAATTTTGTGATCTTGTTTTTTTTAATTAAAATTTTGATTTTAGAAATTATCTTCTATTTAAACTTCAGATTAATAAGTGATTAAATTTGATTTTCAGCAAAGTAGTATAATAAATTAGTAAAGTAGATGGTACATATGGTTATGTTTTAACCCTAATTCATTGCTACACACAGCAGTAGCCACACTCTCTTCTATTTTGCCGCCTAAAACAAGAACCCCAATCATATCCTTTTTTCCCCTCTTATACAACAACAATTGGTTCTAGATTTGATTGAAATACCCAAGATTAACAAAGCCCCTTTCTGGAGAAGATGAGCGGAGGCACTGTTCAGTTCAATTGGCATGACACAACGCCTTTATGTCTTAACCCTAGGTTTTCACCCCTCTCTGGCGAAGATGATGTCCGGCAATTAGTACCTGTATGTCTCCTCTCTCTCTCTCTCTCACTCTCTCTCTCTCTCTCTGGCTAAATCTATTAAGTCTTGCGTCTATTGGAAATCTAAGTTAATTTCTGGAGACTTTAATTTTAGTTTTAATTGATTAACTGACTTTGAGAATATGTTTATTGAAATATTTTGACTAAAACTGTTCGTATTAATCTAAGAGAGTTTATTGCGTCTATTGGGAATCTAAGAGACTACAACTGCATGCAATTATGACATTGATCTCAGTTAATATGAGCGTTGTTTCATATGCCTTACACTCTTCTATTTAAACCATCCCTAGTTAATCCCCTTTCTCATCCTCTCAAACATTCTTAATTGTTATCAAACCCCCCGTCTATCAAATGGCCTTCAACGCTCTCACCATACGTATTGCCAATATAGTGTTCAATTACGAAAACTTCACGATCGTAGTGGAAGGTGCAAGCTTTCCAGTGGACGCTGTTCCAAAGAACATCAGCTCTGAGTTCTCCTATGAGCAGGAAATCCAGTGGATGTTTCTGCTGATGCACTTCGATCTAGAGAAGGAGAGGAGGGAGGCGGAGCGTCTCCGGGCCCTGGAGTTGCGTGAGAGGATCATTGGACTGGCTGTCACCATATCCAGGATTTACAAGAGGAGGAGGGAGACTGGTTCTTAGAATTTTGTTATTATTTCTTTGTAATTTTTTTTTTGCAATGTTATGCAAGTGTTATGACGTAAGGAGATAGTTGTTATCATGACAGTGTGGAAGTATTTTTATTTTTATCATAACAATTGTTATTTATAGTGTTATGTATGAGTTCTTTTTGTCTTTTTCTATTTTTCAAGAAGGAATAGCTAGGTAAATCTGCATATAAGGTAATTTTTGTAGTAATTGTCATCCCTAATACTCTCTTGTTTGACATGGTCATTGTTCATTATTGGTAGCTTAGATGCATTTGATTTGCAGAAAGAAACATGGTGTATGACGTGCTTAGAGTTTCATTGTTTATTGATCATTAGCTTGTAAGTATGCAGTTGTAGACCTGTAAAAGATGTGTACTTGATGAATGTTCTACAGATTGACTTGCATGATGGTTAAATCTGATTTATGTTTACTCACATATTGAGGTATTTGTTAATGTTACATCAATGTTGACAATCTTCACTGATTTTGACCAAGGGAGATCTCAGCAACATGTAGAGAATACTTGTAATATCAGCAATACTAATACTGGTTTGGGTGCTCCTCAACATGTAGAGAATACTGGTTTCAAGGTTAGTGTATAGTCTGTGATTTAGAAGTATAATTGCTTATTCTTTTTCATATTTTAATTGGGTTGATTTTCATAATGATTTCACTTGCCAGTCCTCGACGCAGGTGAAGCTCACAGAAGCTGAAACAGAGTATGTAGTCAATGCCGTGAAACAGAGTATCCGTGCCTTACACTAGTAAATTTGTTTAATATCTTGATCTGCATATTGCTAGGTTTCTGTTATTGTGAATGCTTCTGAAGTTGAGGAATTTTCAAAAGTAGCTATCAAGCCTGTACGTTCTCTAGCTTCATAGGAATTTAAAGTTTCTTTTATATATGCCTTTAAAATTTTATATAGGGGCATGACTGAAAATGGAACTGGCAGGTTGTTAATCACGAGGTGATGACCAAAATGCTTACATGCTGTGCAGATGTAATTTTCCCCGAGAGGCTTGGCTGATCACTGCCATGAAATGAGCGGAATTAAATCTATTCTCAGGGCCGCATGGGTTGTTGGTCTTCCCAAATGAGTCACTAATCCTTCATGAAATGAACAAAGAGTGAGCTCGTGCGTTATATAGGGGTGTTGAAAAGGATAATGCAGCAAGAGGAAAGAGCTTCGTGCAGACTTGTTGATGTCATATTGTGGAAAGATGGATATCTCAAGGAACCGACCATTCTGATTGTACATGGAACCTTGTACTGTTGTACATATTAAATCTATGTTGTATTGTAATGGTAATACATCTGTTCCAACCCAAATAAAGATGTTAATTTGGCTCGGAAGCACCTCCCAGTTTTGACTCATGTTTTGAATAAACCAAGACGTTCTTATGAATATATTTGCTTGAAAATAGTTTGTTACTTTGGACAGATAGTTGGAATATGGAATTTGAATGTTATATTATTATTGCATATATATTCAAATAGTAATAAAATATTCAAATTTCTAACAAGGATATCAGTCGTTGTCACCTGTTTTCGAAACTTTTTAGTCACACAATAATATAGTCACTAGTTTTTAGCTTCCTTAAGCGAACAAAGCTCTGACATATATGCAGAAAACTCTACTTTTTAGTCACATATAAAATGTAGTGACCATAGGTTATTTCCCATTTAGCCACATCACCGAAAACGACTGTGGTCGTTTCGTAACATTTAGACACAGCAAAGAAGCGTCGCTAGTTATTGTCACACTTCTATCTCTCAAGTATGACTATAAATTTTGGAATTGGTCAAAGTCAAAAAAAACCATGCTGTTATTGTCACATTTTTTTGAAGTTGTGACTAAATCTTCCAAAAAATGTGTCTTCGGTCACTCGAAAAACAATTGTGTGGCTAAAACTTGGGACGATGATCTTTAGCCACTCGTTTTTTCCAAAGTGTCACAGCCCTTACTGTACAAAAGAGTGACGAAAGCCCAAATTTGACGTAGTGCGTTTACAACAAGACAAATCAAGGTACAGAATCAAGAATCAAAAGAGACAAATACTGAAGCATTTGTTCTGGCAAGGTGGTCCAAAGAACAGATGGCAAATCTACAGCTAAACTTGGAGAGAAAGATAAGAGACAAGCAGCTACAGAAACGGGAAAGACTCTGAAAAGCAGGTGGTCCTTCCTGACACAGTTAACCTCTTATGGCAGGACAAGTTGGACTTTCAGCTAGGGGTAACTGTGTAAATAGGTGTGTGCCTAGTTTGTATAGCTTAATATATATGGTGCACACACCACTGTAAGCTGTAAGAAAGATACACATAGTTTCATCTAAAGCATTCTTTTCTCTGTAAGCAAAACAAGTTACAAACTGTTCTTGTTTAGAAGCCAGAAATTCCGTTGTGAATTTCCGGAAAGCTGTAGTATTTAATTTACTTAATACAAAGTAGATTAAAGTGATTGTGTGTGTTGTTTATTTTTCGCATATTACATTACATAATCATATACAGTTTATCTTGAGTTTCAAGAATCGAAAAATATCAAAACTATCCATTAAGTTTAATCAATTTTCGAATTTAAAATAATAAATATAATTTTCCAGATTTTTTCTGAATTAAAAATATATTTTTAAAAATAAAATATGAATTTTTAAAACATGGATTCCTGTTAATTAGAACCCTAGGAACATGTTAGAAGCAACCAATTGAACGGAGAATCAACAGAATGAAAATCCCTAATTCGGGTATGAACCCTAATTTAATTCGAAAATTGAAAAATTCATATAAAATCGAAAAATTACCAGAGATGTTAGGAATATGTTGTTCTTGATGATAAACATAAAACACTTAGTAGAATTTGTGTAAAGTCATTTTGTAGCTGTCAACGAAATGGCATGCTTTGCAGCATTCCGTTGACAGGAAGCTCATCAACGAAATGAGTGGTGTAGCAATTGCATTGTACAATACTTCTCAAATGATAGGCATTCTGTTATATGTATTAGATAGGTTTTCTAAGTCATGTTGACTAAGTACTAGATAGGCAAAATAGGTTGGTTAATTGTAAATATATTATGCCTTGTAATTTTGCCTAAGTGAAGACATGTCAACGGTATGAAGATTACTCTGTCAACGGTATGGAGTTTACTCATCAACGAAACGAGGGAAACACCATCAACGGAATGAAGAATAAAGCTATCAACGAAACACATCTTCCTGCTATCAACGAATCATTATTGCTTTTCTGTATAGTTGACAAAGTGATAGTGACAGTTTACTGAACAGATCTAAAGGTGATGTGGAAGTGTACTTTGCATTGGAAACCATTAAAATGGACATGGGGAATAAGGAAACATCCCAGTTTCCAATTAGGTCTTGGGAGTGATCATAATAAGCATGAAGACAAAAGCAAGGATCTCCAAGGACCACTGGACAAAGGGATGAAAAGCAAACTATTGGCGGTTACTCATTGTACTTTTAGTGTAGCCAAAAATAGGGTTGTAAACTTGGGGATATATAACCAAGTGTAGCAGTTACTTTAAGAATAGGGAAGAAAAACAAATAGTTTGTATTAGCTATCCTTGAGAGCATTCTTCTCTACAACCTTGTAACTGAGCAGCTATGTACTTTTGTATCACAGATTATTTCCGCAATAAAAATCACTTCAGTTGGATCATCAAACAATCCAACTGAAATTATTAATGTGCTTGTGATTTTTACTTTAAGTTCAGTTTTATTTGTAAGTTGTTTTTAAGTTCAAGAAATATCAAAATTGTATTCACCCCCCCCCCCTTCTACAATTCTGTTAGGTCACTTGGGAATAACAATTGGTATCAGAGCAAGCTTCTAACATACAAGAAGTTTAAAGATCAAGACCAAAAACAGAAACCATGGTGAAGAAGGATGCAGGTGTGAAGATACCAGTTCTTGATAAGGACAATTACTTTCACTGGAAAGTAAAGATGCATTTACATCTCATGTCTATGGATGAGAGGTATGTAGACTGCATTGAGAAAGGTCCACACGTTCCCATGAAGCTTGATTCTAGAGTTGGACTGCCAGATGATGCTCCTGATGTAGAGATTCCAAAACCTGTCTCAGAATGGACTGTTGAAGATGTTGCAGAAGTCCATAAAGACAAAAGAACCATGAACATTCTGTTTAATGGTTTGGAGCAAGAAATGTTTGACAATGTCATAAACTGTACAACCTCCAAAGAAGTATGGGACACTGTTAGAACTCTCTGTGAAGGAACTGAGCAGGTTAGGGAAAATAAAATGCAACTCCTTATACAACAATATGAGCATTTTCATTTTAAAGCTGGTGAAACCCTAAATGACACGTTTAGTAGGTTTCAAAAGCTTTTGAATGGATTAAAGTTGTATGGGAGGATCTATCAAACCAAGGATTCAAACCTTAAATTTCTTAGGACTCTTCCAAAAGAATGGAAGCCTATGACTGTTTCTCTCAGAAACACTCAAGAGTACAAAGACTACACTCTTGAAAGGCTTTATGGAACCTTGAAGACATATGAGTTGGAAATGGAGCAAGATGAAGAAATTGAAAAGGTACAGAAGAAGGGTGGATCTATTGCATTGATTGCATCTGTGAACCAACTGGAATATGACAATGAAGAAGCTGCAAAGGCCACAACTAGTCGAGCTAGTTGTAAAAGTGATGTTAGCAAAGGTAAAGGCAAGATGACAGAAGAAGAAGAACCAGAACCAGCCAGCTTGGATGACTTAGATGAGATTGATGAACACATTGCTTTTCTGTCAAGAAAATTCTCTAAGTTTAAGTTCAAGAGAAACTCAGAAGCAAGGCCACCAAGGAGAGACTTTCAACCTAACAAGTCTAACTGGATTGAACAGTCTAAATCTAAATGTTTCAATTGTGGAATGCTTGGTCACTTTGCTGGGGACTGCAGAAAGCCCAAGGTTGAGAAGGGCAACAGGAAATTTGAGCCTGTTGATTATAAAAAGAAATACTTTGAACTTCTCAAGCAAAAAGAAAAGGCTTTCATGTCTCAGGATTATGATTGGGCTGGTAATGGTGAAGATTCTGATGATGATGTTGAGTATGTCAACTTGGCTCTTATGGCTAACAATCATGAGCAGGAAGCAAGCTCCTCAAGCAACCAGGTAACAATTACTAATCTTTCTGAGCTTTCTAAAGAGGAATGCGATAGTGCAGTAAATGAAATGTCTACTGTATTATATAATTTGCGTGTTACTCTTAAATCACTTACCAAAGAAAATTCAAGAATAAAATAGACTAATTTGCTCTTAAGTGATAGGAATGCAATGTTAGAAGCACATCTCATTGAATTTGAGAAAATGAGGTGTGTTAGTAGGGATGCTAAGAAGGAACTTGAGAACGTGTTAAAAAGGGAAGAAATTCTTAAAACACAACTTGAAATAGAACAGAGTGTGATTGCAAAATGGAAAGATGCCAGAAATGTTGCCACCAACATAATTAATGTTCAAGGTATAGAATCTTTCTGTGAACAATCATGGAAAAAGAACAAGGAGAAGCTAGGGTATGTTGGTGAAACCTTAGAATCAGAAACTGAGTCAACAAACAACAATGATCATTTGTTGAAGGTTGATATGTCAACGAAATGCAATGTTTCGTTGACAGATGAACCATCAACTGATCAGGCTGTTTCGTTGACAGAGAAAAGAAAGGATGAACTCACTAGACTTAATAACAAGTATGGTCCTGTCACCAAAAACTTTGTTCAAGGAGAGTCTAGTAAATCAAAGAAAGTTGAGAAACCTGTTGAGAAAGCTAATGTAGGTAATTTGTCTAACAAGCAATTAAATGACAAGTTAGAGAAAGTTCAGGTTGAGGCTAAGGGAAATAAAAAGAATAACAGGAATGGCAAAGTAGGGATTAACAAACACAACAATTACACACCTGATAAATATGCTCCTAGAAAGACATGTGTCAATTGTGAAAGTGTTAGTCATTTATCTACTAACTGCAAATCTGTTAAGAAAACTGCTAATGTGAAAATGCCCAAGCCTGCAATGAACAGTTCCATGCCTACAATGCCAGTTATGCCTAACATGTTTGCTCCATATGCACAATTTCAGAATCCATATGCTAGCATGTCATTTGTGCCTAATCCATACATGAATATGTTTAACATGCCACAAATGCCATGGAATATGAATAACCTGATTGTTCCTCCAACTATGCATGCTGTGAATGAAAATGTGAGCAACCCTCAGAAATCAACACCAAGGGTAAAGATTGATTTAAATCAATCTGAGCCCAAGGTGAAAAATAATGTAAAAGGGAAAGCAAAGGCTAACAAAACAGGACCCAAGGAAACTTGGGTACCAAAATCGACTTGATTTGGTTTTATTGTGTGCAGGGACACAAAAGGAATCTTTGGTACTTGGATAGTGGTTGTTCAAGACACATGACTGGTGATTCTACCCTGCTCACAGAGTTTCAAAAAAGAGCTGGCCCTTGTATTTCTTTTGGAGATGACAGCAAAGGCTACACAAAGGGATATGGCTTGATTTCAAAAGAGAATGTCATCATAGATGAGGTTGCATTGGTGGATGGTCTTAAGCACAATTTGCTTAGCATCAGCCAACTTTGTGACAAAGGATTTTTAGTTACTTTTTCTAGAGAAGCCTGTGTTGTTTCTAAATGAGGAAACAACAATGTGGTAATGCTGGATTCAGAAGAGGGAATGTGTACATTGCTGACTTTAGTAGCACAAGTTCAGACACCATCACTTGTTTTTTCAGCAAGGCAAGCAAGGATGAAAGTTGGTTATGGCACAAGAAATTGTCTCATCTGAATTTCAAAGTTATGAATGATTTGGTGAGGAAAGATCTTGCTAGAGGAATTCCTCAAGTGGAATTCTCCAAGGATGGTTTGTGTGATGCCTGTCAAAAAGGGAAACAAAAGAAGGCATCATTCAAAAGCAAGACAGAGTCATCAATTGTCCATCAGCTTGAGTTGCTTCATATGGATTTGTTTGGCCCTGTAAATGTCATGTCTATTTCAAAGAAGAAATATTGTCTTGTGATTGTTGATGATTTTTCTAGATTTACATGGACTTTCTTTTTGCACTCCAAAGATGAGGCAAGTGAAATCATTATCAATCACATTAAGATGGTAAACAATCATCCTGACTTGAAAGTAAGAAGGATTAGGAGTGACAATGGGACAGAATTCAAGAATTCAAGCATGAAGGTGTTCTGTGAAGAAAATGGTATTTTGCATGAGTTTTCAGCAGCGAGGACACCACAGCAAAATGGTGTAGTTGAAAGGAAAGACAGAACACTTATTGAAGCTGCCAGGACAATGCTGGATGAATCAAAGTTACCAACTTATTTTTGGGCTGAGGCAGTTAACACGGCTTGCTTCACTCAGAATATTTCTTTGATTAATCAGGCCAAGGGAATGACCCCTTATCAACTACTCAAAAGAAAGAAGCCACTATTGGATTTTCTTCATGTCTTTGGATGCAAGTGCTTTGTTCTGAGAAATCAAGCTGAGCATTTGGGGAAATTTGAAGCAAAGGCAGATGAAGCAATATTTGTGGGATATGCAGCAGGGAAAGCTTACAGAGTGTATAATCTCAGAACCAACATTGTTATGGAATCTGTACATGTTGTTTTTGATGATCTCAAAATTCAAGGTCTCTGTGATGAAGGTTTCCATGAAAGTCTCTCTTTTGAGAATGAGGAAGGAGATCGAGTGAATCATGTTAAGGCTACTGAGAAACAGCCTAAAGTTGTTGTATCTAGCACAGATGAAAGCAGCAGTGAAGATGAAGTTGCTGCATTAAGATTGAAAAGAATAGCTGCTAGTAGACCAAATGGTCATTTCGTTGACAGTCATGATGGTGATTTCGTTGACAGTCAAAATGAGCGTTTCGTTGACAGCCAAAATGGTCATACCGTTGACAGTCATAGAAATGCTTCTAGAAGTGATCATTTAGGGACAACAAACTCAGGGGGAGTTTCTCAAGGACAAATATCCAATCAAGGCAATCATGATCATGAAGCTACCTCTTCAAGAGCAAATCTACCTCCATCAAGGAAATGGACTAAAGATCATCCCTTTGAACTTATTATAGGTGATGTTTCTTCAAAAATCCAAACTAGAAGAGCAACTCAAGAAGAATGTCTATATAGTAGCTTTCTGTCTCAAGATGAGCCAAAGAAAGTTGAGGATGCACTTCTAGATCCAGATTGGGTTTTGGCTATGCAAGAAGAGCTAAACCAATTTGAAAGGAACAATGTTTGGAAGCTGGTGCCCAAGCCTAAGGACAGGAGTGTCATAGGCACAAAATGGGTGTTCAGAAACAAGATGGATGAAAATGGCATAGTCACAAGGAACAAAGCAAGACTGGTTGCAAAAGGCTATTCACAGGAAGAAGGAATTGATTTTGATGAAACATTTGCTCCTGTTACAAGACTAGAAGCAATAAGGATTTTCCTAGCCTATGCAGCCCATGCCAATTTCAAAGTCTATCAAATGGATGTGAAGAGTGCTTTTCTAAATGGGGAATTGGAAGAGGAGGTGTATGTAAGTCAACCTCCTGGTTTTGAAAATGATGATTTTCCAGAATATGTATACTTCCTCCTCAAAGCACTCTATGGTTTGAAACAAGCACCTAGAGCCTGGTATGACACACTTTCACAGTTCCTTCTTGAGAATCACTTCACTAGAGGTACTGTAGATAAAACTCTTTTTCACAGGGTTGTGAATGGCTCTACTATACTTGTTCAAATTTATGTAGATGACATAATCTTTGGGTCTACAGGTGTGAAACTTTGTCAAAAGTTTGCCAAGCTTATGCAAAGTAAATATGAAATGAGCATGATGGGAGAATTAACTTACTTTCTTGGTCTTCAAGTAAAGCAAGTTAATGAAGGCATTTTCATTAGTCAAACAAAATATATTCATGATTTATTAAAGAAGTTTAACTTAATGGAATGCTCTCCTGCCAAAACTCCCATGCCTACTGCCACCAAACTTGAATTGAATACTAAGGAAAAATCTGTGGACATTTCAAGTTACAGAGGCATGGTAGGCTCACTTTTATATTTAACAGCTAGTAGACCTGATATTATGTTTGCTACATGTCTATGTGCTAGATTTCAGGCTGATCCTAGGGAATCCCATTTAGTTGCCATTAAAAGGATTTTCAGATATCTCAAAGGAACACCAAACCTTGGTATTTGGTATCCTAGAGAATCTGGTTTTGAACTAATTGGTTATTCAGATGCAGATTTTGCAGGATGTAAAATAGACAGGAAAAGCACAACTGGAACCTGTCAATTCCTAGGAAACAAGCTTGTGTCATGGTTCAGCAAGAAACAAAACTCAGTTTCCACCTCCACAGCTGAGGCTGAGTATATTGCAACTGGAAGTTGTTGTGCACAGATTTTATGGATGAAAAATCAACTACTTGATTATGGATTAAGAGTTGAGAAAATTCCTATTTTCTGTGACAACACTAGTGCCATTGCCATTACTGAGAATCCAGTGCAGCATTCAAGGACCAAGCACATTGACATCAAGTACCATTTCATTAGAGAACATGTTATGAATGGTACTGTGGAGTTACATTTTGTTCCAAGTGAACAACAACTTGCAGACATCTTTACCAAGCCACTTGATGAATCAACATTCTCAAGATTAGTAAGTGAACTAGGTATGCTAAATTTCTCTTAATTACTTTGAGATTTTTGTAAGTTACAAATGAAGCCAGAAACTTGCTATGTTTTTCTGTGAATTAATTTTCTCAGGAAAAAGTAAAATTTTGTCTAAGTCAAAATCACTATGTCAACGAAACGAACCATTTCGTTGACAGCCTTAGCATTTTTCTGGGTGTTTCGTTGATAACTCTTTTATATCAACGAAACGCAGCTTTTTATCAACGAAACAAACGGGACATTAAACGCCCAATTCTGATTCGTTGATATAGCGCTTTTAATCTGAACCGTTGAAATTTTGACACGTCTTTTACCACGATCTATGCATACACCCCTGTAAGTATAAATCATGGTAATACTTTAAAAGTAACGGTTATATTTTTAAGCCAATCCAGTAATTTACATTTATTATTGGACTTAATTTCTGAGAATTTTTGGGGGAGTATTTAAGAAATTCTATTTTCTTTAATCTCTTTTTACCTGTTCTCAAAAATTCCAAAGGCTTTTCTCTCTTCTTCTCTCTAACAAGCATTTTAGTTTGAAGCTTTTCTTCAAACAACAATGGCACCCATAGTCAAGCTTATGTCAGCAGGAGGGTTCATTTATGAAAAGAACAACTCAATTCCATTTGTTGTCAAAGAGAGTCCAAACAGTATCTTTTTCAAGATGATGGACTTCATGAAGAACTGCAAGTTGAGCTATGCTATGTTTCACTCAACCCCTCTCTATAATGAGATAATCGAGGAGATCTGGACCTCGTGTGAGTATAGTGGAACAAACTGCACACTACAATTCACTCTTCAAGGTAATGAGTACATAGTTAATTCTGATGTATTGCAAGCATGTCTACAAATTCCTGAAAATAACTGTGATGCTTTGCCTACATTCACTGAAATGGTTAACTTGCTAAACTCAATAAACTACTCATTGCCTACTGATAATTTGGGTAAGACAATTAGGAGAGGTTTGGTTAGAGAATATAGTTATTTAGCTGATGCATTTATCAAGGTATTTTCTGGTAAGATTAGCAACTTTGATGCATTGACCAATTCTATGTTAATTCTATTTACCATGCTCCTAACTGATAGATATTACAACTTTAGCACCCAACTTATGTATGAAATTGGTGCTAAGTTGGGTGACAAGGCTAATAGGAAAAAGAATATCTACTATGCTAGGTTTTTGATGATGTTGGCTAATCATGTTAGTCCAACACCATTAGTAATCTCTAACCCTGTTTCCAAGTTTGAGTGTTTTGTACAAGAAAAGAGAGTATTGACAGACATACTGAGGCTGAACCACAATGGTGATGTTCCAGTGGTGTATCTGCCAACAATTGAGGTAACTACTGCCATCCCTTCTAGTATTGTTGTTACTTCAACTGTATCACCCAATCCTGTTGCTGTGGAGTCTGTAGTTGTGACCCAACAGGCTCCTGCCCCAGCAACAAAACCAAAATCAAAGAAATCCTCCAAGCCAACCTCATGTGCTTCCCAAAAGGCACCTGTTGCAAAAACTACTTCACAACCAAAGGGGAGTGTTTCTGGTGCTGTGAGAGATGAGGGAAGGGGTGAACATAAAAGAAACCCTAAGGATAAGGAAGGACAGATGAGTGAAATCCAGCCAAGCCCCATTGTGTCTTCCCAACAAGGCACAATGAGTAATATGGATTTAAGCACAAGTCTAATTGCATCCTCCCAAAAGGATGTGATTATTGAAACAAGCTCTTCACCAAGAGCACAGTCCAAGAGGGTAAGGGACACTTCAAGCCCACAGTCTACATTTTCCCAATACCAAAGGAGAGTGAAGCAAAAGTCCAAGGGTACACAGGGTGCACACACACTGGAAGCAACACTTCCAGTTTCTCAAATTCAGTTTGATGTAACCCCTATTATTACTCTGGGGTTACAGTCCCATTCTCTAAACATTAATCTTGATTTATCTCCATCCAATTCACCAACTCAATCTTTAGATGTGGACATGATCCATACATCTATTCCTGATTCTCCAACTCTAATCTTGGAGAAGCCCCACTCTGAAGCTGGTGGTCATCACTTGTTAAGTGATTTGTTGGGCCATCAACCAATTTTTTCTGAAATTCCAAGAGGGTCTGTGGACCCTAATCTCAAATCAATCACCACAGATTCTACTATAATTTCTCATTCTCAAAGTGCTTTCTTGACTTCATCAACGAAACAGTCTATTTCGTTGACAAGTGTTTCTCCATCAACGGTATCCATACCGTTGACAGTTCAAACTACCATTCCGTTGATAGGTCATTCTACACCCCTTATTGAAAATCAAGTTGTTTCCACAACTAGTGTAGATGACCTGGTGGTAGTTGAGACACTTTTAGGTTTGAGAGGGAGTGAAATTGAGAGGCTGGCTTGCAGCCAGGCAAAAGGAGAGACTGAGAGTGAGAGGCTGGCTATTTCTTCCAGCCAGGCAAAAGGAGAGACTGAGAGTACCACCTTAGTAGGTGAAGGTGAGGGTGTGAGAGGTGTGAGCCATGGGGAGCCCATGATGCAAGAAAAGAGTGGAGAGAGAGAAGGGACTACAGGAGCCACAAGGATGGAAGCAGCCATTGCTAGTGAGTTAATGAGGGTCAGTGAGGGAGAAAGGGAACTTACCTTCCAAGAGCATTATCAACAAACTCTGGATAGTATTTCCCTGGATCCTGAGACCTTTACTCATCCTGTGCCAGCCTATCAAGTTATGGCTCAACAGGGCAATGTGGAGGCAGAAAGGTCACTCAACTTAATTCATACTACTGCATCAATGCAAAGAGCAAAGGATGCCTTGACCAATCTACCTCCATGAGCTGCAGCAAGTGAAGACTTCAATTTTTCTGATGATGAGGACAGCTTTGGTGACAATCTACAGGTGGCCACTTCTACACAGACTGGGACATCTGTGGTGCCTCCTACACCAAACTGGCTTTCTCAGGATATGCATGGTAGATGCAACTTGGATGCTGCTATCACAAGGCAGTATAATGAGGCATATCTAGCTCATGAGTCTGCTGAAGCAAGGGACAAGAAATTCTACAAGGCCATAATGGATTCTCTGGAAATTCAAAGGCTACAAATGATGCAGACAAGGATTGAGGCTACAGAAATCAAGGATTCAATTAGCAACCTTAGGGATGCAACTGACAGGAGGCTAGATGAAAAGCTTCCTCTTCACACTGTCTCCAAGATGTCAAGGTTTTTCACAAAGGAACCTGAAGTGTCCTCATCTTTAAAAACTCTCTCCTCTAGAGTGGACAAAGTTGAGGCTACACTTTCTCAAATGCAGAAGGAACAGGAGAAGCAAACTCAGCTACTCACCCAGCTTCTGGCAGCTCAAGGACTCCCTATCATCTCACTTGATGATAACAAAAAGGGAGAGAAAACTAAGGAAACTAAGGAGCTAGAGATACAAATCACAAAGAGGTTTTGGTCCCAGCCATCTCCTTACCAGAAGAGCCATTAGCAATGGGGGAGTTTGGAAAGAAGCAAAAGGATGGTATTGATCTAATTAAGGAAGCTTCTATGAGGATGAAACTTGCAGAACAGATCAAAGATCACTGGTCCAACATAGAAGCAAGGTTCAAGAAAATTACTGAATCTTCAAAGACAGATCAGCCATCAATAAATGCAATGGTGACAGTACAAATGGAGCCACAGTTCAAGAGCTCTTATGCTATAGAGCCCCTTCAGCATGGAATCCTTCAAGATTCAAGAAATGAGAAAGGCCAATCTTCATGCTTTAGGAATGTGGATGCAAGAGGGATTTCTCCAATGTCACCTATCAAACCCAAAGGCAAGAACACTGAAAGGATATTTTATCCTCCACCAAAGCCAGATGAGTTCAAAGTCCTAGGGAAGCTGATCACTAAGTGCAAGGAAAGCAATCATCCAAGCATAAGGAATCAAAGGGCCATCATCTACAGGGACAACAAGGAAATCTGCATTTGGGTTGGTCACCCAAATTTTGCTAAGGCCAAAGCTGAAGAATCTGAAAGGGCAGCAATGCAAGCATTGGCAATTGCTCAAGCACTTGAAGATGAAGAAACCTTACAAGAAGATAAAGCCAAGGATGGAGCTAAGGAAGCAAGGAAAAGTATAAGGCAACCAAAGGCTAGAGCTAAGAGGAATCTGGAGTTTGATAAAGAGGACTCTCAGGACACTGCTCAAGCCTCTGCCACAACAAGTGCACATCAAATTCCTACTGGTCTACCTATTGAAGGAAAGTTGGCCTGTGATCCTGCACACCCTGTCAACTATCATGATCAACCAATCATGCCAAAGGAGGAGCCTATTGAATTTGATGAAGCCTATTTTCCAAAATTCCTATTTGAAAAGGATCAGCCAACAAAGTCAAAGAAAAGGGCTGTCAAGGCAAAGCCAGTATTTGTGAGAAAGCCACAACCTCAGAAACCGCCTACAAATCCAGAGGACTGCATGTACATTGCTGACATCATGGAAGAATCTAGCTTACATCTTGATTTAGACAACCTGGTGGAAGTAAGGGGCATTGCAGCTTCTCAAAAGATGCCTGAAAGATTAGTTTTCACATTCAAGGGTGGTAGAGAACAAATATGGCCTCTCTACAGAATTTTAGGAGAAGACTACCAAACACTACTCACAGTGTTTAGATGCTTGAAGAAAGACTTTGGCTTCACCAAAACAGCCAAGTCTGAGGTGGTCTCCAAAATATGTCAAATAAAGGCTAGCTGGAACAAGCCTGAGGCTCTTCCCAGGATGCTTAGAGTGCCCTCAACAGGAAAGAAGATCCATCTTCAACCTTACTGGATGATGGAATTTAAGGACAAGGACAACTGCAGAAGGTTCTTCAGGATGGAAGACCAGCTGGATAAGGCATCTAATCAAACTCTAAAGCTTATGCAATCCAAGCTTGGTGATCAAGATGAGGAAGAGAAGATCTTCTACAGAAGGCTACAGGTCCAGATTGAGGAAAACAACTCTAAGAGAGGGAAGAAGACTATGCCACAAAGAAGACAAAGATGAATCATTTGCTCAGTCTAGAGGAGCACTTCTTGGCATTAGTCTTGTAAGTCTTGTATTTTATTCAAAATATTATGAAGCTTAATGCATTTTCTACTTTTGTAATTTATAATGTATCTGAGTGTTTTTGTTATCATCAAGTCTCTTGATTTATGGTTGTTATTCTATCAGTCATAAATTGGGGGAGATTGTTAGGAATATGTTGTTCTTGATGATAAACATAAAACACTTAGTAGAATTTGTGTAAAGTCATTTTGTAGCTGTCAACGAAATGGCATGCTTTGCAGCATTCCGTTGACAGGAAGCTCATCAACGAAATGAGTGGTGTAGCAATTGCATTGTACAATACTTCTCAAATGATAGGCATTCTGTTATATGTATTAGATAGGTTTTCTAAGTCATGTTGACTAAGTACTAGATAGGCAAAATAGGTTGGTTAATTGTAAATATATTATGCCTTGTAATTTTGCCTAAGTGAAGACATGTCAACGGTATGAAGATTACTCTGTCAACGGTATGGAGTTTACTCATCAACGAAACGAGGGAAACACCATCAACGGAATGAAGAATAAAGCTATCAACGAAACACATCTTCCTGCTATCAACGAATCATTATTGCTTTTCTGTATAGTTGACAAAGTGATAGTGACAGTTTACTGAACAGATCTAAAGGTGATGTGGAAGTGTACTTTGCATTGGAAACCATTAAAATGGACATGGGGAATAAGGAAACATCCCAGTTTCCAATTGGGTCTTGGGAGTGATCATAATAAGCATGAAGACAAAAGCAAGGATCTCCAAGGACCACTGGACAAAGGGATGAAAAGCAAACTATTGGCGGTTACTCATTGTACTTTTAGTGTAGCCAAAAATAGGGTTGTAAACTTGGGGATATATAACCAAGTGTAGCAGTTACTTTAAGAATAGGGAAGAAAAACAAATAGTTTGTATTAGCTATCCTTGAGAGCATTCTTCTCTACAACCTTGTAACTGAGCAGCTGTGTACTTTTGTATCACATATTATTTCCGCAATAAAAATCACTTCAGTTGGATCATCAAACAATCCAACTGAAATTTTTAATGTGCTTGTGATTTTTAATTTAAGTTCAGTTTTATTTGTAAGTTGTTTTTAAGTTCAAGAAATATCAAAATTGTATTCAACCCCCCCCCCCCTTCTACAATTCTGTTAGGTCACTTGGGAATAACAAGAGATGATGATGAGGTTGGAAGATTCTGAAACTAGAGCTTAAGATCTTTGATTTGAGTATTTGAACTTCAATTTCTGATTTCAATAACACCCTCAAAAGTTGGTTTGATTATTCAAGAACACGAAGAACACGGTTCGGGGATTTTTACTTTTTCGAGATTATGAAATATAGATTATGTGAGGTTTAAGGTACGATTCGTCTTTTTATATTTTTGGAAAAATAATACCCCAAACGACATTTTTGGATCGATATAGATCCACTGGATCGTTTAAAACCCCTAATTAGGTTAAAAATACGTTTTACGAGAAGATAACTATCTACAAAGACTGATAATTATCCAAATCAATACATAACATTATATAACTAATGCTCAAGAATACTGGGGCTATAACAGATGAAATATTGATATAAACGACATATCCATCACCCTGGACAATTAGGGTTTGGAACAATCTTTCTCTTAGGATCAAGCGCTTTACCAGTTGATCTAAAAGCCCGAGCTTGTAGAAGAGGCGCAACTTTATTTCCATATACTAGCCAGAAGCCAAGCGCCCACGCTTCGAATAGGCAGGATGCTGGGCATGACCCAACAATCCCCCCCCCCCCTAGCATATTGCCTATTCCAGCACACATGCCTTACGGTGAATAACAAATGCCTTCTGTGGGACTCGAACACGCGACCTTGCTCTGATACCAATTCTTAGGATCAAGCGCTTTACCAGTTGATCTAAAAGCCCGAGCTTGTAGAAGAGGCACAACTTTATTTCCATATACTAGCCAGAAGCCAAGCGTCCACGCTTCGAATAGGCAGGATGCTGGGCATGACCCAACACTTTCCCTTTTTGAACAAAACGAATTACACTGACAAGATCAAATAGATAGGGATGAAATGATACGAATAGTCCTTTCGATAACAATTCGAATACGAAAGACGAAGGGATAATAATGATGTACAAAATTTCAACGGGGCCCTTGAATTTTCAAAACGGGGCTCAAAATTGAATAAGATTTCAAATGACGAAATTATATTTTTGTTAGTTTTATTAAAAAAATTATTATTTTTAACATTTTGTCAAAAAAATCTAAATAAAAAGATAAAAATTATAACTATATATTCGGCTTAATGACCTTTTTAGCCCTAAATGTTTAGGGCCATATCCATTGTGTTTTAAAGTATTACTCCCTCCGTCCCAACAGGTTCTTTACGTTTGCTTTTTGCACGGAGACCAAGGAATATTCTTAAAATAAGTGAGGTAGTGGATGTAATAGTGTATTTTATTGTTAAAATAAATGAAGTAGTGGGCGTAATAATAATTTATTGTTAAGATAAGTGAGATAGTGGGTGTAATAGTATAAAGTATTGAAAAAGTGGAGTGAAATAGTGGATGTAATAATGTATTATATTATTAAAAGTTACTATTTTTAGTAATGTAAAGAATTGGTGGGACGTCCCAAAAAGGAAAGTGTAAAGAATTGATTGGGACGGAGGGAGTACCTTTTAACACTCAAATAAAAGCTTTTGGTCCGAGTTATATAAGTAGTAAACCTTCCGGGCTTAATATATACTAGTTTAAAAGCCGTGCGATGCATGAATTGTTAATTGTTATTTTATTATTATTATTTTAATTGTATTTGTTAAAAAAAAAGTAGGCACGTTAAAATAGCTAAACACTTTTAATTAATTAAAAACATTAAAACAGATTTTAAAATAAATAAATAAGGATTTGCTCGTTATATTTTTGGAAAAGGAGGGGTTTTAGTAGGGAAAAATAAAAAATGTAACATATATTTAGTTTAAAAAGGTAAATGCACGTGATATTTTTGGAAAATGAGGTTTTAAAATTTAATTATTTAAATTATTTAAATACGTTTTAAAATAAATAAGTAAAGGGTTTGTCCGTGATATTTTTAGAAAAAGAATGGATTTTAGTGAGAAAAATAAAAAAAAAATTGAAAAAAACAATTTCCCGTGATATATTTAGAAAATGAGGGACTTTGTTAGAAAAAATCTATAATGTGTTTTAGCTGAAAAGGTAATTGGTTATAAATATATATTTGATTATTTATATTTTAATATTTTTAGTAATTGCATTTGTTAAGAAAAATAAGTAGATATGTTAAAATAGGAAAACTTTTAAAATAATAATTATAATATTAGGTTTAAAAATAAATAACTAAATGTTTGTCTGTGATATTTTTGGAAAATGAGGGGTTTTAGTAAGGAAAAATAGAAAAACTAACATGTTTTAGTTAAAAAAAGTAATTGTCCGTGATATATTTGAAAAAATAGGGGAATTTGTTAGAAAAAATAAAAAAAAATAATGTATTTTAGGTGAAAAAGGTAATTGGTTATAAATAGGTAATATTATTATTTAATAATATATTTCTATAATTAAGTAAGGTTAATTAAGTAAAAACACGAATTTAAGAAATGACAATTAAGTAAAATCACAACGTACCATACCGACCGACCAAACTTTTAATGTTTCGTCTATTATATAATACTAGGAATATGCCCCGTGCTTCGCATACGGAATGATATATTTTTTTTAATAATAGTTATTTAACTATTTAATTTATTTATTTCTAATGTTTTATCTTCGTATTATATACGTGCTTGTTTTATTAGACCTATATTATGACCTATATTACGGCATTGTCTCACCTTCGTGCAATTGTAAATATCATACGTCCATAGTAACATTGAGTTTGTTTTTCTTTTTTATGTCAAGGAGGTCGTAATTAATTTAACATGACTTAAGATTTTAATGTTAAAACCAAACATTCTTAAAAGCAAACAAAATTATTATTTTAATGTTAAAACCAAACATCCCTGATACTTATCCAAAATATTCGATATTGGAGAAACTAAAAATATCATACGTCTCTCTCATAATAACGTTGACCTCGTACTTAATTTAAAACCAAACAAACTTAAGATTTTAACGTTAAAACCAAATATCCTTGCTACGTATCCCAAATATTAAAAACAAAACAATAATGAGAAATTAATGAGAAACAAAACATCAAAATATCTATTAAATTAAGTAGCAACTTATTTTATTTATTCAAAACATCAAAGTATTTCTTATTTTATTTATTTTCAATTTATACAACTATCTAATATTAGTGAAATACTACTATGAAAATATAGATGCGAATTAAAATAAATTATAAAAAAATAATTTGAATAAAATAATCTTAATTTTTAAATTATATACTAACAGCTTCTCGGCATCGCCTCACGGCGACCCCTCGAATCGTTCATATTAATAAAAATAAAAAATAATTTTTTTGACAATTTATATACTTCACTTTGAATTTATCATAGAGTAGAGTGAAAAATTGGTGAAATAAAATCACGACACCATTTTTATACAAAATAATATAATGAATACTTTAATTTTTATGTGGGTTGTAAAATATGTCCAACCAACAAAAAATGAAATAAATTCATTTCATTTACTTTACCTTAATATATTTAATTAAGCAAGGATCCAATTTTTAAGTACACTTACAAAACACATTGCATAAGGATTCTTTGTATTTTCATTTTTAATATTTTTATGGTACTACTTTTTTATAAAATATGCAAGAAAAGTTGTCTCTTTTAATTAAAAAAATAGAATCACCTAATTTTACAAACCAATAAAAACATATTTATATAAAATGAGAAATATGTCTATAAATTTATCTCTTCTATTGATACACTTAATTTTCCGTAAGAAAAATAAAATAATATACCTCAAATTTCTTCTCTCACATGTTCATAATCTTTCTAAATAATCAATTTGTAAAGTAGTGAAACCTAAAACAGTTGTACATAGAAGTTGGGAAAAGGTCAGCAAGCCCTACGGCCTATTCAGCAAAAATAGCAAATCTCAAAATTTTATTTATGTACTTTAAGTACTTCCATAATTTATTTGTTGTAACTTACTTTTTAGTTTATAATTCTATTTAATAAAATAAAATATTAAAATTATATTTACCAATAAATAATCAATTTCCTTTTTAGGGTATAACATATTACCTATTTTATTTTAAAATTTCTATTTTTTCTAATTAAAACGTATTTTCTTTCAATAATATTATGAGAAATTTTATTGAAATAAAGCAAGATAATAATATTATAATATCTACTAACTAACTGATTTACTTTTAGCTCAAACTTATCATCTTTTCTCTATTTTCAAATCAAATCATGTCATTTAAAATTTGAAGATTACAAAATTCTTATCTCAATATTACAAATCAAATTTAAAATTATTTATATTAATATTAAAAAAAATGTGTTCATATTTTAAAATAAGTTTAATTATTAAATTATATACTAAGAGCTTCTCGGCGTCGCCTCACGACGACCCCTAGAATCGTTCATATTAATAAAATTAAAAAACAAAATTAACAATTTATATACTTCACTTTGAATTTATCAAAGAGTATAGTGAAAAATTGGGGAAGTAAAATCACTATAAGGATTTTTTTTTTTTACCTCATTTTAAATATTTTTATGGTACTACTTTGTTATGAAATATGCAAGAAAAGTTGTCTATTTTAATTAATTTTTGTTAGATATTAATTTTTTTAATTTTTTTTTTAAAAATAGAATCACCTAATTTTACAAACCAATAAAAACATATTTATATAAAATGAGAAATATGCCTATAAATTTATCTCTTCTATTGATATGCTTAATTTTCCGTAAGAAAAATAAAATAATATACCTCAAATTTCTTCTATCACAAATGTTCATAATCTTTCTAAATCATGTCATTTAAAATTTGAAGATTACAAAATTCTTATCTCAATGTTACAAATCAAATTTAAAATTATTTATATTAATATTAAAAAAAATGTGTTCATATTTTAAAATAAGTTTAATTATTAAATTATATACTAAGAGCTTCTCGGCGTCGCCTCACGACGACCCCTAGAATCGTTCATATTAATAAAATTAAAAAACAAAATTAACAATTTATATACTTCACTTTGAATTTATCAAAGAGTATAGTGAAAAATTGGGGAAGTAAAATCACTATAAGGATTTTTTTTTTTACCTCATTTTAAATATTTTTATGGTACTACTTTGTTATGAAATATGCAAGAAAAGTTGTCTATTTTAATTAATTTTTGTTAGATATTAATTTTTTTAATTTTTTTTTTAAAAATAGAATCACCTAATTTTACAAACCAATAAAAAACATATTTATATAAAATGAGAAATATGCCTATAAATTTATCTCTTCTATTGATATACTTAATTTTCCGTAAGAAAAATAAAATAATATACCTCAAATTTCTTCTATCACAAATGTTCATAATCTTTCTAAATCATGTCATTTAAAATTTGAAGATTACAAAATTCTTATCTCAATGTTACAAATCAAATTTAAAATTATTTATATTAATATTAAAAAAAATCTGTTCATATTTTAAAATAAGTTGAATTCAATTAGCTATAAGTCTATAAACTCATATTACTAGTAGAACAGTCAGAAGATCAATTAGCTATATAACATACGGAATCATTGAAGACTCATAATTAGAGGTGGCCACACGGGCGGTTACGGCCGGCTAACCCGTAACCGCCCCGGCGAAATGACTCGCCTAACTCGAACCGTTACGGACCGAATCAAAACCGGCACAAATCGTACAGTAAAACGGGGCGTTCACGGGCTCAGAATCTGTGTCCATTAACCGGCACGGCACGGCACGCGAACTCGCCTGGCTCGTCACAAACGTGGAACCGGACCGTGAACCGTGGAACCGCCCGCTCGGCCCGTGAACCGTGTTGCATGTGATTGGATACAGGGCCACACATAGCTTATGTTAAGTTTGGCCACGTAAATATTAATATAAACTTTAGGGTCTCTTAGCATGTGACTATGTGAATTGTATTTGTGAATGTGTGACACTTGGCCATGCATGCAATATATTAATGTACTGACTTATATTAATTATATTGTAATATTAATTAATCATCTTTCTAATCACTGCAAATTAAAAATTAAAGATGAATTTATGATATTTAATATTTATAACAAAGTTTTGCTATAGGACATAAAACCCTAAACATTCATAAATTTAATTTGAATTTAGATTCAATTAGTAGGAGTTAAATTAAACTAATATTTACTCTTTATTTCAAAATTAAAGGTTTATGCTTTTATGGGTAGAAACAATTGAGTATGTAATCAGTAATGTTATAAAATCAACCTAGTAAAAATCAATTAATTTATGAATGTTTCTACTGGCCATAAGTTTATGAATGTTTATGTCATAAAGTGATAAAAATGAATAAAACAAGAAAAACAAAGCCTGTCAAGTGTCAGCCCACTAGCCACTAGAAACATTTTTAATATTAAACCTACGGCAACCAGTGTCTGCGTAACCATGTGTTTGAATCGGCACGTCTGTTTGAACCGGCCCGTCTGTTTGAACCGCCAGACCCGCCGAGCTGTGCACGAGTTATCCTCCCGCAGAACCGTCCCGCCCCGCCCCGCCCCGTCGCCCCCAGCCGTGCCGTTCCCGTCCCCTACCTTCAGCAACTCGGCACGCTCCCAACCCGGCACGGCCGCCCGTGTGACCACCTCTACTCATAATGTAGTTTAATACAATAAGATAGTCGTGTAATCTTATAGTTTTAAATTTAAATCATTGAACACCTGAACAATCTATCAGTAGTCGTGGATTCGGTGATAGACAGCTTCATTATTCTACAGAAATGATTAAATCCAAAATTTAAGAAACTAACACACGTAGAGAAAAATAGAGCATATAATACTATGTACTCTTCCATCAAATATTGTTTCCTATTTCCATGATTTCAATTTATGCTTCTTTTCAAAATAAAACTATAGTTTGAGGGAAGATCCATTTTGCTAAGTCTTGAAACCACAACTTGGTGGCCAGTTGTGGTAAAACAGTACAACAGATTGCTTTCACCAATTACTCTAACATGTTAATAAGAGTATAAAGAAATGAATCAAAATTCAAAACTAACAAAAACAGAAAAAAAGAAAAAAACTAATTAAAACTCAAACATATTTGTTGATATCAATGGCAATGTTCTGTGCATCCATTGCAGCTCCATATAAGCCTCTGCGTGCCTATCCCGTACCGCAGAATCCTTTCTCCCCCTTCAAGTGGTTTGGAAATTCAGGCTTCGGAATACCATCATCATTCAAAAGATAATTATCTCCCTGTTTCATCATATAAAGAAGTTGAAAATTAGTCACTAGAAGAATTTCATTGTCTATTGTGTACCTACTTTACTATGAGACAATTTTAATTTCCCTTATATACGTAATGTACACTTCAGCATAACTATATCATCCATTGAAGATTAAAAAAATACATATTTTTACCTTGAGCCAAGTCTTGGTGGACCTGATGACCCCAGTTGCAAAAATGATTGAATCAAATGGATGTGACTGGTCATCCTCATATAATACTTCAGTTTCACCTATGCTTTTCAGTCCAGGCAATACCTAAATGTACATATTTAAATTACATGTATTGTACTCTCAAGTAACTTCAAAATCAATAGTACCCTTAGAAGTGTAACTCAATTCTCTGTGTGGTCTATATCAGAGAGTTCAACTTGCATGCATTAATCTCAAATTATTAATTAAATTAATTAAATTTGATCAATCATCTATGTGCAGAAATGCATAACGCAAAATCTATAGCTCATAAATACACCGCAGAATTGTTGATCTGCACAACCAAGTAATTACATCAGAGATAAAAAAATGATAGAGTCAAGGACACTAAACCTGGCGCAAAATAGTCAGCTGTAACTAATCCTGGAACAGGACGAACTCGGATTCCTGCTGGATCAAAGCCAGTTTCATAATGCAAAGAGAGATGCTCCATCCAACACACACACTTACAATAAGACCAGTTAATCAAGTTCAAATTAGTAACCATAACCCCATTTTATATAGACAAAAACATCATTTGACATATCACTAAACTGTGTTACCAGTTAAAGGCTTCAGAACAACACACCCTCAAGATCTTTGCAACTGTGTTCATAAAAGCTGGAACCTTTAGGATGTGTTCAGAAGGGCAAAAACAAATTTCAGTTAAGCAAAAGGCTAAGTATCTTCATGCATTCCTACTTTACAATTTATGACTGAAATACTTATTTGTTTCTTTACTTACTAAAAGTAGATTCACTTGAGGTTACCAAGTACCAAGTGTTGTTGCTGCCACTCGAAGTAAACCAATTCTTTATCATATCAGTGATGCTTTGTAGGACAGCTGGTCGCCAGCAGCATCTTTCACTGTCTTGATTAATGTCCCCTCAGCAACTCTTCGATTTAATCTTTTGTAGAAGAAAGATCGAGAGTTACCCCAGTCAACAACTTCTTTAATCACCCCTTTCGCAGCCATTCTAGAAGATGTATCATGCAGTTCTGCAAATTTTGTAGCTATCTGAGGGTAGATCGGCAAAAGCTGCTTTTCTCGAGCTTTAATTAACCTTCTTCACTGAACCAAGACAACAACTTTGTCTAAGAAACGAACAGCTGTCATAACCGACAATTATGTATTTGCATGAACAGTTCAAGAGAACGAATGCAGCTATAGAGCTTATATACCAAATAAACATTCATGCAGAATCAACTATTAAACATATGGTCTTAGCCGGCTACATATTTGCTGTTGGTGCCAGTTTTTTTCTTTCCTATTCATTTTGTAACTATGCCTTGAAAAATGTACTTGAACGTGGCAGTCTTAGCTTATATTACTCTTGAAATAGGTGATCAAATAATTGTCTGTGGCTTCAAGAAATATACACAAAGTTATAATTTTTCAGTGTTTTAATCACATTATTGATATGTTGTCGATGATTTGTCATCTTCTACAATAATAATGAAAGCTTGTAACTTTATTCTCTTTTAGGAGATATCTGAAGCAAGTCATATGTTCCTGAATCTAGGGTTTTTGTCAATTTTTCTGTAATCGCGGCTAATTAGTCAAATATAACATGAAGTCTGAACTGTGAAGTTGTATAAAGCCACTATTAAAGTTCTCATGTACGTAAATAGATGATAAGGGATTTTTGATATCGTCGATAGGAACACCCCTTTAAACAAAAGTGTCCAACAAATTAGGATAACAACCATTCTTGACCCATGTGGTAGATCAAGAACCGAAAAATACTAAAAAAAAGGAATACAAAGTCATATACTACAATTAAAAGTGCACTGAGTCTCCCACAGGGTGCTAAACATAATAAATTAAAATGCACCGAATGACCAAAATACAACAATCAAATTCAGTTTAATTAAGTAACCATTCCACAGATTTTGCAGTGCTGAAATTATAAGCAGGTCCAGAATTTAATAGCAGTCCAAAATTTAATAGCAGTCCAGAAATCTAATGAGAGCAATGTAACACAATTTCAGTCACAAATGTCTAAGTAATCTTCTATATTTGGGTATGTAGATTATTAACTACATAATAATGTTAAAAAATAGCATTTAACAGCCAAATGTGGTCAACATATCTAATAGTTGCACACTTCATAACAGTTGAGAGAATGCGGAAACCTTGTACCGAAATCGAACAACTTATAACCGATACGCAGATTATATATGTTTTCCAAACCAACTACATCATTCCAATTGTTAAGCATTTTCAGACAAAGTTATAGAAATTTTGGCAAACCAATTAATTTACAGATAAGGATGGCGAAACACTAACCAATCAATCGACAATGGAAGAATACGATCGAAATGCCCAAAATCAATCGAAGATCCCCAACAACTTCAATTTTCAAACCCTACTTCCAGAATTGGACTATAGTTCCATTGCGGGCTTACTCAAATTATTACTAAAATTATCGCAAACTGGGATTGGGGACCTTTCATTTCTTCTCACTCACTTTGGGCCTGTAATTACAAAAACAAATTTGAATTAAAAATCAATATATCAAGAACTTACATGTTAATTGAAATTAAATCAATATATCAAAAATCAATGTTAATTGATAGAGGTCCAAAATATACCTGTGAAATCTAACTTAATATACTATACCAAACATGGCTACAGAGTGCTTACGCTGAAATTTACGTAGTCGAGACTCGAGTGGCCTAGTAAAGAACTTGCTGCAGAACTATAAATCATAACACAAATTAAAAACAATTTATAACCAAAGTGCAACAATTAGTAAAAAAACAATGTAAACATCAAAAATCAACTCAGAATACCCAAAATTAAGTATGAAACTCGACAAAAGAACTAATTCTGAATTCAGATTTTGAACGAACAAAACCTGTAAAAGAAATTAAAAAACAGTCACTAATAATGTAAAAGGATGAACTAAAATAAATGTATGAAATTGAAACACATATCACCATACTCAATTGAAGGGGGAAGCAATCGAATAATCGATGATGGAATGAATTATGAATATACAAACACAACTTTAAAATACATACCAAAATCGTATATATATATATATATACAACTTTACATATCTCAGCTTCTACTCTTCTGCTGTTTCTTTCTTCTCAAATTCTCATCCTGCATATAAAATTACAACATGAATTTTGAGATAAGAGAAATAAAATAGAGAAGATGCACATAATGATCCTAGTGATACGATTTGTTATTACTATAGCACAATTACTGGAAAAATGCGGATCGGGTCTGGTGGATTGTATCAACAGAATACCTGATTTCTTTGTATATGCCCCGTATTTATTGGTAGCTGTGAAGATGATGATGCATACGTTTGAATTTGAAATTAGGGATAAAAAAAACTGTCAAAGGACAAAAATGAATGTGAAATCGGTTGGATCTGACCCGGTTGACAGATGGGTAACCCGAATTCAAAGTGAAATGACAAAAAAGGACATTATAGCAGTGTTAATTTAAAAATTGAAAAGGACAGGAAATGTCATTTTCCGATTTTTTTGCGTTCATGAATTAAGATTATATAGATAATAGTATTGATTCAGTATCTGTATTTAAACTCCGGCGAGCTACAGTATCCGCCACTCATTTCAGTGGCCGTCGGTGAATATTTACATATATACAACAATTGGAAGAGGAGATTGTTGGCGCCGGCATGACTATTTTACAGTCCTACACTGCTTCTCCACCGCTTCACTTTCGAACTACTTGTCTCTCTCCTCCACGCTTCACGTATGTATACGTACATACATCTATTTATCTATATTAATTGTAGTCTAATTTGTTTATATTTGTTCAATTCAATGATCTATGACATCATTTTGTATATATAAACATATACTGCTAATGAATAATGATATGTGTGTGTGTGTGTGTGTGAGAGAGAGAGAGAGAGATGATTAGGTCCATGTTCTTTTTCATTTTGATTTCGAGGTTTTCGTGTTTGCTGATATTATTATTGTGAATTGTGTATTAGAGGAAGCATTCTTCCGTTTACGAAACAGAAAGCAAAGTATCATAAGGAGCTTGAAGCTGCTGTTGATGTTGTTGAGCGAGCTTGTCATCTTTGCGTTGAGGTATATTCCTGTAATTTTATAAATCGACATTATATGCAGTAGTCTTGACTATATTCAGGTTCTTCTATGTTTTTCTTTTCGGTGATTTATGAATCCTAGTTTGTTACTTATGCTATATATATGAAACTGAGTATACATTGTATGCTCAATTTTGGAACCGAGGTGTATTGTTGTTAGAGATAAATAGGTTATCAGTGCTACTCAATTCGAAAAAAAGATTTTTTAGGGTATGCTCCTTAAATAGAAAAATCAGGATGCTTACCTTTATGTTGAACATTCCATGATTGCTATCTGAGATTGGTCCACAAAAGATTAAATCAGAAAAGTCCAGCTCATAATAAAGTTGGTGATTAGTTAGTTTGGATTATGAAACTTAGTGGCATATTTTTAAATATTTGATGGTGTATTTATATACGATATTTCTATTTTTGAAAATCATGTATAAATGTACAATGGTTGTTTATATAGATCTTAAGTTTATTTCAGGTCATGATTTTCATTCTCTGGTTTTGCCTAACTATGCTTAGCATAGTAATTTACTCTCTATAATAGATTGAAGCTTGTCAAAGGAAGATTGGAAGGTTAATCCTTTTCCAATTTCATAACTTAAAGTTCAGTTGTTGACAATCAATTCTTTGAACACTTGGAAGTGTTGAAGCACGTTGTACTTTCTAGTCCTTTCTGGCTAATATGAAGCATCTAATATACTTAATGCCAATATCAGTTTCTGAAAATTAATACCTAGTTGTAATGCAGCCCTTACTCAAAATGTCTTAAAACAAAAAATGGTGTTGGATTTAGGGATTAGTTACATTAGTAATAAGTATTATTGAATAAATTTATTTGACAGGGGTATATTGAGTTAGAAAGAATGTTTTCAATATTGTTATCTTATACGACTAGGCTCCATTGAGGCAACATGAAATATTTGCTGAATCTGCATCTGTTGCGAGCTGGAAACACAGTACATTCTTTATATTATATATCTGATGGTGGATATGTTGATGAATATCAGGTGAAAAAGTCCTTATTCTCGAGCAAGGGGAAGATAATAGAAAAAATTGATCAGACTCCTGTCACCATTGCGGATTTTGGAGTTCAGGCACTAGTCAGCCTGGGTATATTATTATCTTATTACCTTTAATACAAAATTTATTGTACTTCTTAATCTGTTATATGCTCCTCGGATGGCCTTAACTTTTGTAAATGTTATAAATTTCCCTATTCAACTTATATTCTGTGTTCAGTAAAGTAATAGAAATTATTTTTTAACTGTTTTTCTATACGTGCAGACAAGTAATAAACAGTAATGGGTATGTGAACAGTAGGGCAGCTTGAGAATACTCTAATTTTTACTAAAATGTTATTGACTCTAATTTTTAATAAAATGTTATTGCATGATGGGTATAGTTTGAGAAGAACAAAAATTTAATTTGAATATAATCTAGAAATTTGTGGGATGTTATTTTGAAATTTTAACAACCAACTAACAGTAACTATCTTTGCAACTGGATTGGATAATATGATAAACCAGATTGCAAGCCATTTTTTTAGAAGTTATAACTTTATACAAAAAACCTCTGTTTGAAGCCATTTTTTTAGAAGTTATAACTTTATTGCATTCTCGGACTCTACTTTCACATCATGGTATTTATATGAGCTATATATCTAAAATTCTTAGATTGCATCTGGTTGGTTGTAATGCAATGTAATTTTGGATAGCTTGCTAACATGTTTGCATGATTTCCTTCACTTATTTCATTTCATAAATATGTCCTTTGCCGCTCCCTTAATGCTCGAACTTTCTTCACACTTCTCATTCATTGTACTCTCACTTTCATTGTTTCCCATGCAACGACACACAAATATTACATCTCTAAATAAATTGCTCTGTAGCTCCGCTTTTCATTTTTGCTGAATATTATAAACCCCTTTCGACTAATTTACGTATTAGAACTTTATGTCACAAACTTGTCATGAGATCATATTGCATTTCGTCCCAGGTAAATAGGTAATGATAAGAATCTTTACATTAATAACTGTTGTGGCAGAGCTTGGAAAATTATTTCCTTCTATCCCCCTGGTGGCAGAAGAGGACTCAGCATTTTTACGATCAAATAATCTGGCAAATTCTGTACTTGATGTGGTTGCTGATAAAGCAAAATTCAGTAGCAAACCTTTGACGGAAGCTGATGTGTTAGAAGCAATTGACAGAGGTGGGAAAGATGCCTCTGTCTTTGAATCTAGTCCAGCAACTTATTGGGTAAGTTTATGCAGGCTTGTGATTTTCCTTCCAATTTACTGAAGAGCAGTTGGAAAGTTTCTTAATTTCTGATCTTTTTGAACTTGATTGAGTTACCTTGTCACTTATTCAAGTGTGAGAAGTTTGGAATTAATTACATACTAATTATATGCTTTATGTGTTTATATAATGTTAATGTGTACATTTTGGGGGGTGGGGGTGTTAGTTTGCCTTAAATAAAACTGCTTAAGTTATTGCTCTCTTTGTTAATTTATTAAGGTAAGTCAAAATTATAATTAGTTAATTTACATCAAATGTAATTTGTTATTCATATTTTTTTAGTTTAATTAATTAATTATTTAAATTGACCGGTGAAAAAAAAATTGTGCAAATTCCGCCCCCTCTGTACTTGGTTTCTCGTTCCGCCATTGGGTAAAGTCCAATCTCTATTGCAGCCATGTCTTTTTTAATCTAATTGTAGCCAGAATTAGATATACGTAATCATGGGGCAACTCAGATCAGAATTAGATATACGTAATCAGTCGGCAACTCAGATTTCCTAAGCTGATGGTCATTAGCATTCAAGTGAGTGTATGAAACTTAGTTATTCATTTAACTTTTTTTAGATGTTTAATACCTCTTTCATCGGTAGTTACCACTACTCTGTATAAAATTCAGCCAACAGAATAAAAGTTAGTATGTCACGTACGATCTACATGCTTGCTTCTTTTCAACATATTTAAACATGAAATTACTTCGAATTTAAGTTGATTCCAATGACCTGATATATCAATGAAAGCGCACGTGGATAACTTTAATTATGTTGATTTATGATGACTTTAGCATAATTTGATTTAAAATGCTGCATGGGTGAAAGGCTGTACTTAGTATGATTGCTGGAATTTATATGTTGTCCCGAAAAGCGCTTTCACTGGTATTCTAGGAAAACAAGAAACTTGAGTGTCAAATCTCGCTCTGCAATCAATGCCTTGTGGAATGGAAGAATTTTTTTGCTGAACACCTTAAACTTTGTCATAATATCCTGTTTTATAGTATTTATCTTGCTATAATACGAATAAGTTTACACATCCTGAGTACAAGAGAATGGCAATATATGATGCATGCTTACTCACAAGCTGAGTATGTGCAATATGCTGTATGCATCCATGTTCCGATTGATATTTGTAGCTCAGGCTCAACTTTGACCGAACCATCAATTTCAAGCTCGGCTCAGCAAAAGTTCGATAAGGTCAAATTTGGCTCAAAAGCTTGACTTGATTAAGTATGTACAAGATATATAAGTTTTGAATATTGGTACAAGGATATAGTTCATATGTTGATAATAAGAAGTAAAGCGTGTTTAGGCCCGGACCCTTACTAGACGAGTAATCTACAACTCGAATCCGACTCGATAGGGTACTCCAATAGCTCAAGCTCGACAGGCTCCAATATAGTTTACTCAAAATTGAGTATTTTACGTGCGGAGCTTGAATAGCTTACAAGTTACAAATAGCACGACTCTTTCACACGGTATCTGCTACATGTAATATGATCTCTCATTAACTTATTTCCTGTGCAATTTGTATTTCTTGTGTTGCTGTCCACTTTGGTACCTGTATAGATGTTAATTAATGTATTTATAGGAAAGTTGACATCTGAAACTTCCCATCTACCCCTTGCATAGAAGAAAAATGACATGTATATGTTGTATCGTTCTTAGTTTTGTGCTTCTGCTTTTCTTCACGAGAAAATCAGATATGGTTGTTTTTTAATTTTACTTCTATATTAATCCAGTAGACTTCGTACCTCCTTTTCTTAAACCAGTTAATTTAATTATCAAGAATTTGATTCAGGTACTAGATCCAATTGATGGCACTAAAGGGTTTCTAAAAGGTAGCGAGGCCTTATATGTGGTATGCTATACTCTTCCTTTTCATGTAACATGTTCTCATTTGGTTTGTTTTTTCATCTTTATTATATGAATTTGACTTAGAAAACTTGTTAAGAGTTATCTGCATCATCTGATATACTACTTCATTGGAGCTGGAATTAAAGGAGTAATTAAGAAATATGTTTTGCCTGACACTGAGTTTTACATTTGATCTTCTAATATTATAAATAAAAAAATATTCAATGTGGTTGATTTGATGATTACTACTAACATTTTTTTTTAGGTGAGCCGTTTAAATTTTCTTAAGATTGGCTTTTTCTGTCACCTTATTTATGTGGATAATTCTTGAAGTTTTTAGGTAGGTCTCTCTCTTGTGGTTGAAGGAGATGTTGTACTAGGAGTTATGGGTTGCCCTAATTGGCAAGAAGAGGATTCCAACAAACTCACTATTGAAAGCCAGGAATACAAAGATATTATATCTCGGTTAGGAGTCGTTATGGTTTCTCATGTTGGATGTGGAACATGGAAGAAGAGATTGAATGATACTTCCAGTAACACAACAGATATGGCCGATAGCTGGATCAGATGCTTTGTTGACAAGTACTCCGTAATTAATGAGTCAAGGTTTTGTATTTCAGATAGTCAACTTTGGGAATCTCTGCCGCTGTCAAATTCATTTGATGCGACAACTGACATGAAAAACATTTCGGCGAATGAAGTTCTAATTTTGCCTCTTTGTTGTGGAAGGTTTACTTCTAATCTATTGTTTTTTGTTCATGTGCTACTTACTATACAGTTGATATACTAGCTCGATATTATCAAAAGTAATTTTTACCTGTATGCAAGATTTGATAAAATTCCCTTTGCTTTTCAAACTGTATAGTTCCCTTTGCATGTTTTTGCACTTAGATGTGTAAATGTAAAAAAGAAAAGAGTCTAGCATTCTGGTAGCTGCTAATGCTCTGGATTAATATATTTCATTACATCTTATTTCAATTTATGAAGAGTGTCGGTTCTTTAATATCTTTTGTGAAGCTTCTTGTTTAGCGAATAAGTGGTAATGTTCCTATCGGAATAACTAGCGATCTAATATTTTACTAGTACAATATTTTATAATCTTACCCAGAATTAGGTAGGGCTAACATCACATCTTTCCTTTGATGGTCAATGTGTACACTTTATCACCTATAGAAAGCATGTCATGCTATCAACTATGTACACAAATATAGGTAGCATCCAACACCCCAACTTGATCATATTGTGATCTAAAAACAGTATAATAACTAATAAATAATAAATTTGAATTCCTTTGACAAGAACGAGTAAAAAACCTTTCCTCCTACTAATGTGATTCAAAATCTGTTGCTTTCTTGCTAATTCCTACATTTGTTTGAGTGTGATGGATAGAGATTTTTCCTGGAAACAGAAAATGGAGAAAATAAGAAATTTTACAGAAGTCACTGCGGTGAGGGAGGGGAAATGCAGGAGAAGAGGGAGTGAGGAACATATTAAGAAAACTGGGGTTCTGCATGTGACTTTGATATCTTGCTTCAAAAATTTCTTAAGCACACGTGATTAACCATTCCCTTTTCTACAGTGTAACAAACTGCAAATTGAATTTCTTAGTCATCCTAGAAAAAGATATGGAAAAAGAATGACTTGCCAGAATAAATGAACTATTTGGATAACAGAATAGCTAGGGAATTGAAAGCTGGAAAAACGGCGATCTTTGTATATCTCTAATGATTGGCAACACTCTAAAAAGTTAGACTTGTGAACTAAGCAGACTCTGGAGTCGGGTCTCCGTTCAACACTAATGTAGATGGCTTGGGACAAAAATTGTGTTTAATTCTTCTGACATTTTATGAGTAAGGTAGATTTCTAGGTCATTTTACGTATTCCAAGTAAGAGTATCACATTTTGCATCTGGTCAGTCTTTAATATCAATAATGCAAGTGAACTTTACATTTGCAGCTTGTGCAAGTATTTGATGGTTGCATCTGGTAGGGCATCTGTTTTCATTCTTCGCTCAAGGGTTGAAAGAATTATCAAGGTGTGAACTAATGATTGGTGATTGTCTTTCACAATTGAGTACCTGACATATTGTGGCCTTATATATATATTGCATGGATAAAATAAAAAATTGAGCTGATTTGAAATGTAGGTCTGGGATCACGCTGTTGGAATCATATGTGTGCAAGAGGCAGGCGGAATGGTATGCTTCCTGCACCAGCTTTTCTTTCACAAGTTCTAACTTCGTTTCTGGTTGAATGACGAATCCAGTAGATAGTTCCCTTACTGCTATATATTTTACATCGAGAAAACTAAGCAATGTAATATGGTAGGGTAACATGAGTGCTGAGTTGGAGATTAATAGAGTAGTTCAGGTCGAGTTTCAGTAAAGAATCTTATTCTGGTACATAAAACATTTTGTTATACGACCAAAAATCACCAAATGTAGATTTGTTGGTTAAGGTCAAATGGGAAAGCATTTAACTAGACAAACTTGAGACCATAAGTGTTTAGTTAGAAGATTAATGCAATGCTTCTTCAGAAGATTGTGGTGTAGAATTAAGAATTGAAAGTACACTGTTTATTTTTCATTATTACTTAATAGTTAGAGATGTCTTAGATTTTTTTTGAATTAATGTTTTGTCTTGATTCTTGAAAGTGATGGAAGTAGAGATACTTAAAAAATGTGAGAATGGCCAAAAAGTAAATCTAAATATTTAGCATGGCCTGTGAATATATGGTTATTTTGATTTCAAAAGTTTAAGCATCGATATTAATATAATTGTACGTGAATTGTATGTTCTTCACACACCTAAATTTGGTGCAGGTAACTAGTGTTCATTGCCTCAGAAAATGATGCAACTGTATGCATAAAAACACAAGAAACTAGGAAGATTGTATTTTTACAAATTTAGTTCCAGAACTATGTGCCTGTTCCATCAGTAAGTGATAGGACACCCGTTAGAAAAATTAAGATCACTAACCCTTAATTTATTGAAGTAATCACGTGGAATATTTAATTGTTAGAAATATAAGTCGCACTGAATGTGTAATATGTCAATGCTTCTAAACCTAGAAGTTCACTATTTTATGGAGTAATAAAGCTTAATACACACCCAGTATATAAGCATATTTAAAAAGTGTATGATTTCAGTCTAAAATATCCATAATATTTCATCCTGTAACTGAAAATATGCTCTTTAAATGGATGAAGTATATACGAGTGGAAAGAATGACCATAAATTAATAAAATTCTGTTGGACGAATAAAAGAGCATTTCTAAGGGGTATAAGTGGGGCTAAAAGAAGCAGATGTTTCTTGTGTAGCTGAAATCGTTTTAATTGAATCATTTCCCAGCCGTCTTTAGTTGCATAGTGGTAGAAGTACTCACATAAGCACAGGTACACACAACACATCAATACCAATGCGTCATGGTGTGTCATTTATGATAGTACTGACAAAGAACCAACACAATTTCATGGCAAAAATACTTGAATAAGTGGTTTGTTAACACGCATATTGCACCTTGGTGTTAATTATGAATCTATGTCATAGTAAGAAGCATGTTATACTGACATGATTCTGTTTTCTAGTTCCCTTACCTTAGTAGCATCAATATGACAGGATTCTTCCTCTTTTCCTGTATATAGCATGTCAAAAATTTTATAATACTTGTGTATCTTATGATAATTAATATGTATCTGATGCGTACAGTTTGGACTACAAACAATTTTAGCTGTATATTCATAATAGAAGTGACTCGTTTTCAGGTTACTGATTGGGAAGGGAGAAAAATTGATCTTGCAGCAGATCAAGATGATCGAAGGGCCCTATTTCCTTCAGGTGGCGTTCTCGTAACAAATAGAAGTGTACATGACCAGATACTTGGGTTGATTTCTTCCAGCAAGTCCGTTGCTTGATAGCATGCGGCTCGCAAACTAACATCTGCTATATTTTATTCACTCCGGATAGGAATTGATTCCATACGGAAGTTATTACATTCGGTGAGATCTTACCACCATTTCTATTGACCTCATAGGTGTCATACGGATCTGTAGTATTTGCTTTAATTCATTGCTTATAGTCTCTGATATTAGGTTGATTCCTCATCATTAATTTTGTCTCAAGAATGATGCATTATAATCTGTCCATCTTTTTCGTACATATATACAGTATGTATATGAACATCCTGACTTTTCAAATCTGTTTAGAAGTGGCAAATGCCTGGAATGGTTCCTCTACTAAGGACTGATACAAATAGCCAAATAATTTGAAACACGACACTAGCTCGGCCTGTCCCTGACATTAAGATGTCCTTTGTCAAGAAACTAAAGACATTACGATTTTTGAGTTTCCACCAGAAACAAAACCGACTCTTCAAATGGTGGCAATAATCAAATGAAGTGTGAATGAAATTAAAAATTGATACAAAATTGTAGCCGAGACCAGGTATTGCCCAAAATCGCTATATGATTTATTAAACTTGCTTATTTACAATATATTTTATATTTATCAATGTCAAGCTGCTGTGGTCCTGACAACCCTACGCAGAGGCTTACGCTTTGTATCTCAATATATTGATTAACAAAATATCTCCGCTTTACAACGATGGATAAATAAAATATTTTGGTATGTAATGACTTGCTTAAGAATCAAGGCCGTTAAGTCTAATAAATAAAATGAATTAACTATTTTAAAGTCAGGCAAACTAGTTTAGTGCATCTATAATGGATCTCTAATGAGAGTAATTCTTTAGCTAAAATTCAATTTAACATTTCGTAAATATAAATTATAAAAATTATACAAAAAAAGATGCACTACAATGGTTCATTTTACTTAGCAAAAAATTTAGTTAACCTCCTTATGTTATATTTGTTGAACCACTAGCACGTGTAGCAATATTTCACATCATTTGTTATCATATCAAAATAACATATTCTATTTATAATGATCTGAAATAATAATAACATACTATTTTAAAATATTATCAATTATTATAGTCAACTTAATTGGACAAGGTTCGACAAATTTTAAATAATCAGTTATTCATGTTATTTTAGCTAACTATTTTAGCCAACACCATTAGAGTTGCTAAAACAAGTTTCTCTGGTACGCCCTCTCATTTCTTTACACTTTTTTTTGGTACGTCACTCTCATTTATTTACATACAAAAAATAGTAACATTTTATAATATAAAATCCAATCACATTCATTACTTTTCTTCTATATACCTACTTTATACCCACTTTATACATTAAATATTGATTGGTCCATCACTTTACTCATTTTTCTTACTTTTCCCTATTAATTTACACTTTTTTTAAATTCCGTGTCGTCCCTCAATGTAAAGAATTGAGGGGAACGGAAAGAGTATTTTGTGGAACAATCCTTTTAAAATTATTACTGAGAAAGAAGAAAGTAAGATGGATCGATTTCTTCTTGTCAATTGTTACATTTCATCTAGGTTATGAAATTTTGTAGTTGAATTGTACTCTATAGATAATTTATTCTAAAAATACGGTTTTAAAATTATTATTTTACTATAATACATTATTTCTATTTTTATTTTTTTCAGAAACAGTTTGTCTGAATTTTTTGGGCAAAAATAGGATATTGCAAACAAAATCAATGTTCAATGCAAGTCCGATCTAATGCAATATTTTTTATAAGAATCGTTTAAAAAATAGTTGTTGAATTACTATTATTTACAAAACGTACGAAAAAAATTGAATTTATTTCTCAATTGTATATTCGCAAATATTTTTATAAAATATTATAATAATAAATAAGTTTAGAAAAATTAATTTTTAAAAAAAGGGGAAATTGTTTAATGAGTGATTGATATTCAAGTAGTTAGACATAGGGTTCGTTTAATTTATTTTAAATTTTAAAAATAAATAACTATTTAAGATAATATATAAATGAGAAAAAAAAACATTATTAGGTTGATCTTAAGGAACTTAACTCAGATTATGATGTTTTGTAATAGGCAAATTTATAAATAAATATAATTTTTGTAATTATAATAATATTCTAGTGTATTTGAGAAAACTACTTTAACGGACTATCAGCATGAAACTCTATATAAATATACGGGAAACTCTGTATAAATATACCCCTTCAAGTTAAGTCATTTATAAAGTCATCAATGTTAAATAATATTGTTATAGTATAGTATAAGATTCTGTTAGGGCCTAATCTATTAAAATTTTAGATGAATTGGTTATTTAATATGATATTAGAGCTGAGTTTAGAAAAGTTCTCAGGTTCTAACCTTCCCATAATATTATTAACTAGTTTTGATTGTTAAGTAATCAATTCATCTAAATTCTTAAAGTGTCAGAGAAAGACTTTAAAGTGTCAGAAAAAACCCTACAATTTTATAAATAAATATAATTTCTCATAATTATAATAATATTATGTTGCATTTATATGAAAAAACTAATTAATTTTATTAACATGAAACCCATATTATTATAGCATCACATGGTTTGCCACTAATTAAGTTGCAAACTAGTCAACGTTATAATAGAATCACAGGACTTGCAAGTATTAATGACAGTCTTTCTGATTCGTAAACTCTCATTTTATTTCTTCTAATGTTTTTATTAGGTTTAGAAGTTCCTTTTCATTTCTTCCGCAACGTAATACACAAGGATTCATAAGTACTCCATATGTAGTTCAATTAATAGTAAGTACTACTGTAACAATCTTAAACAAAGATGGTACATAAAATAACTTGTGCCTGGAGTCAAACCAAACACAGGAAGAATTTCAGATAAGGTAACCTCTCTAGTTCTGTCTTCTTGCCTACCTTTACTCCTACAGCCTCATCAAAGCAAACAAATCTTATACTCATATTAAGCATGCTCATCCGGTCTTTCACTGTCCAGACAATTTCTTATATCCATTTCAGACATTAGTTACTTCTAAAAATAGTTACAAAATCACCTTTACCGTTGATAAATTATAATATTAGTATAAAATTACTAGTTCAGTCTTGACTATTTTAAAATTCTGATTCCGTCGATAATTATTTGTGCAAGAATCATACACACACGCAAATGTAGCTTCAAGTTGACACTGTAATGTGTGGATGAAAGAGAGTCAATGTTACATCTGTCGTGCAATTTTGTGACAATTTCCTTTCTTTTTGTGGGCTAATAAAACAAGCCGAAATGTCAAAAACACATGCATGAGAGTAACACAATAATATAAAAAGACATAAATTCACTTTTGGAACATCTGTACATACATACTTGTTCAAGATTGTCAAGAGCTTTTTTCTTTGGGCGGTCGAGGCTGAAACAAACTTTGTGGCTCTTGGTGCTCAGGCTTTGTTCTAGTCAATTTCTTGCATTACCGCCCCCCCTTCAGATCGCTCAATACACACACACACACACACACACACACACATGTAGATATAAATGTTATTTGAATTTGCTGAATTATCCGTTATTTTCGTTCGTCTTTATCTCTATATTTCAATGATAGTAAGACATTTTTAGAGAAAAATGGTTTGTCGTAAAAGCCATTTCAAGAGCTACGTACTATAAATTGCTGGATATCAATTGAGCCATCGCTTTGTAATTTATTCGTATCTTATACTATATGTTTATATGATATAATTTGTAGATTCTTAAAAGTGAAGGGTCCTGAAAACGTCTAGTCGTGTATAAGAAAAGAGGGAATGCATTTTCGACGAATAATTGAAATTTTTATTTTTGTTTATACTTTCCTCTCATTTTTTTACACTTTATTTCTTCTTTACATTTCAATTTACTCAGTCTAAATTATACTTTTTCTTAACCTCAGTGGTCAAACTCAATGTAAAAAATTGAAAGGTACAGAGAGAATATATTAAAAAAAGAAAAAAGAAACGAAGTATTATAAAACAAATATAATCAGAATGATGGATAACATATTGAGTGATCCAGACACAAAAAATTGAAACCTAAAATAAACGGATTATGTGACGCACAAGTGAGGTGATGCTGAGATGCATGAGATTTAACATGTAAAGTGAGAAGTTTGACTTGAAACAATAAATGAGTACACAAAAAGGTACAGAGACAACCTTCCATGCATACGAGAAGAAATTTATGTCAAGCTAAAAGCTGGCTATTTATATCATTCACGTTCTACTACTGTAGACCTATACGGACTACAGGCTTAAATTTGTGGTTGTATTTTTTATTATCTTTTTGCTGATTCGGGTGGTTGATATAAATAAAAGACATGTATAAAAATTGTACCAGAAAAATAATGTTAAGGATCAATGAGAACAGGTTTTATATAGTGCATGTTTGAAGTATTTTAAATAATTCAATTTTTATCTTAAAAAAATAAGTCTTATGTAAGTAATAACTAAATGACCTTCTTAGAGTATCTCCTCTTTTCAGCCCGACCAGAACATGTTAAAATTGATATTTGTTAACGAAATAATTTGGTATTAACAAAGTTTGAGATTCGTCGCCGGAATCAAGATCTATGGCGGTGGTTCTTCGCCGAAAGGTCGTCGGAGTATGGTGGTTGTGATGAATTGGGGCTGAGATTTTAAGGGTTTTCTCGGTGGTGGCTCGCTGAGCTCTTCGTTTCCAACCCCCTACAATGTGCATACGTACCCCGTATTTATAGGGGACCAAGCCCTACGTAGTTCTTCGGGAGCAAGTAACCTATATGGGTTGGTTTCTGATTTCCGAGGCCCACTAGGATACCTGATCCGTCTTTTAGAATTTGTTTTCGACTCGCTTTAGGATTGTCCAACGATGAGGCATAGTCACAAAGGCCCAAAGCTCGTCTATGCTTTAAGGACTTCACGGATAATAAGGAAACTTCCCTCGTCGAGTACTAGTCCTATCTGTTACCAGTTATTTCCTTATTTCATAGACGCAGGTATAGCCATGACTTACCCCAAATGTCAGATGCATCCTTGTCCCCCGAATGAGAAGCTCCCACCAGATTGCAGGACAAGTGATCTCAACCGTTTAGGTGCAAAGTGCAGGATTACTCCAAAGTTCCTCAATGAGGACGCACCCATTGAGTACACGAACAGAGCTCCCAAAGCACACAGCAAGGTTCACCCCACATCCCCAATGAGGACGCGCTCATTGAATACAGGAGGAGGCCTTCAGCACATAGGCATACCTCTGGAGGCCTTCAACCACGGACATCCCCCTCCTAGGGCACATTCGAGGAGGGAATTCTTCAATCATCAGGCTAACCCCTGGAGGCCTTCAATCACGGACATCCCTCACTTAGGGCGCATCCTAAAGGAGAAATCTTCAATAAGATATCAATATTAAATCAAGAGAATCATCCTTCAATGTCAAGTTGCCACTTCGTACCATGAGGGTGCGCCCTCAAGGGGTGGACGGCTAGAGGGCGCGCCCTCTCCCTTACCGAGGGCAAGCCCTAAGCTTCTTTGCGTCAGTCCAATGTCAATGTAGCTCTTATTCTCTGTCAAATCATCCATTCATGTGAAATTGTCAATCACACCAAGAGGACGCGTCCTCAGGGGTTGGACGACCAAAGGGGCGCACACTCTCCCCTATGAGAACGAGTCCTGAGCTTTCCTTGCACCAATTCAATCCCTAATTGCAACTTGGATATCCCCAATTGATTATTATTTGACCCGAATTTACCCTAAAAACTCAATACCGAATTTTGGCTATGACAACTACCCCCCAATTCCTTGTAAAATCAGAGATGAAGCATGGAATTTTCAATCTTCAAAGTGCCAAAATTTCTTCATAACCTTTGTTTCTTTAAGGCGCGCCTTTATGTTCTTTCCCTGAAAAAAAATACTATATAGAGGGCGTGTCCTTCAAGAGGGCGCGTCCTTCAATTTTTTGGTCATATATCTTCGAGAATCCTAACATTTAGAAAGGGATAACACCTGCACACAACACCTCTAAGCTTACATGAGCTAACTCAGTGTAAGAAACAAGAGATATTGTGTACAAATGTAAAACCTCTCTAAAGGCCCGTCCTCAAGTAAAATATTCATTTAATGAGGGTGCGTCGTCTTCTAATGTTAATAGGTACGGATTCCTTCAGTTGTCCCAAGATTCAAAGAATGGAGTGACTTGTGTAGATATAGATACACCCTTGTATGTATACTTGTACGGTGGTCTAATCAATTTGTACTACTCCACCCGATGGCTGCCACGTGTTTCACCTACTACTTTCCTTTATCCTCTTTTATAATCCTTCTTCTTTCTTATTCCTTACTCTTTTGTTTTCTCTCTTTCTCTCTCTCCACCACCGCTGTTATGCATTCCCAGTAAAGACTCAAGTCGATTCCCCGCTAAAATTCAACTTTATTGGGCAATTCTTGTTCTCCAAATCAAAAGGTACGCAGATCTACTCTCATTCTTCAATTTTACCATGTATCACAGCCACAATAGACTTGTAATGGTTCTCGATGTTTTTGGTGTTCTTGAGTTATATATGTATGTATAGCCATGTATGTTAGTACTTGATCTTTATCTTCTGCTTACGCAACACGCACACGTCATCTTATCTTTTTCTTCATTAAGCATCACAAATGGGTTTTATGATAGAGGGTGCGCCCTTTAGACGAGGACAATTGTGTTGATGGCGCGTCTTTACCAGTGATTCATTTGTATATGTTCTACCCTTTCATTCTATCTGCAATCGACCATCTCTTCTGTACTTGATCACCACAATTGCTTCTTCATTGTAGCCGTCTCTTAACTTGTTTTCTGATCTTCTATAGGAATGGATGGATTACCAAAAGGCATTGGAATCAACTTGAGAAAGGATCATGTTGCCTTAGACAGCTCCAAAGCAAGGAAAACGCATCTTCAAGACAAGAAAGATCAAGCATTCACCACGAAGAAGTCTCTAAAAAGAAAGCAGGAAAAGACCAATCCTACTTCCCAAATAGAGGGCGCGTCCTTGAAGAAAGCTAGGATGTACACGCCCTTGAAGAAAGTCAGGACATCTGAAATCTCTTCTCTGGTAGCCACTCACTTGAGTCCCTTAGCCATTGTAATATCCCAAAATTTTGTAATATTTGAAACCCTGATGAATAGTAAATTTGCTGATGAAAATATTTTCAGACCACACTATGTGGAAGACATGGAATGAATGTTTCGAAGTTATATTATTGATGTATAGGAAGAATAAGAGAATGTAACGCAATCAGAATCAGGAGATTCCCATTCGAGTTTTAAATCACTATTCATCGGACAATCAAGGATGTATTGATTTGATCGTTTTGAGAAAGTATGTAGAATAAGAAATCCATAATCACATATTAAACCAAGGTTATGAAAAGATCAAGGTTGGTACAGAGAAACGTTTTTAAAATCACTTGAACCTATCGCGAAACTTAGCGACAAAACAAAAGCGTAACGAATTATGGATTAAACCCTAACAGAAGGAGAAGTATCATATAAGATCATCAAGTGTAACATATAAGAGGATTGATGACACAAACCATGACATAAGCATGACACATGAGGATGACATGGGGGATGACAAAGTGATGACAAGGTGATGAATCACCACCTTGTCACCACTTTCACCACAAACCACAAGCTAAATGACATGTGTCCTTGGATGAAAAGGCCAATTAGAGACCACACAATTAAATAGCTTGTATTTAGTTTTTATTAGACAAAGAAAAGAAAGAAAATAAAATCAAAAGAGAAGCATAAAGAAGAAGCTTCAATATTCGGCAATTTCCTTAAACCAAGGATAAGAAAAAATTTCATCCACTTCTACTCCACCATAAATCATGATCTTGGGCTCTAAATCACCCTCATACATAGACTAAGGTAAATCCTTGATCCTAGCTTCATCCATGATTGTTATCATGCTCAAAAGGTGAGCTAAAGTTGATGATGAATAGTAGAATGAATAGTAATGTTTGATTTTCTTGTTTTGATCTTGAAGTTTAAGGCTTGTAAAGGATAATCAAGGAGCAAGGAAGATTATACTATCCATCTATAGTCTATATTAAGTACCAAGGAAGGTATAAACCCTCTCACACTTTTACTTATACTTTGATATTAGTGACTAAATTGATAATGATTAGTGATAGTGTGATGTAGAAGTGATATGCTTGTTAAGAATGACGTTTAGTAGATTGATTGATGGTTGAGCTTGTGAATGATGGTATGAACATGTTTAGACAGAAATAAGTTGGTTTAGATGTGAAATTTGAGTTATGATTGCTTGGGTATTGATTGGTGAATTGATTGGAGTGTTTTAAACACGGGAATCACGATTAAGCGTCGTTACCATGTCAGATTTTCTTTAGGAAGTTGGACAGAGACCACGGTTACCTTCTAGACCTAACTATAAGGCTTTCTGACCATGATCATGTAGGTCTTGTGTCGTAGTTTGTTTTGGCGAAATAATCGTATCGTTTCGATTTACGGTTTAGGAGAAACACCCGTTTTAGTGAAAGCGGCTTCGGATAACTAAGTAGTTCACTATATGAATTTTGAGCTTATGATCAAACTCCTTAAAAATGGAATTGGGTCATGATATTAAAATGGATACGAGCATGGACAGTTAGGAAAGGAACCGAGAAGGTTTCGTTTTAAATAGATGATTTTTCGATTTTATAAAAATGCGGGAACAAAAGTTGCGCAAGTGAAATACCCTTAAGGGGATGGTTAAAAACAATGAGTTGGTAATTGTAAAGTACTTGGGTTTTGTGAATAGATTTCCACCCAGACTTTTGACTTAAGAGTTCACGGAATGTCATGAGGTTATAGGTGACCAAGAGTGGGACATTTAATTTTCATTAATAGAACTTTAGTGCTTAAGTTAATAGCACATTAATTGGTAATAAGTTCATACCTATCAACGAGCTAGTTTACGCTCGGGGAACAATGATTAAGTTCGGTTCCAGTTTAAAGGATAGGATTCATCATGGGACTGGAAGGGCTTACACGGCAATGAAACATGTGTCGGGGTAGTGACCATAATTATCAAGGCTTACCTGGTGATGAAACAGGCGCCGAGGTAGTGACCTTGCGTGCAAAGGCTTACACGGTAATGAAACAAGTGCCGATGTAGTGACCTTATATCACAATGGGCCCGAATGCGGCCAGGGTGATAACCGAACAGGAAATCGTCCTTCTACTAGTAGAGAAGTTATGTTTCGATACAACGTCTGATCACCGTGTATCGTGTGTTCCAGAATGTCCCCTCCCTCCAATTGGAGTTGTGCTGCACATTGTAACGAAAGCCTAGGCGCTGAGTTACTGATAATGTGGCAGTGATGAGTAATGATGTTCCTCATACAGTAGAGGTACCGTATGACCTGTTTTGACGAAAAGAATATTTAAACATATCGTTCGGTATATGAACGGAGTTTCAAAAGTTTTCGATTATGAGATAAGCTACATATATGATTATGCTGCTTTTATATTATTGATGGGCTTAGTGCTCACTCTTGTTTTCCTTTATATATATATCACAACACAACAGCTAGCGTAGATGGCCGGGATCCGCTATAGCGCTCGGAAGCGCATTCGGGATATACAGACCACCCGTAGCATGGTTGTTGCAGTACATCAGGTAGAATTAATGAGTTGGTTCGGAGTGCAACTCTGGTTGCTCCGGTTTATTTATAAGTATCATGTATGTATATTAATGAACAAGAACAAACTTTTGCGCTGCCTTTCTGGTTTCACATAGAGATCATACTGGCTGTAGATTGCAAGCATTTACTTCTGGGTTGTAATAACTTTAACTTATGGATCATATGACTACTGTTTTTGAAAATTCGTTTCTGAGACATAACTGGCGTGAGTATATTGATGGTGGGGTCACCATGTGTGTTGATTTATTATAATACGATTCAAGTATCAAGTGTTTGTACGGAATAAGGGAACGTGACAACCTAGATCTCCGACCCCGGATCTGGGGGTGTTACAACCATCCATTTTGTTAAGGATGAAGATATCTCCAAATGGAAGGCTAGGACTCCTTCATAGGAAAATGAGGCTTTAAGCAAAGCTTCTGTTGAGATTCTCGTTGCTTCTCTTATGCCCCATTCTGCTATAGAGAAAGAGAGGCCATGCCTTCAAACTTTGCACGCCAAAAAGAAAACACTCTCCTAGCAACTGAATGATCATTCCAAAATAATGAAAATGATGAAGCTGGTGAGAGATGTTCATATTAACTCTCTTAAAAAAGAAGTCAATAATACTACTGAAATCCTGAATGCTTTGAACACATCATATGAGGCTCTTGAAAAGGAGAAAGACAAGCACAAGGTTCAACTACATAATCTCATTGAGGATCAACAGAGTGGATGGGCTGAAGAGAAACAAAGGATCAAGGACGCGTCCCTTGCAAATGGTTTCAGGAACTATGTTTCTGGCTTCTTGGCAGTTGGTCCTGGCTATGACTTCTCCAAGTTTGGTGAGGATACAGTTGCTTGGATTGAGAAATTTAAAGTTGATGAAGCTGCAACCATCAAAGCCAAACATATCAAACTTGGAATTGAGGATGGACCACTTGAAGAAATTGGGGGCGCGTCCTCTGAAGATGCACCTCCTGATGATGAACAAGATGCTAAGGATCAGGGAAACCAATCTCCTAAGGCCGATGTTGTTCTTGAAAAGCCTTTAGATGATGTTGCTAAAGCAAGTAATACTGCTGCTGAAAACATCTCTACTCCTCTTGCTGATGACACTCAAGACGCGTCCTGAGGCTTGATATGATCTTTATTTCTTTTTCTAAGTCTCCTGAATATTATTGAGGTGCAGGTCCTCACTTCTAAGCCTTGCAAGTTGTATTTGATTTGTCTGTGCTTTCGGTAACTCCACGGGATATGTTTCCCAAAATTATATTCTCTAGTTGCATTATCTTGCTTGTCATACTTGCATGTCAAATAGGAAGAGTTCCGTATTTTATCATCTAACTGAGGGCGCGTCGTCCTATAGGACTCGTCACCATAGAGGGCGCGCCCTATATGCATAAACAAACCATCTCGAAAGTTTTAAAAATTTCATCACCTCAACTAGGACTAGGGAAAGTGTATATGAACTACCCCCCTAGACTAGGAGGTAATTAATTTACCTTGTAGGTTATTATTCAGTCATTTCCCGTCTTCAATCAACTATTAGTAGAATGGTGAACCAAAGCATCACCTTGTTGAAAATACTCCATCAAGCGCTTACATGACTATTCGGGGGCCTCACCCTCAAAAGTTTCATTAAAACTTTAGGGGGCACTCTCCGGTCACAAAATACTTCGAATCTTGACCCACGAAAGGGGCATCTCAATGTGAGGAATCTCTGGAAGAGGCATCTCGCTAAAAGGCATCTCACGAAGAGGCATCTCACTAAGAGGCATCTCCTAAGGAGGCATCCGTTAGAGGGGAATATTAGTCACTACTATCTTCTATATAATTTATCGTGTAGAGGGCCTTCACCAGACTAGCCTAGGGCCGCACCTTAGCGCCTCTGTTCGGCGAAGGGGCACACAAAAGGCGTTAATTGTATCTTCAAACATCTTTTTATGAAGAAGCATCCCCGTAAGGATATTATGTTGTTCATAGGAAGGCCCGGAAGATGCATCAGTACTACCCCCCAGCGTCGTGAGGGCGCGCCCTCTTGCGTAGGGCGGCCTAAATGGACGAGGGCAATGTCGGAGTCCCTTCTAATCTTTAATCCATTTTAAAATAGCATTCTCCTGTGGAGGGGCTCACTCATGACCTTGGGGCCGCATCTTGCTGATCAGGGGGCGCATCCTAAGGTCCATGGGGCCTCTACTCCAAATATTTTTTTTCTTTCTGAAAGCAACTTCAGGACTTGTACAATCATGTTTAAAGTCGAAGCCTTAGCATATGAGACTAATACGTTTATGGTGTGCCTTGAAGAGCATATCTCCTGAATGTGTGGACGCGTTCTCTGAAGATGAAGGTTTTGTCCTCGCGGAGGGGCTCACTCATGTCCATGGGGCCTCGGCCTGTAATCATGAGGCACTCACTATGGACCACGAGGCCTCTACTACAATGACTTCCTTTCTTCTGAAACTCAAGTAATAAATTCTTCTTGTAAACATTGGAGTCCACCTAAGCATAGTGTTTTTCTTTGAGAGCACGTCCTTTTCCTTTGAGGGCACGTCCTGTGTGTTTTGACGCTGATCATTCCACACAAGCTTCCAATCATGCCTTCATCGGTAGTAACTCATATACCCTCAATCTTGATCTCGACGGTCCACCGAATTGTCAAACGGAGGGCTCGCTCATGTCCATGGGGCCTCGAACTGTAATTCTCTCGAGAATCAGGGGGTACGCTCTATGGTCACGGGGCCGCTTTCCCATATTATTTATCGAATTGTCACTTGAGGGGGTTCGCTCATCTCCATGGGGCCTCGACCTGTAATCAGGGGGCTCTCTCTTTGGATAATGGGGCTTCACCTCCATATTATCTTCCTCTAACAATCACTGGAGTTTATGCTGAGCAGTAGTTCTTTAACCTGAGGGCGCACCCGATGCGTCCTTTGGGAGAAACGACAATCTCGGTATATCTGACATGTTGAGGGAGCACCCTTGAAGTAGAGGGCGCGTCCTCACGGATTGGGACACAGAGCTTGATAAGTTTTGAGATATTTTCCCAAGCATGATTCATCACCTGTCAAAAAACTCAATAATCGGAAATTTTAGAAGTTACCCGGAGGACGCGTCCTAGAGGTGTGGTCTTGAAAAATCATTGAATTTTTGCAAGAGTTGTTGGAAACCTTCTGACCATCGAGCACCACCCTTAGGGCGCGCCCTAAGGGTTCTTGGGGATTTTCCTTCACAATCTTCTTCCTGCAATAATTCAAGGAACAGATAACAGAAACCACAACAAAGCAAGATAGGTGTTACCTTGAGGGCGCGTCCAGAAGATGATGACGTGCTCCTGATAATTGTGCCTTCTTTTTAGGATCTTACTCGGAATCACCCCCAATATACATGGAAACATCCTTCAGATAGAATTGCCTTGATACCTTCTTCTCCAGATCTTCTTCGAACTCCCAGAAAGGAATCATCGTCTTGAAATCACCATCTTTGGATCTTCCTCCTTGCAGCCAGCATGAAGTCGTATCCATGGCCATCCTTCGAATCTTGGTAGACCTTCTTCTAAAATCTTTCATCATGATGAGATATCTCTTCCTCCTGAGATTATGATCTTGATCAGCACCCCTCCATCTAGCGCCAATTTCTTAACGGAGGAATTTGGTATTAACAAAGTTTGAGGTTCGTCGCCGGAATCAAGATCTATGACGGTGGTTATTCGCCAGAAGGTCATCGGAGTATGGTGGTTGTGATGAATTGGGGGGTGAGATTGTAAGGGTTTTCTTGGTGGTGGCTCGCTGAGCTCTTCTCTTCCAACCCCCTACAATGTGCCTACATACCCCGTATTTATAGGGGATCAAGCCCTACATAGTTCTTGGGGAGCAAGTAACCTATATGGGCTGGTTTCTGATTTCCGAGACCCACTAGGATACTTGATCCGTCTTCTGGAATTGGTATTCGACTCACTTTAGGAATGTCCAACGATGAGGCCTAGTCACAAAAGCCCAAAGCTCGTCTATGCTTTCAGGACTTCACGGAAAAAGAAACTTCCCCCGTCGAGGACTAGTCCTATCCGTTACTAGCTATTTCCTTATTTCATAGATGCGGGTATAGCCATGACTTATCCCAAATGTCAGACGAATCCTTGTCCCCCGAATGAGAAGCACGCACCAGATTGCAGGACAAATGATCCCAAGCGTTTAGGCACAAAGTGCAGGATTACTCCAAAGTTCCCCAATGAGGACGCGCCCATTAAGTACATGAATAGAGCTCCCAAAGCACACGCCAAGGTTCACCCCACATCCCCAATGAGGATGCGCCCATTAAATACAAGAGAAGGCCTTCAGTACACATGCATACCCCTAGAGGCCATCAACCACAAACATCCCCCTCCTAGGGCACATCCTAGGAGGGAACTTTTCAATCATCAGGCTAACCCCTGGAGGCCTTCAATCACGGACATCTCTCCCTTAGGGCGCATCCTAAAGGAAAAATCTTCAATAAGATATCAATATTAAATCAAGAGAATCATCCTTCAATGTCAAGTTGTCACTTCGTACTATGAGGGCGCGCCCTCAAGGGTTGGACGACCAGAGGGCGCGCCTTCTCCCTTACCGAGGGCAAGCCCTAAGCTTCCTTGTGTCAGTCTAATGTCAATGTAGCTCTTATTCTCTGTCAAATCATCCATTCTTATGAAGTTGTCAGTCACACCAAGAGGACGCGTCCTCAGGGGTTGGATGGCCAAAGGGGCGCACCCTCTCCCCTATGAGGACGAGCCCTGAGCTTTCCTTGTATCAATTCAATCCCTAATTGCAACTTGGATATCCACAATTGATTATTACTTGACCCGAATTTATCCTAAAAACCCAATACTGAATTTTGACTATAACAATATTTATTAGTAACATATGTAAGTTAGTACATAGATATTTATGTCAATTTCAACAATAATATTTATATTGATTCTTAAATTATATTTTAATCATATTTAAAATCTAATTATGACAAACGTTTAAATTCAATCATGTGCTATAGAATTTTTTATTAACAATACTTGAAATTTATTTATTAATTTCCTAATTATATAGTGGCAAGTTTGATAATTAACCTAATAAATTTCTATGTAATTCTAAATCTAGTAAAATCGCATCTTAATACTTTCATATTTAAGAAAAATACCTTAATATAATATATCAATATAATATCGTTGAGAAAATGTACCTAGAGGTTGAACTAAGGAAATTTCTTGAGGTAGTAGGTAGTAGTGTGTTTTAGTGTAAATTGTTAACGACAACATTGTAATTATACATAATTCCTGAAATTACACAGACACCCTTGTGTCTTTGTACGAGCTTTAAGCATACTCCGAGGTAACTTACATGAGGATGATCTCAGGATCCTAAATCTTATTTTTTTTTGGTCGAAAAATTAGTAATAATTGACAAATCATTTATCTGTGAAAAATCTTTCCATTAAATCAAATTTTAAAAATAAAAAATGAGGATGAATGGAATGAAGTGATAATTTAAATGTACATAAATCACAATTAATCATATTTGCAAAATAAATATATTAAAACACTTTACATTCATCCCATGTCAAGAACAAGGACACGGGAAAAGGAGGGATAGCTTGAAATCAATGACACAAACTTAACGATGTAATCCCCGTCTTCCTCAATTCTTTACATTGAAGGGACATCATAAAATTTAAGAAAAAATGTAAATTTATAGAGAAAAGTAAGAAAAATGTGGTGAGACCAATCAATATTTAATGTATAAAGTGGGTATAATGGAGGAAAATAGTGAATGTGATTGAATATTATATTATAAAATGTTACTATTTTTGGTATGTAAAAAAATGAGAGGGACGTATCAAAAAAAAATTGTAAAAAAATGAGAGGCATGGAGGAGGGAGTAACAAAAACTAAAATTCAAGATTCACATTCACTAAATTCAGCACTTCACTAGGGACTATGAGCCCACAAGCCTACATTATTGAAACATTAGTGTGACATAACTTTTCCTCTGACTTTGCCTTTTTTATTTAAACACAAGCTCCTTGCTGTGTTGTCTGTTTAAAGCATACACCAATCACAATAATACACCTTATCCCTCAACACCTCATTTATAGAAAGGGGTTAATGAGCTATTTGTACGATACATAAACTTTCAGTTGGGTTACCAGTTCAAAAAAGTTTTCAGTCAAACACTTGAACAATAAAAATATTTCAAACAGATTACTACCGTTTCGTTCCGTTAAATGCACTAATGGACTGCTGATGTGGACGCTGACTTGGCTGACGTGTACTACAATTCTATCACTTAACTTTATATCAATTTTCAGTTGGGTTACCATTCAATTTATATGCTTATAAGTGTATTTTTTTTTTGAATTTGTAATTTTGTTCGGATGATTAGAATTTAATTTAATTTAAAATTGAACATACTCATTCAATTTATATGCTTATAAATCGATATAAGTGAACAATGTTTTTTAAAGATATCACGTTTTTTCAATCCAAAGTGTAATTTTTTCAATTTGTAATTTTTTTAGGATGATTAGAATTTAATTAGATTCAAAATTGAACATACCCATTCAATTTATCTGTTTATAAATCGATACATGCGAACAAATATTTTACGATATCATATATTTTTTCAAACCAAAATGTATTTTTTTTTGAATTTGTAAATTTTTTCGGATGATTAGAATTAAATTTAATTTAAAGTTGAACATACCCATTCAATCACATAACATACCCCTTGAAAGTTTTCTTTGAATTGGTAATTATTTTCGGATGATTAGAATTTAGTTTAATTTAAAATTTAACATACCCACTCAATTTATATATTTATAAATTGATACATACGAACAAATATTTTAAGATATCACATTTTTTTCAATCCAAAATGTAATTTTTTTAATTTGTAATTTTTTCGGATAATTAGAATTTAATTAAATTCAAATTTTAACATACCCATTCAATTTATATGTTTTTTCAACAAATATTTTTAAAAAATTCAGTTCAAATTTTAAGTGAAAGTTTTTTTTCGTTCAGTGACCTAATTGAAAGTTTTTTCGTTCAGTGACCTAATTGAAAGTTGATCAGTACTTTAACGACGCTCCGTTAAAGTCAAACCAATTTTAACGGCAGTGAAAATTTATGACTGTACAGTGTTGCGATTGAAAATAATTGTTACTTAAATTATGCGATTGAAAGTTTTTTTGGACTGGTAACCCAACTGAAAGTTTATGTATTGTACAGTACTGAAATAGCTCGTTAACCCTTATAGAAAGTTGTCCCCCTTATATTTCGCCACGTACTACCATCTTCTCTTAGTCAAACCTGCTTGGCATTAAAACAAGCAAGCCATGCAGATAAAATCAAGCATTATTTTATTTGTACGTAACAGTACAGTTATCCTATTAAATATTCGGACACGTGTCAGTTGTCACTGCCGAATCTCCGGCCATTTTTCCGGCATCATCGCCGGAGTTTTACTGTTGGGATTTGTGAAACATAATCCAAGTCCTCGGTGCAATTGCTTTATATTTACTTGATTGTCTGTCTAGCTCTTCGACATATAAAATAATGTGATTAAATAATAGGAGTACTTATAAGTAGTTCAAATGGGCAAGTACATTATTGAATTAAGCACTTTTTTAGTTTGAAAGATTGGATTTTGCTGAAATTAGCAGTGTGTTGATTGGTTTGGTGTAAATATCTAATGACGATTAGTAGGCTGATTAAAATATATAATATTTTATATTATCAATGTTTCTAGAAAGTCTTTGTTGTCACTATTTATATGTCACACCAAAACAGCAACTTAAGAACAATTTTTGAAAAATCGAAAATTTTTAGAACAATTTCACGTCCTTTTCAAACTTAACAAATTTTGGACATTTTAAGTTCGAACACTTGATAAATAAAAATTAAATATTTTTGAGCTTCAGATGAAGTTATTAAATCCTAACTAATAAATACTAGTAGTACTTGCAAATAATTAGAGTAGCAAGGTCTCACTCGGATAAACGATTTTTATTACAATTTTTCCCTTGAGAAATTTTGCAAAGATATACATTTTTTTTACTTTTTCGAGAACAAATACTCATCGCCCGAACAAAAAAAACACAAAGTCGTCTGATTAATTATTGTGAGCAAATAATACATTCAATGATTACATGAGTGTCCAAATTAATACCCAAAATACACATCCTGGAAATTGAACATATTTATTTCCCTCTCATCTTCAACAGAATTCAAATTCAATGGACTTGCAGATTGAGGTGTTGACATTACTGATGTATAGCTGAAGTTGTTGTTGCTGTTGTTGGATCCAAAACCCGAGTTCTCTTGACCCGATCCGTAATACCCATAGTTCACATTCGATCCCATTTCGCTGCATTGCCAATCATTTAATTGTGTGCTAAAACTCGTAAACTCATCCGCATTAGGCTCCATCATTTCATTAGGAAATGGTGGCATTTCTTGAGTTTGGCTAGGCTCTAGTGAGACTTTATTAAGACTACCGATATTATTTTCCGCGGATAGAAAATTTGAGGGTAGAAAATGATCCGAGGTGACAGGATTAGGGTGGGAGCCTAACGACCTCGAGGCCGATAAGAAGTTGATGATCTGGGATGAGTTGTAGAGAGATGAGGTAAAAAAAGTTGAAAGATCAAGAAGATCAAGACGGGGACTGTGAGTAACCGGATCGATACCATTTCGGAGAAGTTTTTTTCTAATGCTTGTGTTCCAGTAGTTCTTGATTTCGTTGTCGGTTCTTCCTGGCAAACGAGCTGCAATCGTCGACCACCTAGAGTACAAAATTTCGAAATTTTTTAGAACATGCATGAGATGAGACATATACAGTTGATTACTTGTATTCATTTTAGTACATGTGTCATAGATCATTAACATACTTGTTTCCCAGGACACTATGCAGTTGAATGATTGTTTCTTCTTCTTCGACAGAAAATCGGCCTCTTTTTATATCGGGACGTAGATAATTTGCCCACCTTAGACGACAACTTTTTCCACACCTTTGTAGCCCTACAAAATATGAAAAATATGTTAATATCTACTACTACACTCACAAATATCAAATATATACATGAAGCTTGAAGACTGGAGTATCAATCTCCACAAAACACAAATATCGAAGAAGGATTCCGAAACAGCCGGGGCTAACAGACACAAGAGATGCGTACCAGCATTCTTGGGAAGAGTTCTCCAATTCCCATAGCCATTCTTGTCAATATAATCCATAAGTTTTTGATCTTCTTCCGGGGTCCATGGCCCCTTTTTCAACCCATTGTTGTCAGAACAAGGTGATCTTCCCATGTCCAAATTACGTATGTGTGTGTGTTTTGCAAGTAAAAGTTATGCTTGAATATAAACAAGAGACAGAAAGTTATGTTTTGGAAGAGAAGCTACAAATGACAGAGAAGCTCGAGTGTTGGTGTTGGTGTATAAATAGGCCGACGTGAACCAAAAAAACAAGTCAAAATGAACGGCGCCGTCCCCCATTTCCATTATGGCTACGTGTTCATTTATGTTTGTCTTGGCAGGCTTTTATGTTTGTGTTCTCACTTGTGATGGTCAACATTGCAAAAGCCTACTACTGGAAAAGCCCATTACGGCTACAACTGGATTAAAACCAACTTCTTTGGTCTTTTTAGGTTTTACGAAATATAAGGTTTTACCATAAATAATTAATTACGAAAAATTTAAATACTAACACGAGTTAAATTCAATTCTTAATTTTAATTTTTATCCATTCTTTTGTTAGCGAAAATGTTAAAGGTTCGAATCTTGTTTATTAGGAGGCGAGTGTGTTCTCCTCTTGGACGGCATTAATCACTTTCGAAAGCTATATTTGTAAAAATAGAAAGTAATGATACTAGTAATCAGCACCACCAGCTGTCTCTATAAGAGGAGAAAAGGCCAAGAATAGCCTTTTTATGCAATTGATTGATGCTTCGTGGGCTCGTGGCAGCCACTCATGGGCAATTGGCAAGGCTGTTTAGGGCCGGTGGAGCTACAGCCCCGTCAGCATGAAAAGCTTTATCATTCTTTTTGCTTTGTTATCTGAAAAGTCGTTTCTGATGAGTACAGTTCTATGAAGATCACCATTTAGTTGTAGACTTGGAGACCATATATGTTCTACAAGGAAAATATATTCATAAAATGCTCTACAAAATAATATATTGAGCAATATTTTGTAAACATAACATCTGTGGTATATAAAACATCCAATTTGATGATAATTTTAACTCAACGGAGATATTATGCACATATCTTATTTGCAGAACATTTATAATGCAATAATATGTATGACAATGTTCTGCAAGTATAACATGCATGATTTACAAAAATATTCAATTGATGATGATTTTATACTGCAAGATATCTAATTTGATGATAATTTTTGTTATATAAAGTATGTTCTACAAGTTATTTAAGTTGAAAAACGTAAATGGTCTCCAAGTCTCCAACTAAATCATGGTCTCCATAGAACTTGACTCTGTTTCTAATTAATCTATCTATATTCTAAGAATAAAAATGATCAAATTTTGGAGTTTTTTTTCTCTCTCGTCTATATGACGAGTTTTTCTCTCTCGTCTATATGACGAGTTTTTGTCATGTATTTTAATACTGCTATTGCCTGATTCCTTGTAATTCAGTTCTTAGTTCATCATAATTCTAATGGCTAGTTCTTCGCGAGGCAAAAATATAGTGGAAAGCTATGCAGACTTAACTATCGAAGAGGATGATGAAGGAGGTCTGATCTTGGACGAAATCCCGGAGGAAAATGCTAGGTTTGAATACGATCGGTGTTTAGTTGGAAGGTTTATGTCCAACAGGAAGATTAACTTTCTAGCTATGCAGGATACTTTGGCGTCAATATGGAGGCCAGTAAAAGGGGTCTTTATGGAGGAGACGAGTGTTCCAAATACCTTCTTTTTTAAGTTTTTTCATGATCTTGATATGCAAAGAGTGATGGATGAGGGACCATGGACTTTTAATCAACAAGCCCTATTGTTCAAGAAGTTTGATAAGGAAGAGCAGTTGCAGTCAATGAAGATATCAGAGTTAATCATTTGGGTTCAGGTATATGATTTGCCTGTTGGTTTCAACTCAGAAGGAATCCATAAATCTATTGGTAACTTTGTGGGGAGGTTTTTAGCGTCTGATCCAAAAAACTTCCATGGCTTATGGAGAAATTATGTAAGAGTTAAGGTGGCTATAGACATTGGTCGTCCATTAAAAAACAAAATGCGTATAAAAAAGAGTGGAGGGGAATGGATGTGGCTGTCGTTTAAGTATGAAAGATTGCCAACTTTTTGTTTTTTCTGTGGATTGATTGGGCATTCAGATCGTTTCTGTGAGAAATTGTTTGACAGTCAAGATATGCAGGAAGTGAGGAAATATGATAGCTCTCTTAGAGCTACGACCAGGAAATAAATTGTTAATCGAGAAAACCAATGGATACGAGATGCGGATGGGGGTAGAGTAATTCCGGTAAAGGTGGATGTCGGAGGTGAGAAGAAAGGTGCTGGTGGGTCAACCGAAATTAGGGGAGAAGAAAATGGATTAACAGACGCGGTTGTTCAGGGAAGTGATAAAGATCAGTTAACAGAAGATGTGATCATGGGCGAGAATGAGGGGATTACTGTCTCAAATTCAAAAAGACCGCGCAAAGATGCTATAATTCAAAATTCAGTATTGGGCCATACAGAAAGAGTTGGTAATGGGCTGGATGAGGAATTAAATAATAACATTGGACAGAACCAAAAAAACGGGCTATTGGCGGGTGCTGCATTGCAGGCCCGCCTCTCATTATGAGTTGTATCAGTTGGAACTGCCAAGGTTTAGGCCTACCTCGGAAAGTTCAGTTCCTTAAAGACTTGGTCTGTCAATTAAAGCCCAACTTCGTTTTTTTGTGTGAAACCCTAAGTAGAAGAGAAAGTATGGAACGTGTTCGTCTGAAACTAGGATATGATGGTATGGTGGTAGTGGATTGTCAAGGTCATAGCGGTGGGCTAGCTCTGTTATGGAGGGGTGTCAATCAAGCTAATCTTATAAGTTATTCTCAGAATCATATAGATGTAGAAACCAATATTGATGAAATGCAGCCTTGGCGACTAACAGGTTTTTACGGGGAACCTAACAGGAGCAGAAGGAGGAAAACTTGGGATTTGCTTAGAAATTTGGCAAGGGATTCAAATTTACCATGGTGTGTCATTGGGGACATGAACAATATTACGGCTCAATGTGAGAAGAAGGGAGGTGCGGCTTATCCTCGGTGGCTTGTGGAGGATTTTAATGAAGTTTTAAAGGATGTGGGACTACAGGACCTTGAGATTGTAGGGCACCAGTACACATGGGAACGTGGAAGGAATACGGATCACTGGGTAGAAATAAGACTGAATAGAAGTTTGGTTGATGTGACTTGGCTGCAGAGATTTCCGTTAGTAAAACTTTACAATATGGAAGGTTCGCCATCAGATCATAACCCCATTTATCTAGAACCGAAGGCAAAAGAAGTGGTGAAGGGGAAGAAACGTTTTCGCTTTGAAAACGCTTGGCTGACGGAGCCTCTATGTTTTCAGTTAGTCAAAGACAGTTGGGAGTCGAATAATGAAGCAAATGTCCTGCAGAAGATTCATCACTGTGGAGAGCTGTTGGATGTGTGGGGAAGAGAAGTTACTGGATGTTTTAGCAAACGCATAAAGGAATGCAAAATTGCTCTGAAACAGCTCAGAGGGAAACGAGACGAAAGGTCGATTGCAGAGTACAATGACATAAAACAACGGTTGTTCTTGATTTTAGACCAGAAGGAAATCTTTTGGCGACAAAGGTCAAAGCAGCTGTGGTTACAATCTGGGGATAAAAATACGAAATACTTTCATACTTCAAGTAGCACTAGAAGGAGGAAGAATCATATCCATAAGCTGAAATCAGAGGAGGGGGATTGGTGTAGTTGGCAGGAGGGTTTGCCAAATCTGATTAAAGTTTATTTTCAAAAATTGTTCACTACAAATCAGATGCAAGGGGATGAGGTAATAGAGTGTGTGGACAGGTCGATTACAATGGATCAAAACATGGAGCTTACTAAGCCAGTTTCTGAGCAGGAGGTTAAGTTTGCGGTGTTTCAAATGCATCCGGATAAGGCCCCTGGGCCAGACGGTATGACTCCGGCTTTTTTCCAAAAACATTGGTCTGTAGTAGGTAAAGATGTTGTGAAGTTGGTCAGGGATTTTTTTCTTACGGGAAATCTTATAGATGGAATTAATGAAACCAATATAGTTCTTATCCCTAAGAAGAATAATCCAGTAGTAGTAGGTGATTTGAGACCAATATCATTGTGTAACGTGTTGATGAAAGTGGTTACAAAAGTTCTTGCGAATCGACTGAAGGAATTGTTAGATAAGGTGGTTTCCGACACTCAAAGTGCGTTTATTCCGGGACGCCTTATATCGGATAATATTATGGTCTCATATGAAATAATGCACTATCTGAAAAGAAAGAAATGGGGAAAAGAGGGGTATATGGCGCTGAAGTTGGATATGAGCAAGGCCTACGATCGTATTGAGTGGGATTTTTTGAGAAGTATTCTGTTAAAGATGGGATTTGATGAGTGGTGGGTTCACTTAGTGCTTCGATGTGTAACAACAGTTTCATATAATGTGGTTCATGGGGAGTATGAGATGGGACCTATCTTGCCAAGCCGTGGGATTAGACAAGGGGATCCGCTTTCCCCTTATCTGTTCATTATTTGTGCAGAGGGTTTGTCAGCTTTGATTCGTAAGTATGAAGCTAAGAATTGGGTTCACGGGGTTAAGATATGTAGAAAGGCTCCTATGGTGTCACACATGTTTTTTGCGGACGATAGCTACCTTTATTGCAAGGCAGATACAGTGGAGGCTAGTAAAGTGATGGAGTTGCTTGGTGTGTATGAACAGGCTTCAGGACAGAAAATAAATGTTGATAAATCGTCGGTGTTCTTTAGTTCAAATGTCATACGATACAACAGGGAGTTGGTGTGTCAGGTGCTCAGAATGAATGAAGCTGATAATCAGAGTAGGTATTTGGGGTTGCCAAACATTCTGGGGAGGAATAAGACTGCAATTTTGGGTTATTTGAAAGAGCAGGTTTATGCCAGGATTAAAAGTTGGAATAACAATTATGTATCCAGGTCTGGTAAAGAGATTTTAGTGAAATCAGCGGCTCAGTCTCTACCTTCTTATGCCATGAGCGTGTTCTTGTTACCTCTTGACATAACTAGGGAGATTGAAAAATGTTTATCTAAGTTTTGGTGGAGATCAGCTCAAAATGCAGATAGAGGTATAAACTGGATGTGTTGGGATCGAATGGCAAGGCATAAAACAGCAGGTGGGCTTGGGTTTAGAAATTTCAGAGATTTCAATCTTGCAATGTTAGGAAAACAGGGTTGGAGGTTTCTTACTAATCCAGAGAGTTTGGTCGCAAGATTATACAAGGCCAGGTATTTTGCAGATTCTGATTTTTTGAATTCTTCGTTGGGTAACAACCCTAGCTTCATATGGCGTAGCATTTTTGAAGCAAAAAGTATAGTTGCAGCTGGTGTTCGGTGGAGGATAGGACCAGGTACCAGTGTTAAAATTTCTGGGCAGCCTTGGTTGGCAGATGGAAATGACCCTTTTATTGCCACAGTTTCTCCTGCCATAGATAATCAGTATGTAGCCTCATTGCTTTGTGTGGATAGAAGAGACTGGGACGAAGAGGTTGTGAGAGATGTGTTTGATGGAAGGGATCAGGTTTGCATTCTTAATACGCCAGTTGAAAATAACTTGGTAGAGGATGTGTTATATTGGCAGCTGGAACAGACGGGTATTTACTCTGTGAAAAGTGCATATAAATTTATGCAAGTTCAGAAAGGTGAGTGGAGGGCTGAAGAGAATGACTATATCTGGAGAAGTTTGTGGAGGATTAAAGCTCCACCAAAAGTCCTGAATTTAGTTTGGAGAGCTTTGTCAAACTGTCTTCCAACTTTAACTCAGTTATATCATAAACATGTGGTTGTTCAAGTTGTGTGTCCTATCTGCAAAAACGAAGAAGAAACGATCTTTCATGCCTTGGTTGGTTGTTCTTTTGCTAACCAGTGCTGGAAGATTTTGGATGCTAATATTTATACTGGTGGAAGGTGGGAGTTTGCAGAGTGGCTTGATAACACATTAAGTGGTATTAACAAGTCTCAAGAAGCTTCAGTGGTTACTTTGTGCTGGGCTTTATGGCGTGCTCGGAACGACTTAGTTTGGAACCAGAAATATCCTAAGGTGTATAAGGTAGTAGCTGCTGCTAAACAGTATCTTGCACAGTGGAATGCAGCCCAAGGGAGATCAACAAGTGCTCTTCTCACCCCTACAGTTGATGGAGATGGAGCTCAGATTTGGGTAAAGCCTCAACAGAATGAAGTCAAGGTGACAGTGGACGCTGCTATTTTTACAGAAAGGAAGGAGTTTGGTTTTGGACTGGTTGCTAGGAACTCGGAAGGAGTAGTGATACAAGCAAAGTCGATTCTTAAACAGGGTGATGTCTTGCCAGAATTAGCGGAAGCTATGGCTATCAAGGAAGCTCTCAGCTGGATTGACAGGATGGATTGGCCGAAAGTAGTGGTAGAATCGGACTGTTTGGTGGTCATTCAAGCTATAAGAAGCAAAGTGCAGATGAGGTCAAGGTTGGGAGAGATCATTGAAGATTGCAGGTTTTATCTTCATAATTCAAACAAAATTTCTTTGTATTTTATTAAGCGGTCTGCTAATATGGTAGCTCATACACTTGCTAGAGCTTCATATTCTTATCCAGATCGTAGTTTCGATAGGTGGTCTGTACCTATTGAGGTTAGAGATTGTATCGAGTCTGAGATGGAGATTTAATAAAATCTTTTGCTTTTCGTCAAAAAAAAATAAATAATCTATCTATATTCTATTCTATTATATAATAACTGAAATATTAAAAATTTTGATTTTTGGTTTTTGGTTTTTGGTTTTCAGTCATTTATTCTTATTAATTAATAATAAAATAATATTAATAATGAAATAATATTTTTAACACATATTAAATCTCTTTTAACCTATTTTTAAAACACATGTTCTTAATATATACAACATGTTATTCCCAAACTAAATGAGACAAAGATATTGTAGAAGGAGGTTGAATACGATATCAGATTTTTTTCGATTTAGTGCTTAATATAAGTTTTGTTGACAAACAACAAACATAAAAGATAAAAAAATGTAACAAGAAACACGTTTAAAAATTTCAGGTGGATGTTTTGTTATTATTCCACCTAAGAGGTTTTGTTGTATTTCTTCAAAACTCGGTGAAGTAAAAACTCACAGTTGCTTACATAGATCAAATTGCTTTTGTCTTACAGAAATTTCTCGCTACTCACTAACAAAAGCAATTGTGTTGTTTTTCTCACTACATTCTCTTATCAATGCTACTTATACAATATTTATATACTATATGTAACAAACAATTTACATAAAATAAAAAATACATTTCTAGTAAAGTTTGTCACATGTTCATCTGTAAAGCTTCACTATTTCGAGAAATGCCTTGATAATCTTTGCTTGTATTCTTGGTCATTCCAGAAATGCTTTAAGTTTGTGCACGCTGTTGTTTTCAAGAAATGACTAAAATCGTGATTTTACCTAGTTCTAAGCCCATGTGATATCTTTGCAAAGATGCATTTTGTTTGAATTTGTCATGTTTGAACTGTCATGTTGATGTCTAGTGAGATTTGAGAGTAACTTGTTAGTCAATAGGTCTTTGCACTTGTTGAGATATTCTTTAATAAAATAATTTGGAAAACAATCTTCGGGCTAACTGCTTCAACTCTTATTTTGCCTTGAAACTGGGTAGATGGTGATTGATTTCACATTTCACTTGTAAGAATTTGTGCCTTCAAAAATTTACAGTTTGGCACCATATTCTTTACATCCTTTGTGTCTTCGACCACTGTCTATTAGTCACGGGAGTGTAGAGTGATTTTGGACATGTCCTTCATTCGATATGTTTGCTATAGAACTCGACCTCTACTATTATCTTGAAGACTTCTCTAATACATGGATTCTGCACTTCTCGAACAAATATATCATGACTTCTCTATTCCATATTTGAAGACTCTTCGAATGAGCAAGCCCTGGACTTCTCGAATGTGCATGCAATGACTTCTCGAATCTAAGACTAAGTTCTCGAACTAATATTTCTTGACTCCTCAAATGAGTGAATTCTGGACTTCTCGAATAAGTCATTTTATAGACTTCTCGAATGTGTGAATTCTGGACTTCTCGAATAAGTTATTTTATAGACTTCTCGAATATGTGAATTCTGGGCTTCTCAAATAAGTCATTTTATAGACTTCTCGAATGTGTGAATTCTGGACTTCTCAAATCCATACTTCTCGTATCACTTACTTTAGTTAGATTGCATAAATGTCACTTGATTGTTAATACCTCAACTGAAGAATCACATAGCTTGTTACAAAATAAATTCCTAGCCATTAGCAAGATACTAACAATGATCAATGGTTGTTTCCATACTAACTATACATCGATCAGTTACAATTTCTTGAGAAAATTCTTTTTTTAAGTTATTTGTTATCATCAGCTCCAGACATGTAGATCCTAACACAACCTACAACACGTATTGTGGATCGATCAAAGAATAAACAATGGATAAAAGAATAAGGCCTTCGCCTTTATCAGTGTCCAAGTTGAAGCCTCGCTACCTGTTATCTTCTTCAGCCCTATTTGTATTATTTATTTATTTTTTTATGTTCCAACTAATATTTTAAGTTTCTCATTTTGTAATTTATCATATCGATTGTTATTTTTTACTTATTTGTTTTGTTCCAATTAACTTTTTAGCTTGTCATTTTGTAAAATACATTTTCTACAACACGTATTATATCAATTTTTATTATTTTCTGTTCCAATTAATTTTTTTAGTTTGTCATTTTCTAAAATATCCTTTTTGACGGCCCCTGCATTGCACGGGTTATAGGCTAGTATTACTAAAAACTAATTTCTGAAAATTATTCCCTCCACCTATAAAAAACATATATTTTTTAAAGAAATGTAAAGATTTCGTTAATTTAAGTCCACCTTTAAAATATTTTGAAGATCAGGTGGGACAAAAAAACCCTCTGAAAATATAACCTGGATTAGAACTAGAGGGTCAGCTCTAGAAATTTGGGTGCCCTAAGCGAAATTTAAAATATTGCTCTTTTTTCGAATGATCATAGATAACATCGTAATTATAAAGAAGTGGTTTATCAAAATTCTCTTTTAGATATTAACCGAACAAAATTTGCATCTGAATGTTTTGAGAGAAGTTTACTCAACTTCTAGAACTAGTGTTAAAAACTAATCAAGATTATCAGAAAATGTGAAACCTTCAATAGTATCATATTTTATGGATATTTGAGTCAATCACTTAAGTGTAATAATAAATATAAGTTCTAATTAGTTTTAATTTAGAAAAAGTTCTTTCAACTTCTACGGTGGTAAGAAATATAAAATTTTCACAACAATTCAATAGTCAATTTAATATATTTATCTTACTTGAGCTTGTATAATTAAGCACGTATATGATTTTTGTTATCTCATCTGATATACTACTTGCAATTTGTTATAATTCTGTATGAACAATACCAAATCTCATTTAACTTTTTAAATAGCCTTCAAGTTTTGTACAACAATTTTTTAATTTTATTAACGTTAAATAAAAGTTTTAGAGCTTCCTGAGATTAACGAAAATTTAGATTTATACTTTGGTGCCCCTTGAGCTTCATATATAATGTACATAAAAAAATTTGGTGCCCCTCAACGAAGTGGTGCCCTAGGCGCTCACCTTGGTCGCCTTACCCAAGGGCCGACCCTACGTTTAACAAATGCAATACCAATATTGTTCATATGATCTATAATCTCCCTACATTCATCAATGGTGCCATCAAAGGGCGAGTAAATCAACTCACGATTTAGTATAGCCCTTACAACAAGCTGGCAGTCTGATTCCACCACATAAGACCTCCGTTGAACATTCATGCTTAAGTCTCTTCTCTCCTCCTCCAGCTCTGTGCCTCTCTATGTCCCTGTAAATTTCTATATTACCAGCGAAGTTTAAACTTGCTGCATAGATCAACTCCTCATTAATGTCCCTAGCGATCCATCCAACCCCAAATCGACCATGATTTTTAAACACGGTGGAATTATAATTGATCTTTACACAATCATTCTGTGGTTTGACCCATTGTTCAAGATCCCCAGTTGCCTCTACCGGATTAGTATGATTAACATTTCTCATTACTTGAACCCTTTTTCCATTGTGTAAGATATGCAATTACAACATTCACCACTAAACATGCCTTTGGAGTTATATCATTCCAAACAACATCGTTCCTTGCTTTCGATATCCCCCATCAAACCGTACTAATCGGTGTTGCTTTGTCCTGTAGATGATCCAACATATATTCAAACCAAGTACTATTGTTCATCGATATATCATAACTAAATTCAGGACACACAATACTCCATCACACTTTGGCAAATACACAATGAATTAGACAATGATCAGTAGTTTCCACCTCTACACCATAAAAAAGACAAACTAAAATACCTGTATCATTTTTGTTTGTAAGTTGCACCTCGTGGGAAGACAATTTGCCAAAGTTCTCCATATAAAAGTCTTAATCTTTACCGGGACTCTAAGCCTCTACACTTTCTTCCAGGTACTTGCATTATCAGTCTCGTTCCATCTGCTATGCATATATTGTATCGTTTTATAAGCGTTCTTCACTGAATACATCCCATTTAGTTCATACATCCATTTCCAAGTATCTTTGTTTCGATTCTCATTCAACTAGATGTTATATATCAAATTCTTATCACGCTTCTCGAACAAGTACTCAATAATTATCGACATCCCATTCTCTACATTCAGTTCTCACAAGATTTTTCACAACTGTATCTTGAACTGCTAGATGCTTTGTAGTTACAAATGGGTTCTGTATATTTGGCAACCATGGCTGACCTGTTACACTAATGTTGCTCCCCTCTCCTACCCTCCACTTTGCCCCTCCTAATCAAAATCTGAGCTTCAAGAATACTCCTTCAAACATAACTGGGATAATTTTTTATTTTCACTTCCAGAAAATTGCTATTTGGGTAATATCTTGCTTTAAATACTCGACCAACCGAAGAATTTTCAAACACAAGTAATCTTAACTCCTCAATAGTATGATAGTGTTTGTTCTAGATCAGACCGTACAAATTTATTCTTTGGTTACTCATAAAAGGCCTCATGATTAGGTGTGTGCATTCGGTTTGGTTAATCAAAAAATATACCGAAATAACCTAAATTATTTCGGTTCGATTAACCAATTCGGTTCGGTAGTAAAATTTCTCTCACTCACTTATCTTAAGTTGAACCAGACTATCATTTTTCAGACTATCTATCCAATGGCATTATCAAATATCGACTCCACTCTGACTCGATTTACTCCACTCCAGAATCGATTCAACAAACAACGAACTCAAGATTCAAGAAGCCCCAAATCCAAATCAAAGAACAAGAAAACCTAATTTCCTTGAGGTAAATCTTTGATTTTGATTTTGATTCTAGAGATTTTATTTATAAGATTGTGGGTCATAAACTTTAGGGACTTTTTATATTAAATTAACGAGTTATGAAATACAATTATAGATGGAAGACGAACATGATTACTAAGACGGTGAAACTTCAACTAAGATTGTGACTTCGAATCCCTAAAAGAGAAAACAAATAACTGGAAAATTTTAAACTACATTTTCATTAAAAAATAATTTTAATTTTAAATATTAATAAAAATATAAATTCTAGTGGGAACCAATAAAGGCTAGAGAAGAAAACATTGTGATACCATGGAACCGCTTTAAAGAGTTGTTCTTCGTGAAATATTTTCCTCGATGCCTTGCTAATAAAATGGAGGTAAAATTTCTAGAACTAAAACATGGAGACATGTCACTGGTTAAATATGAGGCAAAGTTCACATAATTATCTAGGTTTGCCCCTCACCAGGTAGATACAGAGAAATGGAAGGCAAGAAGATTCGATCAAGGTTTAGCACCATGGATTTATAATAAAGTTTTTGTATTTGAGATTGAAAATTTTGTTGAGCTCGTACATAAAGCTATAATTGCAGAAAGTGGCAACGAGGTACTACAAAATTACAAAAAGGAAAAGAAGAAACTGGGATACGGAGGACATCATGAAAAAAATTGAAGTTCAAAAGTAAGGGATTTAATGTTTTTCGAACTAGAAGTGCTAGCTAGGTTGATGAAAATATCATAGGTAATAAGAATAGAGGAGGTGTGAAGTATGACGAAAATAAGACTTATGGAAAGCGATTTGGTGACAATTCTTGCTCGGAAGGAAAATGAGGTTGTTATAATTGTGGTCGAGCATGCCATTTACAATTTGATTGCCTATTACCTAAGGGAAAATATTGTTATAAATGTGGACAAAAATGACACTTGTCCAAAGATTGCAATAAAAACAAGGCCGAACCTAGAGAAAATAGAGGAGATGTTGAAGGTTCAATAGTTAATCGACCCGTAGCTCTAACTTTCAACATGACTTTAAAAAAAATGATGGCAGAGGATGATGGACTTCCAGGTACATTACTGAGTTTATTAAAATATATAAATATGCCTTTGATAAACGAGAGAGATGCGGTATAACCATGTCTTTTCAACATATGAATAGATCTCGGACTAGTGATGTGAATTCAGTCTGAAGTGTAACAAACCATTTTATCTTCATAGGTGCCTAGTATATATGCATATAAATAATTTGTTTGTATTATTATTTGGTATTAAAAAAAAAGTTTTGGTATGCTGGTATGCTTAGAATGCACATACCTGAGTGAATAGAAATTTAACCAGTGCGAGTTTACTAGTGTAGCAACAGCAACTTATGTGAGTTCCCTAGATAACTTGAGTTGAGTTTTGCACTAGAAGAAAAAAAAATGATAATAAAGCACATTGGTGCTAAAGTATGCATGCATCCTTATAATATAGTAGATTCCGGGACAGAATCCTTTTTGAGTGGGGGATAATGTAATAGACCGAGTAAATAAATAATTTTATACTAGCTTATAGCCTGTACGAAGCACGGGTTGAATTTAAATATTTTTATTTTATTAATAATTTAAGCAATACATGGCTTTTTAATTTATTTTATAATATAATATAATAGTATTTGGTTAATGGAGTTTTAAATATATTTTTTAATATGTTATTGGTAAAAATTGAATTTTAAAACTTTGCATAAAACAACTTTTAGTATTATATATTGTTTAAGGTAAGTTTTGCAGATATTGGGCCTGCAGAGTAACAAATATATTGCGATTTGTTTATTGTTAATTTTATTAAAATTAAAGGATGTTGTTGGTCCTTGACTATTGTAGAAGGGGGGGGGGGTGAATGCAATACTGATAAATCTCAATCTACGTTTCAACAACAAAAACTAAGATTAACGTTTATCAGTTTGTGGAATGCAAACACAAGTAGACACACGAGTATTTCTCACAAAATAAATGTTTTATTTATTTTGCAATGGGTTGCTACAACCTCAAGAAAATATTCGTTTTCTTGAGCTTCAGTTTCTTGAGTGATTACAAAGAATGGATTGAGAGATAGTCTAAGTAGACTAATCCTATCACTATCAACACGGGTCTTGTGAAGCTGCTGTCATTTTCATGTGGCAGCTTCTTACAAATTGCCTACCCGTGAATCTTTCCTAAATTGCTATACAAACAGCTTATCAATACTGGACAAAGCAATCTAGAAACATTTTATATTAAGATAACACAATTTAGTAGATGTAGATTTGTCATACTCTGGAATTGGTAAGCTTTGTCATGTAATCTCTCAAGCTTCGGTCGTAGTCTTGCAGACCTGTTGCAGTGTTGGGATACTGCAACACGCCTGTTTCTTGAACATTCAAACTGTCACAAGTTTGACTGGGTTGTTCCCCAATACAAAAGTTATCCCTTCATGACAGTATCCTGATGGCTAAGCTTGCTGTCACAATAATGCGCTTTTGGTGACAGTAGGAAATTCCAGCAGAAGGTGCTGTCAGGATTTCCAAGCTTGTTGTCAGGCTAAAGTAAAGTTGCTGTCTAAGGGCTTCCGCCAATGTTGCTGTCAGAGTGAATGTACTGTCGTGACTTGCAACATGCTGTCTTCTTGTAACCTTACTGTCAATGCTGTGACAGTAATCTTTATTCTTGTTGTCCATCTTGAGTACTTCTTGAGGCTTGAACAAATAAATGAACTTCTACCAAGATGTACTAGAATCTATGTGACAATATGTTCATACTTAATAAAATTAAGTATTTAAAATATTTAGTTAAGTTGTCTCATAGCCATCACCCATAAATCCTAACTATCTCCCCCAATTTGTTTTTATGGACAATAACAACAAATTTACAATTAATACATGCTGACAACTTAACTAACAAGATCAGAATTAACAAAGGATTTTTACTTAGCTTCAGATTTCCTTTTCTGTCTTGCTTCATCCTCTCTGTTGAGAGCTTCTTTAAGAACTTCTCTGAGTCCTTCCACCAGTGCTTTTTCATCAGGAGTGATAGCCTCATCTTCAATCTCATCAATGTGCTTTTGGACTGTCTTGGAGAGGCATACTTTAGCATCCTGAAGATCCATCCATAAGTCTTTACCAAATGCATGAGTTCTAAACTTCAGTATGCCTTCAAAAAGTTTGAATCTACTTCCAGGGTATGAATTCAGGGTTTTTCTCCTTGACTTATCCAGCTTTGAGTTTTCACCCTTTCTCCTTTGAAAAATGCCCTCAATCTCAGAAGAGCATAGTTGTTCCAATGGATGAATTGATCCAATCACCAGGTAGAGTAAGTCTTTCAGGGCACTGGTTTTTAGTTTATGAAAGCTTCTCACATGAATCTCTTCCCATATGAACTTAATTCTCAGAGGATTCTCAAGCATACAAGATTGGTAATTGGGTCCTTCACTCTCCACCCTGTTGGCTTCTCTGCTTTTATTCAAGAATGAATCTTCCATATCTTCAGTGGTTTTTCTTCCTGTAGGATTTGAGGATTCTTCATGACTTGGTTGGGTTTGCACCTCTTCTTCAGGGAGATCATCTTCATACTCAGCTATTTCTTCATCAGAATATTCAAGAAAATGAGCAATATCAACATCATCAAACAGTGACCATTCCCCAAATTTCTGATAGAATTCTTCATCTCTCACAGCTTTGTATGCCAAGACATGGTTCATGACTTTCTCAAGAACATTGTCATGACCTTGCATTAGATTGACCATCCTTACCAAGTAGAAGTAATCAATTGTCCTTGTTTCTGTTCTCCTACTGTATGAAAGAGTTTCTGATACATCATGTGATGTCACCTCCATGGCAAAATCCTTTTAACTATCACAGATCTTGATGCATCAAACCAAAGAACATATCCAGTTGCTTCTTTGTTGCTATTCAACTTCACCTCAACATTCTTGATTTGTTCAGCTTCTTTTTCCAAAAGATCTAGAGAGCTGTAAAGTTTTGATTGGATAGGCTTACTCAGTTTCCTGCCAAGCCCAGTTGCTTTCTCCTTTCCTGAGTACTTGTGTTTTCCTTTCATTGCTTTTGTAGTCTCCTCAGGTTCAGGTTCCTGTCTAGAAAACCAAGCCCTTGTTAAGGATTTTGTCCTTTTAGGTTTGACAGTAGGCTTGATTTCATCCTTGACAGCATCTTTGTTGACAGTGTCCTCCATGACAGTATCTTCCTTGACAGTGTCTTTTGTGGCAGCTTCTTTGAGGACAGTGTCTTTATAACTTATTGCTTTGATACCTGATATGGATCGAAAAGTACTTATAGAAATATAATTGCTGATTCTTTGGAAAGGCCAAGTATTTAAGGCCCAAAACCCAGATTATTTATTAATTTCGTAATTAATAAATAGGGAAAATATACTGCTCATAAAAAGAGTCCAAAATATGGTAAATTCATCAAAGAAGGATCCGGAATCCCAATTAAAGGCAATTAATGAGTCATAGCCTTTATCAACAAGGAAACGAATTCTCCAGCAAGAAATACAATGTTTATCCAATATCAAAAAGGAGACTTATTCGCTAAGACTCCTAAACATACCATAAATAATAGGCTCTAGACGCCTATATAAGGACCCTGATCCTACAATCAGAACTACGTTTTGGGCACAGCTCCATACGTCACAACGCCTCGAAGGCGCAACAAGCCACAAAGGCATCCCTAGAACTACGTTTTAGACTTCATCCTCGAATAAGGACATACAAGTCACTACGTCCTTGGTGTGCCCCTGCCACCATAGCCCCGAGGGCAACACTAAGAACTACGTCTTTGGCTTGATTCTCAATAACGAATTGAGATACGTAGGCATCTTGTGAGGACCGATTTAGTCTCGAAACACAAGTGCAGCCATAAAAGCTCGAAGCTCATTAAACCCTCGCATTAAATTCGTAAGCTCAGATTTTCTTCCACAACATTTGGCGCCGTCTGTGGGAAGACAACATCAACCATGGCAAGCACACGAAGAACAACTCGGGATACTCAAACTCCTGAGGATCGCCCTATCACCTCTGAGGCTGATACTCACGGAAATCAACCACCGCCGACTACTGGCACTCAAGGGGCGAATATCCCCACCAACCCTCAAGGAACGGAAATCCCAATTTCGGTTGAAGGAACGAATCCCCTACAGATGGTCATTCATGGATCTAATCCACAAGAGACCGTTCACCAGCAACCAATCTCGACTTCTCCACTCATCATGAATGCACCGAGAAGCCTTCAACTCCATACTACTGATCTCCCTCAATATGCGAATCAGACTTTGGGGATGCCAAGCTATGGCATGCCCCCTCGACCCATGGCGGGCGGTAGTGGAACTAATCCGATCTACCATGAGGCATATGTGCCCCCTTATATTCAAGGTCTGGGACCCCAAAATCAACAAACTCGCCAGACCCCTTTCGTTCAAGATTACTCGGGCCCATACACCGAGGATGAGGGTTATACAACTGGGGAGGATGTCGCCCCAAGAAGGAGACGTTCTTCCCAGACAAATCGGGATCAACCCCAAACTACTAAGGAGAAAATTGCAGCCCATGAGGCAGAGACTGCAAGACTCAAGAAACTCCTTGATGAGGAGGAGGCCGCTCAATATCAAGGCCGAACGACTGAAGGGATCCCGATAATCAACTTGGATCCACCGACAAGGAGAACCAAGAGGGCCGAAGCCCCAAGAGGTGATCCTGATGATCCTACACCACCGTTTACTCAAGACATCATGAAAACGGCTATATCCAGAAAATTCAAGATGCCTTCGATCAAAGCCTATGATGGAACGGGAGATCCCGCAAATCATGTAAGGACCTTCTCCAATGCACTGCTGTTGCAGCCAACCAACGATGCGGTCAAGTGTAGGGCGTTTCCACAAACCTTAGTAGTCATGGCCCAACGTTGGTATAGCCGTCTTCCTCCCAACTCAATTGGGTCTTTCAAGGAACTAAGCAAAGCTTTTATCAATCAGTTCATTAGTGGAAGAGTGCATGAGAAAAGCTCTGCATCACTCATGGCAATCCAGCCAGGAAAGAATGAAGCCCTAAGGGACTACATCAATCGATTCACCCGGGAGGCTCTGAAAGTCCCGGACTTAGAGGACAGAGTGGCTGTGATAGCCCTGCAACAAGGAACTACTGATGACCACTTCAAAAGGTCGTTAACTAAACATCCACCCGAGAGCATGCTGAAGCTCCAAGATAGAGCCGGAAAGTATATCAAGGCTGAAGAAAGCATGAGAAAGTATGAACCCATTACTAGCGGTAGTGGAAACTCAAAGAAAAGAAAAGAAACTCAAGAGTACGACGTCAAGGAAAAGTTTCCCAGAACGTCAAAGGACTCTGATTCTCCACCCAAGAAAAACAATTTTGGGCCAAAGTTTACGGAGTATGCAAGATTGAACACTCCCAAGAGTCAAATTCTGATGGAGATAGCTAAGGAAGGAGATCTTAAATGGCCGAAGCCAATGAGGGCTGACATGTCCAAACGGAACCAAAATCAGTTATGTCGGTTCCACAAAGAAGTCGGTCACGACACCGACGATTTTAGGCAATTGAAAGATGAGATAGAATTTCTGATACGAAGAGGAAAACTCAGCAAATTCACCAAGGATGGAAATCAAGGGAGTCAAAGAGGAAACTATGACAGGAAGGATTATGACAGAAGGGACAACGACCAAGATCGTAACCCTAAGCCCCGAGAGCCAGTCATCAACATGATATTCGGAGGGCCAACTGCAGCTGGGTCCTCCCAAAACTCAAGAAAAGCTTATGCTCGAGAGGTAATGACTGTGGTTGGAGAAGCACCGAAGCGTGCCAGAACAGAAGTATCAATAGGTTTTGATGATTCAGACTTGGAAGGGGTGAAGTTCCCCCACGATGACCCTCTAGTCATCATACCTGTGATTGGCAATTCCGAAACAAAGAGGGTCCTAGTCGACAATGGAGCTTCAGTGGATATCTTGTTCCACGATGCTTTTATCAAGATGGGTTACACTGATTCTCAGTTAACACCCTCAAATATGCCCATATACGGATTCAATGGGGTGGAATCAAAAGTGGAAGGTACTATCCAACTCCTAATGACCATGGGGCAATGGATGAATACGTCTACTCAAATGCTGAACTTCATAGTTATAAAGGCAACTTCAACCTACAATGCAATCCTGGGAAGGACTGGTCTTCATGCGTTCAAGGCCGTTGCCTCATCTTATCATCTAAAAATCAAGTTCCCAACGAGGAATGGGATTGGTGAAGAACGAGGAGACCAAAAGATGGCTAGAAGTTGTTATGTAGCCGCGTTAAGGCCTGATGGAATCGGGGGCAAGTTCTCCCAATTGAAGACATGGATACTGACGACAATGAGGACCGAAGAGGGAAACCAGCTGAGGATTTAATCCTAATTCCCTTAGTCCCTGGTGAACCGGAGAAGGTGACTTATGTCGGGGCACTACTACCTGAGCCATTGAAAAGCAAGCTCATATCCTTTCTTCAAGAGAACAATGACGTTTTTGCTTGGACAGCGGCTGACATGCCAGGGATTGATCCCCAATTGATAACTCACAAGTTGAATGTGGATCCTGAAAGAAAGACGGTTAAACAAAAGAAGAGAAATTTTGCTCCAGAAAGGCAAGAGGCCATTAAACAAGAAGTTGAAAAATTTCTAGTGGCCGGATTCATTGAAGAGATACAATTCCCGGAATGGTTGGCTAACCCCGTAATGGTCAAAAAAGTCAGTGGAAAATGGAGGATGTGTGTAGACTTCACTGACTTGAATGATGCATGTCCTAAGGATTGTTTTCCCTTACCAAGGATTGATGCATTAATAGATGCTACAGCTGGACACGAGATGCTCAGCTTCATGGATGGCTTTAGTGGATACAACCAAATCAAAATGCACAAGGATGACATCTCCAAGGTATCATTCATCACTGACTTTGGTGTTTTCTGTTATCTAGTCATAGCATTTGGACTTAAGAATGCAGGGGCAACCTACCAAAGATTGGTGAACAAAATTTTTGGACACCTAATTGGAAAAACCATGGAGGTCTACGTAGATGACATGTTAGTCAAGAGCCTCGATAAGGTCGATCACATTGAGCACCTCCGAGAGGCATTTGAAGTGCTAAGGCACCACAAGATGATGTTAAATCTAGCTAAATGTGCCTTTGGTGTAGGCTCGGGAAAGTTTTTAGGCCTGATGGTTTCCAAGAGAGGAATCGAGGCTAATCCCGAAAAAATCAAAGCAATTCTAGACATGGAACCACCACGGGCTATTAAGGAAGTCCAGAAACTAACTGGAAGAGTGGCAGCATTGGGAAGATTCATCTCCAAGTCAGGAGAGAAGTGCTTACCTTTCTTCAAAGCACTTAAGAATGTGAATTTTTTTGAATGGACAGCTGAAAGCCAAGAGGCCTTTGAGGCCTTGAAGAAATACATGGCTGAGTCACTACTATTGGCCAAACCAAAACCAGGAGAGGTTCTTTATCTATACTTGGCAGTATCCAACACTGCCCTTGGAGCTGTTTTGGTAAAAGAAGAGTTAAAGGTTCAGAAACCCATCTACTACGTGAGCAAGATCCTACATGGGGCAGAAATAAACTACTCTACCATAGAGAAGTTTGCCTTAGCCTTGATAATAGCGTCAAGAAAGCTACGCCCGTACTTCCAGGCTCACAAGATAGAGGTCTTGACCAATCAACCTCTAAGAAACATCTTGCATAGCCCTCAAGTTAGTGGAAGGTTGATCAAATGGGCTATTGAATTAGGAGAATTCAACATCAAGTATAAGCCTCGAACGGCCATAAAAGGTCAAGCACTTGCTGACTTCATGGTTGAATTTACCATTGACAACCAAGAAGTCGGGGGCATGAAGTAATAGTGGAGGATGAGAAAGATCAAGAAATTGATTTCAAAGAATATTGGGTGCTCTATTTTGATGGAGCATCAAAAACAAAATCAAGTGGGGTCAGTTTAGTGCTACAAAGTCCTGATGGATTCCTCATAGAGTATGCACTAAAACTTGACTTCCCAACGACAAACAATGAGGCTGAGTATGAAGCTCTGATAGCTGGTTTAGGGCTGACTGGAGCCTTGAGGGTCAAAACTCTGAAAGTATGTGGAGATTCGAGGCTAGTGGTGTCCCAAGTAAATGGGGAATTTGAGGCCAGAGATGAAGTCATGGCCAAGTACTTGAAACTTGTCAAGGCCATCATGACTTAGTTTGATGAATGTTATGTAGAGCACATTCCAAGGGAAGAAAACATGAAGGCTGATGCCTTGTCTAAATTTGCTTCTTCCGAAATTGAAAACTATGCAGGGAGTGTATACTTCCAAGTCTTGAGAACCCCAAGCATCAACGGAAAGTTGGTAGCACCCATTGATGTTGCTAGTTGTTGGATAGATCCCATCAAAGCTCATCTGGAAACTGGGTGGTTACCCAACGACACTTCTGAGGCACGAAAGCTATACGTCAGAGCACTAAGGTATACCCTGATTGAGGGAATCCTATACAAGAAGTCTTTCATCGTTCCATATCTGAAATGTTTAAGACCTCAAGAGGCAAAATTGGCCCTGAAGGAAGTACATGAAGGAATTTGTGGGCAGCACTTGGGGGGCAGAGCCCTTGCCCATAAAATCACTCGTCTAGGTTTCTACTGGCCAAGCATACTAGCAGATGCTAAAAGCTACGTGAAGAAATATGAAAGGTGCCAGAAGCACGCACCAGTGGTTAGGCAACCACCAGAGATGTTGACATCCATAAACTCACCAATTCCATTTGCCATGTGGGGAATGGATATATTTGGACCTTTTCCAATGGCAAGTGCACAACGAAAGTTCTTGATAGTAGCAATCGACTACTTCACCAAGTGGATTGAGGCTAAGCCATTAGCCAAGATAACCACCAAGCAAGTGATGCATTTCTTCTGGGAAAATGTGATATGCAGATATGGAATTCCACGAGTCCTGGTCACGGACAATGGAACTCAGTTTAACAACGATGAGTTCAAGAAATATTACGATGAGAACGATATCAAGTTGTGCTTCACTTCCGTCGCCCATCCTCAAGCAAATGGGCAAGCTGAGGTTGCAAATCGAATTATCCTAGATGGACTGAGGAAAAGAGTTGAACGTTCAAGAAACACTTGGGTGGAAGAATTGCTCCCCATACTATGGGCATATCGTACTACCTGCAAAGTCACCACTGGAGCTACCCCCTTTCTGTTGGCATATGGGGCAGAGGCAGTGGTTCTAGTGGAGATTACTCACACGTCTCCAAGAATTGAGGCTTATGAGCCAGAAACAAATGAGGAAGGCTTGAGGCTGGCCTTAGATTTGATTGATGAAGTTAGAGATGAGGCAAATGTCAAGATAGTTCAGCATCAGAAATGAGCATCTTTCTATTACAACCTAAGGGTTAAAGAGAGATTCTTTCGACAAAGAGATTTAGTCCTCCGAAAGATTGAGGCATCCGGAGTTGGACAAAAAGGCAAGTTGGCCCCAAATTGGGAAGGACCATATCGTTTCAAGAACGTATTTGGTCGAGGCTCGTACAAGCTAGAAACCCTCGAAGGGCATGAGGTGCCAAGGACTTGGCATGCCTCAAATTTGAAAGTCTATTATGTTTAAAGTGTGTCCTGATTGGACTCACTACTAGGACAAATAGAAATAAGGTTCGATGAAATCATGAGCTTCCTAGAAAGCAAATGAAGGGTTGAAACCCCAGAAACCTAAGACATTCAGTCCAAACCCCATCATTCGGTATGCTCAATGAAAGGCTTGAAGCCAAAACAAGACGGTAGAAGACATAAAGGCTTATGCAAATATCAAGTTAGCCTCGAATAAGGCAAAATCGTCGTAAATGTGTAGGTCGCTCCACACTTTACACCAAGACAATACTCGTGAAACACTAGTGTATATTAAAATCCCCAAAAAAGGGTAGTAAGTCCGAGGTAAGGGATAAAAAGACCCCAAGTCTCGAAAAAGACCGGTATAACTTCTATGAAATCCTAGTGCATTATCATAGACGTTGGGAAGAGCGATCAGCCATTTTAAACCCAGAATCTTCAAAGAAAGCCCAGAATCTTCGAAGAATTCTTCAAAACTTCAAGTAAGAAACCCAGAAAATGATGAGATTCAACAGAAAATCTCGCCAGGAATCGCCTAGTGACTGGAAACCCAACCGGTTAAGGAAGGGCAACCGTCTATAGCCATTTAAGGCCCACAAATCCATTTATGGATTATAGAGAGTAAAACCCAAATAATTTGGGTCTCAGGCAAATTCGAAGCCCAAAAAATAAAGGCCCAATAAGGCCCAAGGCTGGAATAATTTAAGTCCAATTAAAAATTGGGCTAGTTAAGGCCCAAGAAAAGAATGAAATTTGAAATATAGCCAAGGAAAAATCAAAGATTTAAGGTCGAAAAGACATTAAATCGAAATCGTACGACCGAGGTCGAAAACATATGGGAAAACGAGGTCGATTCCAACGACCTCGCTCCCAAATAAAGTCGAAAAATAATGAAATTGAGGTCGAAAAAACCTTAGAACGACATCGAAGGCTCGAAGTCGAAAATATACGAGGAATTGAGGTCGTTTCCATCGACTTCGCACCAAAAATCCAGTCAAAAAATTGAAAATTCGAGGTCGAAAAGACCCTAGATCGAAGTCGATTGATTGAGATCGAAAATACACTATAAATCGAGCTCGAACCCCTCGACCTCACACCCAAGTGAGGTCGAAAAAAGAAGGATTCAAGGTCGAAAGAATGAGGTCGAATATGACCTAGAAAACGAGGTCTAAGCGTTCGACCTCACGCCAAAATGAGGTCGAAAATGACCTAGAGATCGAGGTCGATATTGACCTGTAAATTGAGGTCAAAAGTATAAGGGATCGAGGTCGAATGACCGAGGTCGAAAATGACTGGGAAGTCGAGGTCGAAACCATCGACCTGGGACCAATCAAGGTCGAAAGAAGGCTGGATCGAGGTCGAAGGCTCGAGGTCGAAAAAGACTTAAAAATCGAGGTTGAAACCTTCGACCTCACTCCAGTCGAGGTCGAAATCCAGATCTAATTTCAGGTCGAAAATGACCTGTTTCCTGGTCGAAATTGAGGTCGAAAATGACTTGTTTCCTGGTCGAAAAGGAGGTCGAAAATGCCCTTAAAAATGGAAAATTTTGAGGAAAAACACGTTATAACTTCTACGAAAACCCCAAGGAGATTTTCCCAGAAGTTGGGGGGCAAATGATATGGATAGAAAAGTAATTATAGAAATATAATTGTTGATTCTTTGGAAAGGCCAAGTATTTAAGGCCCAAAACCCAGATTATTTATTAATTTCGTAATTAATAAATAGGGAAAATATACGGCTCATAAAAAAAGTCCAAAATATGGTAAATTCATCAAAGAAGGATCCAGAATCCCAATTAAAGGCAATTAATGAGTCATAGCCTTTATCAACAAGGAAACGAATTCTCCAGCAAGAAATACAATGTTTATCCAATATCAAAAAGGAGACTTATTCGCTAAGACTCCTAAACAGACCATAAATATTAGGCTCTAGACGCCTATATAAGGACCCTGATCCTACAATCAGAACTACGTTTTGGGCACAGCTCCATACGTCACAACGCCTCGAAGGCGCAACAAGCCACAAAGGCACCCCTAGAACTACGTTTTAGACTTCATCCTCGAATAAGGACATACAAGTCACTACGTCCTTGGTGTGCCCCTGCCGCCATAGCCCCGAGGGCAACACTAAGAACTACGTCTTTGGCTTGATTCTCAATAACGAATTGAGATACGTAGGCATCTTGTGAGGACCGATTTAGTCTCGAAACACAAGTGCAGCCATAAAAGCTCGAAGCTCATTAAACCCTCGCATTAAATTCGTAAGCTCAGATTTTATTCCACAACAATACCATTTCTGTAACACCCCCAGATACGGGGTCAGGAATCTGGGTTGTCACGCTCCATCAATTATACAATACCTGCATTACTTACAACATTATCATAATACAACTTCAAAGACCCCAATCACTTACAATAATAGACCTCACCATTCTATACAAGGTTTAATAATACAAACCTACTCGAAATTTTTTTTTACTAATTCAGTCTGCAACTATTCTGCTCACACTGGCAGTATCCATCCTGTTGAACTAACTCAAGGGTGGTCTCTCCATCCCCTTGCTCTCGTAACACGAGGTGAATCGGCAACATTTTCTTCATGCTGAAAGTTTTAATAAAGCAAGAATGAGCTAATAGCGCTCAGCAAGAAATCTATCCCAGTTTAAATCTTTAAACCTTTAAGGTAGATAATCCATATATGATCAAAGTTTTAACACTACTAGGGTTTGTCCCCAAAATAGTATCCCGCTCAAAATACTGTATGACCTATAATCATACTCAAATACTTTTCGTAAATCATTTAGAAATCCTTGGTATCGATATAATGAACCAAGACTCAAAACATATCTTTTTAAAATAGATATTAATATTGGAATCAAGGCTTAAAGCCTATCCATTGTTTCAAAACACTATACAGTTCAATATACTGTATATCTTAAATCCCTTCTCAACACATATCTATTTAGATATCTCATACTGTTCAAAATACTGTAAAATATCAGTAATGAACACCTTTTCGACTCTGTTGTGTTGTGGTATATAAAAGAAGCAAGAATGATATCTTATCCTATGCATCATCAGTATAAGTAATGGAAAACATAGCATGGAATGAGAAAACTTGCCTCGGGTCCTTGGTTGTTAGGGGTTTGAGAACTTGTCGGGAAATCTATAAACAAGGAAATACTCGATCAGTCCCCTGGCTTAATCATTTAGAGTGCATTTAACTTAAGCACTAACGTTCTATTAACGAACATCAAATGTCCCGCTCTTGGTCATTTATAACCTCATGACATTCCTTTTACTCTTAAGTCAAAAGATTGGTTGATAATCCATTCACAAAACCCAAGTACTTTACCATTACTAAACTCATGGTTTAAACTATCCCCTTAAGGGTATTTCACTTGCGCAACTTTGGTTCTCGCATTTGTATAAAATCGAAAAATCATCATTTTAACACGAAACCTTCTCGGTTCCTTTCCGAACTGTCCATACTAGTATCCACATTAATATCATGACCCAATTCCATTTTTAAGGGGCTTGATCAAAAGCTCAAAGTTCATATAGTGAACTACTTAGTAACTCGAAACCGCTTTCACTAACACGGGTGTTTCTCCTAAACCGTAAATCGAAACGATACGATTCTTTCACCAAAATAAATTACAAAACAGAGCCTACATGATCATGGTCAGAAAGAATTTTTGTTATGCCTAGAAGGTAACCGTGGTATCTGTCCAACCTTCCTAAGTGAAATCCGACATAGTAACGACGCTTAAACGTGATTCCCGTGTTTAAAACACTCAAATAAATCCAATAACATCAACCAATCATCAATACTTCTCATTCATCATCTAAACTAACCCATGATCTTTAACCAACAAGTCCATTCAAACATTTACTAGTTCAACCATCAAGATAATCACTAAACAATCATTATAACCAAGGATTCAACCTTTAATCCATACTATCTCAAACTATCATCAAACTTAACATAATAATCATAGTATAACCTAGGGTGGGAGATGTTTATACCTTACTTGATGCTTGGTATACCCTAAAAATAGCTTACATACCATTGCTTTATCCTTAATCAACCTTAACAAGCCTTAATCTTCAAGAACAAATCAAGAAAATCATAAGTTACTATTCAAAACACTATTCATGCTCATCTTATAATCAAGATTTGAACATGATATCATCCATGGATGAAGCTAGGATTTAGAGATTACCTTAATTTGGAAATATAGAAGCTTTAGAATCCATTCTTGCAATTGTTTGAGAAGTGGAAGTGGTAGAAAAAATCTTAAGGCCTTGAAGTACTATTTTGGCCGAATATTTTTTCATGGAAATGGGGATGATATTTGCTTGATTTTCTTTTTCTTTCTTTTGGCAATTAACTCTTAATTGGATGCATCCATTTTGTGTGGTCTTGGTGGAGTTTAGTCACCCCATGCCACATGTCAAGCTACTTGTGGTTTTGTGGTGAAAGTGGTGACAAGGTGGTGATTCATCACCTTGTCATCACCTATGTCATCCTCTTGTGTCATGCTTATGTCATTTCTTGTATCATGAATCCTCTTATATGATGTACTTGATGATCTTATATGATACTTCCCCTTCGGTTAGGGTTTAATCCATAATTCGTTAAGTTTCTGTTTCGTGATAGGTTCAAGTGATTTTAAAAATGTTTCTCTGTACCAATGTTAGGAGATACTTCCTTGATCTTTCCATTACCTTGGCTTAATATATGATCATAGATTTCTCACCTTGGCTTAAGATATGATCACGGATTTCTCATTCTACATACTTTCTCAAAACGATCAAATCAATACATCCTTGATTGTTCGATGAATAGTGATCAAAATTTAAAGTTGGAATCTCCCGATTCTGATCGCGTTTACATTCACTTATTTTCCTTATACATCACTAATATAACTTCGAAACATTCATTCCATGTCTTCCATATAGTGTGGTCTGAAAATATTTTTCATCAGCAATTTCACTATTCATCAGCATTTACTATTCATCAATTTTTTTTTAACTAAGTCCAAAATTTGGGGTTATTACAGTCTCCCCTCCTTAAAAGGATTCCGTCCCGGAATCTAATAAAATAGCCGAGGTTACTTCTCCAATATAAAAATCTCCAGTTTCCAGGTTGATTCTTTAACCCTCTGGTTTCATTATAACACTTACTCATTCCGGTCTGTGATATCTATCGGGCGCTCTATATAAGCCGATTCTGGTTGTATTCTTATACACCCATTGTCTATCAACATCCGACTACTCTTGAAATCGGCGGTACAACACTTACCGTAACTTCGGTTGTCTGAAATGTTTCTTTCGGTCGGTCCGTCGGTCTGCGGATCCTACGTAGTGCTCGCACTCAATCTCGTCGCCAAACACGTTTGGAAAACTCCTCCCGAATCGGGAGTTCATTCATTGGTCCTTATCTGACACGATGGTGACTGGAACTCCACGTCACCCAACTATCTCTTTCGTAACTCTTTGATTAAAGATCTCTTGCTAAAAACAAAATATGAGTAGACTCATTTAATCCATCAATTATAACTCAATTGACGTCATAGTTCGACTTGATTCTTGTTGATCCTATCACAAAATCCATTACAGTAAAATTACATTCCTAATCAGGAATCTCTACTAACTGTGATAGTCAACCAGGTCTTTGTTCTGCCTTCATTTTTTGACATATCCAATATTTGTTTAACAATCGATAATATCCTTTTTATCTATCCGACCACCTATAAGATTTCCTTACTTTCTTTACCCTTTCGTACTCTCGGTGTAGTTGTCTCTTTATGACAGATCTTTATTCCTTAATTTATTCTGGCTCAATCAGGACCTTTAAATAATCCTTGTCGTACTCTTAACTTCAAACTTCATCCTTTCAGTTCCTCTTATTAGTCATTCTGAAAAAATAGCATCCTTTATCTTTTGAACATTAGGAACCCAAACTCGGTAAAAAAATACCCCATGATTCCTTTATCATCTTTCTCATTCTTTAATTATTTCTTCAACATTGACTTTATACCTTCATTCTTCATTCGTTCTTGACATAACTTGCTTTTCTGTAGCAATTTCGGTTGCATTGCAATCTCAAATAGTCTCTCAGTACCATTTCCGGTTATCTTAACCTCAATTTCCATTTTCTCAATCCTTGGATCAACTTTATCCGACGATGTTATCATCTTAAGTCTCTCTTTCCTACTAAGGGCATTGGCCACCACATTGGCCTTCCCTGGGTGGTAAAGAATCCCACAGTCATAATCCTTGATTCGCTTTAGCTATCTTTTCTGTTCTCATGTTAAGTTCTTTCTGGGAAAGTGTATCTAATGCTCTTATGATTTGTATAAGTCTCGCACTTCTTTCCATACAATTAGTCCCTCTGAATCTGTAAAGCGAAAACTATCGCTGCCAATTCTAAGTCATGTGTAGGGTATCTAAATTCATATTCCTTTAATTGTCTGGATGCATACGCAATTACCTTTCCGTGCTGCATAAGCACACACCCTACTTCTTTATGCGATGCGTCGCTATGGATCACAAAATCTCCCTTCCCGTCTGGCGGTACCAGTACAGGACGGTGACTAGTCTCTTCTTTAATTCCTAGAAATTTTCTCACATTTCTCAATCCATTTAACTCTTCAGCCCTTCGAGTAAGTCGGGTCAGTGGGGCTGTTATTTTAGCAAAATATTGTACACATCTTCGGTAATATCCGGCTAAATCCACAAAATTACTCACCTCGGTTGGTGTGGTTGGTCTTTCCCAGTTCGAAACAGCTTTTATATTAGTGGGGTCAACCAGCACCTCTTCACTGTTGACCACATGTCCTAAAAACTGTACTTCCCTTAGCCAAAACTCGCACTTTGAGAACTTGGAATATAACTTTTCTCTCCTCAGTGCTTCTAACACTATCCTCAAACGTTCTACATGTTCTTCCTAGGTCTTTGAGGTAAACCAAAATATTGTCGATGTCACTATGACACACTTATCCAAATACTTCTTGAAAATGCGATTCATCAAGTCCATGAAAGTTACAGGGGCGTTCGTCAGCCCAAACGACATTACTAAAACTCGTAGTGTCCATACTTGGTGCGAATCGTAGTCTTGGGTACGTCCTCAGGTTTAATATTCAACTGGTGGTATCCCGTTCTCAAATCAATCTTCGAGAATTTAACTGGACCATGCAACCGATCGAACAAATCACCGATCATTGGCAGGGGTATTCATTCTTAACCGTTAGCCTATTCAGCTTTCGATAGTTTATGCACAGCCTCATACTATCGTCCTTTTTCTTCACCAATAACACGGGTGCATCCCATGGTGATGCACTTGGTCTTATCATTCCTTTCCCTAACAATTCCTACAATTGAGCGACTAATTTTTTCATCTCGACTGGAGCTAGTCGGTACGGGGCCTTCGAAACTGGCGCCGTTCTTAGAGCTAATTCTATAGCAAACTTTATTTCTCTATCGGGTGGTAACCCTGGGAGATCTTCTGGAAATACATCCTCGAATTCGTTGACAACAGGGATATTCTGTACACTAGGTACTTCCCATTTCGTATCCATCACAGTCACTAAACAAGTTTCACATCCTTGGAGGTCAAACGTTCCCTCGTCCGACAATCTGAATTCTTACTTTCTTTCTCAATCTATTCGCGTTTCATACTCTATTTTCTTTATACCCATTTCTTTCTCGTCCACTTTGCTTCCATTTCTATCATAGTCGTTTCATTAACCAAAGTAACATAATCAGTCATTTCGAACACTCCGTTATTCTGAATTCGCATCATGCGAAACAAACCTTGGCAATTTCCGTAAACTTCGATTCATAATTCATCGGGCTCATTTGTTTTAGCTCTAAGCTTCAACACTCTCTTCTTCCAAATACTAAGGAAAATACTTGCATGGTACCAGAAATGTTTCAACAACAGAATACTTTATATATATAAAAAAAACTTTGTAAAAATTCTCGCTGAGGGGGGCGACCTGGTTAGGTCTCAATCAAATTATCGTTTGAAAATTTTCTAACCATACTTCACTGCATACAAAATGCATTGTGAATTCACTTATATAAATTTGACCGAAAGTTGAACTTAGTGATACAATAACTAGTCCACTTCAAGAATCATTAGCAATTAGCCGAACAAAACTGGCTAGTTCGATTGGTTTGGGACGCAGCATCTAGCTAGGATAATTAGCTAGATTTTCATCATATCATTAAATTTCAACTAGTTAGAACAATTAACTAGTCACTCATCATGGCACATGCAATTAGCCATTTTCAATCTACTAGTACAAAATCTCAACCTCGTAGCCAAAGAAAGAAAGAAAACAAAATTTTGACTATTCGGATAATGAATTGAAAAGAAGAGTAAATAAGTTTGGGACGGACAAGGTAATTATAACCCTTGAATAGAATATAAGGTCTGAATAGACGGTTCTTGGTATCGGAACAATCGATAACCTCCCACCAAACATTTCTCATCAGTGAAACGGTCCACCCAAAGGTGTCTCCGTACATAAACTTTGTCAAGTTCTCCGATAGAATTGAATTCGGACTACCAATATCAAATTGATATCCTTTCCACGATTTCAACGTCTGATGTGCAAATCTCTTCTTAATGGAAGAAAAGAATTCACCAGTAATCTCTGAAATATACATCATCTATGTTTTAAACACATAGCTAGATATTTATGAACTCGACTGAGAAGTCCAAATATGAAGAAATAAAATGAATATTTAACAATTGTTGGTTGCATCCCAAGTTGAAGTAGGAAACTAGAAGGGTTGCCTGTCATGAACTATTCAAGGTAACACGGGAATGAACAGTTTTAGATTGAGTAGTGCACAAGCAAGTAGATACCAAAAGTCAATGGTCATCATAAGTTCTAACATCACCAGTGCGAGGATGATCTTATCTTTCTGCCTTTATGGCTTAGGGTACTAACCAACGGTACCTCAAAATCGTACAAGTTTGTAAACATGTCGGGAGTTCGAAACATATTCGTCATTCCCCGATAATCGTCCAGAGATTGGGCCTCATACGGCCGCATCAACACATTCTCAAAAGATGAAGGTCGATTAACGTATATGTAATTTCTTAACACTAGTCGTATCGAATGAATCCAACCCCAGGCCGCCATAGGTCTCGTTCCTCGTAGGTCCTGAGATTGTCGCATTGCTCGTTGCAACCATACGTGTCTTAATTAGAATCACGCTATTCATTCTTCATATCTTTGATTTCTGAGTTGAGCCATCATGGCCTATCGTACGAAATATACTCGCGATGCGATTTAGCACGTTCGTCTCACGATAACGTTCTGGTGCTATATGTACGCAAAAGTCTTCTTCTTAGGTAACAAAATACCCATCGACGGAAAAGACACCAACTCTGGTGGAATCGTTGTTCTCAAGGCTTGGACCTCATACACAAGATAATGCCTTAACTAGTCCACGCAATTTAGTAATTCGGATCACGTAAAGGACTGTAAACGTCTCAATCTTCACATATACTGCCTTCTCGTGGCAAACTACGATGAACTACAAACACTTAGGTTCTTACTAAGTCAAGTTATCCATTGGTATTGGCCATTCCGACCTTACCCCAACTGCAACCGAGACTCTGCTCCGCGTCTTATCTTAATGTCTTTGATAATCCGTGTACAATTCTAAACGTCCTTCTCATCATTATGATGATCTTCAACGGTCCTATCGGTCCTCCGATAAGTCCCCACTAAACTCTTTAATCTTAACATCCTCAATGGCACTACTTCCGGTAGTCCACTTAACGAGCTCTATATGAGTCCTCTCGTCATTCTCTTACTTAGACATAACTCTTAACACTCTCATTTCCAGGTTTATAATTTATTGCTCTGATACCATTTCTGTAACACCCCCAGATCCGGGGTCAGGAATCTGGGTACCTACATTACTTACAACATTCTCATAATACAACTCCAAAGACCCCAATCACTTACGCGCACACACACAAGATATAGCCTTGGAAATGAGAAACAAAAGTAACATTTGTTATTACAAATCAAATGTACTAACCAGGATCTCATCTATTATTTACAACCTCTACCTGAAGTTACAATAATAGACCTCACCATTCTATACAAGGTTTAATAATACAAACTCGGAAACAATTCTAACTAATTCAGTCTGCAACTATTCTGCTCACACCGGCAGTATCCATCCTGCTGAACTAACTCAAGGGTGGTCTCTCCATCCCTTTGCTCTCGTAACACGAGGTGAATCGGCAACGTTTTCTTCATGCTGAAAGTTGTAATAAAGAAAGAATGAGCTAATAGCGCTCAGCAAGAAATCTATCCCAGTTTAAATCTTTAAACCTTTAAGGTAGATAATCCATATAGGATTAAAGTTTTAACACTACTAGGGTTTGTCCCCAAAATAGTATCCCGCTCAAAATACTGTATGACCTATAATCATACTCAAATACTTTTCGTAAATCATTTAGAAATCCTTGGTATCGATATAATGAACCAAGACTCAAAACATATCTTTTTAAAATAGATATTAATATTGGAATCAAGGCTTAAAGCCTATCCATTGTTTCAAAACACTATACAGTTCAATATACTGTATATCTTAAATCCCTTCTCAACACATATCTATTTAGATGTCTCATACTGTTTAAAATACTGTAAAATATCAGTAATGAACACCTTTTCGACTCTGTTGTGTTGTGGTATATAAAAGAAGCAAGAATGAGCACTATAGCTCGACAATAAGATATAGCATCATAATCATATATGTAAGCTGATATCATAATTGAAAACCTTTGAAACTCCGTTCATATACAGAACGATATGTTTAAATATTCTTTTCGTCAAAACAGACCCTACAGTACAACTACTGTATGAGGAACATCATTACTCATCACTGCCACATTATCAGTAACTCAGCACCTAGGCTTTCGTTACAATGTGCAGCACAACTCCAATTGGAGGGAATAGACCTTTTTTCCGGAGCACGCCACGATACACGATGATCAGTCGTTGTATCGTACTCACACTTTTCTATTAGTAGATGGACGACATCTTAACACAATTATCACCCCAGCCGCATACGGGCTTTGTATCTGCTGGACTGTTCCACAGCCTCCTACGCGAGATAAGTGCTGGACTGTCCAGCAGCCTCTTACGCTATAATCAGAGGTACTGTCCAACAGCCTCCTTCACGTTTCCTCTTGGTCCCGGATAAAAATCAATGAAACGGGAATCAAAATTTAATCCTATTTCCCCCAAGTACAAATACTTGTCAAAACTTTGCAACAGTTCAGATTCCTTACTCCAGAGTATTTGAAGGGAATAAGTCACAGTGTGGGTTGACATCAGTCAACGAAACTACGAATGAGTACCACGTATTTTGAAATTACAACCTGGGAGTTTTTGTAAAATACCTTTAGTTCTGATAAATCAGAACTCGAAAACATACTCACTTTTAATGAAAGAGACAAGTGAAATCATATGTTCACTTCCTGAGATGGATTCCCAATTTTTGGTAAGTTCAAATCAAAATCATCATTCGAGATAAATAATTAAAGTAGTTGGGAACCCCTATTATACTCTCATAAATCCTTTCGAGATCAGAAAATACTTGCGTAAATACTAGAACCTTAAATAATAATATAACAAGGTTCTATGATTTTTAAATCATTTTTGGAATATTTAATAAATATTCAAATAATAAATATTGAATTATGATTCAATATAATTCCACTTAAGTGAATATTCAAATTAATATTCACTTAATTAAATAAATATCCAAATAATAAATATTGAATTATCATTCAATAAGATTCCACTTAAGTGAATATTCAAATTAATATTCACTTAATTAAATAAATATTCAAAATAATATTTTTAATAAGATTATTTAAATATCTCACATTAAATATCCAATAATATATATATTGGAATATTTAATCAATATTTTAAAATATAATTGTCCCTGGAACCCTCCAGCTTCTGACAGAATAATCCAGACAAAATACTAATTTGACTCCCGGTCTAAGTTTTAAAATCCTCGTACGAGCTCTCTACCCTTAGAGCCTCTATAACACCTCGGTTTATATCTAATATTTACATAACATGTAAACCCTTATATCTTATAAAACTTGTTATCAAATGGGTAAACAGTTTATAAATATTTTCACAGCATTAAAGCAGAATATATATCACGTACACAACATTAAATCACAACAACATCACTTATATGATGCAGGGTTTGAAAACTTGCATGCATCTATCATATGCATATACTATAATCTCAATAGTTTTAAAATTCCACCACATCCATATACGATGTAATGTTTGAAAACTGGTATGCATATATCATATGCATATACTATAATCTCAATAGTTTTAAAATTCAACCACATCCATATACGATGTAAGGTTTGAAAACTGGTATGCATCTATCATATACATATACTATAATCTCAATAGTTTTAAAATTCAACCACATCCATATACGATGTAAGGTTTGAAAAATGGTATGCATATCCTACATCTCAACATTTTTTTAATACCATCACATCTATATACGATGTAAGGTTTGAAAGCATGCATGATATCATATCTGATGCATCATCAGTATAAGTAATGGAAAACATAGCATGGAATGAGAAAACTTGTCTCGGGTCCTTGGTTGTTAGGGGTTCGAGAACTTTCCGGGAAATCTATAAACAAGGAAATACTCGATCAGTCCCCTGGCTTAATCATTTAGAGTGCATTTAACTTAAGCACTAACGTTCTATTAACGAACATCAAATGTCCCGCTCTTGGTCACTTATAACCTCATGAAATTCCTTATAGTCTTAAGTCAAAAGTTTGGTTGATAATCCATTCACAAAACCCAAGTACTTTACCATTACTAAACTCATGGTTTAAACTATCCCCTTAAGGGTATTTCACTTGCGCAACTTTGGTTCTCGCATTTGTATAAAATCGAAAAATCATCATTTTAACACGAAACCTTCTCGGTTCCTTTCCGAACTGTCCATACTAGTAACCACATTAATATCATGACCCAATTCCATTTTTAAGGGGCTTGATCATAAGCTCAAAGTTCATATAGTAAACTACTTAGTTACTCGAAACCGCTTTCACTAAAACGGGTGTTTCTCCTAAACCGTAAATCGAAACGATACGATTCTTTCGCCAAAATAAACTACAAAACAGAGCCTACATGATCATGGTCAAGAATTTTTGTTATGCCTAGAAGGTAACCGTGGTCTCTGTCCAACCTTCTTAAGTGAAATCCGACATGGTAACGACGGTTAAACGTGATTCCCGTGTTTAAAACACTCAAATCAATCCAATAACATCAACCAATCATCAATACTTCTCATTCATCATCTAAACTAACCCATGATCTTTAACCAACAAGCCCATTCAAACATTTACTAGTTCAACCATCAAGATAATCACTAAACAATCATTATAACCAAGGATTCAACCTTTAATCCATACTATCTCAAACTATCATCAAACTTAACATAATAATCAAAGTATAACCAAGGGTGGGAGATGTTTATACCTTACTTGATGCTTGGTATACCCTAACAATAGCTTACATACCCTTTCTTTATCCTTAATCAACCTTAACAAGCCTTAATCTTCAAGAACAAATCAAGAAAATCATAAGTTACTATTCAAAACACTATTCATGCTCATCTTATAATCAAGATTTGAACATGATATCATCCATGGATGAAGCTAGGATTTAGAGATTACCTTAATTTGGAAATATGGAAGCTTTAGAATCCATTCTTGCAATTTTTGGAGAAGTGGAAGTGGTAGCAAAAATCTTAAGGCCTTGAAGTACTATTTTGGCCGAATATTTCTTCATGGAAATGGGGATGATATTTGCTTGATTTTCTTTTTCTTTCTTTTGGAAATTAACTCTTAATTGGATGCATCCATTTTCTGTGGTCTTGGTGGAGTTTAGTCACCCCATGCCACATGTCAAGCTACTTGTGGTTTTGTGGTGAAAGTGGTGACAAGGTGGTGATTCATCACCTTGTCATCACTTGTCATCACCTATGTCATCCTCCTGTGTCATGCTTATGTCATTTCTTGTATCAGCAATCCTCTTATATGATGTACTTGATGATCTTATATGATACTTCCCCTTCGATTAGGGTTTAATCCATAATTCGTTAAGCTTCTGTTTCGCGATAGGTTCAAGTGATTTTAAAAACGTTTCTCTGTACCAATGTTAGGAGATACTTCCTTGATCTTTCCATTACCTTGGCTTAATATATGATCATAGATTTCTCACCTTGGCTTAAGATATGATCACGGATTTCTCATTCTACATACTTTCTCAAAACGATCAAATCAATACATCATTGATTTCCGATGAATAGTGATCAAAATTTAAAGTTGGAATCTCCCGATTCTGATCGCGTTTACATTCACTTATTTTCCTTATACATCACTAATATAACTTCGAAATATTCATTCCATGTCTTCCATATAGTGTGGTCTCAAAATATTTTTCATCAGCAATTTCAGTATTCATCAGCATTTACTATTCATCAATTTTTTTTAACTAAGTCCAAAATTTGGGGTTATTACAGTCTCCCCTCCTTAAAAGGATTCCATCCCGGAATCTAAGAAAATAGGCGAGGTCACTTCTCTAATATAGAAATCTCCAGTTTCTAGGTTGACTATTCAACCCTCTGGTTTCATTATAACACTTACTCTCCGGTTTGTGATATATACCGGGCGCTCTATATAAGCCAATTCTGGTTGTATTCTTATACACCCATTTTCTATCAACTTCCGACTACTCTTGAAATCGGCGGTACAACACTTACCGTAACTTCGGTTGTCTGAACTGTTTCCCCAGCCATCTCATTTTCAAAGAGATTTTCAGCTTCTTGCTCTTGCTCCCCCTTACTTCCTGAATCTCCTTTTGTTCCCCTTTTCTTCTTTGCAGACACTGATTTCTTTTTAGCTGCAGGCTCCCCCTCACTCCTTGAAACCTTCTTTGAGATAGGCTCCCCCTGAGCAACATCCTGCTTGGGGACACCTACTGATTCTGAGTTTTCCCTTCCTAATTCTTCCCTTTGTGATTCTGATCTTGCCCTTTTCTCCCCCTTAGGTAAGTTGGCAGCATCAAGACTTGCAGAAAGAACCTGAATGGTTTCCTGAAGACTGGAGAAGCCAGAGGCCACCATGGTAGACAGGCTGTCAATCTTGGATTCCATGGAGAGACACTTGTGCTCTAGAGCTTCCAACCTGAGTGTAGTAGAGAGGCCACATGTTCTTAACCTTCTTGGGGGTGAAGGAAAAGACTGGGGCTTGGAGGCTGTGGGGGTTCTCACACTCTCAGTGTTTTTCTGAGTGATCTCATCACTCCTCACAAAAGAACTCTCAAGGCCTAGTGCTTGTAAGTGTGGGGCTCCCTCAAATTCTCTATGGACATGCTCAAGTCCCTCACCTTTTGCCAGCTCATTTGGCTGCCTCTCATTTTTATGCTCACCTCTCTTTTCTTTTATCTCTCTTTTCTTTTGCACACCCTCACTCATCCTAGATGCATGGGTATGAGCAGTACTTACATGCAATGAAATAGATGGTTTAGAATGTACCTTTAAGAACTGAGATAGTGGCACATCATCATCAGAGACATCCTCAACAATTACAGCATCAAAATCAGGCTGAGCAGAGGTGACAGGAGCTTTGGCAGGAATGTTACTGTCAGTTGGAAGATTGACAGTAGGTTCCACTGCATCTTGGACATCATGTTTGGTTGTGACAGCAATTTCAGCCGAGTCCTTAACAGCAGGGTCACCTGTGACAGCAACATTTTCAGAGTCTTTGACAGCAACCGAGGCTGTGACAGCATCTTCCCTGAGGTAAGATGCTCCTTGGAGATTGAACAAGGTACTGTCTGTTTCACTTTCTAGCAGAGATGTACCTTGCTCTTTCTCAGTGTTTGAAGGAGTGGTGTCCATTTCACTTTGAGAAATGGGTTCTTGTGGACCACTTGATGGGGGCTCATCCATGATTAGAGATGGATGATCAAAACCTGAAGGGTTGGGACTGTCCCCCTCTCTAGGTTGTGGAGAAAAAAACAAATGAATGAGTACGGAAGGAAGAAGGTGAAAGTGGAGAAGAGAATGATGGCTGCTTCATAGATGAAACTTGTGAAGCATCAATGGGGGAAGTGAAATCCTCACTTTGTCCTGACTCCATGTGTGTTTCTGCAAGTGGAGGCTCCTCATGAGTTGGAACATGAGGTTGTGCAGACTCTTTACAGGGTGCCTTGGGAGACATGCCAATTTCAATAGATGTCCCTTGTTGAGAAGGAACATCTAGGGAAGAGTTTATTTCCCTGTTTTTCTCTACAATCTTTTGGGAGACTGCAGTTTGGCTAACAGTGGTTTTGGTCATCTTAGCTCTCTTCTTCTTAGGCTCAGGAGGAACCACTGTGGGTTCTGTTTGACTACCTTCCTTATTTGCTGCACTTGGTGCAGGAAATCCCTCTTGACTCTCAACACTACCACCAACACCAGTCTCTAGGGGTCTTTTTCTGGATTCTTGTAAGGCTTGTCTCTGTACTTTGGGAAGTCTAGAGAACCTAGGCTGAGTGTATGGGGTAGAATGGGGGTTAGCTGAATTGGGGTCTAATCCAGCTTCATTCTCAACAGTGAAGGTGTCAAAACCAGAAGGCAATGGAAAATCAAGGTTGGGCACTTGATCAACCATGTGTTTGGTGAAACATAGTGGAATATGTGCATTTAAATTCTGTGAAGTGAGAGTTGTGTGAGTGTTCCTTTTTAGTACAGGGCATACCTCTAAACGAGGGGCATTCTCATCAAAATCACATAAAGAATTAATGCACAACATTAGAAAGCGAGGATAGATGTTTACCTTCTTACCTATGGCAGTCTTGAGGTGTGCCATGAGTAGCTTTCCAACATCCACTTTGTACCCATGAACAAGAGAGTGAGTGAGCTTCTTGATGTAGATGGGAATTCCATTCCAGCCTGTGGTCTTGGTAGAAAACACCTTCACCATAGCATCAAACACCCTGCTCCACTCCTTTCGGAGATACTTCCTGTCCATTTCACCAGAAGGGTACCACTTTGTTGTTCCCTCTTCAAGAATGGGTCCAGAATACCCAATTTTCAAGAAGAGCTTCTTCAAGGTCTCATCATTAGCAAGCTCGGTATACGTCTTTCCTGGTTCTAGCACAATTCCCAAAGCCGCATTGATGCCTTTGATAGTGAGAATGTAATTGTGCTCCTTGATTTTGAACTGAATAGTGGAGTTGTCACCATCTCCTTGAGCAACAGCAGATTCCCAGAAATTTTCAATCCTGTCTAGGTCAAGAACAGGAGTTGAGGTAATTGCATACCCAAGATAGGACTTATTCATGAAAGAAACAAGCCCTTTGAAATCGTCACCAGCATCACTAGGAGAGTAAATGCCAGCAAGGTTAGTCTGTGAAATTGATTGTTTGGGGGCCATTTTTGCTTATTGAGAGAAGAAAGAAGGTAGAAGATGAATTGCTTGGAGAGAAGAGAAAGGAGAGTGTTGTGTCTACTTTTTGAGAGCAATTGAATGTTTGATGAATTAAGAGGGAAGTTCAAGCATTTAACTAACAAAGTGGAAAAGTGAAATCGTGTCTTAACCCAATTAACAGTCACGTGGGTTACTGGCTGATTTCTCTCTCCTCGTGGAGGATGAGTGTCCAAAATTAACGGTCCACTACTTTGACAGTAACCTGTGCGCGCAAAACAACCGTGTCAGTAACTTTGGTGTGATGACAGCATGTTTTGCGTGACAGAAAAATTTCGCGCAAAACTTACCGTCATCGTTAAGTTCTCATATGACAGTATCTTTTACAAATCGTGACAGAAAGTTGTTTACTGCTGTCGAGAAGCTAACTGTCAATTAACCGTGACAGCTACTTTTCTTGATGACAACAACCTTTGCAGGAAAACAACAACTGTCGAGACTTTGTATTGAAACTGTTATGATAAATAACTTAACTGAAGAGACACCAGTTAAACATATGCAATATTTATTACTGATTCATTATTCATTCATAACAAATTCAACCATTTAAGCAATTAACAACACATACAGCAAGCAATAAGAAACTACATAAAGAAAAGGATAAATTTTATTAATTGAAGAGGGTGAAATTACTACACTTGGTAAGATTAACTATTCATTACAGTTTTTCTTAACCAATTCTAGAAATTCTGCCCTAACTCCTTCCTCTGTGGTTCCTTCTTCCTTGAGGAGTGCTTGAAACTCCTTCTCCTGTTCTTGCCACTTAGCCTCCTCAACGGCTTTGGCAACAAGTTCTTTTTCCTCTTCCTCATCGAGGGCATCTAACAGTTCATCAAATAACTCTTCAACCTCTTCCTTATAGGGACAATCACAATTGATCTTTGGCCGGTATTCGATTCCTACTTTGTTTTCCATTTTACCTTTTTCTAAATGATTCACTAATATGGCCTAAGGTTCATTTTATAGGAATACTAGGTAAAGAGAAGGTAAATGGTCAACAGTTTAGAATACCCATACAACTACCATAGATTGCAATTAAGTGATGTCTACCACTAATCCAACAATCACGGCAAAACTGACCAATCAAGGAAATTCCTTGACCAATTTCAACATTAAAAACCATGCAAGTTAATGTCATACAGAATCAAACTATCAAGTATAAGACTAGCACAAAATTCAATTTAACATAGTCAAAGTAAACGTGCTGTACAAAACAGATAGAGACTTAAATAGACAGTAACTTTCTCATGACAGCAACTTTTGAGATGTTATTGTCACAAGCTTCATTTGAATATTAGAATGGAAAAACTAGTAAATTAACATACCAGATTCAGCATTCCCAATTCACTTACCAACATGTTAAAGGTTGCTTCATCCAGTGGTTTTGTAAAGATGTCTGCAAGTTGCTTTTCTGTAGGCACATAGATCAACTTCATTGTTCCTCTTTCAACATGCTCTCTTATGAAATGATGTCTGATATCAATGTGCTTTGTCCTAGAGTGTTGAACAGGATTGTCTGAAAAGGCTATGGCACTAGTGTTGTCACAGTAGATGGAGATATTATTTAGCACTAGACCATAGTCCAAAAGTTGATCCTTCATCCACAGAATTTGTGCACAGTAACTTCCAGCTGCAATGTATTCAGCTTCTGCAGTAGATGTAGAAACTGAATGTTGCTTCTTACTAAACCAGGACACCAATCTTCCACCAAGAAACTGACAGCTTCCTGTAGTACTCTTTTTGTTAATTCTGATCTTGTTAGTTAAGTTGTCTCATAGCCATCACCCATAAATCCTAAAAATCTCCCCCAATTTGTTTTTATGGACAATAACAACAAATTTACAATTAATACATGATCACAACTTAACTAACAAGATCAGAATTGACAAAGGATTTTTACTTAGCTTCAGATTTCCTTTTCTGTCTTACTTCATCCTCTCTGTTGAGAGCTTCCTTAAGAACTTCTCTGAGTCCTTCCACCAGTGCTTTTTCATCAGGAGTGATACTGTTGGTCCTTGACTATTGCAGAGGGGGGGGGGGGGGGGTTGAATGCAATACTGATAAATCTCAATCTACGTTTCAACAACAAAAACTAAGATTAACGTTTATCATTTTATGGAATGCAAACACAAGTAGACACACAAGTATTTCTCACAAAATTAATGTTTTATTTATTTTGCAATGGGTTGCTACAACCTCAAGAAAATGTTCGTTTTCTTGAGCTTCAGTTTCTCGAGTGATTACAAAGAATGGATTGAGAGATAGTCTAAGTAGACTAATCCTATCACTATCAACACGGGTCTTGTGAAGCTTATAACGCCCCAAATTCGGGGTCAAAGGATTTGGTCGTCACACTACACCCTTAATCCAAACAACCTGTTCAATATAAAATCAACACAATAATAATAATATCTGTGACCCCAACTCTACCAAGAATCTTTAAAGGTTATAGTGCTAGAAACAAGAATCCAAAATTTCATTACAAACAATCTTTCTTCTTTACAACCATTCTCTTTACATAAATTCTAATACACAAGTATAACTTCGATAAGAAGTATAACATGCAACTAACTTTACACAATATAATATTCAATAGGAAACATCTATATACAAAACCTATCACTAGCTCCAAATGCTCTGGATCAAAACGTCTTTAAGCTAATATCTTTCCCCATCTCTGATCAGCTACGCGGACAACTCTCGCCAATACACCTTCTTTCTGGCAGGCTGAAATATATATAAATAAAACAAGTATGAGCGAATGAATTGCTCATCAAGCGCATTATCAAATATAATACGGAAGGTTTCCAAAATAAACTTTTGATTTTTCAAATAAACAAGCCTTTGGCTTAAACATTTGTAATCTCTAATATTTTCAAATCAAGTTTGGTAATTTACCACAATTTCTCATTCTTCTTCTCGTAATTGAATAGTTTAAAACACAAAAAGATTTATATTGGTCGTTACGGCGACCGAATCAACAATAACTACAATAGTAAGTGGAAAATATGAAATAAATATGACTCATACGTCTTCAAGACCATAGTTTGTACAAAAATACTAGTTTTGAAGATAACAGATCTATTCACAACATTTTCTGAAACCAACAACTCTGGAAGGTTAGAATAATCAAGGGGTAAGAATGAGCCAACGCGCTCGGCCGTGGAATAAAGAACGTACTTCATGACTTCAATATGGTACCGTATGGATATGCGGTATGAATAAAACTCATCAAGATAGATATCTTACGATTGCAAATGGAATCAAGAAAGAGGATTTCGACTATTTGGAATCCGATATATTAAGAGTAAATGATTTCAGCAAGATTGAAACCATTACTTATCAATCAACGAACTAACAACTTCGAGCGAACGAATAAACCTGAGTATCAGGTCATAACTCACAAGTACAAAACATATGGATGTAATTCATCTCAGAAATAAGAATTGATATTTAGAATTGGATTTTTCACATTTATTAAAACAAAGGTTGTGCTGCTGGCCAGCCACGCATCAACCCCGGACTTGCTTATAGCAAAGTCCTCTACTGGATCCTAGGCCAATCTGGGCCTTAATTTATTCCGACCATAAATATGGCCCGACCAATTACTGGTCCCGTTTTAAAACATTCCAATTCTATATTATATACGTCGGGTGTCAGTACAATTGACAACCTTACTTCGACAATCATGTGTCGGAAGAATCGGCAACCCTAATACAACAATTGCTGGAAAACTCACGTTCCAGGAAACAGTTCAATTATGAAGAATCCATCAAGGAATAACAATATAATCTAGTATCGACGAGATCGACACAATATGGGGAGGTGCACATGAAAAGTGACAATATAATAAACATCGACGAGATCGATGTAACAACTGGGATATAATGAAGAATAAACAATGACATGCTCAACAAGATTAAGTCTGATATGAAACAGGCATTATGATATCAACAGAATTTGCAACAACTCAATATAGAATAGGGTTCAAAGAACAGGCTCTAGATGGCCTCAACAGTTCAAATCATCACATTATGGAAGAATTAGTTAAGATTCACCAATCTGGTAAGTGACAAGAAAGTCAAGTTCAAGTTTAAGAAAAATTCAAGGTAAAGTTTATAAATGAAGAAAACAAGGGTTTATTAACTTCTGACAGAAATAGTTCAAGTCCTTCGAACATATACTTATAATAGATAAGCCTTGTATTTGAAGGAAGTAAACTAAATCATGAACAACATATATGAATTCGAATCAGGGAATAGATCAGATGATCGCATTAACAAGAAATGATAATAATACTTGCATGGATGCAAGATGGAAAATGGAATACTTGTAGAACAAGTACCACGACTTCGGAATTTAAAATAACATTTTCAACATAGGGTTCACAAGTTCCCACTCATCTAGGGTTGGCAATATTCCAACCTAACATTTTAAAATCATGTCTTTTAAAAGAAAGCCTTAGTATACGGCCCATAATTATCTCTTTAAACTTTCAATATAATAAGTATATCTTTCCAATCAATCCTACAAATATGAATCTAAGTTCATAAAGTATAAAAGAATGCTTGTCAACTTACGAGTTTAAATAAAATACTTGCAGTTCAATGCAAAAGAGTCATCATTAAATTTTTTTAGGAAAAAGTATGCCAATTGCATAATAATAATTCAAGAAATATCAATCAATTAATAAGCAATGGTATAAACACTTGCCTCTGGTCCTTAGCTATTTCGTAACGTTGAAACAATACGATTCCCTCCTTATTCTGTCTTATCGCACGATTTTCTACTTCCGTCCTTCTTTGCTTTAACGCTCTTGCGAATACCACTAGTCTGCTTCTACCATTTTGAATCCACGTGCCAGCCTCGATAGTCAGACATGAGACGGTACTTAGCCTTCAACGTATGATTCTCACATTCCATAAACTATTATAACTTAACTCTAACACATTTACTAATCTTACCGATATCTCTTTTAGAAGAAATACATTGCAAATATCCTCTACGGGTGCTGACGTCCCCTTGGTGCTACGTCATCTCTCAATAACTCAATCCGTCGTAAACAATAACTCATCCTTCTCCGTCATCTCTTTATTTAACACACTTCGATAATCTGACTCGTCTCGTCTGATAGTCTCTGTTGCATAGACAACCACATTTCAATTGATAGAATGATCACAACTAACTATACAAGTAATCCTCGTAACTCGCTTGACGAAACTCCCCATACTTATAAAAAGTCAACATCTAAGTCAACGGCCTCGTAAATCTCATTTTCTAACATTACCGACAAATTTCTATTCCAACTACCCCTCATGATGATATTAGACACGACCAAATACTCAAACAAGTCTCAACACAATTTATTCGCATGCATGGCTCAACAACAGATAATTCACATCATTCACATAACACATTTAAAAAAGTAACCGGTTACGTATCGGACGCCCGGTCTAATTTATAATATTTAAAACTCCGATACTAACCCTAGTACGGGCATATACTGACTATAAAACACATTACACAACTCATACGAACCATATAGCACTTATAACTATTTTTAAAACATCACACGAAGCTTATTTGAATTTAAATAAGCCACCAACAAATTTTTAAATCAAAAATCGGATTTTTAATTCCAATATAAGTATTTTAAATGCAAATAAATCAATTAATAAAATTAATTGACATTCTTTAAATGCTCAAACTATTTTTAAATAATAAATCAGGTTTGAAAATAATTAAACTAAATTTTAAATTAATTAAATCTAATTAATAATCAATTTTTAAGAATTAACTGATTAAAAGAATTAATCAATTAATTAAATTAATTAATTAATAATTAAAAATAATTAAAATAATTAAGTTTAATCAATTTTCGAATTTAAAATAATAAATAAGATTTTCCAGAATTTTCTGAATAATAAAATGTATTTTTAAATTAAAGATATGATTTTTAGAATTTTTAAAACCATTTTTGATTTATTTATAAAAATAAATCACAGAAATACTTTTCTGAAAATAGATTAGGGTTTCTAAGATCAAACCGGGTCGGGTTAGGGTTTTGAAAACGGGTTTCCAAGAACTTTCCTGGTTGCCAAGAACGACCCACCGAAAACTGGGTTTCCCAGTTTCCGGCCGGCATCCGGCCACCGGAAAATTTCGGCAATGATTTCAACACTCCCACAAACACACTCTATTACACAGAGGACTAATGCTTCTGAAAATCTGTCGAAAACAACACTCAATCACGACGGAAAAAGACCCAGAAACGGGAACCGCCGGTGGCGGCCCGTTTTCCGGCAACCACAAAACGTCATCAAACCTTAGACCTTTTTACACGGATGTGATGCTCATCTAACGATCTATCTAATGATACAAACCTCATCAAGGTCCGATCAACCAATCAGAGTTCTGACTGAAACTCATAAAACTCCGGCGAGCCTGCAACTTTCCGATTAGCTCGAAAACGAACTCCAAATTCAAATTAAAAATCACATACATACTCTGCATCACATAACAAACACACCCATACCATCAATTATCAAGAACAATCAATAATACTATTTCCCCCAAATTAAATCTAAAATTCGAAATAAATAAAATAATTAAAATAAAGAAAAACTCAGAAAACATACCCACATAGATTTTGATGGTGGATTTGGATAGAAGATGATAAGAGATTCATTTTGGTTACAAGAACATCGAAATTGGATTCTGATAACGCTTTCAAAATTGAGTTTGATTCTCAAGAACACAAAGAACACGTTCTAGGGGTTTTTAGATTTTTAACTGTAATTAAGCTTGATTATACGAAAAACAAAGTACGATTTGCCTTTTTATAATAAACGGAAAATAATACCCCAAACGACATTTTTGGATCGATACTGATCCGATGGATCGCTTTAAATACAATATAACAGAATATATGCTTTAAACCTTTAATAAAGCAGAATACACGTTTCACGAGACGATAAGCATCCATAAAGTACGGATAACTACAAGTATCGTTTAATACAAAATATACGAACCAAAATACCACCATTACGAATATTTTCGAATACTTCCCACTTTAACGAATGAAATATTGGTACGAACGATATACCAATGTCCCGAATAATTTGGGAACGATCCAAATTTTCTTTTCGATAATTAAAATAGAATAAAATAGTATGACATCCTTTTCAAAATAGTTTCTAATTCCCCACACATTTCACATAGCACCACAATATCACATATTCAATCATTTAACGAATAACTTAGCACGTTTAAACAGATAAATCATTTAATAACTCTTAATATGAAATTAAAATTTCATTTCACATCACATAATAACACGTAATTTTCCCGGATCTTACAAAGCTGCTATCATTTTCATGTGGCAGCTTCTTACAAATTGCCTACCCATGAATCTATCCTAAATTGCTATACAAACAACTTATCAGTACTGGACAAAGCAATCTAGAAACATTATATATTAAGCTAACACAATTCAGTAGATGTAGATTTGTCATACTCTGGAATTGGTAAGCTTTGTCATGTAATCTATCAAGCTTCGGTCGTAGTCTTGCAGACCTGTTGCAGTGTTGGGATACTGCAACACGCCTGTTTCTTGAACATCCAAACTGTCACAAGTTTGACTGGGTTGTTCCCCAATACAAAAGTTATCCCTTCATGACAGTATCCTGATGGCTAAGCTTGCTGTCACAATAATGTGCTTTTGGTGACAGTAGGAAATTCCCGCAGAAGGTGCTGTCAGGATTTCCAAGCTTGCTGTCAGGCTAAAGTAAAGTTGCTGTCTAAGGGCTTCCGCCAATGTTGCTATCAGAGTGAATGTACTGTCGTGATTTGCAACATGTTGTCTTCTTGTAACCTTACTGTCAATGCTGTGACAGTAATCTTTATTCTTGTTGTTCATCTTGAGTACTTCTTGAGACTTGAACAAATAAATGAACTTCTACCAAGATGTACTAGAATCTTATTTGCAATGAACAAAAACAGTTACAAAGACATACTCTAGCTGTGACAATAAGTTCATACTTAATAAAATTAAGTATTTAAAATATCTAGTTAAGTTGTCTCATAGCCATCACCCATAAATCCTAACAGATACCAAAAAAGAGAGGTGTTAACCGAAAAAATGCGTTAAAAAAAAATTATACTATATTTTGCTTAATAGATTTTAGTATAAAGTTTTGCAGAATTTGGGGCTCTAGAAGAGTTGTGTTAATAGACACTCGGTGAATGATTACTAACGAATAAATTGCAATTTATTTATCATTTAAATAATTAATATTAAAGGATACCCAAAAAAAGGTGTAAACAAAAAATGAAGTGATTAACCAAAATATAAGTTATACCATAATTTACTTATTATAGTCTAATATAGATATATTTGTTATTGATGAGTTGTGAAGTCTTGGAACTATTAAATATTAGATTTGATATTAGATTTTAAACATTGATAAAACTGAATCTTTAACCTATATTTACATTTTTAAAATTTTAAATATTAAATTTAAATACATTACAAATGATTATTGAATTTCTAATCTTGATTATACTTGAATAAGATCCGTTTAATGTAATTATTTATCGATTCACAACAGTGATTAATTTATCAGCAAAGAACAATAATCATATGATTTCAAGATCCTGTGAATATAACCAACATTCCATCCCCGTTCCAACATCCAAGTTTCAAAACCTTCTTGGCACAACTTAAATTGGCATCTTTGCCGGAAACTATTGTGCTGAACTTCCCTTTATTACCGTAAATTATGAAAAATTAATTTATTTCAAAATTTTAATTTTTGTAGATTCTTAAATTTGATAATGCAATATTACATTTAATATGTTAGGAATGTAATTTGAAACTTGCATATTTGTTAATATTTTTGGAGTTACAATATTTGATTTAAAATAAATTGTTAGTGAGTATCAAACCTTGACTTTTGGTAGTACTCTTGAATTGTCCCTTTTACTCTAATTATATATAATATAAAATATTATTATTCTACTTATATATAGTATTATTATTCTAATTATATATATTATTATATATTAGGATATTTAATATGTAGTAGATGTGAATCTCTGCCAATTGTAGAGGCACCACTTCAATTTGCCTCTTTACCAGAAATTACTGCATGAGCTTCCCTTTGTTACTCCGAGTTATGAGAAATCAATTTATTTCTAAATTTTTAATTTTTGTTGATTCTTAAATTTGATAATGCAATATTGCATTTAATACAATGTGAATGTATTTTGAAACTTGAACCTTTGTTAATATTTTTGGAGTTATAAATATTTGATTTAAAATAAGTTTTTAGTGAGTATCGAATCATTGACATTTGATAGTACTTTTAAATTATCCCTTTTACTCTAATTATATATAGGATATAAAATTATTATTATATAATAGATAGTTAATATGTAATAGATGAGAATAATACTCTCTTATTATTCCTTTTACTCTTATTATATGATAGTATATAATATGAAACTGAATATATACGAAGCGTAGGACAATGATACTTAAGAATGTATTACATTAGCAACAACTGGGGAAACAATAATTTGATACCTTAAACAAATCACATGTTAGAGTTGTTCAATGGATTGCTGATATTCTTTGTTTATTATATTTCACACCGTGGGAGACTAGGAGTGACCATAGAGCAGTATAACATTGTTAACATCCAATTCTTAGTGCTCAAGCAGCATGCTTTTATGGGAATGATTAAGATTTTTCTAATCCTTCTGAAGCAAAATGGAGATGCCCGAACAATCTTAAAGAGCTGAATCATTAAAATAACTTTAATAAGCAAGAAATTAAAGAAAACAAATGATCCTTTAGAATTGTAAAATTAGATTTAAAATTGTTGTCGACGAATCTAAACCTGGTCTATAATTGTACTTCTTTTATTTCCTCCTTACTCTTATTATTTAATAAGATATAATTATTATATAGTTGCTAGGAATCAATCCCTTGATCTACAATATTACTCCCTTATTATCCATGTTACTCTTATTATATAATAGGATATAAATTGTAAAATTAGATTTAAAATTATTGTTGATTGATATTGAACCTTGACCTATGGTGGTACTCCCTTTATGTCCTCCTTATTCTTTCTCCCCCCGTCCCATCCAACTGTTAACATTTGGATTGGGCATGGAGATTAAGAAAGGTTAAGAAAAAGGAAGAAAGTTGGGGGGGGGGGGGGGTAAGTTGGTGGGACTTACTGAAATTAGTGAAGAAAAATTTGATATTTTAGAAAATATTAATAATTGGATGGGACATCCCAAAAAGAAAAGCGTTAACAATTTGTTGGGACATAGAGAGTATTATTTAATAAGATATAATTATGAATAATGCTAGAGGTACCAAATTTGGTACAAAGATATGTACAAAATGGCACATGTCATTATCTGATTGGTTATAAATTAATGGAACCCCTGCATTCACATCATTCGAACCAATTAAAACATTTCAAATTGACATATCAGCAATTTCATATCATTTTGTACCCAAATTTTGTACCCCATTTTGGTACCTTTAGCATTACTCTCTAATTATTATGTAGTTGCTAGGAATCAATCCCTCTTGATCTATAGTAATACTTTCCTTATCATTTCTTTTATTCTTGTTATTTAATAGGATATAATAAATATATAATACGTGAATGAAAAATAAAGTTCTATTATTTATATACTTATCATCTACCTATTCAAATATATAGAAAATAATGAATTCTTTGATTTTTGATTTTTAATACAGACGTGTTCGTGTGTATCTACTAATTATGAACACCAACGAACTCAGTGAAAGAACTAAAAAGAAGCCGACAATTGTAGGAGAATAGAAAGCAGAGACATAAATATTCTTGACATATTCCCCGCATGGTTTAGATTCTCATGTGCTTTAGTTTAAAATCAAAACATAAAAGCTTCTTTACATAATTAATTTTATTATACAATAAGTATATAAAAATATTGTTTACTATGTTATCCTGGGGAACATATAAGCTTTTGGGAGTATATAACTGTGATACTATCTTTTTTTTTTTCTAAACAACTGTGAATATGTGATATTATTTTTAAATCGCATGATATAAATATTTTGTATAAAATGTTATAGATGGGAGTCGAACCCTTGAGCTATGCTAGTACTCCCTTATTATCCCTCTTACTCTTATTATATAATAGGATATAATTATTGGTACTAGACGGTTAAAAGGTTTTTTTTTAATGTTGATATGGTTTAGCGGTGCTATTTTTTGCAACTAATTATTAGTAATGAGTGTTAGGGAGGGGGGGGGGGGGTAAATTTTTGGATGCATATATGGACTTTTTATTGCTATTTATTATTATTATTATTATTATTATTATTATTATTATTATTATTATTATTATTATTATTATTATTATAAATTGAGACACCTTACAAACCTATGAACCTATTAATAGAGGCGGGTGTATTACTTTATAACTTAACACATATATTACATTAAACAGATGTCATTGAGAGAGTAATTTAGGGGATGACTAATCTCTTCATTGTACTAGAATATTATAGAGCTGAGTAATTATTAAGAGTCGATAAAGGAGTAGGGACGATTTAGAGAAAAACAAGGTCACAGGTTGAAGGCAACAAGGAAGAAGTTGAAGGCAACATGGAAGAGTAGAGGATGATTTTCACAAAGGGTAGTTCTTAGAGTACAGAAATAGGGTATATTCCGAAGGGAGGAGGAAAGAAGCAAAGTTTGGAGTAAGCGTGGTTGAAGTATAAACAAAAAAGGTATATTTATACTTGGGTAATTTCATTTATTTACTATACACACTACTACAGATTTAAACTTGCAGCATATTTTTTGGCACTTACATAGCGTTTTTAAGCGCTGTGTAAGCCAGTGCTATGCAAGTGCATGTGACTTACATAACACTTTTTTTGATGCTATGTAAGTGCTATATTTAGATAGTGCTAACATAAATGCTATCCAAGTGAGTGTTACATAAGCGTACAGTCTACTATAACACACTATGAAATGATTACAGTTAATAAATTTTTTAAAGTTGCATTTGTGATTGATATAGATTGCAAATCCCAAATGTTGCAGAGCGTACTTTTACAAATATTTTTAAAAAAATGATATTTATGAAAAAAATCCCATAAAAATTTTAGCCGATGGGCCAAGTCAAACTTTCTCGATAGTCAACCAAAAATTTGTAAATATAAGACAAAAAAATAGGGTTGTAAGCGAACAGAGCCGTTCGTGAACAAAACTCGAGCTCGGCTCGTTTTAGATGGACTCGGCTCGGTTCGTTTACTAAATGAACACGAGCTTGAACATGAAAATGTGTTCGATTAGTAAATGAGCTCGAGCCGAGCTTTACACCTGTTCGACTCGAACTCGGCTCGTTTTGCTCAGGATCGGCTCGAGCTCGGCTCGAACTCGTTAAACTCGGCTTGATTCGTTTAACTAATTATAAATTTGTGAATTTCATAATATCCTTAACAATTTGGATATGTTAAATAAAACTAAATTGCGATCTATTTTAGTTATTTTGTGGTTGAATAGGGAATTGTATTTTTTTATATCTAAAAGGTATAAAATCAACGTACTACCAAAAGTTAAACTCTTTATATCCAATCCAAATTAGTTTTTCATTATTAAAATTTATAAGTTGCATTCATAAAATTACAAAAGAAAGTGAATAGAGAAAGAGAGTTTGTCTTATTAATTTATTATATAATATTATTTAAAAGTGGCTCGTACCTCTTAAAATTGAGGAGAAAGATGAGACTTTTAGTGAATTTAAGGTTAATAAGAGTATCTTGGAGAAAAAAAAGTTGCCTCAAATTTCAAGTTAAGAGCCAAGATAAAGAGGCTCTTAGAGAGGTTCTAAGTTAGTGATAAAATTATTTTATTTTAACTATTGTTATTAGGTGAAGTGAGTAAGGTTTGATTACTCATAAATACAAATATTAACCTAATATGATTATTAGAAGAAAATAAATTAACTTTTAGTATTGAAATTCAAACATAATCGTGTATTTTTAAGATGTGATTTTAGGCGTGAGACTGTAAATCGAGTAAGTAATTTTAAAAATTGGATTTGGTTGAATATAAAAGTACGAACTATAAGTGAACAACTCGACTCGACTCGAGTTCGGTTTGTGTTCGGCTCGACTCGAAATGTTCGTGAACAAACTCATGTTCGACTCGTTTATTAACGAGCCGATCTTGAACATCACTTTTCGTTCGATTAGAAAGCTCGGCTCGACTCAGTTCATTTAAAAAAAAAATCAAGCTCGGCTCGATTCGGACAAAACTCGGTTTGGGTCGGTCGTTTACGGCCCTAAAAAAACCACATAACAGAATTAATATTACACAAAAATAAAACAAAACCAAATTGGGTAACTTCCTTAAATTTGTTAACTTTTTGAACAAGATATTTTTCTGATACACTTAACAAAAAGCTCCCCCAAACAAACAACCGCCGGCCAAGATCCACCGCATCACCGCCGTCTCTTTTTTACTGACACCCTTTTTTAATCTCTCAAATCCCATCAAAACCCATAAGCTCAATTTTTGATTAGACCCCTTTTAGCCTATACACACACATATACATACACAGAGCTGAATATACCTTTTTAGGCTGAATCTTGAAAACCCATATGGTATATTTGGTGAATTGTTGGTCTTTAATGTGAAATTTGTGGAAAATGCGAGTTTTTTATGTTCTTGAAGCTTTAATTCTTCTGACCCATCTCAGATATTCAATACAATCTTCGCTATGTCAAGGTATATATGCATAATATGTGTAAATTTGTATGTATGTGTGTTTTGTATGTGAAGTTTGGTTTTTTCGTGTTAATTTGATGTGGGTTTTGTGTTTCTTGCATTATTGGTTTGATGATTTGAGTTGAGGGTTTAATGTAAATTACTTTGTTTTGTAGGGATGAATTGAATGAGGCCTAATTTCACTACTTTCATGTTGTCATGTACTGAAAATTGTTTTAAGATTATGTGGGAATATAGTTTAAGCATTTTATGATGATTCTAATGGTATAAGTTTCAACTGTGATTCAATTTATTGTAGGTTGCCGGCTAATGTGTATATTTATATGCATTTCAATCCAAACATGTAGGAATTGTAATTTCTTGATGCAATCTTAAGCGAATGAAGCTTGTATTTACGTATACAGAAGTGAAAACTTATCAGATAGATTAGGGTATAGTTTCGTGATTGAGCTGAATAAGAGTTCTTGTGATAAACACCGGAAAAATGCTCAATGAGGTTTCTCCTGATTTTGATGTATAGTGTTGTGATAGGTAATGAATGTTTAATTAATGTAATGGATGGTGCAATATACATTTTGCAATGGTATTGGTATTCTAATTCAAGTAATATTTCTACTATGTTGGATATTCATTGTGAAGCTCTGTAAATACAAATAATGAAGATCTGTAAACTTTATGAGCATGTAGAAAATAGCTTCGCAGGGAAAAAATGTATCAAGCTGGTATTGTGATAAATTCATCTGTGCTTTTGCTCTAATTTCTGCATGAAAATTGAGTTATGGTAATGTTCGACCACAAAAACATTTAGTTATATTTTTTCCTTGCTAAAATTGCAGATTCCTTACAATAAGGAATATAAAAAGAGTTGCAGAGTCCGTTTGCACAAGTCAGAGAAATCTTCATTTCGATGGAAGTACATTTGGAGCAGTTGGTACATCTGGGCTACACTCCTCTCGCTACAGATATTACTCGAAGTACATTTCTTCTAGTAGCAGATACTCAAGTTTGGCCTACAAACCCATATATGGATTTTGCAAAAGTAGTAGTCCCAAGAATTATCATGTAATCTCAGCAAGTAACAGAATTACACAACGTGCCCAGGTTGCTTGGAAGAGGCTTTCGCAAGGACCATCTTGCAATGCACAAAATTGTACCCCTATAAGCAGACTTGCTCAAGCAACTAGCTTGGCTTTGAGTCGCTCATATCTGGTTGTTCCTGGTATTTTTGCCTTGACATGCGGAAATGTAACATGGGCTCAAGCATCGGCAAACTCTGAGAGCTTTCAGCAAAATAATACGCTCTATATGCATGCTCAAGATAGCCATGCTTTCTTAATCTCATTACTCCTTTCAGCATTTGAAGGTGTCGCCTTGTTGCTGAGAGCTATTTACCTAACGATCTTGTTTTCACCCAGCATAATGTTGGCTCCATTTGCGGATACTTTTGGGCTGAAATATAGAAAACTATGGCTTCAGGTTGTTCATCGTACTTTGGAGAAAGCAGGACCAGCATTTATAAAGTGGGGACAGTGGGCAGCTACTCGGCCTGATCTCTTTCCAAAAGATCTTTGTACTGAACTTTCGAAGCTTCACACGAAAGCTCCTGAACATAGTTTTGCCTACACTAAAAAGACCATTGAGAAAGCTTTTGGCCGTAAGCTTTCTGAAATTTTTGAAAATTTTGAGGAGGTACCTGTAGCGTCTGGAAGTATTGCCCAAATACATCGAGCATCTTTGAGGTATCGGTATCGTGGGCGAGTCAACAAACCCATTGTAGTTGCAGTTAAAGTTAGACATCCTGGTGTTGGTAATTCAATTAGAAGAGACTTTCAAATAATCAATCTAGTAGCAAAGACTTCAACATTTATTCCTGCATTAAAGTGGTTAAGATTGGATGAAAGTGTGCAGCAGTTTGCTGTTTTTATGATGTCTCAAGTAGACCTTGCAAGGGAAGCTGCCCAGTTGAGCCGTTTCAATTATAATTTTCGTAGGTGGAAGGATGTTTCTTTTCCAAAACCTGTTTATCCACTTGTACATCCGGCTGTTTTGGTGGAAACTTTTGAGCCAGGGGAAAGCGTTGCTTACTACGTTGATGAACTTGATGGACATGAACGGCTTAAAAGATCCCTCGCACATATTGGGACTCATGCACTTCTCAAAATGCTTCTGGTAAGTGGTAACTGTAGTTTCTTGTGTTAATTGCATAATAGAAGTTTTGTTCATCATTCAAGAATCTCATTATTTGAATGCACAAATATTAGCTTAGGTCTAGACTTAGTACTGTTTTGTTAATAAACCTGCCACACCTCTAGGAATGCCCAGTGGTTGTAGAAAGTGATGTAAACCTGTCTGTCCTAAACTTTGTGCTTTCTTTTTTCCTAAAATTTTGATTTACTACCGTCCTTAAATTGTTTTTATAAGGACGATCTCCAGTAAGTTTGTTCACTTTATTCTTTTAATTAAATTATGCGTGGTTTAGCATTGAATATTCTGTAGTTTATCAAATTTTTACTACCATTACTTTTTTAGGGAGATAGTGGTGGGGGTTCATTTTTATCTAGTTGTCTCTTTTTTGTGCTTCAGTTACAACCACCTTTTAATCTGTTTATGTGTGAGAACTTAAGCATTCATGGAATAAATTATTTAACTGAAGCATGATGATGTTTTCTTGTCTCTGTTTACACTGACTTGGAGAATCTCACACAAGTATGCTCAGACTATTCGAATAAATAATTTTTATGTGGTATTAACGTGGTTTTATGCTTATAAAATTCTATAAGCCCAAGAAGGCTGTAAAATCCCGATAGTTGGTTTGCTCTAGTATGTTTCAAGCTGTTCTAAACTCCTCTTATGGACAAACTGAACTGAGGACTACAAATGAGGATTATAAGAGAAACATACCGACTCTAGTTACAACTGCCATTCTTGTTTTAAACTACAATAAATTTTAAAATTGAAATAGGTGCTGATGATAATATGACAATGACTTCTGTATACAGGATAATATGTTTAAATACAGTATTAGCAAGTAATATATGTTAAAATGTCCAGCAATGCAGAAAGTACTAAAAATGTTGGCGAGTATTTTATTTTTAGGAAAGACTCGTCTTTTGTGTGAGTTATTCTTTCTGTTAAAATCTAAATTTTACCTGACCCATGCCTCAGCTGAAGGTGGCTAGATTTAAATGTGGAAACAATGTAAAGAATGAGTTGCAAATATTATAGTGAGATCTCCCGGAAAGCAAGCTTGGTTCTCTTTGTTGGACACCAAGGTTTTCCGATACGCTGATATGGAAACCAGATTTCAGTTGCTGATACAATGTTAAAAAAAAAAATTTAAAAAGGAAAAGAAAAGAGAACCCTGAAATTGGGAAGCTTGTTCTGTTTGAAAAATAAATTTATACATTTACGTTTTAGATAACATGGTTGTGAGGGGGAAATTATTAGAGAGGATTCACAAGGAGACCATGTAGAATCACTCGGCTAGAGGGATAATAAACAATGACATGCTTTTATAAAATGTTGTGCATATAACTAACTTAAAGACCCTGTTATGGTTCATGTTTTTGGATGGAGTTGCTCTTACCATTTTTCAATTACTGTCTTAAACGGTTAAACCTGTATCAAGTTAAAGTTAGTGGTGTAAATATTTGTACACTTTTTGCCTTATTATTACTTCACCGACAATTTTAGCCAAAGTAGTTTGTATTTGATCTCTTAGTTTGTCTTTAAATGTTGGTAATCATCAGTTGAGGTTATGGATAAGATTAATTTTTTTCCTAGGTGGACAACTTTATTCATGCTGACATGCATCCGGGAAATATCCTTGTCCGGGTAGCTCGAAGCAAGTCTTCTGGGAAGAGGCTCTTTAAATCAAAGCCTCACGTCATTTTCCTTGATGTAGGCATGACTGCTGAACTTTCTGGCAGTGACAGGGTTAATTTGGTGGATTTTTTTAAGGCTGTTGCTTGCCGAGATGGTCGTACAGCAGCAGAGTGTACACTTAGATTGTCAAAGCAACAGAACTGCCCGAAGCCAGAGGCCTTCATTAAGGTACCATATTAAGTACTTAATCATTATATATGAAGCACATTGTGTCTTTTTCGCCTTTACCTATGTATTATAATATTTTACCATATTAAGTACTTAATCATTATATATGAAGCACATTGTGTCTTTCTCGCCTTTAGCTATGTATTATAATATTTGACTATGTACAAGCGATGTTTTCATCAGCTATTTATCTAGCCTAAGGTGCAAAGAAAATTTGGAAGTGTTTTCCTTATATTAAGTTGAAATTTATACATCATGGAAGCTTCAAGTTTGTAAAAATAATGCATTCTCGCCTACTGTGAACCTGCAACTTACAGGTTATGGTATCAAAGTGTGCGGAGTATAAAAAGTTTTTTAAAGTTTGCTGGACTACGCTTCTAGAGTGTGTAATATAATATGCCCTGCTTCTACAGTTTGAAGTTGAGAATCAACCAAATGGTTATAGTGATAGTCCCTAAAACCACTAGAAGGATATCATATTAATATATTTCTTTAACTTTGGCATATTTGTAGTCTTTTGCATGTTTTTATTGAAGATCTGACACTTTTGACGTACTTTTTAGTCGATTTAATAAAATCAACCAACATCTGTCAATGATTATAATATGATTATAATAAGGGCTTGGGTTGAGACTGTTTGAATTTAAATCAACTAGTCATAACTCATATGATTGCTTTATAAATCAGTTATCGTTGATCTGCAAGTCACCATGCTTTAACTTTCCCAGTCACTGTAGATTGTGCATTCAGCATGCTGGTTAGTGCAAATGTGATCCATTTAGGTATGGCAGATGAATTTATATCTGCTTGTTCCATCTGCCAATAAATTTCTTGATTGTTTTGTAATTTTTTTGTGTTTAACAGGAAGTAACGGAATCATTTGATTTCTGGGGTACCCCAGAAGGTGATGTAGTCCATCCAGCAGAGTGCATGGAGCAATTGCTTGAGAAAGTTCGGCGTCATAAAGTCAATATTGATGGGAATGTATGCACTGTAATGGTTACCTTTTTGGTTCTTGAGGTAATTCTATCATAACATTGTTAACTGAAAGTTTGAGGACCTACTCTTAGATAGAGAGGATTCTATGTGATGTTTACCTTCATGAACATAAACTGTGTGTACTCTAGTACTCATACTTATCAATTATTTATCCCTGTTATATTTGTCTCCTCCACTTTAGCCATTTTTCCATCATTTATAACTCAATTTCACCCTCTGCGATATCAATTTAGTGAGATGTGACTGCGTGGTTATGGCTGTTGATATGAGTTTTGAATGAAGTTGCCTGGAATGATATGTATCGATGTGTATTTCCAAAGTCAGTTTGCCTCACAATGCTTGAAATAGGCGTGATTCGGCCACTAGTTTTTGGATTATATTTTTTATGGTAGGTTTAGCTCTAAAAAACTTTAAAATTGTAGCTGTGAGGTATAAAGGAATAGAGGAACTTTTATTGTTTTAGTCAGCAACTAGAGGAACTTATATTGTTTAGTCATCAGCTATTTAGGATGACTTGTTTTTAGAAAGGTATTATCCCTTGAGGTGCAATATTTGTTGATAGGACAAGTATTTCTTCAATGTTGAGCGTACAAACACCCTCTTCTATTAGACATGAATATGTGACATGCAGTTACTTAATAAATACATCAAGCTGTCTCTGAGTTTGCTTGCAGATTTATTATTTGCATCTTTCTGAAATCATTGTTGCAAGGAGATATCAATCTTGCATTTTGAATTTTTTGGTGGACTTGAAACTTGTACTGTGAATCATAAAAATCGTGGATTATTTACTATTAATATTGCATTTTTGTAGGGTTGGCAGCGAAAGCTTGACCCAGATTACGATGTGATGCATACCCTGCAGACTCTTTTACTTAAAGCTGATTGGGCCAAGTCACTTACCTACACCATTGAAGGACTCATGGCTCCATAGCCATATTCCATCACTAGAAGTTTTGAAAGAGAAAGAAATAAATATACGTCAATCTCTACAACTTAAGTCAAACATTTCCGAGCTGTTACTTATGGACACTGCCTCGTTTAGGAACACTTATGTGGGGATTTTTTTTTTTTTTTTAATCTATCATTGTTATATATAATGTTTCACAATTTTGTAAGAGCAAGTCCAGTGTTAGATGCAAAATGGCTATAACCATTACTTTTGGTTCTAAAGTTTAACATGCACTCCAATGCGTGTTGCATTTTGCAATCAAATGATTTCATATCTAATTAACATTTTGTCCAACTCAAATTTCATTTAAAGTACACTAACTTACATTACATTTATGGTTATTAGATGATGTAAGCTGCGTGGTCTCAGAGATTTTGAAAACTACGACCTTGACAAAAATGATGTACGAGTACCTTTTTAAAGGCCAATCAGCCAATTTTAGTAAGAGGTTCTTTCATAAATACTCGAGTGAGAACATTTTTCTGCATGTATACGTTTTTGTAAATTTCAAGAAGATATATTTTCTGATTTTTTTTCGTAAAACTATTCCGTTTACAACCAAAACATGAAAAAATCGGAACTAGAATCAACAAGTATTAACCATGATATTTTTATAGTTTTTTTTTGTCAAAAAAGAGTTGATTCGGGTTATTAAATTTGCAAGCGATATATGTGGAAAATGAACAATTGTAATTTTACAATTTTCATTTTTCATCACCAACAAAATTTGTTAGATGATTGTAATCTTCATTTTTATTTTCTGGTTACGTAACTTCATTTTTACTTTGGGGCTATATAACTTCATTTTTATTTTCTGGCTATATAACTTCAAAAGTTTTGTTAAAAAGTATGTTAGGGTATCCAAATATTATTTTTCAAAAATTGTCCCGAATATTGTGGCAGAAACATGACATTTTTTAATTTATGGGCCTATATAAATGGGGTCTAGCATTTTTAAACTATCAATTAAATAGTATCTCCTAATTCCTAAACATTTGATATAATTTTTGCGTCAATTTTTTAAGATATATTTTTTCTTTAACAAAACAATAACATATCAACTATACTTATCAAATACAAATTACAGAAACGACTCTAATCAACCAAAACAATTAAAATAACTCAGCTAAAATCAATCTTAACTAACCCAAAAAGAAAGAGAATTTAATTGACGTTGCAACTTTTGTGCAACATAAAAGAAATTAAAATAACCCCGAAGCGACTTTACCTCACTTAACAAATTAATAAAAAAGATGAAAAACCACCTATTCGAGTATTCCTGCAAAATCTCCTCTCAACTCTCTCTAATTCAAGTAGTTAGAATTTATCTGTCGTACTAAAAACAAAATTTAGAAGGATGGCAATTTTTTTGGAAATTTTATTTTATCAATATGTAGTCGTATGTGAACGAACTCATGAAATTTTCTTACTAGAAAGAAAAGAAATACGGGAACACCTGCAATGTTCGAAGTTGGAACATGAAGGCAAGCTATGTATTCTGCTAACCAATGTAGTGTTGTTAAAAGTGATAAGAGATGAAGGTATGTTGCCAAAGTTACACGCCACCCCCTGTTATATGACAATGTCATCGCTATGAAGTCAATTAAATAGCTCTACCAACTATGAGGAACACAGACTCAAGGAGGCCCTAATACTTACAAAAGAACACTATATACAATACCCGGAAAAAAGATGCCAGGAGAAAATATAGGCTATATAGCCACAAAACAAGAGTGCCAAGAGAGCTTGTTCTTGTCGATAATGTCTAAACACTATGCGAGTCTGAGAAGTAATGCATTGCTATTTTATTTACATACAAGGAACAGCTGAGCATCACAGTTGAGCTCTTTCATCATTTGTCCAACAAAGTAAATAGTAAAAATCCTTATGAACATTTACCAAAAGACACAACACATGTATTAAATAAATTGAATGAAATTGACAACTTTTGGCTAGTCTCCGGTATCTATGTAATTACTTCATCATCTTTCTACCTGTAATCTGTTATCTGATGATACACAGTACATACATTGCCAAAGCCAAAACTGACCCGCTGCTGATGGCTTGCAGCTTTCCAAAAACAGTTGTATGCCAACATCCTTAGCCTATTTAGCACAGCAATGAAACAGCTATTAGATTTGAATCCAAGAAGAGCGTTAGTGTGAATTCGTCTACAACAATTACATGTGCTTAGTGTGGCTGATGCGGAAAATGATCTGAATCAAATTTGTTTGAATGCTTGATTGCATCAACTTGATGGAACAATCAACATATTCTGCAGTCGATGATGCAATTTAATTATAAATATTTAAAATGAACTCCACATCACCACTATTCTTTTGAGTAATTTACTAAATAATAGAGAACTTTTAGGAGAAGAGAATAACTCACCAAGGCAAGGGATTGAAGGTAACTTGAAGCATATGTTGGTCACACACTTAGTTCTTCCTTTCCGCTTGATGCCATGCTGTGACAATCATAGGGGGTTTCAATATTTCCCATCATATTACAACAAGAAATTCAAACCATAAGGGCAGGATGCAGGAACAAAGAAAATTATTTAAGAATCTAGGATAATAAGGTGAATGCAATAAAAAGATGGACCCTTAAAGTATACAACCCTAACCCTTACCCTTCAGAACAAGACAAACATAAAAAAGAAAAAGAAGAGGTACAACAAAGAAGCAAAGAACAGTCTTGCAAAAATTAAGTATAGCAGCACACTATTTTTTTTAATTCCATGAACTAAAAGAAGCTCCACACAATATATATCTGTGGAAACGGAAGATTCATTCATGTAGACAACAACATAAGATATAGTGCTGCATGGAGTATTTCTTGCTAAAGCAAGGAAGATTCATTTATGTAGACAACAACATAAGATATAGTGCTGCATGGAGTATTTCTTGCTAAAGCAAGGATATCAATAGATCAATGGTAAGAAGTCGAGACAGTAAAATGCGCTGGAAGATTTGAATGCAGAAAGATATTGAATTTTTCTCCCTCTCACCAAGTGACTAAATATACCAGACTGGAGAAAGAAGGAAGACACAGAAATCATGATGATCCATGTTACATTAATATTGACCGGTAGAGCAGAGCTAATCATAGAAATAATCATATAATACGGCCTACACAATCATGATTCAGTTTTTTGTTTCCTTTCTACTTTATGTATGAATAGTTTGACCGAGAACTAAATAAGAACTATATAAGTCAAAATATATAAGCACAAAAATATCCTGCAAAAGAACTAATTACCCTGCAGATGTAAGGTTTCGGACTTCGTCAATTGCAGAGCTGATTCCATAGAGTGTCATTTTTTCCACCTGCAGAAGCCAAATTCGTATCGTTTAGATGCTCTGCATTCACAAGCACACAAGCAGGCATTACCTGCACGTAACTATGTAGCCCACCTCTCGGAATTTCTCTTTGGCATTGTGTTTAAATGGTAGCAAACGGATTTCATCAGCCAACCTTGTGCACTCGAGGGCATTTTCAGGAGAGATAAACTCCATGATAACAGTAACACTGGACTGCACATACATGGTACAACACACTGTCAATTACCAAAACCAGATTATAACAATCATAAGAAAGATCCCAAGATCACTAATAGTATATGCCAAATAGTCTGCGAGTCCAAATATACGAACATATAGATGTAATGCAGCACACACAACACAGTTGACTGACGACCAAAGAACTCGACTAAAAATCTACATCAGGATGCACCTACTAATAAGGATTTAACATGTAATTCACATATCGTTTTTATCAGAGAACTGTTGTGAGCATGCATTCTGCTTCTGTGGAGCAGAGTCATTTAAATGTAACTGATAGATTGCTGATCAAATTTAAGAACAGAATATCATTCATCACTATTTATATAGAGCGTGACTGATTATGAACCTTTAGAGAAAATTTGAAGCTGGTGGTCTTGAAAAAAAACCACACGATGACCTATTAAAAGCAAACAAATCATGAGGTCCACAACAGACTTACAGGATACCGAGTTCAAACGCTTCTAAAAGACCAACGTCATCACATATGATTCTAAGATGTATCTGAGTATCTGTCTATATAATGAAACCTTGTAACTGTATTTATAATTACCAAAATTTGCATATTTGTATTAATAATTATCAAAACATGCATGAGTTTTCATAATATAGAGAACTATAATTTTGACGACTCAAGGTTATACAAACCAGACTTCTAAGAATTTTAATAAATAAATGATTATTAGAAGAGGAAAATTCCAGGTAAAGTCATAAAATATGCGCATCAACACGAGTCACTGACCCCAAACGTCCTTGTAATAGTGTTGTGTGTGGCAGTGCAGGCAGATATAAGAAAATTAAAGATTATCATTTTCAATCATCTATTCAGAATCCTTATTTTTTTTTTCAGAGCCTAATCATTTTTAAAAACTTAGGACTAGCCACATACATTATATCAATAAAGTAATAGCCAATAGGTGCATTTTGCTGATGGCTACCAACAGCATCTAACAGAGTAATATATATTACTTAATTTGGAGTTGATGCTTTCCCATGAATAATATTAAAACACGATACCTTCAATTTTCTAACTTGATATGGACACCCTGCAGGGATGATGACCGCTTCTCCAGTCTTTTGCTCAAAGGTCCAAGGTTCAATATCTGAAATTAACAAACACAGCTTTCATGAAACTAAACTAGTTGTAATGATAAAGCGATTGCCCAAATATATAGGCTAACACTTACTGAATTCTTTCTTTAGCCGCATCTTCTGAAATGCATCAAAGTAGAAACTATTATCAAGAATTGGATGTACCACCTGGGCCAGATAAACAAATGAATCTTGTAATGTAGTTCAAAACTTGAATGACCAGAATATACAAATATTTAATAAATCATCTTACATGCATTGGATTGTGTTTAGACTCATCATGGTGCCTTCTTAGGTACTCCAAAAGTTGCGGAACATCTTGCCTGCGAAAGATATCCCACAGGGCACCACAAGAATCGGCCACTGGTTTCGCTTTGCCACAACTGTAGCGTTCTATATCATCGGAAAAGGAATACTCATTTACCAGGTCTTTGAATCTATGAGAGGTCCCAGAGCAAAATATTGTGACATCAGAGTCAAATTCACTGGTGCCTGTCAATTTTTTGGGTTGGATACTCCGTGCATCACCCCTACTTGCAACACCAGAGGATGTAGATGCTTTAGCAATTCTACCAGGAAAATTCAAGTCTTTCACAGGCGTATCCTGAAAGACTGATTCTTCAGTAATTTCACTACGGAGTGATGATTTTCCAGTCACATCTTTAGCAAGTTTACTATTAAGTGCTGAAGTTCTTTCCAAAACTTTATTTACTAATGGCTGATGGACAGCCTTACTTGTAGATCTGCTATGATCCTGATCGGTGTACAGCTTCAGCAATGTTTTAAGTGTATTGAGTTCCTTTCTGGAAACCGGTATATCTGTTGCATGTACAAGTATATTTACCTGAAGGGACAAATGACAGAAAAGTCATAAGAAAAAAATGATATAGACATATCTTATAGAAAGAAACAAGACAAGTCATAAGAACAAAAAGGATATAGACATATCTTATAGAAAGAAATCAGACAAGTCATAAGAACAAAAAGGATATAGACATGTCTTATAGAAAGAAATTAGGTAACACATCAAGCTCATATAATAGAAGAATGTCATACAGTGCCCATATTTGGTTAAGTTTTAAGTGGGGCTAAATTTATAAGTGGGGCCAATCAGTGTAAAATAAGAGTGCTTCCTTTAAATGAAATCCTTTATCATCTTGTACTTTTTGAGGTTTCACATTGTACCCCCACCCATCAACACACACAGACACACCGAGATAGAGAGAGACAGGGGGGAGAGAGAGAGAGAGAGAGAGAGAGAGAGAGAGAGAGAGAGAGAGAGAGAGATGTTACGCACTACATAATGGTTTCAATTCACCAGGCATCGAGTAGCCCATTCGAATGGTTACTATAGCACGCAATAACTCCAAATAATATACCAACTGATTTCCTTCTATTTTTGTTCATGAATGTCTTAGTATATTGATGTAAGGAATTTAATTAAGTACCCATCCTTTTCTTTCTAATGCTAAGACACTTTCTATTTTGGTAATTATTCACCCTTTTGCTCTTAGCATATTGGTTTCTGTTTCTACCAAAATCATTATAACAAATGTAAAACATACTTAAAAGTAGAATGATATATAATAGATGAACTGGCAGTTGTTCAACTAATATCTTTCTGCGAATTTGGGAAAAGGGGCACTAAAATGCGTTCAATGTTTAATGATACATACATAGTAATTGTTATTGTTAATAATAATAATAGAAAAAATAATAATGCAAAAAATAATACTAATACTAGTAAAGAGTATATATTCCCCCCGTCCCACACACACAAAGAAGAAAAAGTAGTTCCATTCTTCAATCTGTCACCTGACAACAAATTCATATCACAACGCAGCATATTTGGGTGTAGATTACTTCTTACAAAGTACTATAATAGAATGATCTTTGTCCAAGTAAGCATCAGAAAAATTCCAATCAGTTTGATGTTTATCATGCCATTGTCTGGCTTTTAAAAGCAATATGAGACTCTTCTTGAAAATAGGCCGTTATATATCATTTACAACTTGATAATAGATTTATAAAAAAAATTCATTCGGTAAAAGATGTTCTTACCAAATTCAGAGACAAATAGAATATAAACTTCCACATCGCGTGTTTACTAAATACAAGAAAAAGACGGCGCTCACTAGTTTTTATGGATATCTAAGAGCGTGTTCAAAAAGGTTCATGCAATGCGCGCAAACAGTAAAACTAACTTACCTTGCGCAATGCGCTGAATGGTGCATATAGAAAAGAAAGTAGGTGTGGATTAGGCACTCACCCAACACACACACACACACACACACAATATTCAATGAGAGGTAACCAAGATAAATTTCAAAGAATAACGGACTTTATTTATTTCTTTCTATGCTTGCTAGTAGTACTTTGATCTATCCTGTCAATTTTGACAGGGTCAAGAGTAGTAAATAATTATTTGTACAATCATATTATCATTAAGAATATTCAAAATCAAAAGAACTTATTTGATTAGGCTAGTAGTAATTTGCTTTTTTTTTGATATAGAACTCTACTTGGAAAGAGAAAATCTTTTAGAACTTTAGTTTGATTAGGTTAGTATGGTCTTCCTGAATACAAACACATGTTGGGCATACTACTCTGTACTATAAATATTAACATACTGCTTATCTTTAAGTATTTGGATGCCATGTTTTACAGTTGCGTGCCTAAAAAATTAGGAAGAATATATAAGTTTATAAAGAAGTTCTAAAAAATTAATGATTAAAAATACAATTTGAACTACGTGGTTTGATATCTCTATATATTCATAAACTTAAAAGTTCTCTATAATTTTTTTAGTTTTTTAAATTTATAATAATGCGCTTCTAAATTATAGGAAAGAAAGATAATAATTAAAAGTGAAGTTGAACAAAAATCAATTTTCTTTATATGCAAAAATAAGTTTATTTTCACGAGGTATTAAATATAATAAAGTTAAATTTAGATAATTTACTAAATTAATAGAAAATTAAAAAATAAAAGAGCCGTGCATTGCACAAGTTGTAAGTTAAAAAGGAAACACAGAAATTAACTACTCTCTTTCACCAATCATGTGATGATGATATTAGCTAAGTAAGATGGTAGTTCCTATAGGATCAGGCAATAGTCAAATCTAAAACCATAAAATTTACCACATCATGGGAGTCGTAGCTTAGTCTGGTAACAAAATGACCCTGAATGAATTCCTCAGTTTCTCCATATGCAATATGTACAGAAGGACCAAAGTTAGGCTTAGGCATGTTCTCGGTCAATTTGGCAGCTAGGTTAAAAATACCAGACAGTGGGTCCATGTACTCTTTAAGTGGCAGGAACTGCATGACCTGAGCATAATGCTCCGGGAATTGTTCCTGAAAAATATTTGGAAAAAGGCAACCGTTGATTTTTACTTTCTCCTGGTTCATAAATGCATTCGTTTGGCCCTCAAGAGAGCCCATAAAAATCTGACTTTCACTGACTTCTACCTGCAACAAAATTTAGAAAACAATATAAGACAACATAGCAATGACATAGCAGAAAAACAAGGATCCTTTTAGCCACATGTGAGTATAGCAGACAAACACAAAGCTGAAAATTATTAACGTTCCAGAACAAGAACTCTTTCTCCTGGAATAAGTGCTGACCCAGCTCTTCAGTTCTCAGTGTATATTTATTATCCTTATAGCTAAGTAAATGTGACAACTACTTCAGTTGTTTTCGCAGTATCCTAGCTGCAGTTCTACATACATGGCTAGCCCACACACATATAGATACAAGGTAATAAGGTATATATCACTTACCTCAAAGCAATCCAAGTAATTTGTCGTCTCATTTGCTGCAGAGTTAACTTTATTAGCAAGACTCTTTCCAAGATAAGTGCAGAACAGGGTGACTGGATCCCAATTCATGTTTGCAGCAACTTGAATCATACTCTGAACTATAACTGGGTGACCTTTGCCCCAATGAGTCTGAAAGTGTCTAAGCCTTTCAACATGAAGGTCCTGAACAGTTGGGTAATACAGAAAGTTCTCATTCGAATTATTTCTCCTAGCTGTTTCAAGCAATAGCTTCTCTCTGTTTCCTTGATTTGCTGTCTTCCTACACAGTGAGCAGCTTGAACCAAAATCTGAAGCATCTGGACCATCATATCTGCTAACTATGTCTTTTACATTTGCTTCTAGCTCTTTGTCCCGTCCAAAGGGATACAGACATCTCAAATCAAGGCTGATATTACCACCACAGCCACCGAAATCCTTAGGTGGGCAGCATATTCTACCATCTTTATAAACATTCCAGTTTTGGAGTAATGTCAAAGAAGCAACTGACTTACTACCTTGCTTCACGGAGCTATTTTTCTTCCTATCTGATGGTAGCTTGTCATCAGAAGTACAGGCTCTCTTCCTGTATGGATACATTATTTTGTTTTCTTTGAGACCACCACTTAACTTTCCTTGACGAAACTCATGACAACAACTCAAACATAGATTATATGAACACCTTGTACAGCTTCTGTGGAAATCTACTATTGTAGTATTACAGTTACTGCAAAATGTTAAACCATATATAATTTAGAAACATCAAGGCTATGAAACACACACACACACACACATAATCAGCAATTCTTTTATACATACCAACAAATTAAGTTCTCGCCACCCAATTTAACTTGCGGAATTTCATAGTTTCTTGCTCCTGTCATATAGATGCAGATTGGATATAAAGTGAGAAAATGGTAAGGAGAATAGCAGATATATGAAATATTGTTTGAGTAACTTTTTCTGGGTAGAAGAAATGCGAATTCGACACTATACATGCAATAACATATAAATATAATTATCAGTATCAAGTACAATATATAAAAAATCTTTAAAAGATACTTAAAGAACTAGTGTTAAAACTCATTGTTTGAAAACTCAAGTTATATTAACCTTTTATCTTGGCTTCTATTTCAAGCTCAATACTGTGGTCCAAGTTCATCTTTTTCAGTACTGGAAGAAGCATTTTCATCAGATAATGAAGCTGTTGGAGTTTCTCGATCTTTTCTGTGTCCTGAATAGATTCCTGCAAGATAGTATATGAATGAATATTGATAAACAAGATTTAATTTAAAGAAAGCCCTGCCACAAAAGCTTAGGCAACTATGTACCACCTTGTGCTCGATGTCTTTAGGCTTGGAACTTGAGCAGGCCCTGCATTTGCATGTTCCACGACAAACTGGACAAGCAGCCCTAACTTCCTCTTTAACAAAAGACCTGAAATAATGGAGTTGAATTTGTTTCAGTAAACCATATTCCAAAAGGTGGCAAAGATAGGTCTGCTAACATCAAAGCTGGTGATACACAAGCTTTGATATATCAAAGATAATAGCTAACAATTTGCATAATGTACTTTATAGTAATAACCCAATCAATTACATATGCAGCAACATTGCATATAGCTGTTTTACTAAAACTAGACAGCAGCATGGATTTTTAAATGCTAATATCGTCAGATTATAATCTGCACAAGAAAAACCCAACTTTACTAAGATATACATTCTCGTGTACACAACCTTAGCCTCATTTATTTGTGAAACAGCTGTCTCGATGGATTCAAACCTGTGACCTTAATAGATAGCATACATACACTTGACCATTGCACCAAGTAAATAGATATTGAACCAAAAAAAACTGGAAACTGATGAAGCATTTCGGAAACTAGTAAATAAAAAGTGACCAGACAAACAATCATCTGATAAGTCACAATAAACAGCATATCAATCACGCATAAACCAAAACTTCAACAAAGTTCGAACAAACCTTTCTTCTATACAATCTTCACAAAACGATTCCTTTTGACAACCTTTACAGCGAACAAGTATCCGGTAACTAAACTTGTGACACCAATGACATTTCCTCCTCTTCCCTTTTTTAAATTTCAGAGCCTCTTTAACACTGGGTAAAATCTACAACAAACCAACAAACATCAAAATAAGTCATAAACAACACAAATTCACAATCTAAACACGAAAAAAGCACAATTTGAACAACTAAAAGAACCTGCATTGTACAAACAGGAACAGGCTCCACATTCTTCGACCTGAAATTCCGTCTCTCGATAGTCTTAAAATTCGCCCCTACTTTAACATTATACGGACCTACATTATCAAATTCTTGTGGAGTTTGCGAAGGAGGAGGTATTTCCATCCGTCCATTCGGAAACTCCTTAATTATATTCCTCACTCCACTCTCACTCTCCTCCAACTCTTTCTCCTTGTTTTTTTCGGCTTTTCGAATCAGATACTCTCTGATCAATTCCAGCTGTATATCTCCTCTCTTCAACTTCATACTCCTTATCGTCTCGTCTAACGCCTCGCTCGCTGATCGCTTCCTACTACTCTCCCCTTTCGACACCTCTTTCGCCTTCTCTTTCGATTTTTCGACAATTCTGCTTCGATTTCTCGAGCTTTTCGCTTCCAATTTAACTCTCTGTTTCTTCCTCTGAGCTTTCTTTTGGAACTGAATCAAGTGATCCTCACAGTACTTCTTCCCGGCGAGCACACGGCGCTTGCAGCGCCATTGCCGACCGTCGGACCTCGCGCACCGCTCAGACGAATCGTCGTTGTCCGGCATTGAATCCGAAAAATTCGCTACAAATCTCTGGATTCAATTTCTCAATTGAGTGCAATTGAAGTATAAAACGAAGCTATAGGGTTTTGTAACGAGAGAGAGAGAGGGGGGCGGGGGGGATGTTATAGTGCGTGTGTTTTTACACGTTTCGGGGGGTGTGTGTATACACGTTTCGAAGTGTGTGTATAGGTGGCTTGTTGTGAAGAGATAGAGATGGATATATATGGGGAGTCGTGAGTTAGTTGTAGTTTTTGGCGAAACTGAAATTAAAGTGGATTTTCCCAACAACTTTACATCATCAAATTTGATTCAATTTCTGAAAATATATGTATGTGTGTGTACTAGATTTGGTGCTTTCTGCAGAAGCTCTGGGGGCTTCTTTTTTTTTGTTGCTGGTTGAATAACGTGATCGATCATATTTATAATTTCTTTTATTATTTTTTATGTCGTCTGAGTTCTGATTCCATGTTCGATAACCCGACGACCATAGTCTGTGGTTCGTGATTTGTAGTAATGTGACCGATTAGTTATGTTTCGACGAATTTGATCACAAAAATTACTAATCAAATCAAATGGTCAAGACGTTGTGGTGAAATATGATGGCATAGGTTTTGCAGCCCACTAAGCTTCTTTCTTTTCTTTTTTTGCCTTTGAAAATCTTTTTATCTGTGAACTTTAGATATTTGGTGTAAATGTATTGATTAGAAGTTACTATAAAGTTTGCATGTTGTCTGTTTGTGCATTACATGTAAAGATTTTGGTTGAAATTATAGAAAAAATGACTGGAAACTGATCAGATGATTTTATCTTCCTGTTGTATACCAGCTGTGATGTGGTGTCTTGATATAATCTCACATACAAATTTGTTATTTCATAATTTAATTTCGTGATTTTTTCCCTTTCAAACTGTTATTTTCCTCCCATTTTTCAAGTGCTAACCTGCAAGTTTCTGGTATATCAACTCAAACTACTCATCGTGGTTCTTATTACTCACTCTCAGTCCCACTCATTTGTTTACATTTAGATCGGACAAAGAGGACCAATCAATATTTAATGTATAGTACAGTGGAGGAAAGTAGCGGAAGTAGTTGATTTTTATATTGTAAAAATGTCCTACTTTTGGAAAGTTTAAAAATGTAAAGAATTGGGAAAGACATCCAAAGAGAAAAGTGTAAAAAATTGGTTGGGACAGGAAATATTTTTTAATTTCGAAAACAAGCTATAGTAGAAATTTTGGTTACCCAAAAAAAAAGTAGAAATTTTAAAAATGCATGTTTGTCTTGAATTTTGAACTTCTAAAATTTTATTATGGACTGAATTTTAAACTTTCTGGTTCTCTTTTTAATTTGCCAGAGAAAAATATAAGTGCATTTAGTTTTCTTTTCTCCATTCCAGAGATATATGTAAAAAGCTGTAGAAGTGGTTTGTAATCTTGTATGCCTAAGTTTGTTAATTATCAATTTTTGTTGTAAAACCAAGTTATACTTGCCAATATTATAAAAGATTTATAAAATCAATGTATATATGGGTCAGTGATATATGAGAACAATATATAAAATCTATTATGCAGCTCAATCGAAGCCCAGTCTGCGTGGGTGTTTGTATGTCTGAATAAAATGTGCAGCAGCCAATTGGAATGAAACTGCATATTTTAATAAGATTTTTTCAAGACGCCTGGGACCGGGAGTACAGTATTAGAGCATCTCCGTTCTCCGATAGTCTCTTAAATCACTCTCAAGTCTCAAATATAGTAATAAATATTATATTTAATGTGAATTCATATCCAATAATACTTTTTATATTCACTTCTTATTTAATTTTATATTACTAAAAGTAAGTTATATTCATTGAAGTATAAAAGAAAGTGGGTGGAGAGAAAATGTTTTCTTATAATTTTTTATATATAATATTAGTTCATAGTGCCTACTAACTTTTAAAATTGAGAAGAAAAAGGAGAATTTTAGTGAAGTTAAGAATCACTAAAAATCTCTTAAAATTACAGAGACTTTTGGTGGCTATGGAAGCTTTGAGTTGGATCAAGTTAAAAGGTTGGTCTGAGGTAATAATTGAATTAGATTATCTCATTGTTACACAAGCCATTCGTAGTACTGTGAAAATGTATTCTTACTTTGGTTCAATCATCGAAGATTGTGAAGCTACCCCAAGTTCATGTTTTATTTGTTAAACGGTCAGCTAATGAGTTGCTCATCATGTTGCTCGAGCTTCTCTCACTGCTACTGATCGTGTCAGCTACTGATCGTGTCATTAGGGGATCTAATATTCTCTCAAGTTTGTTTACAATTTTGAAGGACGATTGTCCAGTATGAATGAAGCAGATTTTTCTTAAAAAAAGAAAGTCTCTTGAAGCAAACAAAAGTTACATCCCTCTTTAAATTTCAAGTTAAGAACCATTATAAAGAAGCTCTTACAGATGCTCTAACTTTGAAAGTTTATGCCGGAGCAGAGTTAATAATAAAATAACGATCAAGTCCTGATACATAATAATCATGTTTATCGTTTGATCTTCCAGATTGTTGTAGTAAGAGATGTTCAAAAAATCCCGAAACACGAAATTCGGTATGAGAAAAAGTCCGAAAAGCCTGTGAGAAAAAGTCCGAAAAGCCTGATCCAGAAAAAAGTCCGGCCGGATTAGGCCCATCCCGCGGGCCTTGTGTGGGCCTCTAATTTTTCATCAAGTCCGGTCTCGCTCGAAACCCGAAAAGCCCGGGCTTTATCCTGGCTTTTAAAAAATCTGGATAAAGCCAAAAATATCACGGGCAAAACGTTACATTTTATTTTAAAATCTATTTTAATATTTTAATTATTTAAAAAAGTTTAACACGCCTACTTATTTTTTTTTAACAAATGTAGTTAATAAAATATTAAAAATTAAACAATTATTAAAAACAATCCGTGCATCGCACGTGTTTTAAGCTAGTGTATATAAATATTGAACATAATATTTTACAAAGTAATATACATAAACAATAAAATAAACTATTGATTTATTTTTATGCCGATTTTGTATCATATTTTCTTGAGCCGACATTCGTTTCATTGAATACATATAAAAAGTACTAAACATATGCACTTATATAAATATAAGTATTAACCATCACTTAATTCTTTAACCATTCATATTATCACAAAAATTACGAATTTCTTAAATGTCCTTAGACTTTTTATGCCGATTTTATATTATCATAATAATAAAGACTGTATATATAATAATAAAATTTGATTAGGTTAATAATAATAATAATAATAATAATAAAGAGTGTATATATAATAATAAAATTTGATTTGGTTTATAATTTTAAGCGAACTTGTCTTTAATAAGTATTACATTTTCTATAATTTAGGATCTAAAAAAGTAAATTTCAATTATTAACATTTAAAATAGACACCGACTTGTCTTTAATAAGTATTACCTTTTCTACAACTTAAGAGCTAAAAGAGATATTTGTCTTTAATAAGTATTATTTTTTCTACAATTTAGGTGGTAAAAAAAGAAATTTCAATTTTTAACATTTAAAATAGAAGTCGACATGTCTTTAATAAATATCATTTTTTCTATAATTTAGGAGCAAAAAAAGGAAATTTGTTTTTTATTATTTAAATTACAGGAGCTCTAGAAAATTAGATAGATATGAATCGAACGATTCTAGAGCTCCTCGGGTTTTCCTTTATATATAAAAAAAGATAAAAGATATTGATGATTGATTGGATAAATAGAGAGCGTTTATGAGAATATTAACATACTATATTTACTTTCCTCAATTAGAAAATAGTAAAAAAGAAATTGAGAATTTATCTAATATTATAAATGAAAGAATATTAAAATTGTATATTTATTTTTCTCCATTTGTAAAAATTTAAAAGACAATTAAGATATTTTTTAATAAAATAATTTAGGAGACTATTAAAATTGTAAATTTATTTTCTTCCATCAGTAAAGATTTTAAAACCAAGAATATTAGAATTATATATTTAGATTCCTCCATTAATAAATATTTTGATGGCAAGAATATTATAATTGTATATTTAGTTTCCTTCATTAGTAAAGATTTTAAAGTCAATTGAGATATTTTCGAATCTTTAACATTAATTATTCAAAAATTTGAGAAAATTAGAAAAATAGATCAAAGCGATTTGAGAGGCGCCACATCACCGCCCTCGTCTTCTCCTTTATATAAGTATATTGATTGTATATTTAGTTTCCTTCATTAGTAAAGATTTTAAAGTCAATTGAGATATTTTCGAATCTTTAACATTAATTATTCAAAAATTTGATAAAATTAGAAAAATAGATCGAAGCGATTTGAGAGGCGCCACATCACCGCCCTCGTCTTCTCCTTTATATTTTGTGAACTAGCTTATAACCCGTGCAATGCACGGTTGTTTTTTAAAATTTAAAATTATATTAATTAACGAAATTATTTTTAATTTAATAATGATTTATATAGTTATTATTATTCAACTAAAATTACTCAGATCCGGAATAGAAGATAAAGTTATGAATTTTTATATTGACAATTCTATTCAACTTAGAAACCTATTCATTTTTTGTTTATATTATTAAAATTCAGTTTTTAGTATTTGAATATAATTCTAATAACAATTAAAAACACTTTTTAATATTAGATCTGACGGTTCTTATTTATATATTTCAAAATCAACGATCCTTATTAGTTTAACGGTACATGAACCAAAGTATTGGATAAGATCCCGTGCAACGTACAACTTTTTTTCAAATATCTATAATTATATTAAGTTGTATTTTTTCGATATTTTTGTGTTATTAATTTTTGGACTTTGTGTTTTTTCAATATTTTCGTATTATTAATTTTTGGATTTTATTTATTTGTATTGCATCTTGATTTCTAAAAATCAGATTTGACTGTTTTACGGCACACACGAAACTCACAAAATAATATTTAATTTAGTGACAATTAACAATTTTTTATCAATTGAAAATAACCTGAAACTAAAGAGAAAAAAAAGTGACGAATTTTTACATTAAGAATTCTTATTGAACTGATTATCAAAATATATTTTTAATTTAATGATGGTTTAACAATTGTTTTACAATTAAAACTACACTAAAACTAAAGATCGAAGAAAGTGACAAATTTTTACTTTGAGAATTCTACTCGATTTAGAAAATTTTCATGTATTTGGTTTAAATTATTAAGATATATTTTTTAGTACTTTTAATATAATTCAATTAACAACCCAATACATTTTTTCATATTCGATCTAACGATTCTCATCTATTTATTTTAAAATTTAACGATCCTTATTATTTTGGTATGTAATTACTTAAAATCCAATTCTAATGCTAATACTTCCACTTTTGACTTATATCCTTTTTAGATAATAATTTTAATTTTTATATGATATAATCTTGATCGTTTATTTTTAAAAATTTATAACGATTGAGATTATTTTAGCGGTACTGAGGACCAATCAAAGTTTTGGATAAGATCTTATTTACGCTTATTATATATAAAGATTTAATGAATAAAAATATAATTTTGAGAGCATATTTATCAATTTTCATCCAATTTTTTACATTCTAGGATTTAGAGAAGAAGTATAGCAACACACACTTACCAACTCCTAAGAGCATGTCCAATGATTATGTTAAAATAGATGGAGTTATTTTGATGCTAAAATATCAACATGTCTCCAATGTCTTGTTCTAAATCTTGTTCACAAATAGATGTGCACTCATGTTTTTTTTGATGAGGTAGAGAAAATGATGTCTCTCCTTTGTCCATTTTCCTCCCATTTTTCACTTTTAGATGAAGGGACAACTATAACAACATCAATTTTTTGTTCTACAAAGACAAATTATAGCATTGTGCCATTTAATTAGCCACTATTGGAGTGGTGAATTTGATGGCAACCTACCCCTTTTGTGATTTCTTTCAATCAAAGAATCATATAAACGCACACCATCTTGCTCTGACTAATAACTAATAAGTACCCGTACATGTACGTTCTAATTTTAATTTCAACAACTTGATGCTGTACAAATTACAACTTGATACTGTACAAATTATGAATTGTTTTTAACCAATTCAAAAGAACACATGGCGAATCCGCAACATAACACAACTATAAAACGACCGTACGTAGGTATTGCTGACAAAGTACAGTACAGAAAAGATCAGAGCTAGGTCATCTTCTGCGAAAAAAGGTTTTACCTTCAGCATCTTCATGAACAATCCGCAAAACTTCTCTAGGCGGAATGTTGTGCCACACCTGAGGGGTCTTCATATGATGTCCCATTTGAGCCAATTTATCGGCAGCTCTATTTCCTTCCCTGTAAACATGCGTGAGTATACAGTTATCTAGCACCGACATTACTAAATTGATGTCAGTTACAAGTTTTTGTACTTGTGCACATCTGACTGTTCGTTTGTTGGCGATAATTTCAACTAATGACTTGGAATCTCCCTCAAACCATACATGACGATCACTCCATCCATTTTCGAGAAGCAACTCAAGACCTCTTTCAAGCGCTCTAAGTTCTGCAATGCTACTATCTGTTTTCCCAATGGATTCCGAATATCCTAGCATAAATTCAGCCTTGTCATTCCTTAAAATGCCTCCGATGCTTGCTTTACCTGTCTTACATTTGCAGGATCCATCAAAATTCAACTTAGTCCATCCGATTTCAGGCTTTTCCCATGCAACTTTAATCGGTTCTTTGTGCCAATTTCTGGCTATAATCCGAAATGGACTTTGTCTGAATATTGAACATCTTACAAAACCACCAATATTCATTGTCAACAAAATTCTAGGAAAGACGAAGATATTATATACTATTTACGTATGAGGCTTAAAACGAGCTCGATGTTAATGCCCGATAATGAAGTACTCAACATGGATGCAAATTCGAAGAATAGAAGAAGCGTAGCTTACATTTTACAGATACTAAAGAACTTATATCGAAATGCAGAGATGTCGAAAACTTGGAAGGGAAGAGAAAGCATTTTATGGTCATGAGAATACATCTTTATGTATTGTGTAAGCAAGGAAGTTTCATTGTACAATACCACAAGGCAGCAATATTGAAGTTACATTTAAGCAAGGATGTTTAATTTGCATGCATGGAATGAGCTAGTGGACTTGTTTACAAATGATTTTGACCACTAGAAAGATTAACCGTTCTAAATCATGGGTTGCAGATTTTTAAACTAATGAAAGTGGAAATACTAGTTGGTTATCTGGTGTTTGGAAATAAATTAAGTAAGTAAACACGTTCTTTAATTACCTAAAATTTAATGGTTAAGAATATCCACCGAAACACCAGGGAGACCACTCCTGCATTACATCTGCAGTTGCAATGAACCACAGCACGTAGAAGTATTGTACTGTAGTTCAAGTCTTGATAGGTCCTTTCAGTTTTAATGTATCGTTTATATTTACGAGTCTGCATCTACGAAAAATCATGTTGGTTGGAGAATGTTGTTGGAGGAATTTCGTAACAATCCGGAATCGAAGGTTGCTGAAATAACGAATTATGAAAATATGGGGGTTTGAGATTTTTGGATGTTTGGGGCTGAGCTCGTATGATGACTCCTCAGAAATTGAATAAAGAATGAGTTCTTTCTCTTCCTCTTTCCCGAGTGTCAATTGCCGTGTACCACTGTACCACTGTACCATACAAGGTGCCTACGTACCCATTTATATAGGGATCAAGCCTCACGTAGTTCTTGGAAAACAAGTCATTAGATAAGTCCATTCAGTCCAAACCCATAAATAGTCAAAGTTTATCAATCCAATGTTCCCATAAATAGTTCAAGGATTATCAATCCACCTCACGTTCCCATAAATAGTTCAAGGATTATCAATCCACCTCACGTTCCCATAAATAGTTCGGTCTTCACATGTTTTCCTACAATCTTGCAGCATCTCTGCATTTCTTTCCATGATTTGAAGAATATCGTTTGAAGATATTTTTCGTTATTCGTTGATTGTGATTGATTCTTTCCTCATTTCAGATAGATGATATTCCTTATTGGTTAAGCAATTAATTATTAATCTGAATTAATAATTATTAAACGGAGAAATTTGGACTATACCAAAATATGGCATAACAGAGAAGTTATAAAATACAATTGTTGTTGAATAAAAATGGTCAATTTAATCTTTGACGAAAACAAAAATAAATATGTCCTTAATGAAATAATTATTTTGTTAAAAAGAAATGTATATTCATAGCAATTTTTTTTAACGAATTAGTTCCTCAAATCATAACATAAATTAGAGAATAAGAATTTTGGGATTAACTTTAGTATAGTTTCCTGATATAAAAACATATATACAAATAAAGAAGTTGAGTATTAACTTATTAGATTGCTCTCGATATGCTCAGAAAAACAGTAAAGGTTATAAAAATATTAAGGTTTACTTGTAATTATAAACCTTGAAATATGACTATGTACATATAGAATTTTACAAAAAATGTCATACACATCAAACCTTTAAGTAAACCTTTAAGTATTGGTTATGTATACACAGATTCCAAAACACACTACTCAATAATCATAGTTCATGTCCATTCATGGAAAATAATATGTCTGAAGAAGCCTTTCTGTGATTGAATAACAAACATTTACATAATTTTCGACATTGTACCCCATCTTATTCAAACGGAAGATGACATTGTGACATGAAATACCACTCAAATCTCAAATCCCACCTTACTCGGTAGTGTTTTTTGGAGCTTATACTACATAATTTGTATTTAAAGGTTTGATGTGTAAAATATTTTTTTAGGATTTTGCGTGTAAAATGAGTTATACTTCAAAGTTATATATGTATTGTGCAAGCAAGGAAGTTTCATTATACAAGTCCACAAGGCGCAAGACCGGCAATATTGAAGTCACATATAACTATATAAGTCTCAATTATATAGGAATTATTTTAGGATGTTTTGCATGCATGGAACGAGCTAGTGGACTTCTTTACAAATGGTTTTGATCACTCGAAAAATTAACCGTTTTAAATCACGGGTTGTAGATTTTTAAACTAATGAAAGTGGAAATACTAGTAATTAGTTATCTGGTGTTTGGAAATAAATGAAGTAACCACGTTCAATAATTACCTAAAAAAAAGTAGTTGTTTTTAGAATTTAAAGGTTAAGAATATCCACCGAAACACCAGGGAGGCCACTCCTGCAGTACATATCTCAGCACGTACAAGTATGTAGAGATTGATTACTGATTAGGTCCTTTCAGTTATTAATGTATTGTTTATATTTACGAGTCTGCATCTACGAAAAATCATCTTGGTTGGAGAAGTGAATAAATACAATTGTTCTTCAATAAAAATGGTGGTTGTAGTTCGAAGAAAATAAAAAATAATGTGTTAAAGAAATAATTTTTTGTTAGAGAGAAATGTATATTCGTAGCAATTTTTTGTCAAAGAATTAGCTACAAATCATAACATAAATTAGAGAGTAAGAATTCTGATATTAGCTTTAATATAGTTGTGGGAGATAAAAACAGATATACAAATAAAGAAGTTGAATATTAACTTATTATGCTTTATTTTTTTTTAAATTTGGAAGATGAGAAATCAAGTAATTAATGTAATACACTAAAAAAATACAATGCAATTTCAGCCTGAGAAAATATACCTGAAATCAACCTCAACATTTTAATTTTTATAAAATTATTGTAACGATCAGACGAGATATGTTCATCAAGCTCTCTGGTAGAGATGAATTCTTACTAAAATAAAATGTGTATATACCCATCCAAATTAGGTTTTTTTAATGTTCATGGATTCTGCACTGTTTTTCTAATAAAAAAATTTGATTATATAATTGGAACACAAGGTATTTATATCTATACTAATTTACAATAAGAAAAATTGAGTCATTTTTGGTTACCCTTTAGTTGCTATAATTAGATTTTTCAAATTTGAGAATAGCTAGATTTAATGTTAAAGTAATTCTATTCAACGATCACCGGTTCGAATACTACCAATAACATAGATTAATACTAAACATTAAATTTTATCTTAAAAAAACTGAAAAAGATCTTTAGTTCGAATTCTATCTCCCACATATTAAATACATAATTTTAATTTTATTCGATCTTAATTAGATATTATTATATACTATTTTTACTAAAATTTAAAGTTATTATTTGGATTGAAATGTACTACAAATAATTTATTATTTGTTCAAATAATATAAACGACGCCATATATATATATATTGCAAGTAAAATATTTCAAAATGTAATATTTTTGTAAATAATATTCCATCAAAATCACTATTGCGTTAATTTTTTTTTAAAATTACATATGTATTGCAAGAAGAACATTCTAAAACATATTGTTGTGCAAAACATGTTCAGATTGCAGAACATACATATTTAATTTGTAGAATATACATAATTTTTAAAATTTGTAATGAAATGGTGATTTTGAAATAACATACTTTGCAAAATAACAGGTTTTGCAATCATCAATATATATATATAAAGGAGGATACACGGAAGGTTAGGTGGCGTCCCTAATATTGTCTCAATCTATTTTCTAATTTTCTAGAATTTTTGAATTTTAGATACTGATAAATCAAAAAATATTATTTAACATATTAGAAGTAGAATAGGTGTTCAAATTTATTGAGGAGAATAGTTCGAATTTATATCGAAGTTCTATTTGATGTAGAATAGGTGTTTGAATTTCCAGAGGGGAAGAGTTCAAATATAAAAGAAGTACTTGCAAAGTTCTATTTGAAGTAGAATATGTGTTTGAATTTACAGAGAGGAAGAGTTCAAATATAAAAGAAGTACTTGCAAAGTTCTATTTGAAGTAGAATAGGTGTTTCGATGCGAAGTTCGAAGTTCTATTTGAAGTAGAATAGGTGTTTGAATTTTCAGAGGGGAAGAGTTCAAATATAAAAGAAGTACTTGCAAAGTTCTATTTGAAGTAGAATAGGTGTTTGAATTTGTAGAGGGGAAGAGTTCAAATATAAAAGAAGTACTTACAAAGTTCTATTTGAAGTAGAATAGGTGTTTCGATTTATAGAGGAGAAGAGTTCGGATATAAAAGAAGTACTTGCAATTAAAAGTTCTATTAGAAGTAGAATAAGCGTTTGTAATACATAACTAAAAGTTCTATTTGAAGTCGAATATGTAAAGTTATATAGGTGTTTTTTCAACGAAAGTGTGTCTCATTAGAAAGGAGTATGATAACATAAAAATTAATATATAAGACAAGTATATATTCAATATATTAAATTTGAGATTTTGATATTAAAAAGGAAAACGTGTTTCACGGGAGGACGGCTTATTAGCGAGTACCGAATAATTTTCGTAATTTATTTGATAGAGTTTTTTAAAAAAATTATTACGCCGCCGCGAAGCGCGGCTTTTTCAACTAGTTTGATTAAAAAATGTAATTCGTTTTGACAATATTTTAATTGTAGAACATATATGATTTTTAAGTTTCCAATAAAATAGTTATTTCCATAGAATTATTTTCTCTAAACACAAATATAAAATATTAGCGAAGATCCTAATTAGAGGTTGTAAGCTCGGGAGCATGACATAAATTACATACTTACATAATTAAGTTCCCAAATACGTACGTGAATATAGCAAGTTAAGTGCAAGTAAGGTCGTAAGCAAACAGTTTTCAAGTTGAACACAAACAGATGAGCGAAAATTGAACCAAATCTAAATCGAGTTCAATTGTTCACTAATAATTCGTATATTTATATTTAACCAAATCAAGTTTGGTGCCATTCACAGTTTTGCACCCTAATTGCATCTTTGTCAAAATTAAGATTTACACGATTTTATAAGTTAATAAAATACATGTAGGGATGATTGACTCATGACTCATGAGCCAAGAGAATATTTTTTAATTTTTTGAGAACTTCACGTCCTTAATTTATAGGTGTACACATTCTTTTAGAAATTGAGATCAAAATAACCTTCATATTTAAGAATAAGTTTGGAGTTGAACATATATATTAAAATATCTTAGAGGTTATTTGTTAAACAAGAGAATATTTTTTAATTTTTTGAGAATTTCACGTCCTTAATTTATAGGTGTACACATTCTTTTAGAAATTGAGATCAAAATACCCTTCATATCTAAGAATAAGTTTGGAGTTGAACATATATATTAAAATATCTTAGAGGTTATTTGTTAAACAAGAGAATATTTTTTAATTTTTTGAGAACTTCACGTCCTTAATTTATAGGTGTACACATTCTTTTAGAAATTGAGATCAAAATACCCTTCATATCTAAGAATAAATTTGGAGTTGAACATATATGAAAATATCTTAGGGGTCATTTGTTAAAAATGAATAATATTCCTAAATGAAGTCAATAGTAAATAATGGACTCCTTAAGATTGGTTGTGTAATTTTCTTTCAGTTGGACGAGACAAGAATTGTTCTGGAAGACACCGGCTAAAAATTTCCCTCAACCAGTCACCTGCTGCTTCTTATGTGTTGTCATTATCTTCTGTATTTAAGTTTCTAATTTTTTTGTAACATGTTTTGAAATATAATGAATTTACTATTATTTTAAATTATTATTTGTATTATTATAAGTTTATACATTAATATCAAACCTCATATTAAAATTATATGTTGCAATTATTTAAGTAATATCACAAAAAACAATTAAATTGTGTATGAATCAAAAAGGTAATGTATAAATATTATTGTTATTTTTATAGTAATAATTTTTCTCTTAGTTATTCAAGTTGAGGACTTGTATTCGATTTTAGTCACAAAAGTAAATATTTTATATTGTATGTTCGAATAATAAATAAATATTATTTTTATTTAAAAAATAAAATTAGATATTACTATTCAGAAAACTCATATATTTTATTTATCAAATGACACTGTGCATGTTCGTTCAGAATTTTAATCATCAGAGAAAAAAAAAATGATTCAGATTTACCAAATGACCGATTAGTCTATATCTCAATACTGAGTATAAACCTATAAATCTATAAACCTGCAAAAAATAATATCTTATTATAATAAACTTGCTAACACTTATATAGCCAATAACCAAACAATAATAAAGAAAATTATCAAAACAAAAAGATAACTATTACAACAGGCCTTCCCATTCTCATTGTTCAATGTATTTTGTTTTCTTTTTTCACCTTCTCATTCTATTCTTAAATGAGCACAACATAAGAGAAATTATTGTAACATCACGGCATTATCCCTTTCACAAATCAGAAATTTCATCTATTTTTGAGTTTGTATATAAACTATAACTTTTATGTTCCCAGATTTGGATGATGTTGATCATAATTCAATTACAATATAAACGACAGTAGTTGTATTCTTGCGGATCAGGTAGCCAATTGTCCACTTAATTTCGTTTTATGATTAATCTCAATTGCACTGTAAATCATGAGCTTGGACACCATAGCTAAAACTGTCTCAATCAAGAATCCACAGCCAATCAAGTGACACGCCTGCAAATATTCCGCCTAAAAGGCATAATACTAGTAAATTTCCCAATGCATTTTGCTCCGGACCCTGAAAGCGATTGATTTCCTGCAGTTGATTAATCTAACCGTGCATTACAAAAATCAATATACAGATAAACTAAACTCTCAAGTTAACACACCTTGTAACCTTTGGGTGCTACTGTCATGACACATACGGTCAGATAGCCATTGCTTAACCCCAAGAATGATACGAGGAATAACATCATTGCAGGACTCCCGTATTTTGCAGTAAAATGAAATGCAGGGATAAGTAAGAATCGAGATAAGGTTGCAAGAAGAAGGCTTTTACGATTTTCCATTTTGATAAAATTTATCAAAGGCATGTATCGTCCAATTAGATCCCACAAATTAAATACTGCAATGAGAACTAGCGGATACCTGGAACCAATTAATCAAATTTAGTGAATTTTCGCTTTAAATTTTATTTGTAATGAGAACATGGCTATAAGTAATGTAGCATACGGAATGAGTTCGTGAAGTAGAAGGATGCAATCTGTCAATTACTCTTTCAAGTATTCTCTGTAAACATCAACTCAAATTTGCATATTCATGTAAAGTGTTACAGGGTGCTCACACTTACCATGAGCCCCATTGATGTTTACCAGTGTTTTCATATAGAAAGCCTGGGAAAATTGACAGACTGAGTAAAAATATTACAAATATTTCAACTGAATAATCAATGTTCTGAAAGAACAATTCCTTTTTACTCAGCCTCTCCAAAGGTTCGAAAACAACCTGTTCCTGCAAATTCCAACATTTATGCGAGTTGTAAACGTCTGCATATTGGACTCTTAATAATATACATGGTAAATAGTACTATTAATTTAATCATTGAAAGTTCTTCGGTATTAATTTAATCATGCGAGTTGGAACTATAATCGAGTGTGAAAAGTTGGATATGAGAAAATGAGACCGCGAAACTCTAATGTCAAGGAACTAAATAGTATCTTTTACCATTTCTTGAAAGCAGAGAAGTTAAATTAAAACAAGATCTTTTCTACTTGAGCACTTACACTTGCTTTAGTTTGGATGCCAACCGCCAAAAGGTCAGATGAAACAGTCTTGGATCCTTCTAACGCTGCTTTTGTGCGGTAATACTTAACAACCGGTAGATTAGGGAAGACATATGCATACAGATATATGCAGACTAACTCCAACAAAGTAGATATAGCAAGGAACATGACTGCAAATTCAGACTGTCATGAATATCATTGCAATCTCAAACCAAACTCAGAAAAGTTGTTTGAGAACAAATTAATATTTTAGACTTGTCATATTGCTCGAATATATAAGTTATTTCCAGCTAGATTTCATTGAACACTTGCAGTAGAAATATGTTTATATGGTCTATGAAATCATAATGAAATACAAATAGTACGTATATTTGCTTATGTAAGAAAATATTACATACGTACCGGCCCCTTTTCGAAGACCACTGTCCGATTTTTCGAATGCTGCCTTTGTGATTAACCTGAGAGCAGATGTAAGGGCTCCCGATGCAGCCATTCCGCCAAAGAAGGACTGAAAGATGCATGCATAATTATCTATGATTCTTTGTTATAGACTTATAGTAAACACCTATAGTACTACAGACTGAAATTCGGAAACCTGCTAATGTATGGTGAATAGCCTATGTATTTTATAATTTCAATCACCTGGACAAACTCGGGGCACATCAAAGATAGGTCTCCTACCATGCCTCCTTGAACATGAGCATCTGCTACTCCAAAAGCAGCAACAAAAACACATATAAAAATATAATTTTGAGTACCCCCTTTTCCTGATGTGATTAGATCCAACTGTACAGTAAAGTATAATAGTCATGCAATGTTTGGTTGAAATTGCAAGGAAGAAATATGTAAAAAGTTAATATCCTCACCAGCACAAGTGCCAAAGTGGTTAAAAAGAAAAGGATGTAACCAGACATGTTGCGTCGTCTTGTGTTTATCTTCGACTCTTTATAAGTAAAAAGTACCATTGTTGCTAATGCTAATGACTGGTACACGAGGGTGAGTACTCTGTCTGGATGATAATCCTTCAAGACCACAAACAATCAGTCCATTTGTGTCTGGAGAATAAGCTGAACTGTAAGTTTAAAAACGTGTACGGAGGGTCCATCGGTCTGAACTTTTAAGAACTTAGGAAAATGCATTAAGATCGATCAGACTTGTCCGAGCTTTAAACTTCACTTTTATTTTAAATTTTTTCCCTTATTTGTCAGCATATAAACTCAGACAGCTCCGTCGCATACTAGATCTAAATACTATTGTAAGAGCTTACCGGAAACAATTTGTAGTAGTAATCTCCTATTGTGAAAATACTATTACGCGAGGCAAGTGCTCCAACACCGAGAACCCATGATACTGCCATTGCACTACATTTTCCCTGAATGCGTAGTCAATACGAAGAAATAAATGGCAAGTACTATAAAAACTTAAATACATTGCCAAAGAAAAAGTAATGAAGATACAAACCTCAAGCCTAACTTGAGCTTCTTCAGCAGGATCTGCAGTTTTCATGGCCACCGAATATAACTATGGAAACTCAAACTGAGAGAACACGCAAATGGAAAGGTATATTTATTTTGTAAGGCTTCGTCAGTGGATCGATTTGAATCGGAATCTTCAGACAAAGACATAAGAAAAAAAACATATAGATTTGCTTAGTTTAGGACGATAATTATACAAAAATATTAGATTAAATTAGAATGAACATGTCCATAATATTTGGACATAGTGTAAAGTAAAGAATATTTTAGATTATATCACCAACTCGAAGCTGTCGACCAAGGAACCAACACAGCATATCAAAACAGACAGAAATTGTAACTGAAATGTATGAGGAGAAGAATTTTTCATTATGTCTTCCTTTTCTGAAGATCCAAGAAATTCTAGCACCTGGATAAGGCGACTAACAGTACAGAACCAGACTCATAAAACAATAGGGATTAAAATGAATTTTCGCTAATTCAAACAAGTTAGTCTGGGTTTAAAATAATTTTTTTAATGTTTATTAACTAAAAATGGAGAGAGAGAAAAGAAATGCAAAAAATGAAAGAAAGGACATTAATTTTTTATCATGAAAATTAAATAGGTAATGCTAGTAGTTACTTATTAATAAGTAATGAGATGGATGTTCAGTGATTTAGGTAAACATGGTTGGAGTACCATTTTTTAATTCAGTGGAATATTATATTAATTTTAAAACGTAATCTAATTATTTTAATTTTTCTTTACTACTGTATAAATTAAGAGAAGTTGAGGTGTAAGATAATCTTTGTGATTCAAATTTTATTTCTCATGTTGATTCAAAGACGCTTTTTTCCCGTGGAGGATAGCGGGATATGTGATTGGCCGATGATCAGTTCACACAGAGTTGCTGACATGTCAACCACCAACATATTCATTAACGAATGGGCTACTGATTTAAAGCTGTTGTTTGATGGCTTTAATGAATACCGGGCCCTTTTGGCAAACAAATTTTAAGCGGACTTATGTCTTATAAGTTTACTAGTCTTAAAAAATACTCCCTCCGTCCCCTTCAATTCTTTACATTGAGGGGACGGCACGGAGGTTAAGAAAAAGTGTAAATTAATAGGGAAAAGTAAGAAAAATGAGTAAAGTGGTGGGACCAATCAATATTTAATGTATAAAGTGAGTATAAAGTAGGTACAGTGGAGGAAAGTAGTGAATGTGATTAAATTTTATATTATAAAATGTTACTATTTTTGGTATGTAAAGAAATGAGAGGGACGTACCAAAAAGGAAAGTGTAAAGAAATGAGAGGGAGAGGGAGTAATAAACTAAAATAATAAGAAACTTAAATATTAACTGGAACGTAAATTCTTTTTAAAAAATATAATGGGGCTGATGAAGATAAATGAGGTATTATTAATATTATTTTATAATAAAATAATATTAATAATAAGGACAGATAGAAAATCTAACATGTTTTAATTAAAAAAATTAATTTCACGTGATATTTTTAGAAGTGTTTTAATTATATTACTTGTATTTATTAAAAAAATACGTTGACATGTTAAAATAAGTAAGTTTTTTTAATAAGGATAAATAGGAAAACTAACATGTTTTAATTAAAAAGAAGTGACTACCTATAATATTTTTAGATGTGTTTTAATTATATTAATTGTATTTGTTAAAAAAATATGTTCAATTTTTAAAATAGGTAAGTTTTTTTAAATAATTAAAAATATTAAAATAAGTTTTAAAATATATAAGTAAGGGTTGCACTTGATATTTTTGGAAAAGAGAGATTTTAGTGATAACAAATATAAAATGTAATATGTTTTAATTTAAAGGTAATTGTCCGTGATATTTTTGGAAAAGAAATAGATTTTGTTAGAAAAAAAATGTTTTAATTATAAAAGGCAATCAACTAGTTAATATTTGTATATTATTTTATTATTTATTAAATAGAGTATTAAAATATATTTTAAAATAAATAAGTAAGGATTGCACCTCATATTTTTGGAAAATAGAGATTTTAGTGATAACAAATATAAAAGATATTATGTTTTAATTTAAAGGTAATTGTCGTGATATTTTTGGGAAAAAAGTAGATTTTGTTAGATTTTTTTTTTAATTATAAAAGGCAATCAGTTAGTTACTATTTTTATATTATTTTATTATTTATTAAATAGAGTATTAAAATAGGTTTTAAAATAAATAAGTAAGGATTGCACCTCATATTTTTGGAAAACATAGATTTTAGTAATAACAAATATAAAAGGTAATATGTTTTAATTTAAAGATAATTGTAATAATATTTTGGAAAAAGAGTAGATTTTGTTAGAAAAAAAAATATTTTAATTATAAAAGCCAATCATCTAGTTACTATTTTGGTAACTTGACAATAATAAAATTCCATAAAAGATTTGATTTGTAGTAGCTTTCATTATCCTAAAGAAAGAAGTATATTTGTAGCGGTGTATCCTAAATTTAAACAAATTAGATCCCACATTTCCATAAATTTATTATTTTATTTTATTATTTTTAAATAAAATTCAAGATAGAGCCCAAATAAAAAATTGTTATATGAGTATTTTAGTTATTATTTTTTTTATAAGTTTTTTTAAATAATTAAAATTATTAAAATAATGTTTAAAATATATAAGTAACGGTTGCACTTGATATTTTTGGAAAAGAGAGATTAGTGATAACAAATATAAAAGGTAATATATTTTAATTTAAAGGTAATTGCTCGTGATATTTTCGGAAAAGAAGTAAATTTTGTTAAAGATTTGATTTGTAGTAGTTTTCGTTATCCTAAAAAGAAAGAAGTATATTTGTAGCAGTGTATCCTAAATTTAAAAAAATTAGATCCCACATTTTCATTTTTTTTATTAGATTTCAATATTATTTGATTTTTATGTAGTAAAATATAGTGAAATATTAATGTAGAATAAAACTTTCCCGAATTTTGATTATATTATTAATTTATTAATTAGAAAAAGTACCGAAAACCAAAAAATAACCGAAAACCGAAAATCAAAACTTTTAATGTTTCGGCTTTAATAATATAGTATAGATAACAGGGTTGTTCGTGGACTCAACTTATTAACTCAATTTATAACTTGATGATGAGGTATTACAAAAAAGTTAGACTTATAGCTTAAAATAAATAAGTTGATGAATTCTTATAAGTTATACGGGTGTTTGGATTAATTTACTTATAAGTTAGTTAAAAGTTTGCTAAATTAAATTAAAAAAAAATAATTATTAAATACAATGATTTCAACACTTGCATTTTAAATTAAAAAAATATTTAAAAACACAAAGGTAAAAATATAAAGTATTAAAAAACAAAGAAATCAAGTAATAAGTCAATAAGTTCTTGAAAATTATTTTTTAATAATTATTTTTTCAAATTCTTTTAATAATTATTTTTTCAAATTTAATTCAATAAACTCTTAACTAACTTATAAGAAAATTTATCCAAATACCGATATAACTTATAAAAATTCATCCACTTAACACTTATATGACACTTATTCATTTTAAGTATTATTTTAATTTATGCGTATATTCTTATGCGTATTTTCTTTATATTTTCTTTTATATTCTTTTTTATATTTTTGATATGAACAGAAAATTAATTATAGAAATATAATTGACTATTCAATGGAAATGCCGATATTTAAGGTCCGACACCCTAATTATTCATTAATTTCGTAATTAATGAATAGGGAAAATATACAGCTCATCAAAAGAGACCAAAATATGGTAAATTAGTCAAAGAAGGATCCAGAATCCCAATTAACGAGTCATAGCCTTTATCAACAAGGAAAAGACTTATTCTGCAAGAAATACAATGTTTATCCAATATCAAAAAGGAGACTTATTCGCTAAAACTCCTAAACATACCATAAATACAAGGCTCCAGACGCCTATATAAGGTCCCTGATCCTACAATCAGAACTACGTCTTTGGCTTGATTCTCAATAACGATTTGAGATACGTAGGCATCTTGTGAGGACCGATTTAGTCTGGAAACACAAGTGCAGCCATTAAAGCTCGAAAGCTCATTAATCCTAGTAATTAATATACAAGTATGTTTTTTAATCCACAACATTTGGCGCCGTCTGTGGGAAGACAACATCAACCATGACAAACACACGAAGAACAGCTCGGGATACTCAAACTCCTGAGGATCGCCCTATCACCTCTGAGGCTGATCAACCACCACCGACTACTGGCACTCAAGGGGCGAATATCCCCACCAACACTCAAGGACCGGAAATCCCAATTTCGGTTGAAGGGACGAATCCCCTGCAGATGGTCATTCATGGATCTAATCCACAAGAGACCGTGCACCAGCAACCAATCTCGACTTCTCCACTCATCATGAATGCACCGAGAAGCCTTCAACTCCATACTACTGAGCTCCCTCAATACACGAATCAGACTTTGGGGATGCCAAGCTATGGCAAGCCCCCTCGACCCATGGCGGGCGGTAGTGGAACTAATCCAATCTACCATGAGGCATATGTGCCCCCTTATATTCAAGGTTTGGGACCCCAAAATCAACAAACTCTCCAGACCCCTTTGGTTCAAGATTACTCGGGTCCATACACCGAGGATGAGGGTTATACAACTGGGAAGGATGTCGCTCCAAGAAGGAGACGTTCTTCCCAGACGAATCGAGATCAACCCCAAACTACTAAGGAGAAAATTGCAGCCCATGAGGCAGAGACTGCAAGACTCAAGAAACTCCTTGCTGAGGAGGAGGCCGCTCAATCTCAAGGCCGAACGACTGAAGGGATCCCGATAATCAACTTGGATCCACCGGTAAGAAGAACCAAGAGGGCCGAAGCCCCAAGGGGTGATCCTAGTATTCTGTTGCCCCTAGGAGATCCTGATGATCCTACACCACCGTTTACTCAAGACATCATGAAAATGGCTATATCCAGAAAATTCAAGATGCCTTCGATCAAAGTCTATGATGGAACGGGAGATCCCGCAAATCATGTAAGGACCTTCTCCAATGCACTGATGTTGCAGCCAACCAACGATGCGGTCAAGTGTAGGGCGTTTCCACAAACCTTGGCAGGCATGGCCCAACGCTGGTATAGCCGTCTTCCTCCCAACTCAATTGGGTCTTTCAAGGAACTAAGAAAAGCTTTTATCAATCAGTTCATTAGTGGAAGGGTGCATGAGAAAAGCTCTGCATCACTCATGGCTATCCAGCAAGGAAAGAATGAAGCCCTAAGGGACTAAATCAATCGATTCACCCGGGAGGCTCTGAAAGTCCCGAACTTAGAGGAAATAGTGGCTATGATAGCCCTGCAACAAGGAACTACTGATGACCACTTCAAAAGGTCGTTAGCTAAACATCCACCCGAGAGCATGCTGAAGCTCCAAGATAGAGCCGGAAAGTATATCAAGGCTGAAGAAAGCATGAGAAAGTATGAACCCACTGCTAGCGGTAGTGGAAACTCAAAGAAAAGAAAAGAAACTCAGGAGTATGACGTCAAGGAAAAGTTTCCTAGAACGTCAAAGGACTCTGATTCTCCACCCAAGAGAAACAATTTTGGGCCAAAGTTTACGGAGTATGCAAGATTGAACACTCCCAGGAGTCAAATTCTGATGGAGATAGCTAAGGAAAGAGATCTCAAATGGCCGAAGCCAATGAGGGCTGACATGTCCAAACGGAACCAAAATCAATTCTGTCGGTTCCACAAAGAAGTCGGTCACGACACCGATGATTGTAGGCAATTGAAAGATGAGATCGAATTTCTGATACGAATAGGAAAACTCAGCAAATTCACCAAGGATGGAAATCAAGGGGGTCAAAGAGGAAAATACGAAAGGAAGGATTACGACAGAAGGGACAACGACCAAGATCGTAACCCTAAGCCCCGAGGGCCAGTCATCAACATGATATTCGGAGGGCCAACTGCTGCTGGGGCCTCCCGAAATTCAAGAAAAGCTTATGCTCGAGAGGTAATGATTGTGGTTGGAGAAGCACCGAAGCGTGCCAGAACAGAAGTGTTAATAGGTTTTGACGATTCAGACTTGGAAGGGGTGAAGTTTCCCCACGATGACCCTCTAGTCATCATACCTGTGATTGGAAATTCTGAAACAAAGAGAGTCCTAGTCGACAATGGAGCTTCAGTGGATATCTTGTTCCACGATTCTTTTATCAAGATGGGTTACACTGATTCTCAGTTAACACCCTCAAATATGCCCATTTACGGATTCAATGGGGTGGAATCAAGAGTAGAAGGCACTATCCAACTCCCAATGACCATGGGACAAGGGATGAATACATCTACTCAAATGCTGAACTTCATAGTTATAAAGGCAACTTCAACCTACAATGCAATCCTGGGAAGGACTGGTCTTCATGCGTTCAAGGCCGTTGCCTCATCTTATCATCTAAAAATCAATTTCCCAACGAGGAATGGGATTGGTGAAGAACGAGGAGACCAAAAGATGGCTAGAAGTTGTTATGTAGCTGCGTTAAAGCCTGATGGAATCGGGGGGCAAGTTCTCCCAATTGAAGACATGGATACTAGTGACAATGAGGACCGAAGAGGGAAACCAACTGAGGATTTAATCCCCATTCCCTTAGTCCCTGGTGAACCGGAGAAGGTGACATATGTTGGAGCACTACTACCTGAGCCATTGAAAAGCAAGCTCATATCTTTTCTTCAAGAGAATAATGACGTTTTTGCTTGGACATCGGCTGACATGCCAGGGATTGATCCCCAATTGATAACTCATAAATTGAATGTGGATCCTGAAAGGAAGACGGTGAAACAGAAAAAGAGAAGTTTTGCTCCGGAAAGGCTCGAAGACATTAAACAAGAAGTAGAGAAGCTTTTGGAAGCCGGGTTCATTGAGGAAATCCAATTCCCAGAATGGTTGGCTAACCTCGTGATGGTCAAAAAGGCCAATGGAAAATGGAGGATGTGTGTGGACTTCACTGACTTGAATGATGCATGTCCTAAGGATTGTTTTCCCTTACCAAGGATTAATGCATTAATAGATGCTACAGCTGGACACGAGATGCTCAACTTCATGGATGGCTTTAGTGGATACAACCAAATCAAAATGCATAAGGATGACATCTCCAAGGTATCATTCATCACTGACTTTGGTGTTTTCTGTTATCTAGTCATGGCATTTGGACTTAAGAATGCAGGGGCAACCTAACAAATATTGGTGAACAAAATTTTTGGACACCTAATTGGAAAAACCATGGAGGTCTACGTAGATTACATGTTAGTCAAGAGCCTCGATAAGGCCGATCACATTGAGCACCTCCGAGAGGCATTTGAAGTGCTAAGGCACCACAAGATGATGTTGAATCCAGCTAAGTGTGCCTTTGGTGTGGGCTCGGGAAAGTTTTTAGGCCTAATGGTTTCCAAGAGAGGAATCGAGGCCAATCCCGACAAAATCAAAGCAATTCTAGACATGGAACCACCAAAGACTGTCAAGGATGTCCAAAAACTAACGGGAAGAGTGGCAGCATTGGGAAGATTTATCTCCAAGTCAGGAGAGAAGTGCTTATCATTCTTCAAAGCACTCAAGAATGTGAAAAACTTTGAATGGACAACTGAAAGCCAAGAGGCCTTTGAGGCCCTGAAGAAATACATGGCTGAGGCACCACTGTTGGCAAAGCCCAAGCCAGGGGAAATTCTCTATTTGTACTGGGCGGTTTCTAGCACATCCCTTGGAGCCGTTTTGATAAAAGAAGAATTGAATGTTCAGAAACCCATCTACTATGTGAGTAAGATTCTATATGGGGCAGAAATAAACTACTCAACGATTGAGAAGTTTGCCTTAGCCTTGATAATGGCCTCAAGAAAGCTACGCCCGTACTTCTAGGCTCACAAGATAGAGGTCTTGACTGATCAACCTCTGAGAAACATCTTACATAGCCCTCAAGTCAGTGGAAGATTGATCAAATGGGCCATTGAATTGGGAGAATTCGACATCAAGTATAAGCCTCGAACGACCATAAAAGCTCAAGTACTCGCTGACTTCATGGTTGAATGTACCATTGACAACCAAGAAGTCGGGGGGCAGGAAGTAATAGTGGAGGATGAGAAAGATCAAGAGATGGATTTTAAAGAATATTGGGTGCTCTATTTTGATGGAGCATCAAAAACAAAATCAAGCGGAGCCGGTTTAGTGCTACAAAGTCCTGATGGATTCCTCATAGAGTATGCACTAAAACTTGGCTTTCCAACGACAAACAATGAGGCTGAGTATGAAGCTCTGATAGCTGGTTTAGGGCTGGCTGGAGCCTTGAGGGTCAAAACTCTGAAAGTATGTGGAGATTCGAGGCTAGTGGTTTCCCAAGTAAATGGGGAATTTGAGGCCAGAGATGTAGTCATGGCCAAGTACTTGAAACTTGTCAAGGCCATCATGACTCAGTTCGACGAATGCTATGTAGAGCACATTCCAAGGGAAGAAAACGTGAAGGATGATGCCTTGTCTAAATTTGCTTCTTCCGAAATTGAAAACTATGCAGGGAGTGTCTACTTCCAAGTCCTGAGGACCCCAAGCATCAACGAAAAGTTGGTAGCACCCATTGATGTTGGTAGTTGTTGGATGGATCCCATCAAATCTCATCTAGAAAATGGGTGGTTACCCAACGACACTTCAGAAGCACGAAATCTATACGTCAGAGCACTAAGGTATACCCTGATTGAGGGAATCTTATACAAGAAGTCTTTCATCATTCCATATCTGAAATGTTTAAGACATCAAGAGGCAGAATTGGCCCTGAAGGAAGTACATGAAGGAATTTGTGGGCAGCACTTGGGGGGCAGAGCCCTTGCCCATAAAATCACTCGTCTAGGTTTCTACTGGCCAAGCATACTAGCAGATGCTAAAAGCTACGCAAAGAAATGTGAAAGGTGCCAGAAGCATGCCCCAGTGGTTAGGCAACCACCAGAGATGTTGACATCCATAAACTCACCAATCCCCTTTGCCATGTGGGGAATGGATATACTCGGGCCTTTTCCAATGGCAAGTGCTCAACGAAAGTTCTTGATAGTAGCAATCGACTACTTCACCAAGTGGATTGAGGCTAAGCCATTAGCCAAGATAACCACCAAGCAAGTGATGCATTTCTTCTGGGAAAATGTGATATGCAGATACGGGATTCCACGTCTCTTGGTCACAGACAATGGAACTCAGTTTAACAACGATGAGTTTAAGAGATATTGTGATGAGAACGATATCAAGTTGCGCTTCACTTCTGTCGCCCATCCTCAAGAAAATGGGCAAGCTGAGGTTGCAAATCGAATTATACTAGATGGACTGAAGAAAAGAGTTGAACGCTCCAGAAACACTTGGGTAGACGAATTGTTCCCTATACTATGGGCATATCGTACTACCTTCAAAGTCACCACTGGAGCTACCCCCTTTCTGTTGGCATATGGGACAGAGGCAGTGGTTCCAGTGGAGATTACTCACACGTCTCCAAGAGTTGAGGCTTATGAACCAGAAACAAATGAGGAAGACTTGAGGCTGGCCTTAGATTTGATTGATGAAGTTAGAGATAAGGCAAATGCCAAGATAGTTCAGCATCAGAAACGAGCATCTTTCTATTACAACCTAAGGGTTAAAGAGAGATTCTTTCGACAAGGAGATTTAGTCCTCCGAAAGATTGAGGCATCTGGAGTTGGGCAAAAAGGCAAGTTGGCCCCAAATTGGGAAGGGCCATACCGCGTCAAGAACGTATTTGGTCGAGGCTCGTACAAACTAGAAACCCTTGAAGGGCATGAGGTGCCAAGGACATGGCATGCGTCCAATTTGAAAGTTTATTATGTTTAAGGTGTTTCCCAAGTGTACTCACTACTAAAAATAAGGTTTGATAAAACCAACCCAAGTTTTTAAACTTGAGTATTATGTAAGGGTTGATCCCATTTTCAAAGTTATGAATTCCATATTCTTGTGTTTTCATTACATACACAATGCATTCTGATAGATATGTTAAGTCGAGAATGTAAAAAGACTGAACGAAAGCTTAAATAAAAGATAAGCCCGTAGGCTGAAAATACAGTACAAGCCATGAAAGGCCATAAATAAAAACTACAAAAGAAAAACTACATCATCTAAGCTGCCTTGTCTACGTCCTCCTCCTCCTCTTCCTCTCCCTCTAAAGCGGAACCAGAGTGAGTGGCAGCATAATCATCCCTGGCAGTCTGACCAGGTGGAGAAGTATGATCTAGGTCGAAGATCCTGTCATCTTCCTCCATGTCATCTTCTCCAACCAAAGCTAACTCCAAAGGAGTAGGAGTGTAAGGGCTTGGAAAATCAGAAATGGTGAGAGATCCAGGCATCTTCTCCAAAACAGCAGCAAGAGCGCCATCCCATCCCTTAGTATACTGAATTGGGAAGATGAGCTCGTCATGCTTATCAATCAAGTCCTTGTACTCCGAGGAGTCAAGGTACTCGTCGATAAAGTCATCCTTGCCCTTCCTCAAGAAACCAGCTCAGCCTGGGAGTCGGCTAACTCCTTCTCCTTCCTAGCCAGTGTGGCCTTCAGCGAGCCCACCTCCTCTTGGGACTTCTCAAACTTGCCTTGGCTGGCCTCAGAAGATAGCGCCAAGCCTTGTCTTGAAAGATAGCCCCTTGAAAGTTGGCATTAGCCTACAAACAAGTTACAAGTCAATACAAGATAAAAAAAAAACTTGAAACATGTTAAAACTACAAGGAAAAGAGGGAAGAAAACAAATTACAACAGCAATCGCCTGAGAGCTTGCATGCTCCACACCCTCCAAAGTGGAGTTGGAAACAAAATCCTTGTAGTCACAATGAGTCAAGGAATGATAAGACCATTCCACAACATGTTTAGACACCCCCACTACGGTGTCTTTCTTCCTAAGACCCCAATTAGGGCGCCAAACTGAACTTTTGGCCGAGGAAGGACCCTCAACCTCATCAGTAATGTCCACATGGGGCCTTATAAAGGCTGGGACACTTGCAGAACAGGGGTCTTTCCCTCCCAAGCGAGCCCTTTTCATCCTTGCTGTTTCTCCATCTTGGGGCTCGTTGGTCTTATTGATAAAGACCGAAGCTGCAAAAAACACAAAGAAAGAAACAGTTGGTATAAGATAATCTTAAATAAATAAAGGAGAATATGAGGTGAGAATTACCCTTATCAGAAACGTTTGAAAGTCCCAAGGACTTAAGCTGGAACTCGTCCAGGAACACCCTAGCCGTTGTAGCATAATCATCTTTTGTGAGCTCGGCATAGGCATGGGCCTCCTCATCATTCAGAATTATATTACTAGGGCTACCATCCGAGACCCTACTGAAAGATCTACGAAAAAGGGTACCCCAATCCCCTCATTCCCAAACTAAATACATAAATTCGTTTTTCCATCTCGGGTTATTATCGAGGATGGATTTCGGATGAAAAATGGGTGGAGTGGAAGGTCGATGGTTGATATAAACCCAACCCAAGGTAACGGTAGAGCTATTTTTAAACTGGAATATTTTCCTAAATAAGGCAACAGAAAGAGGAAAAGTTTTCTTCAGGCAAAGAACAATGAAACAAATAATGATTCTCCAGGCGTTTGGAGGAAGTTGGCAAGGGTTAATCCCAACATCAGCCAAAAGCCTGGGAATGAACTCATGAAAGGGAAACCTGAGTCCCGCAACAATGGCATCCTTATAAATGCATAGAGCATCAGGAAGCCAATGGCAGGAACGGTCCCCTGGGCCGGCTGGGACTAACCTATAGGGGGACTTAACCCTATACATTTTATTATAGTCCCTAATCAAATTGATTTCGTGAAATTTATTTCTACAATCGAATGAATCTAAATGCGAAACAGAAGAATAATCATCACTACGTTCTAAAATCATATCTTGAAGAGACATATGAGAAGAACGAATGGTGATACCTCTCTTCGACGCTTGATTCATTTTTTGGAGACGTTGCGCAGAACGATCAGACATCTTCAAATCTTCAAAGAAATTCTCAGAAAAGCTTTAAATCTTCAAGGAGAAATCCCAGAAAATATTCAAATCTTCAAATCTCCAAACTAAAACCCAGAAAATCTTCAAGAGATGAAGATTAAGCCCATAAAATCTTCAAGGGATGAAGATTGAACCCAGAAAATCTTCAAGGGAAGAAGATTAAACCCAGAAATCGAAGAAAACCACTACGAGAATATCGCCGAAAATCGCCTTACTACGGAGAGAAAAACTAAGAATACTAGAGAGAAATTTTGGAAAGATGAAAGTATGAAGTGAAGACCAAAGTGGAAATCCCACTCTTTTATAATTGAAGTGACTGGAAACCCAACCGGTTAAGGTAGGGCAACCGTCTATAGCTGGTTAAGGCCCACAAATCCATTTATGGATTATAGAAATAAAAGCCCAAATAATTTGGGTCTCAGGCAAATTCGAAGCCCAACAAATTAAGGCCCAATAGCATGGAAATTAAATAGAAATTCGTGCTAATTGGAAATAAAGCAAAGGCAAAAATAAAGATTCGAGGTCGAAGAGACCTTAAATCGAAGTCTTACGACCAAGGTCGAAAACATATGGGAAAACGAAGTCGAATTCAATGACCTCGCCCCCAAGTAAAGTCGAAATATTAAAGATTTAAGGTCGAAAAAACCCTAAATCAAGGTCGTAAGACCCAAGTCGAAAATACACACAAAATCGAGGTCGTATTCGTCGATCTCGCACCAAAATAAGGCACAAAAATTAGAAAAATAAGGTCGAAAAGACCCTTGATTGAGCTCAAAGGCTCGAAGTCAAAAATGACTTTGAAAATGAGGTCAAAGCATTCGACTTCACACAAAAACAAGGTCGAAAAGACCCTTGATTGAGCTCGAAGGCTCGAAGTCGAAAATGACTTTGAAAATGAGGTCAAAGCATTCGACTTCACACAAAAACAAGGTCGAAAAGACCCTCGATTGAGCTCGAAGGCTCGAAGTCGAAAATGACTTTGAAAATGAGGTCAAAGCATTCGACTTCACACCAAAAACAAGGATGGAATGAGGTCGAAAAGACCCATGATCGAGGTCGAACGATCCTGGTCGAAAATGACTAGGAATTTGAGGTCGAAACTGTCGACCTGGGACCAAAATCGAGGTCGAAACAAGAGTGATCGAGGTCGAACAATCCTGGTCGAAAATGACTAGGAATTTGAGGTCGAATCCTTCGACCTGGGACCATTCCTGGTCGAAATCCTGGTCGAAAAAGACTTGAATCCTGGTCGAAATCCTGGTCGAAAAAGACTTGATTCCTGGTCGAATTCCTGGTCGAAAATGACCTAATTTGAGGTCAAAAATGCCCTTAAAAATGGAAAATTTTGGGAAAAAACACATCGTAACTTCTACAAAAACCCCAAGGAGATTTTCCCAGAAGTTGGGGGGCAAATGATATGGACAAAAAATTAATTATAGAAATATAATTGACTATTCAATGGAAAAGCCGATATTTAAGGCCCGACACCCTAATTATTCATTAATTTCGTAATTAATGAATAGGGAAAATATACATCTCATCAAAAGAGACCAAAATATGGTAAATTAGTCAAAGAAGGATCCAGAATCCCAATTAACGAGTCATAGACTTTATCAACAAGGAAAAGACTTATTCTGCAAGAAATACAATGTTTATCCAATATTCAAAAGGAGACTTATTCGCTAAGACTCCTAAACATACCATAAATACAAGGCTCCAGACGCCTATATAAGGTCCCTGTTAATCCCAAATGACCTAACAGAATTGTAGAAGGGGGGGGGGGGGGGTTGAATACAATTCTTGATATTTTCTTAAACTTAAGACACTTATAAATAAAACTGAACTGAATAAGTAAAAACACAAGATATAAATAATTCAGTTGGATTGTTTGATGATCCAACTGAAGTGTTTTTATTTCGGAAATAATCTGTGATACCAAAAGTACACAGCTGCTCAGTTACAAGGTTGTAGAGAAGAATGCTCTCAAAGATAGCTAATACAAACTATTTGTTTTTCTTCTCTTACACTTATTTTAACTGCTACACTTGGTTATATATATTCCCAAGTTTACAAAGCTATTTTTGGCTACACTAAAGTACACTAAAGGTAACCGCCAATAGTTTGCTTTTCATCCCTTTGTCCAGTGGTCCTTGGAGATCCCTGCTTTTGTCTTCATGCTTATTATGATCACTCCCAAGAGCCCAATTGGAAACTGGGATGTTTCCTTATTCCCCATGTCCATTTTAATGGTTTCCAATGCAAAGTACACTTCCACATCACCTTTAGATCTGTTCAGTAAACTGTCACTATCACTTTGTCAACTATTCAGAAAAGCAATAATGATTCGTTGATAGCAGGGAGATGTGTTTCGTTGATAGCTTTATTCTCCATTTCGTTGATGAGTAAACTTCATTTCGTTGATGAGTAAACTTCATTCCGTTGATGGTGTATCCTTGTTCCGTTGATAGAGTAATCTTCATACCGTTGACATGTCTTCACTTAGGCAAAATTACAAGGCATGATATACTTACAATTAACCAACCTATTTTGCCTATCTAGTACTTAGTCAACATGACTTAGAAAACCTATCTAGTACATACATCAAATGCATATCAAACTGTGAAGTATTGTACAGTGCAATTGCTACAACACTCATTCCGTTGATGAGCTTCATGTCAACGAAACACTGCAAAGCATGCCATTCCGTTGACAGTTACAAAATGACTTAATACAAAATCTACTAAGTGTTTTTATAATTATCATCAAGATCAACATATTCCTAACAATCTCCCCCAATTTATGACTGATAGAATAACAACCATAAATCAAGAGCCTTGATGATAACAAAAACACTCAGTCAAATTACACATGATAAAAGTAGAAATTGCATTGAGCTTCATTGAATTTAATTAAAATACAAAGTAGAAAATCTTACAAAACAAGTGCACAGAGTTGCTCCTCTAGACTGAGCAGATTTTTCATCTTTGCCTCTGTGGTCTTGTTTTCTTCCCTTTTCTTGCATTGTTCTCCTCAATCTGAGCTTGAAGTCTTCTGTAGAAAATCTTCTCTTCTTCATCTTGATTCCCCAACTTGGATTGCATTAATCTTAGAGTTTCATTGGATGCCTTCTCCAGTTGGTCTTCTATTCTGAAGAATCTTCTACAGTTGTCCTTGTCTCTGAATTCCATCATCCAAAAAGGTTGGAGATGAATTTTCTTTCCTGTTTGAGGGACCTTCAATACTCTGGGAAGTGCACCAGGCTTGTTCCAGCTAGCTTTGATTTGGCAAATTTTGGAAACAACTTCAGACTTAGCTGTTTTGGTAAAACCAAAATCCTTCTTCAGGCATTTAAACACAGATAGCAGTGTCTGATAATCTTCTCCCAGAATTCTATGTAGAGGCCAAACCTGTTCTCTCCCACCCTTGTAGACAAACACCAATCTCTCTGGTAGTTTGTAAGAAGCTGCTATTCCTCTCACTTCAACTAGGTCATCCAGGTTGATATGTAGGTCAGACTCCTCCCTGATATCAGCAATGTAGATGAAGTCTTCTGGGTTGGTAGGAGGTTTTTCAGCTTGTGGTCTCCTTACTAGAATTGGCTTAGCCTTGGTAGCCCTTTGCTTAGATTTCTTCTTTGGATCCATCTCAAAGAGGAATTTTGGAAAGTTGGCCTCATCAAACTCAATTGGCTCTTCCTTTGGCTCAATTGGCTGATCATGGAAATTAACAGGATGTTTAGGATCAAAGGCTAACTTTACCCCTAGAGCTGGATCAGGAATTGTTGGAGGTGCAGTTGGTACAGAAGAGTCTGATGCAATACTCTGAGAGTCATCATTCTCAAAGGCTATATTTCTCCTAGCTCTTGCCTTTGGTTGCCTTGTGCTCTTCTTTGCACTCATTTCCTCTCTGGCTTTTTCTTCTTGCTGTCTTTCTTCTTCATCAAGAGATTGAGCAACTGCAAGTGCTTGCATTGCTGCTCTTTCTGACTCTTCAGCCTTAGCTTCAGCAAAGTTTGGGTGACCAGCCCAAACACAGATTTGTTGTCCATTCCTGTAGACAATTGCCCTTTGCTTCCTTACCTCATAATCATTGCTTTCCTTGCTTTTTGTGATGAGTAGACCAAGAAGCTTGAGCTCATCTGGATAAGGTGCAGGATAGAAAGTCCTTTCTGTATTTTTGCCCTTTGGTTTAGCAGGAGACTTGGGAGATAGGCTTCTTTGGAGTGTACCTTGTTCCACATCCCTAATGCATGAAGTTTGTCCTTTCTCCTTCCTTGATCCTTGAGTGACTCCATGTAGAAGAGGCTCTACCTTATAGAAAGAATTGGTCTGTGGCTCCCATTCCGTTGATGCTAAAACCATGGCATCCGTTGATGGCTCTGTAGAAGATGCTTGATTCGTTGATGGATCTGAAGTCTTTGAAGAATCAGCTAACTTCTTGATTCTTTCATCTATCCTGGACCAGTGGTCTTTAATTTGTTCAGCAAGCTGTAGCTTCATAGATGCTGGCTGAATCAGGTCAATGCTGTCCAGTTTAGCTTTTCCTGACTCCCCCATAGCTAGTGGCTCCTTTGGCAGGGAAATGGCTGGGACCATAACCTTTGTGATTTGAATGTCTAGCTCCTTAGATTTCTCCCCCTTTTTGTTATCATCAAGAGAGATGACTGGGAGTCCTTGAGCTGCCACTAGCTGGGCCAACAGTTGTGTCTGCTTCTCCTGTTCCTTTTGCATCTGAGATAAAGTAGCTTCCACCTTGTCCACTCTAGAAGAGAGAGTCTTCAAGGAGGTAGCCACCTCAGGTTCCTTAGAGAAAAACCTGTTCATTTTGGACACAGTGAGAAGAGGAAGCTTTTCATCTAGCCTCCTGTCATTAGCATCCTTGAGATTGCTAATTGAGTCCTTGATTTCTCTAGCCTCAATCCTTGTCTGCATCATCTGTAGCCTTTGGATTTCCAGTGAATCCATAATAGCCTTGTAGAATTTCTTGTCATTGGAATTTGCAGACTCATGAGCCAGGTAGGCCTCATTGTACTGCCTTGTGATTGCAGCATCCAGGGAGATCCTTCCTTGTTCTTGGGGTTTCTTTTATGTTCACCCCTTCCCTCACCTCTCACAACTCCAGACTCACTCCCCTTAGGTTGTGTGGTAGTTTTTACAACAGGTGCCTTTCGAGAAGCACCTGAGGTTGGCTTGGAGGATTTCTTTGATTTTGGTTTTGTTGCTGGGGCAGGAGCCTGTTGGGTCACAGCTACAGACTCCATAGCAACTGGGTTGGATGAGACAATGGAAGTAACAGCTATACTAACAGGGATAGCAGTAGTTACCTCGATGATTGGCAGATACACCACTGGAACATCACCATTGTGGTTCAGCCTCAGTATGTCTGTCAATACTCTCTTCTCTTGCACAAAGCACTCAAACCTGGCAGAAGGGTTAGAGATAACTAATGGTGCTGGACTAACATGATTAGCCAGCATCATCAGAAACCTTGCATAATAGATATTTTTCTTCCTATTTGCCTTATCACCCAACTTAGCACCAATTTCATACATAAGTTGGGTGCTAAAGTTGTAATATCTATCATTTAGAAGCATGGTTAGGAGAATTAACATAGAGTTAGTTAATGCATCAAAATTACTAATCTTTCCAGAAAAGACCTTAATGAATGCATCAGCTAAATAACTGTATTCCCTAACCAAACCTCTTCTAATTATCTTACCCAAGTTATCAGTAGGCAAAGAGTAGTTTATAGAATTTAGCATGGTAGTTATTTCAGTGTTAGTAGGCAAAGCATCACAGTTATTATCAGGAATATGTAAACATGCTTGCAAAACATCAGAATTAACTATGTACTCATTACCTTGAAGAGTGAATTGCAGTGTGCAGTTTGTTCCACTATACTCACATGAGGTCCAAATCTCCTCGATTATTTCATTGTAGAGTGGTGTAGAGTGAAACATCGCATAGCCCAACTTACAGTTCCTCATGAAGTCCATCATCTTGAAAAAGATGCTGTTCGGACTCTCCTTAACAACAAATGGAATAGAATTGTTCTTCTCATAGATGAACCCACCAGCAGACATAAGCTTGACCATGGGTGCCATTGTTGAGTGAGGAAAAGCTTCGAGCTGAATTTCTTGTGAGAGAGAAGAAGATAGAAAAACTTTTGGAATTTTTGAGAACAGGTAGAAATGAAATAAAGAAATCGAAATTTCTTAAATACTCCCCCAAAAATTCTCAGAAATTAAGTCTAATAATTAATCTAAATTACCTGATTGGCTTAAAAAGTAACCGTTAGAATTAAATATTACCACGATTTATACTTACAGGGGTGTATGCATAGATCGTGATAAAAAACGTGCAATTTCAACGGTTCAGATTAAAAAGCGCTACATCAACGAATCAGGATTGGGCGGTTAAAGTCCCGTCTTATTTCGTTGATAAAGCCGCGTTTCGTTGATATAAAAGAGCTATCAACGAAACACCCAGAAAAATGCTAAGACTGTCAACGAAATGGTTCGTTTCGTTGACATAGTAATTTTGACTTAGACGAAATTTCACTTTTTCCTAAGAAAATTAATTCACAGAAAAACATAGCAAGTTTCTGGCTGCATTTTAACTTGCAAAAATCTCAAAATAATTAAGAGAAATTTAGCATACCTAGCTCACTTACTAATCTTGAGAATGTGGATTCATCAAGTGGCTTGGTAAAGATGTCTGCAAGTTGTTGTTCACTTGGAACAAAATGTAGCTCCACAGTACCATTCATAACATGTTCTCTAATAAAGTGGTACTTGATGTCAATGTGCTTGGTCCTTGAATGCTGCACTGGATTCTCAGTAATGGCAATGGTACTAGTGTTGTCACAGAAAATAGGAATTTTCTCAACTCTTATTCCATAATCAAGTAGTTGATTTTTCATCCACAAAATCTGTGCACAACAACTTCCAGCTGCAATATACTCAGCCTCAGCTGTGGAGGTAGAAACTTAGTTTTGTTTCTTGCTGAACCATGAGACAAGCTTGTTTTCTAAGAATTGACAGGTGCCTGTTGTGCTTTTCCTGTCAATTTTACATCCTGCAAAATCTGCATCTGAATAACCAATTAGTTCAAAACCAGATTCTCTAGAATACCAAATGCCAAGGTTTGGTGTTCCTTTGAGATATCTGAAAATTCTTTTAATAGCAACTAAATGGGATTCCCTAGGATCAGCCTGAAATCTAGCACATAGACATGTAGCAAACATAATATCAGGTCTACTAGCTGTTAAATATAAAAGTGAGCCAACCATGTCTCTGTAACTTGAAATGTCTACAGATTTTTCCTTAGTATTCAATTCAAGTTTGGTGGCAGTAGGCATGGGTGTTTTGGCAGGAGAGCATTCCATTAAGTTAAACCTCTTTAACAAATCATTAATGTACTTGGTTTGACTAATGAAAATGCCTTCATTAACTTGCTTTACTTGAAGACCAAGAAAATAAGTTAACTCTCCCATCATGCTCATTTCATACTTACTTTGCATAAGCTTGGCAAACTTTTGACACAGTTTCACATCTGTAGACCCAAAGATTATGTCATCTACATAAATTTGAACAAGTATAGTAGAACCATTCACAACCCTGTGAAAAAGAGTTTTATCTACAGTACCTCTAGTGAAGTGATTCTCAAGGAGGAACTGTGAAAGTGTGTCATACCAGGCTCTAGGTGCTTGTTTCAAACCATAGAGTGCTTTGAGGAGGAAGTATACATATTCTGGAAAATCATCATCTTCAAAACCAGGAGGTTGACTTACATACACCTCCTCTTCCAATTCCCCATTCAGAAAAGCACTCTTCACATCCATTTGATAGACTTTGAAATTGGCATGGGCTGCATAGGCTAGGAAAATCCTTATTGCTTCTAGTCTTGCAACAGGAGCAAAGGTTTCATCAAAATCAATTCCTTCTTCCTGTGAATAGCCTTTTGCAACCAATCTAGCTTTGTTCCTTGTGACTATGCCATTTTCATCCATCTTGTTTCTGAACACCCATTTTGTGCCTATGACACTCCTGTCCTTAGGCTTGGGCACCAGCTTCCAAACATTGTTCCTTTCAAATTGGTTTAGCCCTTCTTGCATAGCCAAGACCCAATCTGGATCTAGAAGTGCATCCTCAACTTTCTTTGGCTCATCTTGAGACAGAAAGCTGCTATATAGACATTCTTCTTGAGTTGCTCTTCTAGTTTGGACTTTTGAAGACACATCATCTATAATAAGTTCAAAGGGATGATCTTTAGTCCATTTCCTTGAGGGAGGTAGATTTGCTCTTGAAGAGGTAGCTTCATGATCATGATTGTATTGATTGGATATTTGTCCTTGAGAAACTCCCCCTGAGTTTGTTGTCCCTAAATGATCACTCCTGGAAGCATTTCTGTGACTGTCAACGGATTGTCCATTTTGACTGTCAACGAAACGCTCATTCTGACTGTCAACGAAACGTCCATTTGGTCTACTAGCAGCTATTCTTTTCAATCTTAATGCAGCAATTTCATCTTCACTGCTGCTTTCATCTGTGCTAGATACAACAACTTTAGGCTGTTTCTCAGTAGCCTTAACATGATTCATTTGATCTCCTTCCTCATTTTCAAAAGAAAGACTTTCATGGAAACCTTCATCACAGAGACCCTGAATTTTGAGATCATCAAAAACAACATGTACAGATTCCATAACAATGTTGGTTCTGAGATTGTAGACTCTGTAGGCTTTCCCTGCTGCATAACCCACAAATATTGCTTCATCTGCCTTTGCTTCAAATTTCCCCAAGTGCTCAGCTTGATTTCTCAGAACAAAACACTTGCATCCAAAGACATGAAGAAAATCCATTAGTGGCTTCTTTCTTTTGAGTAGCTGATAAGGGGTCATTCCTTTGGCCTGATTAATCAAAGAAATATTCTGAGTGAAGCAAGCTGTATTAACTGCCTCAGCCCAAAAATAAGTTGGTAACTTTGATTCATCTAGCATTGTCCTTGCAGCTTCAATAAGTGTTCTATTTTTCCTTTCAACTACACCATTTTGCTGTGGTGTCCTTGCTGCTGAAAACTCATGCAAAATACCATTTTCTTCACAGAACACCTTCATGCTTGAATTCTTGAATTCTGTCCCATTGTCACTCCTAATCCTTCTCACTTTCAAGTCAGGATGATTGTTTACCATCTTGATGTGATTGATAATGATTTCACTTGCCTCATCTTTGGAGAGCAAAAAGAAAGTCCATGTAAATCTAGAAAAATCATCAACAATCACAAGACAATATTTCTTCTTTGAAATAGACATGACATTTACAGGGCCAAACAAATCCATATGAAGCAACTCAAGCTGATGGACAATTGATGACTCTGTCTTGCTTTTGAATGATACCTTCTTTTGTTTCCCTTTTTGACAGGCATCACACAAACCATCCTTGGAAAACTCCACTTGTGGAATTCCTCTAGCAAGATCTTTCCTCACCAAATCATTCATAACTTTAAAGTTCAGATGAGATAATTTCTTGTGCCATAGCCAACTTTCATCCTTGCTTGCCTTGCTGAAAAGGCAAGTGATGGTTTCTGGACTTGTGCTACTAAAGTCAGCAATGTACACATTCCCTCTTCTAAATCCAGTCATTACCACATTGTTGTTTCCTCCTTTAGAAACAACACAGGCTTCTTTAGAAAAAGTAACTAAAAATCCTTTGTCACAAAGTTGGCCGATACTAAGCAAATTGTGCTTAAGACCATCCACCAATGCAACTTCATCTATGATGACATTCTCTTTTGAAATCAAGCCATATCCCTTAGTGTAGCCTTTGCTGTCATCTCCAAAAGCAATACAAGGGCCAGCTCTTTCCTGAAACTCTGTGAGCAGGGTAGAATCACCAGTCATGTGTCTTGAATAACCACTATCAAAGTACCAAAGATTCCTTTTGTCTCCCTGCACACAATAAAACCAAATCAAGTCGATTTTGGTACCCAAGTTTCCTTGGGTCCTGTTTTGTTAGCCTTTGCTTCAAATTTCTTTTTATAATCATTTTTCACCTTGGGCTCATATTGATTTAAATCAATCTTTATCCTTGGTGTTGATTTCTGAGGTTTGCTCACATTTTCATTCACAGCATGCATAATTGGAGGAACAAACATGTTATTCATATTCCATGACATTTGTGGCACATTAAACATATTCATGTATGGATTAGACACAAATGGCATGCTGGCATATGGATTTTGAAATTGTGCATATGGAGCAAACATGTTAGGCATAACAGGCATTGTAGGCATAGAGCTATTCATTGGAGGCTTGGGAATTTTCACTTTAACAGTCTTCTTAACAGATTTGCAGTTAGTGGATAAATGACTAACACTTCCACAATTAACACATGTCTTTCTAGGAGCATATTTATCAGGTGTGTAATTGTTGTGTTTGTTAATTCCTACTTTGCCATTCCTGTTATTCTTTTTATTTCCCTTAGCCTCAACTTGAACATTCTCTAACTTATCTTTCAATTGCTTGTTGGACAAGTGACCTACATTAGCTCTCTCAACAGGCTTCTTAACTTTCTTTGATTTACTAGACTCACCTTGAACAAAGTTCTTGGTGACAGGACCATACTTATTATTAAGTCTAGTGAGTTCATCTTTTCTTTTCTCTGTCAACGAGACACCCTGATCGGTTGATGGTTCATCTGTCAACGAAACATTGCATTCCGTTGACATATCAACCTTCAACAAATGATCATTGTTGTTTGTTGACTCTGTTTCTGATTCTAAGGTTTCACAAACATACCCTAGTTTCTCTTTGTTCTTTTTCCATGATTGTTCACAGAAAGATTCCATACCTTGAACATTAATGATGTTGGTAGCAACATTCCTGGCATCTTTCCATTTAGCAATCACATTTTGTTCTATTTCTAGTTGTGTCTTAAGAATTTCTTCCCTTTGTAACACGTTCTCAAGTTCCTTCTTAGCATCCCTACTAACACATATCATTTTCTCAAATTCAATGAGCTGTGCTTCTAACATTGCATTCCTATCACTTAAGAGCAAATTAGTCTCTTTTATTCTTGAATTCTCTTTGGTAAGTGATTTAAGAGTGACACGCAAATTATATAATACAGTAGACATTTCATTTACTGCACTATCGCATTCCTCTTTAGAAAGCTCAGAAAGATTAGTAATTGTTACCTGGTGGCTTGAGGAGCTTGCTTCCTGCTCATGATTGTTAGCCATAAGAGCCAAGTTGACATATTCAACATCATCATCAGAATCTTCACCATTACCAGCCCAATCATACTCCTGAGACATGAAAGCCTTTTCTTTTTGCTTGAGAAGTTCAAAGTATTTCTTTTTATAATCAACAGGCTCAAATTTCATGTTGCTCTTCTCAATCTTGGGCTTTCTGCAGTCTCCAGCAAAGTGACCAAACATTCCACAATTGAAACATTTAGATTTAGACTTTTCAATCCAGTTACTTTTGTTAGGTTGAAAGTCTCTCCTTGGTGGCCTTGCTTCTGAGTTTCTCTTGAACTTGAACTTAGAGAATTTTCTTGACAGAAAAGTAATGTGTTCATCAATCTCATCTAAGTCATCCAAGTTGGCTGGTTCAGGTTCTTCTTCTTCTGTCATCTTACCTTTACTTTTGCTAACATCACTTCTACAACTAGCTCGACTAGTTGTGGCCTTTGCAGCTTCTTCAGTGTCATCTTCCAGTTGGTTCACAGATGCAATCAATGCAATAGATCCACCCTTCTTCTGTACCTTCTCAATTTCTTCATCTTGCTCCATTACCAACTCATATGTCTTTAATGTTCCATACAGCCTTTCAAGAGTGTAATCTTTGTACTCTTGAGTGTTTCTTAGAGAAACAGTCATAGGCTTCCATTCTTTTGGAAGAGCTCTAAGAAATTTAAGGTTTGAATCCTTGGTTTGATAGATCCTCCCATACAACTTTAATCCATTCAAAAGCTTTTGAAACCTACTAAACGTGTCATTTAGGGTTTCACCAGCTTTAAAGTGAAAGTGCTCATATTGTTGTATAAGGAGTTGCATTTTGTTCTCCCTTACTTGCTCAGTTCCTTCACATAGTGTTCTGACAGTGTCCCATACTTCTTTGGAGGTTGTACAGTTTATGACATTGTCAAACATCTCTTGCTCCAAACCATTAAACAGAATGTTCATGGTTCTTTTATCTTTATGGACTTCTGCAACATCTTCAATAGTCCATTCTGAGACAAGTTTTGGAATTTCCACATCAGGAGCATCATCTGGCAGTCCAACTCTAGATGCAAACTTCATGGGAACGTGTGGACCTTTCTCAATGCAGTCTACATATCTCTCATCCATAGACATGAGATGTAAATGCATCTTTACTATCCAGTGAAAGTAATTGTTCTTATCAAGAACTGGTATCTTTACACCTGCATCCTTCTTCACCATGGTTTCTGTTTTTGGTCTTGATCTTTAAACTTCTTGTATGTTAGAAGCTTGCTCTGATACCAATTGTTAATCCCAAATGACCTAACAGAATTGTAGAAGGGGGGGGGGGGGTTGAATACAATTCTTGATATTTTCTTAAACTTAAGACACTTATAAATAAAACTGAACTGAATAAGTAAAAACACAAGATATAAATAATTCAGTTGGATTGTTTGATGATCCAACTGAAGTGTTTTTATTTCGGAAATAATCTGTGATACCAAAAGTACACAGCTGCTCAGTTACAAGGTTGTAGAGAAGAATGCTCTCAAAGATAGCTAATACAAACTATTTGTTTTTCTTCTCTTACACTTATTTTAACTGCTACACTTGGTTATATATATTCCCAAGTTTACAAAGCTATTTTTGGCTACACTAAAGTACACTAAAGGTAACCGCCAATAGTTTGCTTTTCATCCCTTTGTCCAGTGGTCCTTGGAGATCCCTGCTTTTGTCTTCATGCTTATTATGATCACTCCCAAGAGCCCAATTGGAAACTGGGATGTTTCCTTATTCCCCATGTCCATTTTAATGGTTTCCAATGCAAAGTACACTTCCACATCACCTTTAGATCTGTTCAGTAAACTGTCACTATCACTTTGTCAACTATTCAGAAAAGCAATAATGATTCGTTGATAGCAGGGAGATGTGTTTCGTTGATAGCTTTATTCTCCATTTCGTTGATGAGTAAACTTCATTTCGTTGATGAGTAAACTTCATTCCGTTGATGGTGTATCCTTGTTCCGTTGATAGAGTAATCTTCATACCGTTGACATGTCTTCACTTAGGCAAAATTACAAGGCATGATATACTTACAATTAACCAACCTATTTTGCCTATCTAGTACTTAGTCAACATGACTTAGAAAACCTATCTAGTACATACATCAAATGCATATCAAACTGTGAAGTATTGTACAGTGCAATTGCTACAACACTCATTCCGTTGATGAGCTTCCTGTCAACGAAACACTGCAAAGCATGCCATTCCGTTGACAGTTACAAAATGACTTAATACAAAATCTACTAAGTGTTTTTATAATTATCATCAAGATCAACATATTCCTAACAGTCCCTGATCCTACAATCAGAACTACGTGTTTGGCTTGATTCTCAATAACAATTTGAGATACGTAGGCATCTTGTGAGGACCGATTTAGTCTCGAAACACAAGTGCAGCCATTAAAGCTCGAAAGCTCATTAATCCTAGTAATTAATATACAAGTACGTTTTTTAATCGACAACAATTTTCTAACTAAATTTTTTCCTAAGTAAAATCTCACATTTTTCAAAAATATCACATGCAATTTCATTTAGTAACATAAAATAGTAATATTATAAATACTAATAATTAACCGATTACCTTTGTTAGCCAAAGCGTATATTCTTTTTTATATTTTTTAACTAAAATTTCTCCTTTTCTGAAATTATCGCAGACGATATCTATTTATACTATACTATTATATAATAGCCGAAACATGGGCGGAATCAGAGGGGTGGCAACCTAGGCTGAATCCCCGGAAGCCGAAAATTTTAGTTGATTTGTTTTTTATAAAATCACGAATTTGAGTTAAAAATAAGTAAAAATCTTAGTTTAAACCCCGACTAAGCCACTAACTTCTAAAAATTAGCGAATAGTCATTTGAGCCCCGATTAAGTTATGATCCTGGTTCCGCCACTGAGCCGAAACATTCAAAGTTTTGATTTCAATTTTCGGTAATTTATTATATTTAATCTATCTATTTGTACTATTATATAACAGCCGAAACATTGAAAATTTTGATTTTCGATTTTATCACATATATAACATAACTACAAACTCTTTTAATTATACTTTACTTAGAATTCAAAAACACGACCTTTTTTTAGAAAATATTTATATTTATATATATTATAACAAAATATATTGATAATTTTGACGGTTATCTTTACTGACATTCTTACTAAGATAATAAACTATTATAAAATCTATAATATTTTTTAGATTTAAAGTATTAAAGTAGTATTTTTAATTCTTTTTAAAAAGGTAGCATTTTCAGAAGTATTAAAATCTCAAAAAATTTAAAAATAAATTTAAAAATTAATATTAAAGTCGTCCGTGCGTTGCACGGGTTATAGGCTTGTATTATATACTCCCTCCGTCCCAAAAAGAATGACCACTTTTTTTGCACGTATTTCAATGAGCTCGATTAGAGTACCAATAAATAATATTTTTTTGAATTTCTTGTTTTGTATAAAAATATTGACTTTATATTTTTATACAAATCGAAAAAATTTAAAAAATATTATTTACAAGTACCTCAACCGAGCGCATTGAAATGCGTGAAAAAGTCAGAGGTTCAAACAATTTGGGACGGAAGGAGTAATAAACAAAACACTAAAAGTTTGGTGGGTCAGTACTAGTTTTTTTGGTACTTCATGTTTTTTACGTTATTACCCTTACGTATTTATAAAACATATTACTATATAATTAAATTACCAATTTATAAACAATTATCTTTTTTAGCTAAACACATAACTTTTTCGACTTTTTCGATTTTTTCGAACAAAACCCCCTAATTTTCCAAAAATATCAATGACAATTACCTTTTTTAAACTAAACTTATTACCTTTTCTATTTCCCTTACTAAAACTCCACCTTTTTCAAAAATATAACGGGCAAATCCTTACTTATTTATTTTAAATGTATTTTAATACTTTTAATGATTGAAAAACTTTAACTATTTTAACATGTTTACTTATTTTTTTAACAAATAGAATTAATAAAATATTAAAAATAAATAATAAAACAACAATTAACAATCCGTGCATCGCACCGATTATTTATTAATTAAAATAAATTAAAATATTATGTTATTAATCGAATTACACTGTTAATATAATTTTAAAACAACCTGAAAAACAAATAAGCTGCCAACCCACCCACCCCATATGTAATTTGAGTAAGATAGGTTTAAAATATTTTTACTTTGGTAAATTGAATTTTAATACTTGGTTAACATATATTATACTAATTTTTTTTTTATTTTAAAAGTTTTAATTTTTTTTTAAATTCAAAAGATTTATACTTAAGAATATAATGTGCTTGTTCAAGTATGATTTTTAAAATTACCCTTGAATTAAAATAATTCAAACTTTTAGATTTAATTGAATTTAAATTTAACTGCTCTTGGTTAATAAATTTATATGAAAAGTTTTAATGAATTTAAATTATAATTAAAAATAAAATAAATTTTGAATATTGACGGGTTAATTGCGTTGTATGGGTAGTCCACCCGCCCTTGGTTAATAAAATTATATGAGAATTTTTTTAATTAATTTAAATTTTAATTAAAAATTAAATATTTTTTGAATTTTGATTGATTAATGATGTTATATGTATAGTCTAACGTTATCCTAAAATAAATTCTATTTTTCTCATTAGTTAATAGTGCAGTAGAGTCATGTATTATATTAAAGGATTTGTGAGTCCCATATTATTGTTAGAAAGGGTTTCAGTTACCAATTAAGTTGAGAAGAATTTGAGGACAATTTTTGGTGTATCTAACATTTTTTAAATAATAATTATTAATTAGTGTTCTATAAACTTTATTTTATATATGACTCGGATAATAATCCCTGAATTTATTCATCTTTAAATATATTATGAAAACAAATATGAAATTGAGGAAGGGGCAAGTAGCAGAGAAATGTAAACAAAAAAATCTCATCAGTACAAATAAAGTTATGAATGACTACTGGTTATAAAAAATGGTGAATGGTTAAAAATGTGTAGGGTTCTTGGGAATCATTGACTTGCTTAAATCATTGAACATGCTCATGTTACACTTGCACAACAAGATTTTTAGAGTTTCTTTATAAACATATCAGCTCTAAATAAAAGACATTATCATACATTGAGTTGTAAGATTCTTCATCATTCAAATTTTATTTTTCAAAGTTCAATTATTGTTGTTGTTTAGTGGCCAGAGGGATACTGTACAGGCAATCAGGTCTCATTTCTAAGCAACCAAGTAGTTGAAGAAACTTGTTTAAGGAAGCTGTATACTCAAGGTCAATGGTGTTACATTATTGAGTCTACATTATTTTAAAGATCAATAACATTGCTCGGGCTCTTGAGTAATTTGTATAGCATTCCACGTACCTTATATGTATGAACTAGCATTCTGGAGCTGCTCACACACTTGAAAAACAAGATGAAAGTTGATATCCTATCAAGAGAGCTCATAACACCATACACTTCTACCCCACCCAGCTTACGGGACTACCGCATATCATTAGTAGATGAGCTCTCCCCGACAATGAATACTCCCACAATTTTATACTACCCATTTGATATTCACACTAGTAGTGAAGAAAATGGCAATAGTAATTCAAGATGCAACCACTTAAAAAAGTCGCTATCAAAGGTTTTAACTAGATTCTATCCTTTAGCTGGAAGATACTTGAAAGACGCTTGCATGGTTGATTGTAGTGACCAAGGTGCTGAATTTGTGGAAGCTAAAGTTGATATTCGACTCGATGATCTTATCAGCCAAGGGAAAGATTTGAAGGTTGAGCTTCTTAACTTTTTACTTCCTTGTCCAATTGGTGCAGTTGATGAAGTCACTGATCCTTTGCTAGCTGTACAAGTAAGCACTTTTGCCTGTGGCGGATATGCCATTGCACTTATGACTTCACACAGAATTGCTGACATGTCAACCGCCAGCACATTCATTAGCGAATGGGGTATTGATTCAAAACTACTTTCAGAGGGCATTAATGAAGATCGCTTCTCAATCTCATCTAGTTGGAACTCAGGTTTGTTGTTTCCAGGAAAAACCTTTTCTGCTCTTCATTTGGGACTTTCTAGGTCTAAGGAAAATATTAAGGACCATAAGATTATTACAAAAAATTTCTTCTTTGACAAGAGTGCGATTTCAAGAATTCGGGAGAAGGCCAAAGTAGACAGCTCGAGCGAGAAGTTGCCAACAAGGGTGCAATCGGTGGTTGCAATAATAGGGAAAGCTATCATAGATTTACATGTTGCTAACCCTGTAAACCCTAGGGAATTCTTGATTACTCAGGCACTGAATATGAGGGAAAGAACAAATCCCCCACTGCCAAAAAATCAATGTGGAAATCTGTACTTGCCTGCTTCTGCTCAATCAGTCGCCAGTGAGAGAGGGGTGGAATTTCGAAGTCTTGTCGATTTGCTTTCAAACTCTGTGAAGCGAGGCATAGAGAAATGTAAAATTTTACTATCAACTGGGGATGAAGGACAAATGATGATAGCTAATTGTTTCCATGATTTGAAAAATACTGTTTCCAAGCCGGGGAATTTTTGTGGTGGTTCATTTAGTGACTTGTCTAAATTTTCATTTTACGAAGCGGATTTTGGCTGGGGGAAGCCCATATGGGTTAGTATGGCCAACGTCCCAGTGAGTCATGGTTGTTTTTTACTAGCGGACAAATCCGGAGAAGGGATGGAAGCCTGGATAGGTATGAATGTTAATGACATGTCTAAATTTGAAAATGATCGCAATATCATGGAATTTACTACTCGTGGAAAGCTCAAAATCGATGAATTCTCGAGTAGGTCGCATATTCGTTACTAATTTCGGTGCAGGAAGGATGCCAGCAAAAATTGGAGCATCGCAAGATGTCTTTTTTGCAAAAATCTCAACATTATTATGTAACTATTTAAATAGATTTTTGGCTTGCAAACTTGTACTTATCACTTGAAATAATTCTTCTTCTTTAAAATACTTTGGTTTTATTATATATCCTTGTTGGATTTGATTTTCATTTAGGTGAAATAAATTTGTGAGGTGCTTGTATTATCTATTAAATTAATGTAATAACCAATTAAAACTAAACAACATGTGTCACAATAATTCAAGAATTAGTGTTTTTGAATTGATTATCGTGAATGTCTAATTTATATATTTAATTTTGTTAAAAACAATCGTTCTTATGTTATAATCATCTATTAAGGTAAATTACAGTATCTACAATCATCGTTTAAACACCACTTTTAAATTCGATCAAATTATAGTGCAATTTTTTGATTGTTAAACATAGTCTACAAGTAGTCGCGGATGAATTTTAATATATATCTATAACCCTCTTTTAACATTGTATCAAATTTGGTTGACACTTTTTTTGGTTCACACTTTTTTTTTGGTTTCACCCCTAATTTTTTTTAAATTATATAATTATCTAATTTAAAATAGATTATATTATACCCTAAAGTCCTATTTCATATAGTATAATTATTATATCTTAAACTCGTATTTAACGTAGTAGAACTTTATGTTGTTTTTAAATTATTTTTGTTTTGTTCAATACTCTATTTTCACCAATCTTCTAACAATTCTATTATTATTATGACTTTTCCCTCTTACAAAAAATAATATTTTATTTTTGACTTTTCGTCATAATCTTTATTAATAAACGAAACCCCTTTTAACATTGTACTAAATTTGGTTCGCAATTTTTTTGGTTCACACTTTTTTTGGTTTCACCCCTATTTTTTTTTAAATATGTAATTATCTAATTTCAAATATATTATATTATACCATAAAGTCCTATTTCACGTAGTAGAACTTTGTTATTTATAAATTATTTTTGTTTTGTTCAATGCTCTACTTTCACCAATCTTCTAACAATTCTATTATTATTTTTGACTTTTTCGTCTTACAAAAAAATATATTTTATTTTTGACTTTTCGTCTTGCACATACAAGCAATTAAAAGTCTGCATGATAAAATGTTAACTTTTATCTATGATCGCATACAATGGATAGTTAAACCATAAAATTTAAACATTCTTATCAAGTTTTTTTTGAAAGTATAAATTTACTATACACTTTCTACTTCAATGTTTGACTCATATATTATATATAATTGTAGAATTTTATGTTGTTTTTAAATTAAAAAAAAATAACTATCTAATCTAAATAGATTATATTATTATTGTACTCTAAACTCCTATTTCATGTAAAACTCTAATTGTTTTTTTTAAAAAACTAATTCTATGTTGTTTTGAAATTAAAAAAAAAATATCTAATTTAAAACAGATTATATTGTTATTTTACCATAAACTCTAATTTCACATAAACTTCTATGTTGTTTTTAATAGTAATAATAATAATCTAATCTAAATCTACAATAAATTATATTGTTATTATACGAATATATTATATTGTTATTAAATTACATTGTACCAAAATATATTATATTATTATATTATATCATGTAATAGATATCCCGGAAGAGTTACAATAATATCACAACATAAGCAAACTATAGTACATGTAATTTGTAGTTTATGTCATTTGAAATTTGTATTCTTATTGTAGTTCTAATTCTTTTATAACCTTATTGTATTGGTGAATTGAACTTAAAATATGAAACACCCACGAATATGATTGTACGTCGTTATTACCGATGAAGTGATCATTGTCCATCATCAAAGTACAAAAAAAGTTACTAATCGAATACACTTGTGGACAAATAAATTTACTTTTCAGCATGCCAAGTTTTTGTTAATACAAGTTGTGTAGAGGTAAATTCACTTTTCACATGCCAAGTTGTTCTCATCTGCATGCGAATCAATTTCATAGAAAAGGTTAGAATATTTACATCACCAATCACAGGTGCATAAATTGAACTCAATTATATTTGTCGTGTTATATTTATTCTTTATTCATGAGTAATCTTATTATATTTAAATAGTCCCAAATGAATTTAACTATATATATTCTGTACGATTAGTTAATTCATGAATAGGCTTACAATCCATACTTTGTACGATATTGACCTAATTTCTTAGTTCCCTGCATTTTTTCCTTCTAGCTATGCCTTTACAATTGGAAGACAAAAGGTATGTATACAAAAAAAGATATCGTCAAATAAGAGATTCGGAAACTATTGAGCAGTGAGATGAACGTAATGATTAAATTCACAAAAAAATTATGTCCCATGTATTACTATCAAAAGTTGTTTATAGAAATAAAGAAACTCAACTGAATGTCAATCTTCTAAATTTTAGCCCATGTTGTATATACAAAATTTTAATTATATATACATAGTTTACACTGTATTTGACCGATTTCATAGTTTCCTTATAATTATTCCTTACAGTTACGCCTTCAAAATTGGAATTGGAATTTGTATATGTCATCAAACAAGAAATTCTGAACAGCGGAATAAACGTAATGAGAAACGTCGAAAAAGATATATGACACAGGTATTGATGTATTTTCTCTTACTTAAATATATATATATATATATATATAATTATTCAAAAAATACAACTATTAATCTCTTACGTTTTCTTTCTATATAATAGAAAGTTGTTGCTTTTATAAAGAAATTCATTTGGATGAGAATCTTTTGGATCTAAATACAAGTTGGTGTTTTAGATTTTAAAATGATTTTGCTTTCGATATTGAAATATAAATAATCTACCATTAACATTTAACTGCTCCACAGTTCATTGAAATTCCGTTATGTTGTAAAGGGATAACATATAATGTTTTTATAATTAACTGAATAATAATAATATTTTCATGAGTAAAATATTTATAAAATTCAGTAACTAATTTCATGAAAAAATAATGTAATTGTAAACAATTTTAAGTCCAAATTTAAAATTACATAATTGATAATATTAATTAAAAAATACTATATATAAAATAAATTTTCAAATAAAATCACTTTGCCCGTGCTTGGCACGGGTTATCTTCTAGTATAAATAAAGGTTGAGTGTAGATATTACACATGTTAGACAGTTACTTATAAAACAATAATGAAATTACAGTAAAATAAATTCAAAAATTTTAGTAGATGGATTTGATTTACAAAACATGTTCCTTTCAATTACGATTTTTTTTAAAAGAGATTGAAAGTTGCCAGAATATATAATGCATAAAATAAAAAAATAAAATTTAAAAAGTAATATCAGTGTTGTCATGCCCCAACGATCGTGCCCGAAGTTGAATATGTTCCTCCAACGAATAAATTCTGAATAAAGTAATATATGTTATTGTTTTGCATGTAGCTCTGGATAAAAAAATGAATGAAAAAAAAAAGAAAAGAAAAACAAGGTCATAAAAAAATAAACGCCTTCACAAAAAATGAGAAATTAGAGAAATTATTCATGTGGTGTTATGGATTAAAAAGTGTATTTGTAAATTAATTGCTAGGGTTTAAAGAGCTCCGAGCTTTAATGGCTGCTCTTGTTGTCGGGGACTAACTCGGTCCTAACAAGATGCCTACGTATCTCTAGTGTTTAGAAAATCAAGCCAATAAAAACGTAGTTCTTGGTGTTGCCCTCGGGGCTATGGTGACAAGGGCACACCAAGGACGTAGTGACTTGTATGTCCTTATTCGAGGATGAAGTCTAAAACGTAGTAGATGACGTATGAAGCTGTGTCCAAAACGTAGTTCTATTGTGAAGGAGCAGGGTCCTTATATAGGCGTCTGGAGCCTCGTATTTAGAGTAAGTTTAGGAGAATTAGCGAATAAGTCTCCTTTTTGATAATGGATAAACATTGTATTTCTTGGTGGACAAGTCTTTTCCTTGTTGATAAGGAATATGACTCATTATTTCTTTTAATTGGGATTCTGGATCTTTCTTTGATGAATTTACCATATTTTGGACTCCTTTCCTGAGCTGTATATTTTTCTTATTTATTAATTACGAAATTAATAAATAATTAGGGTTTCGGGCCTTGCTTATTGGGCCGTGTAATTAGACCAATCCGGGTCTAATTAATACGTAATTAATTGCACTTCTAGGATTATTTTTCAGCCCATATCATTTGCCCCCCAACTTCTATGATAATGCACTAGGATTTCATAGAAGTTATACCGGTCTTTTTCGAGACTTGGGGTCTTTTTATCCCTTACCTGGGACTTACTACCCTCTTTTTGGGGATTTTAATATACACTAATGTTTCACGGGTATCGTCTTGGTGTAAAGTGTGGAGCGACCTACACATTTACGACAGTTTTACCTTATTCGAGGCTAACTTGACATTTGCATAAGCCTTTTATATCTTCTACCGTCTTGTTTTGGCTTCAAGCCTTTCATTGAGGATATCGAATGATGGGGTTTGGACTGAATGTCTTAGGTTTCTGGGGTTTCAACCCTTCACCCTTACGAGTTCTTATTGATGGCTCCACTCGTAGTGATTCTTTCTCAAGTCTATCATATCAAACTTCTATTGAGCTTGAAATTTTCGCTAATTAACAATAAGCATCTTAGGCTTTCTTTTGTATGTTTATTAGCAATATTTACCCTTCGGGGTTCATTTTATTCAGCCCTATTTGTGCAGTTGACATGCATATTTTGTATGCTTTCCTTTGCATTCATTTGTAGTTTGTCTTGGCAATGCTTTGAGGATGTTTCTACCAATCAAAACGGGTTCAACCCTTCATCTGCTTTCTAGGAAGCTCATGATTTCATTGAACCTTATTTCTACTTGTCCTACTAGCGGATCCTTTTAGGATGCACCAAACATAATAAACTTTTAATTTTGAGGTATGCCAAGTCCTTGGCACCTCATACCCTTCGAGGATTTCTATCTTATACGAGCCTCGTCCAAACACATTATTGACTTTGTAGGGCCCTTCCTAATTAAGGGCTAATTTTCCTTTCTGTCCAACCCCGGATGCTTCAATCTTTCTGAGAACCAAGTCTCCTTGACGAAAGAACCTTTCTTTAACTCTCGGGTTGTAGTAGAAAGATGCTCGCTTCTGATGTTCCACGATCTTGGCATTTGCCTCATCTCTGACTTCATCAATTAGATCAAGAGCCAACCTCATACCTTCTTCGTTCGATTCAGGCTCAAAGGCCCCTACTCTTGGGGAGGTATGAGTAATCTCCACTGGAACCACGGCTTCTGCCCCATAGGCTAACAGGAATGGAGTTGCTTCAGTAGTAACCTTGCAAGTGGTACGATATGCCCAATGTATAGGGAGTAACTCGTCCACCCAAGTGTTACTTGAGCGTTCAACTCTCTTCTTGAGTCCATCTAGGATGATTCGGTTGGCCACCTCGGCTTGTCCGTTTGATTGAGGATGAGAAACTGATGTGAATCGCAACTTGATATCATTCTCGTCACAATACTTTTTGAATTCATCGTTGTTAAACTGAGTTCCATTATCCGTGACCAAGATTCGTGGAATCCCATATCTGCATATTACATTCTCCCAGAAGAAATGCATTACTTGTGTTATTCCCAAATGACCTAACAGAATTGTAGAAGGGGGGGTTGAATACAATTCTTGATATTTTCTTGAAACTAAACACTTTATGAAATTAAACTGAACTGAATAAATAAAAACACAAGATATAAATAATTCAGTTGGATTGTTTGATGATCCAACTGAAGTGTTTTTATTGCGGAAATAATCTGTGATACAAATGTACACAGCTGCTCAGTTACAATGTTGTAGAGAAGAAATGCTCTCAAAGATAGCTAATACAATCTATTTGTTTTTCTTCTCTCACACTTTTAAAGTAACTGCTACACTTGGTTATATATCCCAAGTTTACAATTCTACGTTTGGTTAAACTAAAGAATAATAGTAGTAACCATCAGTAGCTTGCTTTTCATTCCTTTTGTCCAATGGTCCTTGGAGATCTTTGCTTTTGTCTTCATGCTCATTATAATCATTCCCAAGAGCCTTATTGGAAATTAGAATGTTTCCTTATTTCCAGTAACCACTTTGATGGTTTCCAATGCAAAGTACACTTCCATATCTCCTTTTAGATCTGTTCAGTAAACTGTCACTATCACTTTGTCAACTGTTCAAAAAGCAACATTGATTCGTTGATAGCAAGGAGATGTGTTTCGTTGATAGCTTCATTCTTCATTCCGTTGATGGTGTTTCCCTCGTTTCGTTGATGGGTAGACTCCATACCGTTGACAGAGTAATCTTCATACCGTTGACATGTCTTCACTTAGGCAGAATTACAAGGCATAACATATTTACAATTAACCAACCTATTTTGCCTATCTAGTACATAGTCAACATGACTTAGAAAACCTATCTAAAACATATAATAGAATGCCTATCATACTGTGAAGTATTGTACAATGCAATTGCTACAACACTCATTTCGTTGATGAGCTTCCTGTCAACGAAACACTGCTAAGCATGCTATTTCGTTGACAGCTACAAAATTGACTTTACACAAATTCTACTAAGTGTTTTATGCTTATCATCAAGAACAACATATTCCTAACAATCTCCCCCAATTTATGACTGATAGAATAACAGCCATAAATCAAGAGACTTGATGATAACAAAAACACTCAGATACATCATAAATTACAAAAGTAGAAAATGTATTAAGCTTCAAAACTTTATAGACAAAATATAAGACTTACAAGACTAATGCCCACAAGTGCTCCTCTAGTCTGAGCAAATGTTTCATCTGTGACTTCTTTGTGGCATAGTCTTCTTCCCTCTCTTGGAGTTGTTTTCCTCAATCTGGACCTGTAGTCTTCTGTAGAAGATTTTCTCCTCTTCATCTTGATCACCAAGTTTGGATTGCATCAGCTTTAGAGTTTGATTAGATGCCTTCTCCAGCTGGTCTTCCATTCTGAAGAATCTTCTGCAATTGTCCTTGTCCTTAAACTCCATCATCCAATAAGGTTGAAGATGGATTTTCTTTCCTGTTGAGGGAACTCTAAGTATCCTTGGAAGAGCCTCAGGCTTGTTCCAGCTAGCCTTTAACTGACAGATTTTGGAGACCACCTCAGACTTGGCTGTTTTGGTGAAACCAAAGTCCTTTTTCAAGCATCTAAACACTGAGAGTAGTGTTTGATAGTCTTCTCCTAAAATTCTGTAGAGAGGCCACACTTGTTCTCTACCACCCTTGAATGTGAACACTAGTCTTTCAGGCAACTTTTGAGAAGCTGCAATTCCCCTTACTTCCACCAGGTTGTCTAAGTCAAGATGTAGACTGGATTCTTCCCTGATGTCAGCAATGTACATGCAGTCCTCTGGGTTTGCAGGGGGTTTTTGAGATTGTGGCTTCCTCACAAAAACAGGCTTTGCTTTGACAGGCCTCTTCTTTGTCTTCATTGGTTGGTCCTTTTCTAACAGGAACTTTGGAAAGTATGCCTCATCAAAATCAATTGGTTCCTCTTTTGGCATGATTGGTTGATCATGAAAATTGACAGGATGTGCAGGATCACAGGCCAACTTTCACTCAAAAACTGGATTAGCAATTGTTGGAGGTGCAATAGGTATAGAAGAGTCTGATGCAGTACTCTGAGAATCAGCACTCTCAAAGTCTATGTTTCTCCTAGCTCTCTCTTTGGGTTGCCTTGTGCTCTTCTTTGAACTCCTTTCCTCTCTAGTGCTTTCCTCTTGCTTCCTTTCTTCTTCATCTAGAGCTTGAGCTACTGCAAGAGCTTGCATAGCTGCTCTTTCTGATTCCTCAGCCTTGGCTTCAGCAAAGTTTGGATGACCAGCCCAAACACAGATTTGTTGTCCATTCCTGTAGACAATTGCCCTTTGCTTCCTTATCTCATAATCATTACTTTCCTTGCTTTTTGTGATGAGTAGACCAAGAAGCTTGTGCTCATCTGGATAAGGTGCAGGATAGAAAGTCCTTGCTATGTTTTTGCCCTTTGGTTTAGCAGGGGACTTGGGAGATAGGCTTCTTTGAATTGTAGCTTGTTCCACATCCCTAATGCATGAAGTTTGTCCTTTTTCCTTCCTTGGTCCTTGAGTGACTCCATGTAGAAGGGGCTCTTGTTGATAGAAAGAATTTGTCTGTGGCTCCCATTCCGTTGATGCTATTGCCATGGCATTCGTTGATGGCTGTTCCGTTGATGGATTTGAGTCCTTATCTTCAGTAATCTTCTTGAACTTGGCTTCTATGTTGGACCAATGTTCTTTGATTTGTTCTGCAAGTCTCATCCTCATAGAAGCTTCTTGTATAAGGTCAATACCATCCTTTTGCTGCTTTCCAAGCTCCCCCATTGCTAATGGCTCCTTTGGTAGGGAAATGGCTGGGACCATAACCTTGGTAATCTGAATGTCTAGCTCCTTAGATTTCTCCCCCTTTTTGTTATCATCAAAAGAGATGGCTGGGAGTCCTTGAGCTGCCACTAGCTGGGCCAATAGTTGAGTTTGTTTCTCCTGTTCCTTTTGCATCTGTGATAGAGTGGCTTCCACCTTGTCCACTCTAGAAGAGAGAGTCTTCAAGGAGGAATCCACTTCAGGTTCTTTAGAGAAAAACCTGTTCATCCTGGACACAGTGAGAAGAGGAAGCTTTTCATCTAGCCTCCTTTCATTAGCAGCCCTAAGGTTGCTGATTGAATCCTTGATCTCTGTAGCCTCAATCCTTGTCTGCAACATTTGTAGCCTTTGAATTTCCAGAGAATCCATTATGGCTTTGTAGAATTGCTTGTCCCTTGCTCCTGCAGACTCATGAGCTAGATATGCTTCTTTGTACTGCCTTGTGATAGCAGCATCCAAATTGCTTCTACCATGCATATCTTGAGAAAGCCAGTTTGGTGTAGGAGGCACCACAGAAGTCCCAGTCTGTGCAGTAGTGGCCACCTGTAGAGTGTCACCAAAGCTATCCTCATTATCAGAAAAATCAAAGTCTCCACTTGCTTCAGCTCCTGGAGGTAGATTGGTCAAGGCATCCTTTGCTCTTTGCATTGATGCAGTTGTATGAATTAGTTGTAGTGACCTCTCTGCCTCCACATTGCCCTGTTGAGCCAAAATTTGATAGGCTGACACAGGATGAGTAAAGGTCTCAGGATCCAGGGAAATACTATCCAGAGTTTGCTGATAAACCTCTTGGAAAGTAAGTTCCCTTTCTCCCTCACTGACCTCCATTAACTCATTAGCAATGGCTGCTTCCATCCTTATTTCTCCTGTAGTCCCTTCTCTCTCTCCACTCTGTTCTTGCATCATGGGCTCCCCATGGCTCACACCTCTCACACCCTCACCTTCACCTTCTAAGGTGGAACTCTCAATCTCTCCTTTTGCCTGGCTGGAAGAAATAGCCAGCCTCTCTGTTAGGCCGAATACACAATATAATCAAGTATGTATGAGAATAACAATAATTAATAACACTGTTTATGAATCAATAAAACTGTAATCTTATTAACAGCTTCTCTCTTTATGATGTTAATGAATCATAAAGAGCTTCTAGGTTACACAAATAATATCTCAATGATCGCGTCCCTTCTAGGGATAACCTATCTGTGTTTATATAGTACACAGCTACATACAATCCTTCTCTAATTGATATTCCTACAAGTTAGCTATACAATTCATATCAATTAAGGATTGCTTCTTATCTTCTATCCTGTTTCCTTAGCTGTATCAATATATTCTGCTTCTTTCCATCTTCAGAATGTATTGCTTCTAGAATCTTCAATTCTGCACCGACAGCTAATTCAACTATCACCTTGTCAGACTTTAAATAAACTCTGACCGGCTTCCTTTAAACTCTTCACCCTATCAGAGTTTAACTAAACTCTGATCGGCTTCTGATAAACTCTTGTCAGTACCTGTTGCTTAAACACTGATAAACAAACATTAGCAATTATATCTAACAATCTCCCCCAACTTGTTCATAATAAAATGTACAAGTTAAACATATAATTGATGATGTCAAAACCTTTTAACAAATGCAGTGTTTAACATATAACAGTGTTTAATTTAAAAACAGAGTTTAAATTTGACTTAGAATAGAAAATATTAAAAACTTACAGTCAGACTTTATTTGATTTCTTGAATATCAGGCACTGTCCTGAGATAATCAATTAGAAGTCTTCTTTCAGCCTTTTCCAGCTCTTCAACCATGATTTCTTTCAGTTCCTTGAGTTCTGGATCAGATTCACCAGTCTGATAAATAGCAGCTCTCAGAGAATAGATGGAATTCTTCCTCATCTCATTCCCTAGCTTAATAAAATGTGCTTTATCAGATTCTAGATTGAATTCTAAGACTTTAACTCCCAGATCAGTCCTTAGTCTTGTACTGTTTCTCTTCATTTCTATAACATTTCCATAAGCATCTCTATACTTAGGAATGTATACCTTTGAAATTCCTCCTCCAAGCATCACCTTAGATCTTTGCATCTTTTGTTTGATAAATGTAGCAGCATTGTGAGTGTTTCTGTTTTTGACTTTTAACAAGTACAGAACATACTCCAATTCTTGATAAGACTTAAGATCTATATCAGACTCTGCAACTCTGTAAACTCTTCCATCATTCATAAAATACAACAGAAAATCTTTCTTCAAACCCTTGTGAAATATCAACTGAACAGAGTCTAGCATATCAAGATTCTCTTGAGTAATAGTGCCAGATACTGCCAATGATGATTGATCTCCAGATCTGTTGTTTATTCTCTTCTCCCTATGTGAACCTAAACCAGCTTTATCAAAAGTTTCTTTTCCAAGTACAGTCCTGGTTTGAGAAAAATCCACAGGTTGAAGTGTCAGAGCTTCAGATAGTACAGGTCTTCTAAAAATACCTTGAAGTTGTGGAGCTAACTGAGTTTGCACAGCTTGAGCCTTGTCAGAGGCTGGCTTAACTTCAATAGTATCATCAACTTGAGCAGCGTCAGAGGTTGATTTTGGTAATCTTGTTTCAACTTGAGCAATGTCAGAGGTTGAATATTCTTTCTCCTTCAGGTTAGGCTCTTCAATCATTTTGCCTTTACCCTTATCAGAGTTTCTAATCAAAGGCCTCCTGGTGTATTGTATACTCTGTTGAGTATTTTCTTTAATAATAATTCCAGTTTCTTTCTTTCTAGGAGCCTTGATTTCTTTCTTTTTGTATATCCCAGCTTCAAGATTCTTCCTGTGTTCTTCAGCAAGCATTTGCTCTTCAGCTTGGATATCTTCAATTGTAACATCTTTTCCATGTTCTGCTATAAATAATTTAGCAGCAACTTCTTCATCAGTGCTAGGCTTATCAGTGTTTATCAAACTTTTGAGCCTTGAACCACTGGCAGAAATTACTTTTTCCTTACCAGAGTTTGATCTTCTCTCAGAGTTTGATCTCGATCTTGGTCTTAAGCCTAAACTCTTTTCAGATTCACCTCCCTTGCTTCCACCATCATTACCATCATCCCTCCGTCTCAGAGCTTGAGTGTCTTTGCATTTGTCACTTGGTACACTCTCCCCCTTTTTGACATCATCAGAAAGTAGTACTGATGTCAGCAACTCCAGAGCATTAGAAATTGAAGTTAGTTGAGCAGACATAGCAGTCTGATTCTCCTCAACTTTCGACAATCTAGAATTGAAAGTCTTTTGCTCTTTACACAAAGAGATGTATAGAGATTTGTCCTTCTGCTGTGTAAGCTCTCTTGTAGCTATATCATTCCTTAACCCTTCAATCATCTTATCAGAAGCATCAAAACGATTGTTTAATGATTTGATTTGAACAACAGTTGCTTTGAGATGACTGAGAAGTGCAGGATTTGTAATCTCTTTAACAGAGTTAGCAGTTAAATCAGCAGCCCTTTGTGAAGTGAAAATACAATCTGCTGCCGTCCAGTTCTTAAAGTACATCTCTTGAAAATGTTCTTCAGTAGCCCTATTGAACTCTCTTTCTTCATCAGAGTTGGCTTGAATGTCAGATATGTGTGAAGGTGAATGAGCAGGACTAGCATTAACATTGTCATCCTCTCTTGCAATCTCTTCAGGAACATGTTCAGCAGTGATTTCATGTTCTAACTGTGCAGCTTCATCATTGACTTTCTCTGCAACAGTTTCAGGAATATCAGAGTTTGCTTTAGCAATTACCTCTGCTTCTCGCTGAACAATCTCAACAACTGATTGTTGTAGAGCTTCAATAACAAGAGCATCTTCAGAGTTTGCAACAAACTCTGCTGCTACAGGAACATTCTCTGTTGCATCAGCAGGTACAGCAACAGCTTCTGTAGGATGATCAATTCTAATCTGATCAACTTCCTCACCTTTCTCAAAATCAAGAGAAATGATTTCTGTGTGGGAAGCAATAGTTTCTACCAATTCTGTAGTAGCTTGATCAGCTTCTCTTACATTGTCTTCAAGATCAAAAATTCTGCTGTCAGAATGAGCAGCAGCTTCCTCAACTACATCATTAGCCTTTGATGTAGGAGCTTCTCTATCAAAATCCATTTCAATATCATCAGTATTTAGCCTGTCTTGATTGACAGCTTCTGGATTTGCAGCTTCCTCCTGAACAAAAGCTTCAGGAGCTTCATTTTCCTCAGGAACTTTGTTCATATTGGCAATAATATCACCAAAAAGTTGATTAGCAACTAATCTTCTCTTTCTCTGATGAAGATTTTCTTCATCAGCTTCAGTATCTGAGTCTGCAACAGAATCAGCAGCAACACTTTTTGGTCGTTGGGCTCTCTTTTTCTTCATTCTTTTTCTCTGAGGCACAGCATCAACATTTGATACCTCAGCTTCAGGTTGTTGCAAGTTAGACTTAACTGCTCGAACTTTAGATCTCTTTGACCTCTGTGGTTGAGATACAGAAGGTCCAGCTTCAGTAGTTGAGACATTTTGCTGTTGTAAGTTGTCAAGAAATTGTTGCACAGATGCAGGGAACATTAAAGGACCAACTTCTCCTTTCTTGTTGTCCTTGTTGATAAGATCAGAGAATATACGTTTGTGCAATTTAAATGAAAGAATTACATCCTCATCTAAAATCTCAACATCAGGGCAGCAATGATTGAATATCAATTGACAAAACCTAGAGAAGTAAACAACATTTCTATTCTCTAGCATTTTCTCACCAATATTAGTTAAAACTAATCTAGCAACATCAAATTGACTGCCATAGAGAAGAGAATACCCGATCTGTAAACTATCAGTGGGAATTGCATCCCAGTTTGTGCACTTTTTCCCGAACGCTCTTGTAATGCAGTCGAAAAAGAAACTCCATTCCTTTCTCAAGAGCGGTCGCTTCAATTGACCAATCTTTGTCAGTGGTCCAGAGTAACCTATTTCTCTCATCATTCTAACTAACTCAGAATCTCCAACAGCAACTGTGAACGAATTGAAATCTTCAAGACCCAAAGCATCACGAACAGTAGTAGGAGTAACAGCATAGTCATTGTCATCATATTGAAAAATGATAGATGGAGATCCAGACTCTCCTCCATTATCATAAACACCTGTCTGCCAAAAAGATTTGATTTGTGTTGCAGACAGCTTCGATGGTGCGGTGAGAGCAGTGCCAATATCAGAGTTTGACAAGAAACTCTGAATCAAATGAAACGCCTCCGGTGCGTTCTCATTTGCTACAGGAGCGGAGTAGTTATTTGGGACAAATTCTAATTCAGAGGCAATAAACGCTGTAGTTGCCATTTGTAAGATTTGAAAACAAAAAGTACTGGGCTTTGAAAGTGTTTGAGTGTTTGTGTGTGAGTAAAATGTTATGAGAAGATGAAATGCGTAAAAGATTGAATCGTGTGTATGTAGTGTATTAAATAATAACTGTAAGGATTAGAAGTATGTTAGTGGGACAGATGTCAAACGTGAATACGCTGACAGCTGTATCTAACAACTTCCTATACACACGTGCAAACGTGGAGACACCTGTCATCACATATAACACTCAAAATATTCGCTTAAAAGAAAAAAAAATCAATAATAATAAAATTATCAATTTAAATAATAAAGTACAAAGAACTCAACAGTCAAAATAATAATGACTGTCTCGAAACTCCGCACCTTAGTATCCCAAGCGCTTCGAAAACCTTTCAATCTCCAAGAAAAACCTTTCAGATACCCTGTTTGAATGCTTTAAATACCAAAGCAATGTAACAACAGGCTTCATATCTTAAACTTACTATACACCAAAATGGCTGGAACTTTCGAATTCCTGGATGTGGAAGAGTTTTTGAACATGAACTGGCAGCAACAAGAAAACTATCTTATCGATGAGTTTCTTGTTCTCTCATTCTTGAATGATGAAGGCCTTATCGTAGATGATGAAATAGCCGAAGGGCCTTTCTCCAACCCTCATGTATACATCTTCCGTCCAGGACCATATGATGCACCAATCCTCGCAGATGAAGATGCCATGGAGATCTGCTTCATGCTTTTTCAACTGAGTTTCTTGTCGGGTTCAAAAGAAAACCTCTTCTTAGAATCCTGCAAGCTGCAAAGCAGAAAGAGATCCCGAGAAGATGATGATGATGATTCATCATTAGGAGGATTTCAAGCTATCCCAAATGGTATAATGACCAAATGAGCAACTGGGTAGCTATCATCAGAAGTAGTAGAGCACAATAGCTTCTGGCTCTAGCTCTTCTGCTTCGACTTTGGATAGCATTCAAGTACTTGTCCTGGTTAAATAGATTTTCTCTTTTGTAACCATAGTGATTAGTATGTACCAGAAAGATTAGCTAAGCATGAGTATGTAATTGACTGAATGTAACAGAGTTTGAATCAATTAATGAAAAAGACTCATTTTATTGCTTTACTTTCAGTATTATCAATTTTACCTAGTAATTGGAAAGACAAAAAAAAACTTTAACCAATTAACTAACATACTCAGCAGCAATACAAATCACAAACAGGACTTAATAAACATACTCAATAGCATTGGTCAATCACTATCAAACAAACTCTATCTTTTCTCTGTTCAATCACACTTTTTCGAAAAACAAATGACTAAACCCAAAATCATAAACTGTCTGAAACAGGAAAATTATTTTAACCATCAGAGATTAAAACAAAGTAACCTCGGCGTATTTCACACAAAACATCAGTGTTTACCATTTGTCCTTCTTTGTCAATAAACACTTTTCTCAATCTGTACAGTTGTGAAAATATGTGTGTGTAGTAGCAGAGTTTACCGAAAACAGTATTTAGACCATCTCAAAGTGCATAAAATCCACAATCTAAAGTAGTAAAAACTGGTTGCCTAAACTCTCATGTATAACATAAAATCTGATTTTATATCTAAACTCTGTATTACTGATATCCTTTCATTTGGATATGTCTTTTATTGTTCACCCCCTTAATTTATTTATTATTTTTTTTTTTTTTTTATTTTTATTTTTTTTTTTTTATTTTTTTTTTATTTTTCCAGTAATCAGTGGTTGGCACTAGTCACCAAAAATCAAAGATTTTAGCCCTTATTTCATACAATAAGTTCCTGGATCGTCCTAGGCACAACATGATCTCAAAGGAATTTGTGCTCTGTTTGGCATCTTTTGAATTTGAGGGTGAATTATTTGAAATTAATAATCAGAGTTTAGACTTTTTTATCAGTAAATATAATTAACTTATGAGAGAAAATGCAAACAGCTAATACAGACTCAGTGTATAGGATCAATAAACTAAGAGATGCTATAAATATTGAGACAGTATCATGCTGTGTTAGCTTACTGCACATTTTTGAGATCAGAGTCTATACAACTCTTAAGGATTCACAGTTACTTACTGAGAATTATGCTTCATACAAATTTCTTCATTGGTCCATATGTTTCAGACAAAATTACAATCAGAGTATAGCATTTAAACTGTAATTATTAGAGTATGACCAACAGAGTTTATCTTCAGAGTATGCTTTCAGAGTATGACTAACACTTCACAGAGTTTATCATCAGAGTTTAACATGCTGGTTCACATAACAGTTAACACATGCAAGGAATCATGAGCAACAAGAATTAAACATGTATAAATTTTGAGTCTGACCCGTATCTCTAGTCAGAACCAGAGATCATTCCAAGTTCATTTACCAATCTTGTAAAAGTAGCTTCACTCAAAGGTTTGGTGAAGATATCTGCAAGTTGTTGGTCTGTAGACACAAAATGAAGCTCAATATTCCCTTCTTCCACATGTTCTCTGATAAAATGATATCTTATGCTGATGTGCTTGGTCATGGAATGCTGTACTGGATTTCCTGTCATAGCAATAGCACTTTGGTTATCACAGAAAATAGGTATTCTAGAGTACCTTAATCCATAATCCAGCAATTGATTCTTCATCCATAAAATCTGTGCACAACAGCTACCAGCTGCTATATACTCTGCTTCAGCAGTGGATGTAGAAATTGATTTCTGTTTCTTACTGTACCAAGAAACCAATCTGTCACCTAAAAATTGACAGCTTCCACTTGTACTTTTTCTGTCTATCTTACAGCCTGCAAAATCTGCATCAGAGTAACCAATCAACTTAAACTCTGATTCTCTAGGATACCACAAACCCAAGGTTATGGTGCCTTTGAGATATTTGAAAATCCTTTTTACAGCTGTTAGATGAGGCTCTCTGGGATCTGCTTGAAATCTTGCACAAAGACATGTTGCATACATGATATCAGGTCTACTTGCTGTAAGATACAGTAAAGACCCTATCATTCCTCTGTAGTTAGTCATATCTACTGAGGCTCCTGTGTCTTTGTCAAGCTTCGTTGCTGTAGCCATGGGAGTTGTTGCAGATGAACTATCAAGCATACCAAATTTCTTTAGAAGATTTCTGGTATACTTTGCTTGATTGATAAAAATCCCATCATCTGTTTGCTTGACCTGTAAGCCTAGAAAATAACTAAGCTCTCCCATCATGCTCATTTGATACCTGGATTGCATAAGCTTTGCAAACTTCTTACAAAGTTTGTCATTAGTAGATCCGAAAATAATATCATCTACATAAATTTGAACTAACAGCAAATCATCACCAGAATTGAAATAAAACAAGGTTTTATCAATTGTACCTCTTGTGAACCCACTTTCTAAAAGAAATTGAGCAAGAGTTTCATACCATGCTCTTGGTGCTTGCTTTAGTCCATATAATGCCTTGTCAAGCCTGTAGACATAATCTGGATGCTTGGGATCTACAAATCCTGGTGGTTGTTCAACAAATACCTCTTCTTCAAGCTTCCCATTGAGAAAAGCACTTTTCACATCCATCTGAAAGACTTTAAACTTCTTGTGTGCAGCATAGGCCAGAAAAATCCTTATAGCCTCCAGTCTTGCAACTGGAGCAAAGGTTTCATCATAGTCAATTCCTTCCTGTTGTGAATAACCTTTTGCCACAAGTCTAGCCTTATTCCTTGTAATCACACCATCACTGTCAGTCTTGTTTCTGAAAACCCACTTTGTACCTACAATTGATCTGTTCTTTGGTCTAGGTACAAGTGTCCAGACTTCATTTCTTTCAAATTCATTTAACTCTTCTTGCATTGCTGTAATCCAATTAGCATCTTGAAGAGCTTCCTCCACTTTCTTTGGTTCAGTTTGAGACAAGAAAGCATGATACAGACACTCATTATTTGTTGCACTTCTGGTTCTTACACCAGCATCAGGATCTCCAATTATGAGATCAGGTGTGTGTGCCTGTGTCCACTTTCTTGCTGATGGTAAGTGGTTTCTTGCATCATTGTTGGATCCTCCCCCTTGATCCATGCTCTCCTGATTCATATGTTGACTTTCTACATTCTCTGAGGCTCCCCCTGAATTTGATGACTCAGAGTTTGAATTGTCAGAGTTTGAATCAGTTTCCTCAACTGACTCACTTGCTGTGTCATGTTGAGCTTCTTCACGCTCCCCCTCAACTGGTTCTCTATTTTGTTCAATTTGAGAATTATCAGTTTCTCCAGTATTTACCAGTAGAGGTTCAGAGTATGCTTCGTCAGAGTTTGTCAACCCTGCTTCATCAGAGTTTATATCATCAGAGAATAGATCTTCGTTTTCAAAACGTAGTTGATCATATCCATCCTTGTCTTCAAGTCCAATTATTTTCTTGTCATCAAATGACACATGTATGGATTCCATGATCACTTTAGTTCTTAGATTGTAAACTCTGAATGCTTTTGTTGACAGTGGATAGCCAACAAAAATTCCTTCATCAGCTTTTAACTCGAACTTTGTCAACTGTTCAGGATGAGTCTTCAACACAAAGCATTTGCATCCAAATATATGAAAATATTTCAAATTTGGCTTCTTATTTTTCACCATCTCATATGGTGTTTTCCCATGCTTGTTGATCAGTGTAGCATTTTGAGTAAAACAAGCAGTTTGAACAGCTTCTGCCCAGAAGTATGTTGGTAATTTTGCTTCTTCAAGCATAGTTCTGGCTGCTTCAATTAAAGTTCTGTTCTTTCTTTCAACTACACCATTTTGCTGTGGAGTGCCAGGTGCAGAAAATTCTTGTTTCACCCCTCTTTCCTTGCAGAAAGCTTCCATGAATGAATTTCTGAATTCAGTTCCATTATCACTCCTTATTATTTTGACTTTGTGCTGTGATCCTTTGTCCAGTAGATTTACATGATCCATTAGAATTTGAGCAGTTTCATCCTTCTTTGACAAGAAATACACCCATGTATATCTAGTATATTCATCAACAATTACTAGAGCATATTTCTTTCTGCCCATTGACATTATATTCACTGGTCCAAAGAGATCAACATGTAGAAGATGATAAGGTTCCACTACTGAAGATTCAGACTTGCTTTTGAAAGATGACTTCCTTTGTTTGGCCTTTTGACAGGAATCACATAGGCCATTTAGACTGAGTGTTGATTTTGGGAGTCCTCTTACAAGATCCTTTCTTATCAGCTCATTAATGTTGTTCAAATTGAGATGAGAGAGCTTTTTATGCCAATTCCAACTCTCTTCATTTGACATTCTTGCAGTCAGACACACTGTTTTTCCATCAGAGTTTGTTACCAAACTTGCTTCATAAATATTGTTGCGCCTGTGTCCAACTAGAACAACTTTTCCAGTAGATTTACTGATAACTTCACAGTATTCACTATGAAAATCTACATGGTTTCCTCTGTCACAGATTTGACTCACAGATAACAAATTGTGCTTGAGTCCTGAGACTAGAGCTACATTAGTGATGATGACACCTCCAAGATTAATGTTGCCATATCCCAGAGTATGTCCTACGTTGCCATCTCCATAGGAAACTTTTGGGCCATCCTTCTCCACAAAGTCTGATAGCAGGGCTTTATTTCCGGTCATATGTCCTGAGCATCCACTGTCCAAGATAAGTGTGCTCTCTATTATACCCTGCAATCACAAACAAATACTAAGTGTTAGTTTTAAGGATCCAGACTTGCTTGGATCCTTTGCCTTTCTTAACAGTGTTAGCTTTTGCAGCGGAATCAACTTTCTCAGAGTTTAAACTAACATTGTCAGATTTTACACTAGCAGAGTTTGCTCTAACCCACTTCAAGTTGGGTTTTAGCTCATAGTAATTATGATAAATTGCATGATAACTCTTACAAGTGTAAATGGAATGCCAAGTGCTCCCACAATGTTTGCATAAGGTCTGTGGTTTTACTCTAACATAATCATTCTTTACTTCTGAAGTAGAAGGTAAAGAATTAATATGCTTGTTCTTAGTGCAAAATCTAGCAAGATGATTAGAACTACCACAACTGTAACATGTTTTCCTTAAAGCACCAGCATTAGGCAAATAATTATTTCTATTGTTTATGCCTATTTTTCCATTCCTATTTCTCTTGGACCCTTTAGGTTTCATGGCAGACTTAACCTCTTTGAGCTTATGTTTAAACTGTTTTCCTGTCATTAAACCAACATTAACCTGTTTCTCACAGACTCTTATTGGTTCTTTAACAGCTTCTATCTCAACAGGCTTCTCTGTTTTAGATTCAGTATCTACTTGTTCAACACAAGTTTCAACTGGCTCCATAACAGTTTCTTTCACAACTGCAGATTTTAACTTTCCAGATTCAGGAACAAATGTTACAGGAGTTGAATATGAACTTGTGAAAGCTCTAAACTTAATTTTATCTTGAAACCTAAGTTCATCTTCCTCACTGTATCCTAAACCTACAGCATCTGTTTGAAAAACTTGATGAGTATCTCTGCCAGAATTAGTCCAAGTTTTAATAATTTTTCTTTCCTTCTCTAAATCAGATTCTAGTTGCCTATACCTTTTAAGCAACTCCTGTTCCACATAAACAGCATCATCTCTTTCTTTTTGAGTCTGCTTCATATTCTCAAGTTCTCTTTCAAGAAACTTGTTTCTTTCTTTAAGACTAAGATTCTCAGATTTAATCCTTTCATTCTCTAAAGTCTGATCCCTATAACTAACATGTATGTTCTTAAGATAAATTCTTAATTCAGAAATATTATCAGTATCATACGCATAAGTAGTTAGGGGTACCTTATTTTCTGATGATTCAGTCTCATCTTTGACAGTTGCCATAAGAGCATAATTTTCTCCATCATCAGAATCTGAAGTATCTGCCCAGTCTTTGCCTTTAGAGACGAGTGCTTTTCCAGTTTTTCCTTTCTTGCACTCTGGAGCATAGTGACCCATCTCTTTGCACTTGTAGCACTGGATCTCAGATTTGTCCTTCTTACCAGACTTGGTATCCCTTCCATCAGACTTTCTGAAATTCTTCTTCTCAGAATTTGAATCTCTCCTTGAGAATCTTTTACCCTTCTTGAAGTTCTTGAATCCCATCTTCTTGAAGGTCTTCACCATCAATGCCGCCATTTGCATCAACTGTTCTTCATCATCCTCAGAGTCAGAAGCTTCAACAGAGTTTGAGTCATCATCAGAGTTTGATGACTCACTTTCAGATTTAATGACTAAAGCCTTTCCCTTGGCTTTCTTCTTTGACGATTCCTTCTTTTCAATGGGCTTCTCCTCAACTTTGAGAGCAACAGATTTTGTCTTCTTGCTTGATCTTCTGTTTCTTTGATCTATCTCAAGTTCGTGAGTCTTTAACAAGCCATAAATCTCATCAAGATCTGTATCTTCAAGATCATAATTATCTCTGATTGAGGTCGTCTTCAGATCCCATTTTTCAGGTAGAGATAAGAGAAACTTGAGATTTGACTCTTCAAGATTATATTCTTTGTCAACCAGAGACAGATCATTCAGTAATTTACAAAACCTGTCATAAGTCTCAGTCAAGGTTTCATTAGATCTTGAATCAAAGTGCTCATACTCCTGTGTGAGTATTGTCTTCCTGTTCTTCTTTATAGCAGTGGTTCCTTGACACCTTACTTCCAAAGCATCCCAGATTTCCTTTGCCGTTTTGCAGCCAATTACTCTGTTAGACATAACATTATCTAAAGCACTGTGGAGTAGATGTCTAACCTTTGCATCCTTTGCAATTGATGAGATGTCTTCAGGAGTATAATCTTTCTTTTCCTTTGGAATCAGTGTCTGTTCTTTATCACCAACAGCAGGAGATAATTTAGTTGGCTTATGAGGACCATTATTAATTCTGTCAAGATATTCTGGATCTGTAGCCTCCAGAAACATGGTCATCTTCACCTTCCATATTGGATACTCTATTGGCCTGAGAATTGGAACCCTGATAGTTTCATATCGACTCACAGAATTTGGCTTAACCTGTTCAGCCGCAGGAGGAACTTGATTTTGATTTTCTTCAGACATGATTATTACTGTGTTTTAATCGTAAAACTGTATATATTAAACAGCCTTGGCTCTGATACCAATTGTTAGGCCGAATACACAATATAATCAAGTATGTATGAGAATAACAATAATTAATAACACTGTTTATGAATCAATAAAACTGTAATCTTATTAACAGCTTCTCTCTTTATGATGTTAATGAATCATAAAGAGCTTCTAGGTTACACAAATAATATCTCAATGATCGCGTCCCTTCTAGGGATAACCTATCTGTGTTTATATAGTACACAGCTACATACAATCCTTCTCTAATTGATATTCCTACAAGTTAGCTATACAATTCATATCAATTAAGGATTGCTTCTTATCTTCTATCCTGTTTCCTTAGCTGTATCAATATATTCTGCTTCTTTCCATCTTCAGAATGTATTGCTTCTAGAATCTTCAATTCTGCACCGACAGCTAATTCAACTATCACCTTGTCAGACTTTAAATAAACTCTGACCGGCTTCCTTTAAACTCTTCACCCTATCAGAGTTTAACTAAACTCTGATCGGCTTCTGATAAACTCTTGTCAGTACCTGTTGCTTAAACACTGATAAACAAACATTAGCAATTATATCTAACACTCTCACTCACATTCTCTCCTTTTGCCTGGCTGCAAGCCAGCCTCTCAGTTTCACTCCCTCTCAGTCCTAGAAGTGTCTCAACTACCACTAGATCATCTGCACTAGTTGTGGGAACAACTTGATTTTCAATTAAAGGTGCAGAGTGAACTATCAACGGAATGGTAGTTTGAACTGTCAACGGTATGGATACCGTTGATGGAGAAACACTTGTCAACGAAATAGACTGTTTCGTTGATGAAGTCAAGAAAGCACTTTGAGAATGAGAAATTACAGTAGAGTCTGTGGTGATTGATTTTAAAGAATGGTCCACAGATCCCCTTGCAACTTCAGGAAAAATTGGTTGATGGCCCAACAAATCACTTAACAAGTGATGGCCACCAGCTTCAGAGTGGGGCTTCTCCAAGATTAGAGTTGGAGAATCAGGAATAGATGTATGGATCATGTCCACATCCAAAGATTGAGTTGGTGAATTTGATGGAGATAATTCAAGATTGATGTTTAGAGAAGAGGACTGTAACCCCAGAGAAATGATAGGGGTTACATCAAACTGAATTTGAGAAACTGGAAGTGTTGCTTCCAGTGTGTGTGCACCCTGTGTACCCTTGGACTTTTGCTTCACTCTCCTTTGGTATTGGGAAAATGTAGACTTTGGGCTAGAAGTGTCCCTTACCCTTTTGGACTGTGCTCTAGGAGGAGAGCTTGTTTCAATAATCACATCCTTTTGGGAGGATGCAATTAGACTTGTGCTTAAATCCATGTTACTCATTGTGCCTTGTTGGGAAGACACAATGGGGCTTGGCTGGTACACACTAACCTGTCCTTCCTTATCCTTGGGGTTTCTTTGATGTTCACCCCTTCCCTCACCTCTCACAACTCCAGACTCACTCCCCTTAGGTTGTGTGGTAGTTTTTACAACAGGTGCCTTTTGAGAAGCACCTGAGGTTGGCTTGGAGGATTTCTTTGATTTTGGTTTTGTTGCTAGGGTAGGAGCCTGTTGGGTCACAGCTACAGACTCCATAGCAACATTGGAAGGTAAAACAGTAGAGGTGTTAGCTACACTAACAGGGATAGTAGTAGTTACCTCAATGATTGGCAGATACACCACTGGAACATCACCATTGTGGTTCAGCCTCAGTATGTCTGTCAATACTCTCTTTTCTTGCACAAAGCACTCGAACCTGGCATTAGGGTTAGAGATAACTAATGGTGCTGGACTAACATGGTTAGCCAACATCATCAGAAACCTAGCATAATAGATATTTTTCTTCCTATTTGCTTTGTCACCCAACTTAGCACCAATTTCATACATAAGTTGGGTGCTAAAGTTGTGATATCTATCATTTAGAAGCATGGTTAGGAGAATTAACATAGAGTTAGTTAATGCATCAAAATTACTAATCTTTCCAGAAAAGACCTTAATGAATGCATCAGCTAAATAACTGTATTCTCTAACCAAACCTCTCCTAATTATTCTACCCAGATTATCAGTAGGCAAAGAGTAGTTTATAGAATTTAACATGGTAGTTATTTCAGTGTTAGTAGGCAAAGCATCACAGTTATTATCAGGAATATGTAAACATGCTTGCAAAACATCAGAATTAACTATGTACTCATTACCTTGAAGAGTGAATTTTAGTGTGCAGTGTGTTCCACTATACTCACATGAGGTCCAAATTTCCTCGATTATCTCATTGTAGAGTGGTGTAGAGTGAAACATTGCATAGCTCAACTTGCAATTCTTCATGAAATCCATCATTTTGAAGAACAGACTGTTCGGATTTTCCTTGACAACAAAAGGGATGGAGTTGTTCTTCTCATAGATGAACCCTCCAGCAGACATAAGCTTGACTATAGGTGCCATTGTTGATTAAAGGAAAGCTTCGAACTGAATTGCTTGTTAGAGAGAAGAAGAGAGAAAAAAAAGCCTTTGGAATTTTTGAGAACAGGTAAAAAGAAATAATAAAACTAAAATTTCTTAAATACTCCCCCAAAAATTCTCAGAAAATGAATCCAATAATAAATGTAAATTACTGGATTGGCTTAAAAATATAACCGTTACTCTTAAAGTATTACCATGATTTATACTTACAGGGGTGTATGCATAGATCGTGGTAAAAGACGTGTCAAATTTCAACGGTTCAGATAAAAAGCGCTAAATCAACGAATCAGGATTGGGCGGTTAAAGTCCCGTCTTATTTCGTTGATAAAGCTGCGTTTCGTTGATATAAAAGAGCTATCAACGAAACACCCAGAAAACTGCTAAGACTGTCAACGAAATGGTGCATTCCGTTGGCATAGTAATTTTGACTTAGACAAAATTTTACCTTTTCCTGAGAAAATTCATTCACAGAAAAACATAGCAAATTTCTGGCTGCATTTTAACTTGCAAATATCTCAAAAATAATTAAGAGAAATTTAGCATACCTAGCTCACTTACTAATCTTGAGAATGTTGATTCATCAAGTGGCTTGGTAAAGATGTCTGCAAGTTGTTGTTCACTTGGAACAAAATGTAACTCCACAGTACCATTCATAACATGTTCTCTAATGAAATGGTACTTGATGTCAATGTGCTTGGTCCTTGAATGCTGCACTGGATTCTCAGTAATGGCAATGGCACTAGTGTTGTCACAGAAAATAGGAATTTTCTCAACTCTTAATCCATAATCAAGTAGTTGGTTTTTCATCCATAAAATCTGTGCACAACAACTTCCAGCTGCAATATACTCAGCCTCAGCTGTGGAGGTAGAAACTGAGTTTTGTTTCTTGCTGAACCATGACACAAGCTTGTTTCCTAGGAATTGACAGGTTCCAGTTGTACTTTTCCTGTCAATTTTACATCCTGCAAAATCTGCATCTGAATAACCAATTAGTTCAAAACCAGATTCTCTAGGATACCAAATGCCAAGGTTTGGTGTTCCTTTGAGATATCTGAAAATTCTTTTAATAGCAACTAAATGGGATTCTCTAGGATCAGCCTGAAATCTAGCACATAGACATGTAGCAAACATAATATCAGGTCTACTAGCTGTTAAATATAAAAGTGAGCCTACCATGCCTCTGTAACTTGAAATGTCCACAGATTTTTCCTTAGTATTCAATTCAAGTTTGGTGGCAGTAGGCATGGGAGTTTTGGCAGGAGAGCATTCCATTAGGTTAAACTTCTTTAATAAATCATGAATGTATTTTGTTTGACTAATGAAAATGCCTTCATTAACTTGCTTTACTTGTAGACCAAGAAAGTAAGTTAATTCTCCCATCATGCTCATTTCATACTTACTTTGCATAAGCTTGGCAAACTTTTGACAAAGTTTCACATCTGTAGACCCAAAGATTATATCATCTACATAAATTTGAACAAGTAAAGTAGAGCCATTTACAACCCTGTGAAAAAGAGTTTTATCTACAGTACCTCTAGTGAAATGGTTCTCAAGGAGGAACTGTGAGAGAGTGTCATACCAGGCTCTAGGTGCTTGTTTCAAACCATAGAGTGCTTTGAGAAGGAAGTACACATAGTCTGGAAAATCATCATCTTCAAAACCAGGAGGTTGACTTACATACACCTCCTCTTCCAATTCCCCATTCAGAAAAGCACTCTTCACATCCATTTGATAGACCTTGAAATTGGCATGGGCTGCATAGGCTAGGAAAATCCTTATTGCTTCTAGTCTTGCAACAGGAGCAAAGGTTTCATCAAAATCAATTCCTTCTTCCTGTGAATAGCCTTTTGCAACCAATCTAGCTTTGTTCCTTGTGACTATGCCATTTTCATCCATCTTGTTTCTGAACACCCACTTTGTACCTATAACACTCCTGTCATTAGGCCTGGGCACCAGCTTCCAAACATTGTTTCTCTCAAATTGGTTTAGCTCTTCTTGCATGGCTAAAACCCAATCTGGATCTAGAAGTGCATCCTCAACTTTCTTTGGCTCATCTTGAGACAGAAAGCTACTATATAGACATTCTTCTTGAGTTGCTCTTCTAGTTTGGACTTTTGAAGAGACATCACCTATAATAAGTTCAAAGGGATGATCTTTAGTCCATTTCCTTGAGGGAGGTAGATTTGCTCTTGAAGACGTAGCTTCATGATCATGATTGCCTTGATTGGATATTTGTCCTTGAGAAACTCCCCCTGAGTTTGTTGTCCCTAAGTGATCACTTCTAGAAGTATTCCTATGACTATCAACGGTATGACCGTTTTGGCTGTCAACGAAACGCTCATTCTGACTGTCAACGAATCCACCATCATGACTGTCAACGAAATGACCATTTGGTCTGCTAGCTGCTATCCTTTTTAACCTTAATGCAGCAATTTCATCTTCACTGCTGCTTTCATCTGTGCTAGATACAACAACTTTAGGCTGTTTCTCAGTAGCCTTATCATGATTCACTTGATCTCCTTCCTTATTTTCAAAAGAAAGACTTTCATGGAAACCTTCATCACAGAGGCCTTGGATTTTGAGATCATCAAAAACAACATGTACAGATTCCATAACAATGTTGATTCTGAGATTATAGACCCTGTAAGCTTTCCCTGCTGCATATCCCACAAATATTGCTTCATCTGCCTTTGCTTCAAATTTCCCCAAATGCTCAGCTTGATTTCTCAGAACAAAGCACTTGCATCCAAAGACATGAAGAAAATCCAATAGTGGCTTCTTTCTTTTGAGTAACTGATAAGGGGTCATTCCTTTGGCCTGATTAATCAAAGAAATATTTTGAGTAAAGCAAGCTGTGTTAACTGCCTCAGCCCAAAAATATGTAGGTAACTTTGATTCATCTAGCATTGTCCTTGCAGCTTCAATAAGTGTTCTGTTTTTCCTTTCAACTACACCATTTTGCTGTGGTGTTCTTGCTGCTGAAAACTCATGCAAAATACCATTTTCTTCACAGAACACCTTCATGCTTGAATTCTTGAATTCTGTCCCATTGTCACTCCTAATCCTTCTTACTTTGAAATCAGGATGATTGCTTACCATCTTGATGTGATTGATAATGATTTCACTTGTCTCATCTTTAGAGTGCAAAAAGAAAGTCCATGTGAATCTAGAAAAATCATCAACAATCACAAGACAGTATTTCTTCTTTGAGATGGACATAACATTTACAGGGCCAAATAGGTCCATATGAAGCAATTCAAGCTGCTGGATAATTGATGACTCTGTCTTACTTTTGAATGATGCCTTCTTCTGTTTTCCCTTTTGACAGGCATCACACAAACCATCCTTGGAGAACTCCACCTGTGGAATTCCTCTAGCAAGATCTTTCCTCACCAAATCATTCATAACTTTGAAATTCAGATGGGATAACTTCTTGTGCCATAACCAACTTTCATCCTTGCTTGCCTTGCTGAAAAGACAAGTGATGGTGTCTGAACTTGTGCTACTAAAGTCAGCAATGTACACATTCCCCCTTCTGAATCCAGTCATTACCACATTGTTGTTTCCTCCTTTAGAAACAACACAGGCTTCTCTAGAAAAAGTAACTAAAAATCCTTTGTCACAAAGTTGGCTGATACTAAGCAAGTTGTGCTTAAGACCATCCACCAATGCAACCTCATCTATGATGACATTCTCTTTTGAAATCAAGCCATATCCCTTTGTGTAGCCTTTGCTGTCATCTCCAAAAGCAATACAAGGGCCAGCTCTTTCCTGAAACTCTGTGAGCAGGGTAGAATCACCAGTCATGTGTCTTGAACAACCACTATCCAAGTACCAAAGATTCCTTTTGTCTCCCTGCACACAAAAAAACCAAATCAAGTCGATTTTGGTACCCAAGTTTCCTTGGGTCCTGTCTTGTTAGCCTTTGCATTCCCTTTTGTACCATTTTTCACTTTGGGCTCAGATTGATTCAAATCAATCCTTACCCTTGGTGTTGATTTCTGAGGGTTGCTCATATTTTCATTCATAGCATGCATAGTTGGAGGAACAATCATGTTATTCATGTTCCATGGCATTTGTGGCATGTTAAACATATTCATGTAAGGATTAGACACAAATGGCATGCTAGCATATGGATTCTGAAATTGTGCATATGGAGCAAACATGTTAGACATAACAGGCATTGTAGGCATGGAACTGTTCATTGCAGGCTTGGGCATTTTCACATTAGGAGTTTTCTTAACAGATTTGCAGTTAGTAGACAAATGACTAACACTTCCACAATTAACACATGTCTTTCTAGGAGCATATTTATCAGGTGTGTAATTGTTGTGTTTGTTAATTCCTACTTTGCCATTCCTGTTATTCTTTTTATTTCCCTTAGCCTCATTATGAACTTTCTCTACCTTGTCTTTCAATTGCTTGTTAGACAAGTGACCTATATTAGCTCTCTCAACAGGCTTCTCAATTTTCTTTAAAATACTAGACTCACCTTGAACAAAGTTCTTGGTGACAGGACCATACTTGTCATTAAGTCTAGTGAGTTTATCTTTTCTTTTGTCTGTCAACGAAACAGCCTGATCGGTTGATGGTTCATGTGTCAACGAAACATTGCATTCCGTTGACATATCAACCTTCAACAAATGATCATTGTTGTTTGTTGACTCTGTTCCTGATTCTAAGGTTTCACCAACATACCCTAGCTTCTCTTTGTTCCTTTCCCATGATTGCTCACAGAAGGATTCCACGCCTTGAACATTAATTATGTTGGTAGCAACATTCCTGGCATCCTTCCATTTTGCAATCACACTTTGTTCTATCTCAAGTTGTGTTCTAAGAATTTCTTCCCTTTGTAACACGTTCTCAAGTTCCTTCTTAGCATCCCTACTAACACATCTCATTTTCTCAAATTCAATGAGCTGTGCTTCTAACATTGCATTCCTATCACTTAAGAGCAGATTGGTCTCTTTTATTCTTGAATTCTCTTTAGTAAGTGATTTAAGAGTAACACGCAAATTATATAATACAGTAGACATTTCATTTACTGTATTGTCGCATTCCTCTTTAGAAAGCTCAGAAAGATTAGTAATTGTTACCTGGTTGCTTGAGGAACTTGCTTCCTGCTCATGATTGTCAGCCATAAGAGCCAAGTTGACATACTCAACATCATCATCAGAATCTTCACCATTACCAGCCCAATCATACTCCTGAGACATGAAAGCCTTTTCTTTTTGTTTGAGAAGTTCAAAGTATTTCTTTTTATAATCAACAGGCTCAAATTTCCTGTTGCCCTTCTCAACCTTGGGCTTTCTGCAGTCTCCAGCAAAGTGACCAAGCATTCCACAATTGAAACATTTTGACTTAGACTTTTCAATCCAGTTTGTTTTGCTAGGTTGAAAGTCTCTTCTTGGTGGCCTTGCTTCTGAGTTTCTTTTGAACTTGAACTTAGAGAATTTTCTAGACAGAAAAGCAATGTGTTCATCAATCTCATCTAAGTCCTCCAAGTTGGCTGGTTCTGATTCTTCTTCTTCTGTCATCTTGTCTTTACCCTTGCTAACATCACTCCTACAACTAGATCGACTAGTTGTGGCCTTTGCAGCTTCTTTATTGTCATCTTCAAGTTGGTTCACTGATGCAATCAATGCAATAGATCCACCCTTCTTCTGTACCTTTTCAATTTCTTCATCTTGCTCCATTTCCAGCTCATAAGTCTTCAAGGTTCCATAAAGCCTTTCAAGAGTGTAGTCTTTGTACTCTTGAGTGTTTCTGAGAGAAACAGTCATAGGCTTCCATTCTTTTGGAAGAGCTCTAAGAAATTTAAGGTTTGAATCCTTGGTTTGATAGATCCTCCCATACAACTTTAATCCATTCAAAAGCTTTTGAAACCTACTGAACGTGTCATTTAGGGTTTCACCAGCTTTAAAATGAAAATGCTCATATTGTTGTATAAGGAGTTGCATTTTATTTTCCCTGACTTGCTCAGTTCCTTCACAGAGTGTTCTAACAGTATCCCATACTTCCTTAGAGGTTGTACAGTTGATAACATTGTCAAACATCTCTTGCTCCAAACCATTAAACATAATGTTCATGGTCCTTTTGTCTTTATGAACTTCTGCAATATCTTCAACAGTCCATTCTGAGACAGTTTTTGGAATCTCTACATCAGGTGCATCATCTGGCAGTCCAACTCTAGAGTCAAGCTTCATGGGAACGTGTGGACCTTTCTCAATGCAGTCTACATACCTCTCATCCATAGACATGAGATGTAAATGCATCTTTACTTTCCAGTGAAAGTAATTGTCTTTATCAAGAACTGGTATCTTCACACCTGCATCCTTCTTCACCATGGTTTCTGTTTTTGGTCTTGATCTTTAAACTTCTTGTATGTTAGAAGCTCGCTCTGATACCAATTGTTATTCCCAAATGACCTAACAGAATTGTAGAAGGGGGGGTTGAATACAATTCTTGATATTTTCTTGAAACTAAACACTTTATGAAATTAAACTGAACTGAATAAATAAAAACACAAGATATAAATAATTCAGTTGGATTGTTTGATGATCCAACTGAAGTGTTTTTATTGCGGAAATAATCTGTGATACAAATGTACACAGCTGCTCAGTTACAATGTTGTAGAGAAGAAATGCTCTCAAAGATAGCTAATACAATCTATTTGTTTTTCTTCTCTCACACTTTTAAAGTAACTGCTACACTTGGTTATATATCCCAAGTTTACAATTCTACGTTTGGTTAAACTAAAGAATAATAGTAGTAACCATCAGTAGCTTGCTTTTCATTCCTTTTGTCCAATGGTCCTTGGAGATCTTTGCTTTTGTCTTCATGCTCATTATAATCATTCCCAAGAGCCTTATTGGAAATTAGAATGTTTCCTTATTTCCAGTAACCACTTTGATGGTTTCCAATGCAAAGTACACTTCCATATCTCCTTTTAGATCTGTTCAGTAAACTGTCACTATCACTTTGTCAACTGTTCAAAAAGCAACATTGATTCGTTGATAGCAAGGAGATGTGTTTCGTTGATAGCTTCATTCTTCATTCCGTTGATGGTGTTTCCCTCGTTTCGTTGATGGGTAGACTCCATACCGTTGACAGAGTAATCTTCATACCGTTGACATGTCTTCACTTAGGCAGAATTACAAGGCATAACATATTTACAATTAACCAACCTATTTTGCCTATCTAGTACATAGTCAACATGACTTAGAAAACCTATCTAAAACACATAATAGAATGCCTATCATACTGTGAAGTATTGTACAATGCAATTGCTACAACACTCATTTCGTTGATGAGCTTCCTGTCAACGAAACACTGCTAAGCATGCTATTTCGTTGACAGCTACAAAATTGACTTTACACAAATTCTACTAAGTGTTTTATGCTTATCATCAAGAACAACATATTCCTAACAACTTGCTTGGTGGTTATCTTGGCTAAAGGTTTAGCCTCAATCCACTTGGTGAAGTAGTCGATTGCTACTATCAAGAATTTTCTTTGAGCACTTTCCATTGGAAATGGTCCAAGTATATCCATTCCCCACATGACGAATGGGATAGGTGAGCTTATGGATGTCATCATCTCTGGTGGTTGCTTAACCACCGGTGCATGCTTTTGGCACCGTTCACATTTCTTTACATAGCTTTTAGCATCTACAAGTATGCTTGGCTAATAGAAACCTAGTCGAGTGATTTTATGGGCAAGGGCTCTGCCCCCCAAGTGCTGTCCACAAATTCCTTCATGCACTTCTCTTAGGGCCAATTCTGCCTCTTGGGGTCTCAAGCATTTCAGATACGGAACAATGAAAGACTTTTTGTATAGGATTCCCTCAATCAGGGTATACCTTAGTGCTCTCACATATAACTTTCGTGCTTCTGAAGTGTCGTTGGGTAACCACCCAGTTTCCAGATGGGATTCATCCAACAGCTAGCAACATCAATGGGTGCTACCAACTTTCCATTGATGCTTGGGGTCTTCAAGACTTGGAAGTATACACTTCCTGCGTAGTTTTCAATTTCAGAAGAGGCAAACTTAGACAAGGCGTCAGCCTTCATGTTCTCTTCCCTTGGAATGTTGTTCCACATAGCATTCATCAAACTGAGTCATGGTGGCCTTGACAAGTTTTAGGTACTTGGCCATGACTTCATCTCTGGCTTCAAACTCCCCATTTACTTGGGAAACCACTAGCCTCGAGTCTCCACATACTTTCAGAGTTTTAACTCTCAAGGCTCCAGCCAACCCTAAGCCAGCTATCAGGGCTTCATATTCAGCTTCATTGTTTGTCGTTGGGAAGTCCAGTTTTAGTACGTACTCTATGAGAAATCCATCAGGACTTTGTAGCACCAAACTTGCTCCACTTGATTTTGTTTTTAATGCTCCATCAAAATAGAGCACCCAACATTCTTTGGACATCATGTCTTTATCTTTCTTGTCTTCCACTATTACTTCCTGCCCCCCGACTTCTTGGTTGTCAATGGTGCATTCAACCATGAAGTCAGCGAGTGCTTGAGCTTTTATGGCCGTTCGAGGCTTATACTTGATGTCAAATTCTCCCAATTCAATAGCCCATTTGATCAACCTTCCACTAACTTGAGGGCTATGTAAGATGTTTCTTAGAGGCTGATTGGTCAAGACCTCTATCTTGTGAGCCTGGAAGTATGGGCGTAGCTTTCTTGAGGCCATTATCAAGGCTAAGGCAAACTTCTCAATCGTAGAGTAGTTTATTTCTGCCCCATGTAGAATCTTACTTACATAGTAAATGGGTTTCTGAACCTTCAACTCTTCTTTTACCAAAACGGCTCCAAGGGCTGTGTTAGAAACCTCCAAGTACAAATAGAGAGTTTCTCCTAGCTTTGGCTTTGCCAACAGTGGTGCCTCAGCCATGTACTTCTTCAAGGCCTCAAAGGCCTCCTAGCTTTCAGTTGTCCACTCAAAATTTTTCACGTTCTTGAGTGCTTTGAAAAAAGGTAAGCACTTTTCTCCTGACTTGGAGATGAATCTTCCCAAAGCTGTCACTCTTCCCGTTAGTTTTTGGACATCCTTGACAGTCCGTCGTGGTTCCATGTCTAGAATTGCTTTGATTTTGTCGGGGTTAGCCTCAATTCCTCTCTTGGAAACCATCAGGCCTAAGAACTTTCCCGAGCCTACAACAAAGGCACACTTAGCTGGATTTAACATCATCTTGTGGTGCCTCAGCACTCCAAACGCTTCCCGTAGATGGTTTATATGATCGTCCTTATCGAGACTTTTAACCAACATGTCATCCACATAGACCTCCATGGTTTTTCCAATCAGGTGTTTAAAAATTTTGTTCACCAATCTTTGGTATGTTACCCCTGCATTCTTAAGTCCAAATAACATGACTAGATAACAGAAAACACCAAAGTCAGTGATGAATGATACCTTGGAGATGTCATCTTTATGCATTTTGATTTGGTTATATCCAATGAAGCCATCCATAAAACTTAGCATCTCGTGGCCAGCGGTGGCATCTATTAGGGCATCAATCCTTGGTAAGGGAAAACAATCCTTAGGACATGCATCGTTCAAATCGGTGAAGTCTACACACATTCTCCATTTTCCATTGGCTTTTTTGACCATCACCGGGTTAGCCAACCATTCTGGGAATTGTATCTCTTCAATGAACCCGGCCTCTAGAATCTTTTCTACTTCTTGTTTAATGGCCTCTTGCCTCGCTGGAGCAAAATTTCTCTTCTTCTGTTTCACCGTCTTCCTTTCAGATCCACATTCAGTTTGTGGGTTATCAACTGGGGATCAATCCCTGGCATGTCAGCCACTGTCCAAGAAAAAACGTCATTGTTCTCTTGAAGAAAAGATTTGAGCTTGCTTTTCAATGGTTCAGGCAATAGTGCTCCAACATAAGTCACCTTCTCCGGTTCACCAGGGACTAAGGGAATTGGGATTAAATCCTCAGCTGGTTTCCCTCTTCGGTCCTCATTATCACTAGTATCCATGTCTTCAATGGGGAGAACCTGCCCCCCAATTCCATCAGGCCTTAACGCGGCTACGTAACAGCTTCTAGCCATCTTTTGGTCTCCCCGTTCTTCACCAATTCCATTCCTCGTTGGGAACTTGATTTTCAGATGATAAGATTAGGCAACAGCCTTGAACGCATGAAGACCCGTCCTTCCCAGGATTGCATTGTAGGTCGAAATTGCCTTTATAACTATGAAGTTCAACATCTGAGTAGGCGTATTCGACCCTTGCCCCATTGTCATTGGGAGTTGGATAGTGCCTTCCACCTTTGACTCCACTCCATTGAATCCATATATGGGCATATTCGAGGGTGTCAACTGAGAGTCAGTATAGCCCATCTTGATAAAAGCATCATGGAACAAGATGTTCACTGAAGCTCCATTGTCGACCAAAACTCTCTTTGTTTCAGAATTCCCATTCCCTATCACAGGTACGATGACTAAGGGATCATCGTGGTGAAACTTCACTCCCTCCAAGTCAGAATCATCAAAACCTATTGATATTTCTGTTCGGGCACGTTTCGGTGCTTCTCCGACCACAGTCATTACTTCTCGGGCATAGGCCTTTCTTGAGTTTTGGGAGGACCCAGCAGCAGTTGGTCCTCCGAATATCATGTTGATGACTGACCCTCGGGGCTTGGGATTTTGATCTTGATCGTTGTCCCTTCTGTCATAATCCTTCCTTTCATAGTTTCCTCTTTGACTCCCTTGATTTCCATCCTTGGTGAATTTATTGAGCTTTCATCTCCGTATCAGAAACTCGATCTCATCTTTCAATTGTCTACAATCATCGGTGTCGTGACCGATTTCCTTGTGGAACCGACAGAATTGGTTTTGATTCCGTTTAGACATATCAGTCCTTAGTGGCTTCGGCCATCGGAGATCCTCCTCCTTTGCTATTTCCATCAGAATTTGGCTCCTGGGAGTGTTCAATCTTGCATACTCCGTAAACTTTGGCCCAAAATTGTTCCTCTTGGGTGGAGAATCAGAATCCTTTGACATTCTGGAAAACTTTTCATTGACGTCGTACTCCTGAGTTTCATTTCTTTTCTTTGAGTTTCCACTGCCACTAGCAGTGGGTTCATATTTTCTCATGCTTTCTTCAGCCTTGATGTACTTTCCGGCTCTATCTTGGAGCTTCAGCATGCTCTCGGGTGGATGTTTTGCCAATGATCTTTTGAAGTGATCATCAATGGTTCCTTGCTGCAAGGCTATCATAGCTACTTTGTCCTCTAAGTCCGGGACTTTCAGAGCCTCCCGGTTAAATCGGTTGATGTAATCCCTTAAAGCTTCATTCTTTCCTTGCTGAATTCCCATGAGTGATGCAGAACTTTTCTCGTGCACCCTCCCACTAACAAATTGGTTGATGAACGCTTTGCTTAGTGAATTAAAAGACCCAATGGAATTGGGAGGTAGACGGCTATACCAACGTTGGGCCATGCCCGCCAAGGTTTGTGGAAACGCCCTACACTTGACCGCATCATTGGTTGGCTGCAACAACAGTGCATTAGAGAAGGTTCTTACGTGATTTGCGGGATCCCCCATTCCATCATAAGCTTTGATCGTTGGCATATTAAATTTCCTGGATATGTTAGCTTTCATGATGTCTTGAGTGAACGGTGGTGTAGGATCATCAGGATCTCCTAGGGGCAACAAAACACTAGGATCACCCCTTGGGGCTTCAGCCCTCTTGGTTCTTCTCGGTGTTGGGTCCAGGTTGATTATCGGGACTCTCCCAGTTGTTTGGTTTTGTGCTTTTGAGGCCTCCTGTTCTGCCAGTAATTTCTTGAGCCTTGCAGCCTCTACCTCATGGGTCGCAATCTTTTCCTTAGTAGTTTGGGGTTGTTCCCGATTTGTTTGGGAAGAACGTCTCCTCTTTGGGGCAACATCCCTCTCTTCTCCAGTTGAATAATTCTCGTCCTCAGTATAGGGACCCGAGTAGTCTTAAATCAAAGGGGTCCGTCGAGTTTGAGTTTGTTGATTTTGGGGTCCCAGACCTTGTATGTAAGGAGGAACATATGCCTCATGGTAAGTAGGATTGATACCACTACCGCCCGTCATGGATCGAGGGGGCATGCCATAGCTTGGCATCCCAAGAGTTTGAGTTGCGTATTGGGGAAGATCCGTAGTATGGAGTTGAAGGCCACTTGGTGCATTCATGAGCAGTGAAGAGATTGGTTGCTGGATAGTGGTCTCTTGTGGATTAGATCCATGAACGACCATTTGTAGGGGATTCGTCCCTTCAACCGAAATTGGGATTTCCGGTCCTTGAGTGTTGGTGGGGATATTCGTCCCTTGAGTGCCAGTAGTTGGCGGTGGTTGATTTTCGTGAGCATCAGTCTCAGAGGTAATAGGAAACTCCTCAGAAGTTTGAGTGTCTCGAGTTGTTCTTCATGTGTTTTCCATGGTTGATGTTGTCTTCCCACAGACGGCGCCAAATGTTATGGATTAAAAAGTGTATTTGTAAATTAATTGCTAGGGTTTAAAGAGCTCCGAGCTTTAATGGCTGCTCTTGTTGTCGGGGACTAACTCGGTCCTAACAAGATGCCTACGTATCTCTAGTGTTTAGAGAATCAAGCCAATAAAAACGTAGTTCTTGGTGTTGCCCTCGGGGCTATGGTGACAAGGGCACACCAAGGACGTAGTGACTTGTATGTCCTTATTCGAGGATGAAGTCTAAAATGTTGTAGATGACGTATGAAGTTGTGTCCAAAACGTAGTAGATGACGTATGGAGCTGTGTCCAAAACGTTGTAGATGACGTATGGAGCTGTGTCCAAAACGTAGTAGATGACGTATGGAACTGTGTCCAAAACGTAGTTCTATTGTGAAGGAGCAGGGTCCTTATATTGGCGTCTGGAGCCTCGTATTTAGAGTAAGTTTAGGAGACTTAGCGAATAAGTCTCCTTTTTGATAATGGATAAACATTGTATTTCTTGGTGGACAAGTCTTTTCCTTGTTGATAAGGACTATGACTCATTATTTCTTTTAATTGGGATTCTGGATCCTTCTTTGATGAATTTACCATATTTTGGACTCCTTTCCTGAGCTGTATATTTTTCTTATTTATTAATTATGAAATTAATAAATAATTAGGGTTTCGGGCCTTGCTTATTGGGCCGTGTAATTAGACCAATCCGGGTCTAATTAATACGTAATTAATTGCACTTCTAGGATTATTTTTCAGCCCATATCATGTGGGAACATTTTCTTCTATTTTCTTTAGTTATGTTTTATGATCAGTGTCGCAAGCTAAGAAAGTTACATGTGCTTAATAGTCTAACGGCTTTGATATGGGCTAGAAAGTAACCCTAGAAATATAATAAAGGGCACATTAATTAGACCTAAGGTGGTCCGATAATTTAGGCCCAAAACTATAATTATTTATTAATTTCGTAATTAATAAATGAGGAAAATCTTCAGCTCATAAAAGGAGTCCAAAATTGAGCCAACTCCAACTTGGAGCAGCCCCCAAGACATAAAAACCTAATAGGAGTCAGCCTCCTACAAACAAGGACTCACAATCCTGCTCTAAGAAGGTGACTTGACCCCCATGTCACCTAATTCTACCCTAAATCCAAGGCTCTCTACGCCTATATAAAGGGCCTGACCCCTCAAATCAGAACTACGTTTTTGGCTTGATTCTCAACATTGATTGAGATACGTAGGCATCTTGTGAGGGCAGATTTAGCCACGAACCACGAGACCAGCCATTAAAAGCTTGAAAGCTCTTAAAACCTAGCATTAAATTCGTAAGTACAGATTTTATTCCATAACATTTGGCGCCGTCTGTGGGAATCCAATATCAACCATGGCAAATACACGAAAAACAAATCGAAAAACTCATACTTCTGAAGGGCTTCCTCTTACCTCTGAAACAGAGACTCATGGAAGCCAACCGCCACCAACTACTGGAACTCAAGGGGCGAGTATCCCCCTCACCACTACTCAAGGACCAGAAATCCCAATTTCGGTTGAAGAGACGAATCCCCTGCAAATGGTCTTTCATGGATCTAATCCTGAAGAGAATGTTCTCCAGCAACCCATCACAACCTCTCTTTCTGAATGCACCACGTGGCCTTCAACTTCACACCACGGATCTTCCCCAATATACGACTCAAACTCTCGGAATGCCAACCTAGCTATGGTATGCCACCTCGACCCACCGTAAGGAGTAGTTGTGTTAATCAAACATACCACGAAGCTTATGTCCCCCCTTACATTCAAAGTCTGGACCCCTAAATCAACAAACTCAAACTCGACAGACCCCCTTGATTCAAGACTAATCAGGTCCTTATACTGAGGAAGAAGATTATAATTCCGATGATGAAAGGGATGTACCCCCAAGAAGGAGGCGTTCTTCCCAAACAAATCAGGAACAACCCCAAACCACTAAGGAAAAGATTGCGGCTTATGAGGCAGAGGCTGCAAGACTCAAAAAAGTATTGGCGGAAGATGAGGCTGCAAAAGCACAAAACCAAGCAACCGGGAGAGTCCCGGTAATCAATTTAGATCCTGCACCAAGAAGAACCAAGAGGGCTGAAGCTCCAAAGGGTGATTCTACTGTGTTATTACCCTTAGGAGATCCTGATGATCCTACACCACCTTTTACTCAGGATATCATGAAAGCTAATATATCCAGAAAATTCAAGATGCCAACCGTCAAATCTTATGATGGAACAGGAGATCCAGTAAATCATGTAAGAACTTTCTCTAATGCACTGTTGTTACAGCCTACCAATGATGCAGTCAAATGCAGAGCGTTTCCATAAACCCTGGCGGGCATGGCTCAACGTTGGTACAGTCGTCTCCCTCCCAATTCTATTGGATCTTTTAAGGAACTGAGCAAGACGTTTATCAATCAGTTTGTTAGTGGAAGGGTGCATGAGAAGAGTTCTGCTTCTCTTATGGGAATCCAGCAAGGTAAAAATGAAGCCTTGAGGGACTACATAAATTGATTCACTGGGGAGGCTTTGAAGGTCCCAGATCTGGAGGACAAAGTAGCAATTATAGCCCTACAACAAGGAACCACTGATGATCATTTTAAAAGGTCTTTGGCTAAGCATCCACCTGAAAGTATGTTTAAGTTACAAGACCGGGCTGGAAAGTATATCAAGGCTAAAGAAAGCATAAGGAAATATGAACCTGCTGCTGGTGGAAGCGGGAACGCAAAGAAACGAAAGGAGACTCAAGAATATGATGTTAAGGAAAAGTATCCTAGGACATCAAAGGATTCTGACTCCCCACCTAAAAAGAACAATTTTGGACCAAGGTTCGCGGAGTATGCGAGATTGACACCCCTAGAAGTCAAATCCTAATGGAAATTGCAAAGGAAGAAGATCTCCGATGGCCGAAGCCACTGGGGACTAACTCGTCTAAAAGAATCAGAATCAATTCCGTCGATTCCACAAAGAAGTTGATCATGATACAAATGATTGCAGGCAGTTGAAAGATGAGATCGAGTTCTTGATACGAAGAGGAAAAATCGATAAGTTCACTAAGGATAGGAATCAAGGAAATCAACGAGGAAACTATAAAAGGAAAGATTATGACAAAAGGGACAACGATCAAGATCGTAATCCCAAACCCCGAGGGTCTGTCATCAACATGATATTTGGAGGACCAACTGCTGCTGGGTCCTTTTGAAACTCAAGGAAAGCTTATGCCCGAGAGGTAATGACTGTTGTAGGAGAAGCATCGAAGCGTGCTAAGACGGAAATAGCCATAAGTTTTGATGATTCTGACTTGGAGGGAGTGAAATTTCCCCATGACGACCCCCTGGTCATAATACTTGTGATAGGCAATTCTGAGACAAAGAGGGTTTTGGTTGATAATGGAGCTTCAGTAGACATCTTGTTCCATGATGCTTTCATCAAGATGGGCTACACAGATTCTCAGTTGACATCCACTACAAGATATTTGATATTTACCTACAAATAAATTACCTACCAATGAAAATTGGTAAGTAAAAACAATTATTCTCTACCAATATATAAAGGTAAGAAATATACGTGGGTAATAGTAATAAGTTTGAGTGTTCAACTTTTTTCCTGTACTTAATTTTTGAGTACACATAAATCCTAGTATGTAAGATGACATGGCATGAATTGTTTGTTCATATCTAAATCGTAAATTAATAGAAAATTAAACAAATTACCGCATCATATTTTTGGAAAATGAGGGGTTTTAGTAAGGAAAAGTAGAAAAACTGACATGTTTTAGTTAAAAAGATAATTGATCGTGATATATTTGAAAAAACAGGGAATTTGTTAGAAAAAATAGAAAAAGTAATGTATTTTAGGTGAAAAAGATAATTGGTTATGAATATGTAATATTATTTAATAATATATTTCTATAAATAAGTAAAGTTAATTAAGTAAAAATACAAAATACAGTTAAATAAGGGCAATTAAGTAAAATCACAATGTACCATACCGACCAACCAAACTTTCAATGTCATACCGACCAACCAAATTTTCAATGCTTCGTCTATTATATAATAGTATTGATATGAAAATAATTAAATAAGGGTAGTTAAATAATTAAATATGTACCAAAATTTTCAATGTTTCATATTTAATATAAATAATATAAAATTTTAAGTTTAAGAGTAATTCTAATATTTGTTTATATTAAATTGAAATTTATATTCAAAATCATTATTTATCAACACAATAAGATAACGACAATTACGTGCTTAGAACTTTCTTAAAAAAAAAGAGCGGAAGTATTTTTGACAAATTCCCGACTATTTTGTGCAAAAATTTTAAATTTAGCGCTAAAAGAGACGATAAGGCTAATTCAAAAGTTTTTGACAGTTATGGTAAAACAACTTCTCTAACTTTTTTATTTGTTATATGGAGCTTGGCTAATGAAAACTCATCTCCAAATTCAATCTTAATTTCTGCATTCCTCATCTCATTCCTCATGTTTGTGGTCCGGGCCTTGGTTTTTTTTTTTTTTTTTTGTAATGGCATCTTCTCTATGTACACATATAATATAGATAATATGTATGAGCTCTTTGTCCTTAAGTAGAGAAATCATACATATATATGGTGTCCATTTCGCTACGTTTTGGATGCCCTTGTCTGTTTGCTCAGATTAGATGTCTGTTTATATATATTTATCTACGGGTCTACCAGGTGTTTGATAGTATTACTCAATAGAAGGCAACCAAATACTATAACTCAAGTTTACAGAGTTATAATAGTAACTGACCGAATTTATTCCTATGCTTTTGTTGTAAACATCTTATTCTTGTAGATTATTTAGCGATGGGAAAATGTCTCTATGGATGCTCATTTTGTTGTAAGCCAGTCTGTGAGGTTCTGTTGCTGCTTAACGGCCATCTCTACAACCTTGGAACTAGTGATCCTGATGGATTATTAAGAGGTATAAACGTTTTTATTCCTTGCTTTTTTATTGTTCAAAGCGTTATAAAAATAAAAGAACCTGATATCATTTGAATATGGGAAAACATGATATACAAAATAATTTTATCTTTCCAGATTGTCAAGCTCTGGATCGCCTTCCTAGAGGCTGGTTCAATTTATAAACCGGAAGGATCGTGTCAGGCCGTGCGAACCAAAACATCTAGTCGTCTATGGTACATGATCTTCATTATTTAGTTTTTTTAATTCGTGTTTTTAAAATATATGCATTCCAGTGCCTTATAATTAAACATAAAAATAAATGTTTTTGATTCAGCGATGATATTGTAATCTTTAAAATCATTACTATCTCAATATCCCTTCCAGAAAAACTTGTGGCTGATGTATTCATACTGTATTCACAGGAATACGTCGATGTCAAGTTGAATGATAACAAAGGAATAGTGTATCGATGGTAAAATGAGAGAAGCGTGGAAAGTTATTTACTTTTCTACTTCAATCGCATTAACGGCTGGGATGACGTTGGTATAGATACACAGACCTTCAAATTCTGATGCCTCCTACAGATGGTGACAAGTTTGCACTATGTAGAGGAGACTCTAGATGATTTATAAATTTTGTTGTAAATTTATCGTTTAAACTGTAGATTTATTGTTTGAACTGTAGAAACTATGTTACAGATGTACACTTTAGATGTACACTTTATATTAATAAATCAGTTTTGAAGTTTTATGTTGTATTCATTTGGCTTTTAATCTTTTATTAGCAAATAAAATAATACAAGTTGACCTAACATTGTAATATACACTACCGGGGAAGGTGCCAGATGACCTATTTGTAAAATGCCATGTCTGTTTTTATTTTTTAGATGCCACGTGGGCCATTTATGCGGTGCCATATAGATTCCACGTGGACCATTGGTGAGATGCCACATGGACCTTTTTGACATGTGGATCAATGCCACATAAGTTGATGACTTGGCATTGCTTATTCAGCAATATGGGGGTCACATAATATTTTCCTACCAATATTGTTGTATGTAGGTAAAAACTCTTTCCCTACTAACTTTTACCTACCACCCTCTACCAATTTGTAATTGGTAGGAAAAACTTTTTCATCTACCAATATATCGCTTTTACATACACTTACAATTCGTAGGTAAAGCTCAAATTTCTTGTAGTGATCCTCGAATATGCCCATATATGGATTCAATGGAGTGGAATCAAAGGTGGAAGGTACAATCCAACTCCCTATGACAATGGGGCAAGGTTCGAAGACAACCACTCAAATGCTGAACTTTATAGTCATTAAGGCAACTTCGACTTACAAAGCAAGGCTGTTGCCTCGACTTACCATCTGAAAATCAAGTTTCCGACAAGGAATGGAATTGGTGAGGAGCGAGGTGATCAAAAAATGGCTAGGAGTTGTTATGTAGATGCGTTAAGGCCTGACAGAGTCGGGGGTGGATTCTCCCCATTGAAGAATTGGATACCAGAGATAATGAAGAAAGAAGAGGGAAACCGGCTGAGGATTTAATTCCAATTCCCTTTGTTCCTGGCGAACCAGAAAAGGTTACTTACGTTGGACCATTGTTACCTGAACCCTTGAAGGGCAAGATCATATCTCTTTTCTTTAAGAAAACAATGATGTTTTTGCTTGGACAGCGGCCGATATGCCAGGGATTGATCCCCAGTTAATAACTCACAAGTTGAATGTAGATCCCGAAAGGAAGACGGTGAAGCAAAAAAAGAGAAACTTTGCTCCAGAGAGGCAAGAGGCCATAAAGCAGGAAGTAGATAAGCTCTTGGAAGCAGGATTCATTGAAGAGATCCAATTTCCTGAATGGTTGGCTAACCCGGTGATGGTCAAGAAAGCCAATGGAAAGTGAAGGATGTGTGTAGACTTCACAGACTTGAATGATGCATGTCCTAAGGATTATTTTCCCTTACCAATGATCGATACTCTAATAAATGCCACGGTTGGGCACGAGATGCTGAGCTTCATGGATGGCTTCAGCGGATACAACCAGATCAAAATGCATAAGGATGACATCTCCAAGGTATCTTTTATCACTGACTTTGGTGTTTACTGTTATTTGGTTATGGCATTTGGGCTCAAGAATGCAGGTGCAACATATCAAAAGTTGGTGAACAAAATTTTTGAGCACCTGATTGGAAAGACTATGGAAGTCTATGTAGACAACATGTTGGTTAAAAGCCTCGATAAGGCGGATCATCTAAATCATCTTCGGGAAGCATTCAAAGTGTTGCGACACCATAAGATGATGTTAAATCCAGCTAAGTGCGCCTTCGGCGTAGGGTCAGGAAAGTTTTTAGGCTTGATGGTCTCTAAACGAGGAATTGATGTTAACCCCGATAAAATCAAAGCAATTCTGGACATGGAACCGCCACGATCCGTCAAAGATGTTCAGAAACTAACGGGGAGAGTAGCAACATTAGGGAGATTTATCTCCAAGTCAGGGAGAAGTGCTTGCCTTTCTTCAAAGCTCTGAAAAATATGAAATTTTTTGAATGGATGGAAGAAAGCCAGGAAGCTTTTGAGGCCTTGAAAAAGTACATGGCTGAGGCACCATTGTTGGCAAAACCAAAACCGGGAGAGATTCTCTACTTATACTTGGCAGTCTCGAACACTGCCCTTGGAGCTGTTTTGGTTAAGGAAGAATTGAAAGTTCAGAAACCCATCTACTACGTGAGCAAGATTTTGCATGGAGCCGAGATAAACTACTCTATGATAGAGAAGTTTGCATTAGCCCTGATCATGGCCTTGAGAAAGTTATGCACGTACTTCCAGGCACATAAGATAGAAGTCTTGACTAATAAACCTCTAAGAAACATTTTGCATAGTCCTAAGGTCAGCGGGAGATTGATCAATTGGGAAAAAAATTTGACATTTTGTAGATTTGATAAATACAACACGAAAAAAAATTGTATTATTGCATTTCATCATAGTCACGAGTACTCTGTTTAAAGGTAAGTTTAATTAACTTAGTCACAAATGTAATAAGATCAAATTATAAAATGTGAATAAAAAAATATGAGTTGGTCCCATAAATGAATCATCACTGAATTACACAATAATATGAAAATTATAAGTTTCATAATATAATTTAAAAAAGAAAAATCAATTCTATTGTATAGCTTCCCAAAATACAAACTGGTGAAACTCAAATAGTACAATTTTGTTCATATCATAACCACCACCTTACAACACTACCTTAGACACATTTTATTAATCTTAATTTATTCAGTACACTTTTTCATGCTTATCTCTAGAGGAATCATATAACCTCACCATCTACAGAGTCATCACCATCCACGTCATTATATATCCCAACCTTCTCCCTGAATAAAAAAGTCATAAATATCACTTCAATATACATGTTGGATTGATTGAGAGCACATGAATCATGTTCAACATAATTCGGTTTAGGAAAACTTTAAAAGTGAGAACCATATTGTAATGCCCCCAGATCCGGGGTCTGGGATCCAAGTCGTCACCTCACCATTCAATCATATAATACCTGTATTAACTCAATGATCCAATAAAACAACATCATAGACCCCAATCTCTTACTCACACAAGTTATAGCCTTAGAACAATATACAGTAACATTAGTGATTAAAAACCAAATGTACTATCCATGATCTCACACTACTAACTACAACCTCTACATGGAATTATTACAACCCATATTGTAAACAAACTTACTAATGAAAGCTGAACCTATCCAACTTACTCATGTTGTATCCTTCCTGAACTGAACTATCTCGAGGGAGTATCTTCCACATTCCTCTCCTCGTAATGCTGGACGACCGACTATGGTCTCCTTTTACTGAAAATATAATTTTTAACAAAGCAAGAATGAGCGAAAGAATGCTCAGCAAGTTAACTAGTCAGTAATATAAAGTTCTTCCAATAATATAAAATAAGTATATAGTTTTCTATTGAAAGTATTCATACTTTGTATGAAGTTTAGAATACTACTATATGAACAAATTTAGTTCATAAATTTAGAAAGACACTACCAGTGACTTAGCACGGTTTTTAGAAATCAACAAGTACGCAGTTCTAGATACTGCTAGATGAACAACTTTAGTTCATAAGTTTACAAAAAAAAATATCGCTTGTCTTTCTTCTATGAGTAACCAGAATCATTTGTAAAGGAACAATCTTTAGTTCTTATCAACACTATCGGTAATTCAGCCCCTTGGCTTTCGTTACAGTGTTAATATCAATTTTTAAATTGGAAGGAAAGGGGCTTATCCAAAATAGAAAACACGATATGAAGTGACGATGATCAGTCGCCACAACCATATCCACCGCGGGTCTTCTCTACTAGTAGAAGGGCAATTACTTCATTCATAAGTTACCCCGGGATGAAGGCTTCATTCACGATCATCCTGGATGGGAGCTCCATATGCACTCATCCTGGCGCATTCGGCCAATAATTGTTGATGGACCGCCTGGCTTACAGCCTCTTACACTCTCGGGATCGCCCGTCGACGATCTTGTCACCACCAGAGTCCCCTTGTTTTATTTTCTTTCGAGAATCATTTTGAATAGAAAATCGAGTAGTTGAGGTCCGACCTCGGTTGACCAATTCTTTCTTGAAAACCACATTATCTGAGAAAAACGTGACCGGGGGTTTTCGCAAAAAGACCTTGTGCGAGAGGGTACACGAGTATTATAAAAGTTTCGAAGCATCTTGGATCGTTTTAAAATAATATTTCAAGTATTTTCGGAAGCGTTTAAAATGTTTGATAGATATTTAAATAAGGTATTTAATCCAAGATAATTATTTTCGGAATCTTTAAGTAAATAAAGTTCATTAAATAATCGTAAGTACAGATACTATCTCCCGAAGAACCTTTCGGGTTTACATAGTTATAATACGTCAAAACAAAAATACCGTTCCCCGGTCAACTCTACTTTTTGGACCAACGCGCTCTATTTCTAGAGCCGTCGTCCGAATATTAAATATAATGTACCATTATCAGCAAAGTATGCTTTATAAAAACTTTAACATATAAAGTTCATAATATAAATCGAACAATTACACTTGATATCAAAACTGTAAACACAACATGATATATCATTGGTGTATGTGTTTGAGAAAGTAAATTTGCATAAACATGCTCCATATATTTTTATAAGGAAAACATAGGATTAGAAAACTTGTCACAATACTCTGATCAAAAGAGTGTATATATATTTGAATAAACAAGTATTAAGCATTTGAAAATATACATACTCTGAACAATAGAGTAATCTGAACAATAGAGTAAGAGTTAGTTAAACTTGCCTGATGTCCAAGCTCTAACTGGATGTCATCTCTTCTAGTCCTAGAACCTCTACCAAGATAATACATAACCTTAATCAGTCACTTGATTGACAATTCACTTATTCTAAGTAAACTCCATTTTACCCGACTTTCACTCTCTCGGGTCCACTTAACTTACAATCTTCTATACCGTTTACTCATCATATCGAATCTCGTTCTTCACACCAATTAGTTATCTTAATAATCATTAACAAGTTTCGTGTTTTAGTCGACACGATGTTACCCTTTTAACTTAGCCAAAACGGATGGTCAAAGTAGTATCTCTAGAGTTGACTTTCCATAGAATCACTATTCCGCAACTCACACTCTAACACTTTTAGTAAATCAGAAAATTAATAATTAAATACCAAACCACTTCAAGGAGCTTCTTCAGTATTTGTAATATGTATAAAAAATATCTTGGTTTGAAAACATGAGTCGAAATAGGTGAAATGCATTTTAAAAGCCGAGTCAACTACGGAGTTTTACTATTCGCGCTCGTTTCACGAAAACACTCATAACTCATTAACCGTTAACTCTATTGACGCACCGTTTTCGCGTGCACGATCTAGAGAATATCTAGAATATAATCCATCAAAATTTTGGTTCTGGACAGAGGATCTATTTTCCCGAAATTACAAAACAGGGCAGTAGCTTCTCAGATGAATAGTATCATTGCGCAACTTTGGTTCCGACATTTTTATAAAATCGAAAACTTATTGTTTTAACACGAAACCTTTTTGTTAATCTTTAGAAACCCTTCCTTAATCCTCAGAAAAATTTTCAAATTAAATCACAGAGTCTAACTAGGTGAAATTCGTCTCCAAAGTTGGAAACCCGAGAGGACCGGGTGTCCTGCGCATGTCTCACTAATACCTCCATATCTCCTAGCTCGTTAATCGTAATGACACGATTCTTTCGCCAAAACAAACTAGAAACTGACCTCTACGTAACCATAGGAAGTGTTCATTTTTAACAGTGGGGGATCCTCTCCGATTCTTGGCTCAAAACAGGGCTAAATACAAACGAGCATTACGACGGCTATAACTTAACGATTTCCATATTTTAAACTACGTCAAATCATTACCCAATCAAACCAATCATCAAACCAACTCATACACCATCTCACCTAAGTTATAAACCTCAAGAAAAATAGTCAAAACCAACATCTACACAATCAACCATCAACACAACAACAATCATCCACCAAAACCAACCATCCATCCTTATAACCATACTAACATAAACTAACTCAAAATTCATCACATAAATCAATTTATAACTAAGGGTTCAAAGAGTGTATACCTTCCTTGATGCCTCAAACATACTAACAATATCTTACAATCCTTGCTTGAGCCTTTAATTAAACTTAGAAGCCTTAAACTTACAAAAGAAAATCAAGAACACAAGTTAGTATTTTCGAAATCACTATTCATGCCTCAACTTTGATCCAATATTTGACCATGATATACTACTTGGATAACCATGAAATTTTGAACGTACATTTCCTATGATGTGAGGAAGCTATGGTCCAAATTTGGCTATTTTAGGATGAGTAAATCTCAAGTTATGAATTGTTTTATCTTCTCCTTTCTTGCTGGGCAGAATGTTAAAGAAATGGGGGTGGGGGAGAGTTTCTTGATATTTTCTTGGTTGGTTGTGATAAGTATGAAGTATCATGTGGTTAAAAGCTTGGTTGGATGACATAATCATGTTTACCTCACTAATTGCCAAGTGGTGATGATCTACTAAATTAAGAAATGAAAAAGGATACTAACTACTTGTACTTGTCTTGAATTCTAGCACATGGTGGATACTTTGGTTGTGGTTATCTTGTATCTACTTGCCTAACACATTTTTTTCTCGTTTAATCACCATTCTCTACGTGTTCGCTTTATCGCTTGACCTCATTATAATGTCTGAACGGTTTCTAAATCGTTTTGTTATAAAATATTCAGGGTGAATGTCCTTGGTGTGTTAGTACCTTGGTGGAATGTAAACCCGTGAAATTTCTAATTTTATTAAATCTTTAAGTCTTGATATAATCGACGTATCTTGAAATATCTTGTATATTCCAGATATAATAGTAAAAATGGAAATCTTCGAATCTTTGAATTCCGACAACTTTTACATTCTTTTATTTGCATAGTATAACGACAATACAATCTCGAAACTTCGGTTCTCCAACACGTATATAGTGTGGTCTGAAAAGTTTTCCCCTTAATCAACAAAAGTACTATTCATCAAGGTCTTTTATCATAATAATAATAATAAAAATTTAGGGTTTTTAATAAGTACAAAATTTCGGGTTATTACAGTCTCCCCTCCTTAAAAGGATTCCGTCCCGGAATCTAAGAAAATAGTTGAGGGTACTTTTCTATCATAACAATCTGTTGTCTCTTCAATCTTCTGGTCCTTTCACAACACTCTTACTAGAGCTACAGTTTTGTTTCTCAACGCATTTTCATTCTGGTATGTAATTCCTACCGGTGGTTCTATATATGACCCTTCTGCTCTTACTTCTATACGTTCATATTTGGTCGCATTCCTTGTATCTACGTTGATCCTTCGTACCATAAACACGTGAAATATGTTATGGACACGTTTCGAATACGGAGATGACATCATTTTCTTCTTTGTTCGTTGAACTAGCACGATTCCCGATATCCTTCTCTTCGTGATAAGCTCCATGGGATGGAATCCCTATGTTCGCACGATAACTACCTTTTATGAGAACCCTATCAGTGATAAGTGATCACTCCCTTGAAATCCGACGCACGACACGTACCATAACTTCATTTGTCTAGATAGTTCGTTTGCTCTGTCTGTTGGTCCACGGGTCGTAAGCGGTGCTCATGTTTGATCTCGTCGTCACATTTTTGAAAGCTCCTCCAGCATCTGTAATTCAATCTTCAGTCTCTATATGACATAATCATTACAGGGAATCCACGCGCATCCCTAAACTAATCGTCATTGCTTGAATCGTTCTTTGATAATTCTACTATGAACTTCATTGTCATAACTCATATTCTCATTCAGGAATCTCTACGGGTCGTAATGGTCTACTAGATTTCTGTTGTCCTGCTTTCATTTTCTACGTGTCAAACATTTACTTAACAACTGCCAATATCACTTCTCAAATTCGGCCACCAATAATATTTCCTTAAATTTCCATTCATCATTGTACCCTCGGGTGAATATGATACTTATACTATGGTCTTATTGCAAGATCTCATCATTTAATTCTTAAATATTGGGTATCCGCACTCTGTGAACATATTCTCGCATTCCTTTCTCATCTCTCATACTCTTTTACTCTTCCTTGTCCTTAAACCATTTTCCCTTTCTAATATTCTTCCCTTAATGTAATTTTATCTTTTCAATCAATTCTGACTGAATCCTAATTCCAATTAATTTCTCTCGTTCTTTTTATGAAAATAATCACTTGAAGCTCCTTCCTTCCCAATCCTTATATCAATTGTTCAAAAAAAATATAGCATATTTAATCTATCTTTACTACTTATAGTATCAGCCACCATATTGGCCTTTCCTGGTGATAATAGATTCCACAATCATGATTCTAGACCGGTTCTAACCATGTTCTATGCCTCATATTTAGCTTCCTCCGTTTGAGGATATACCTAAGGCTCTCGCGGTCTGAAAAAAAAATTCACACTTTTCTTCGTAATTAAAGTCTCCAAATTCTCAGTGCGAACATAATCGCAGCTAACTCCAAGTCAGGTGTAGGATATCTTATCTCATACTTCTTAAGTTGCTTAGACGCATAACTATAATTGAATAAGTCCCCTCTATCATCAGGTATATCTAACAACGGGGTCGTTACTAACTTCTACTTCAATCCTTTAAACTCTATTCATTAAGTCCATGAGTATATTGGAATATCGTCTATGAATACAATAATCAAATTTTCCAGAAATATCCTCTAAATCAATAAAGGTTGCTGGCGCGTGCCAACCCTTACATCTCCAAAAACTCATATTGTACATATTGGGTGCAAAATGCCATCTTTGGCACATCATCATGGTTATTCTTAAGTTGGTGAGACTATATCCTAAAATCTATCTTTTGAAAAATAATTTACATCCTTTAATCGAGTAGCTAATTCTTTCATCTCAATAGTAGCAATGGATATGGGTCTTGAATACTGACGCAAACCTTGGCAATAGATCAACGGTAAGTTCCATACCTCAACCAGGTGGTAGTTCCTGGTGATCGTAAAAATATGTCAATGAATTCAGTTAATACTGGGGTGTCCTTTATATTTGGTATCCCCTTATTCGTATCGATTTGCATGTGCTCAATAAGTTTCACATTTTTGTCGCAACAATCTCTTTGTTTGTACTAACATAATAAACTTTGTAGCTCACTTCCGTCCTTAAAGGACAACTCCCCCTTACTGGGCAATCCACATTTTACCTTCTTATATCCTCAATTAATTTGTACATCGTATTTGATCAATCAGTTTATTTCCAAAATTTCATCGGATCCTCCCTTTTTGAAGGAAAAAATAAATCAATGTATACTGCGGCCTTAAAACGTCAATTTTACATTGCAGGAAAACAAGGTTCACCAAGATAATTTCATAGTTTGCTAATTCTATTTCTATTTATAGGGTTCCATAAGATTTCCACATATGTGGCTCCCTCAATAGTCCTCAAACTCATGTTCCTCTATAATTCTTTCTTTCTCATTCGCTAAGCTTCATTTTTCTATCATAGTCATTTCTTAATCAACGTATCATCATTGGTTATTTCGAATACTACGTCATTCTGAATTCTCAACATACGGAACAACCTTAACAATTTCTGTAAACTTCGATTCGTAATTTGTCGCACTCGTCTGCTTGGGTTTTAGTTCTAAAACTTCAACACTATTTATCTTCCCAAATACTTAGGACAATACTTTCATGGTACAAGGAACATTTTAAGCAACAGAAAGTTCATCGGAAAAAAAAACTTTGTAAGAAATGTCGTTGAGTGGGCGACCTTGTTAGGTCTTAATCAATTCATCCTTGGGAAATTTCATCATCACACTTCACTGCAAATAAAATGCGTTGTAAATTCACTGAATAAATTAAGTTGGGATTCGAACTAGTGAAGCAATAACTAGTCCATTTAAAGAAATATTAGCAACTAGCTAAACAAAATTAGCTAGCTTAATTTGTTTAGGACATAATATCTAGCTAGGACAATTAGCTAGATTTTCATCATAACGTTAAAATTTCAACTAGCTAGAACAATTAACTAGTCGTTCATAATGACATGTACAACTAGTCAGTTTCAACCTGCTAGTGTAAAATCTCAACATTGTAGCCACTAAAGAAAAAAAATTTGGGCTAAACATATAATGAGTTTGAAAGAAATAGTAAATAAGTTTGGGCTGAACAAGATAAATATAAACTTTGAATAAAATGTTCTTGGTATCGGAACAATCGATAGCCTCTCATCAAATATTCACATCAGTGAAACGGTGCACCCAAAGGGGTCTCCGTACATATACTTTATCAAATTCATTAATAGAATTGAATTCAGAATACCAATATTAAATGGATATCCTTTTGATGATTTGAACGTCTGATGTACAAATCTCATCTTATAATAGGAAGAAAAGAATTCACGAGGAATCTCTGAATAATAGATCATCCATGTTTTAACAAATAGTTGAATATTTATGAACTCAGCTGAGGGGTCCAAGTATGAAAGAAAGAATCGAATATCAATAATCATTGAAGAATATTCGTCAAACAGTTAAGGAAAGATCAATTTAATATTCCTTGAATGAACAGGATAGTTAGAGAAAATTATATAAATATTCTAGGAAAATTTTAAAGAATGTTAATGACTATTCTTTGAATAAAAGTTGTGTAAAAGCCGAAGGAGGTTAGCATCAACTACCTCCTGGTCGCCTCTCGAGTACGGATGATGTACCTCGAGACATGAACAAAAGACGTGTTTTCCAACCCTTAAGTCAACACAAAGGTTGATAATGAATAAAAGTGAAAGAACACATAGCAATACGAGTATCAAGTTTATCTTCAAAATATGACACAACGAACCCTTTATGAATCAGAAGTAGAAGCACAGTCAAAAGGTTCAGAACTTGCATTCATAGGAATTAAAATATAGATTCGGAAGGCTAGACAAATAATGATTTCCTTTTCTGGTCATCCTGGAGCACGAACAAGGCACTGCGGTAAGTAATGGTAACTTAAATACGCATACTCCACCTTAAAGGAAATAAGATGAGAAGAAGGAAAGAAACAAAAGAACTATTTAAGTTGTTGGTTACATCCCAAGTTGAAGTAGGAAGTAAAAAGGGTTACCTGACATAAACTATTCAAGGTAACACAGGACATGAAAAAAAATTAAATGGTGTAATGCACCAGCAACTAGATACCAAAATAAGTCAATGATCATCCGTAAGTTCTATCATCACCGGTACGGGGATGATCCCATCTCCTCACCTTCATAACATAGGATATTAACTAAATAGTCTCTCAAAATCATATCAAATTCATTTAATAGATTGGGGTTCGTAAACATATTCGTCATTCCCCTATAGCTATCCAAAATTTGTGCCTCACACGGCCGAGTCAATATGTCAACAAAAGATGGAGGTCTACTAGTTACCATATACGTAGTATCTAACAAGAGTTGTATCGAAAGAATCCAACTCCAAACGCACTGACCTCATTTCTGATAGGTTCTGGGATTGCCGTATCGCTCGTAGCGACCATACACAACCTTCATCAAAATCATGCCATCAGTTCACAACGGTCTTAATCTCTTCATTGAGCCATCTCGTCCTATGGTATGAAGTATACTCATATTGTCGTCTAGCGCGCTCGTCTTACGATAACGTTATCGTAATACATACACGCAAAAGCTTCCTCGAGGGCAACGAAATCCCCGATGGTGTAGTAGACACTATCTCTGGTGGAATCGTTGTTCGTGGGGTATTGAAACCTCATAGACAAAACAATGCCTTTAACTAGTCCAGGTATGCAAGTAACCTTAATCACGTAAGGAATTTTTAAACGTCTTGGTCCTCACACTTGCTGCCCCCTTGTGGGCAAATTCTGAAGGGCTAAGAGTAACAAAATTCGCACCAGTCAAATCAATCTATGGTATTGGCAATCCCGCATCTACCTCAACTATTCTTGAGACTCCGCTCTACGTCCTATATCAATGTCTTTGATAAATCATATACGATTCCAAGCTCTCTTCTCATCATTCTGATGACCTCTAAAGATTCCCTCGGTCCTACTATAAGACCTCAAGAAAACATCTCAATCTTAACTTACTTAATGGTTCTACATTTGGTAGCCCAATAACGAACTCTATATGAGCTCTTACATTATTATCTTACTTAGACATATCTCTTAACACTCTCGTCTCTAAGTACTATAACTTATTGCTTTGATACCATTTCTGTAACGCCCCCAGATCCGAGGTTTGGGATCCAGGTCGTCACCTCACCATCCAATCATATAATACATGTATTAACTCAATGATCCAATAAAACAACATCATAGACCCCAATATCTTACTCACACAAGTTATAGCCTTATAACAATATACAGTAACATTAGTGATTAGAAACCAAATGTACTATCCAGGATCTCACACTACTAACTACTACCTCTACATGGAATTATTACAACCCATATTGTAAACAAACTTACTAATGATAGCTGAACCTATCCAACTTACTCTTGTTTTATCCTTCCTGAACTGAACTATCTCGAGGGTGTATCTTCCACATTCCTCTCCTCGTAATGCTGGACGACTGACTATGGCCTCCTTTTACATAAAATGTATTTTTTAACAAAGCAAGAATGAGCGAAAGAATGTTCAACAAGTTAACTAGTCACTAATATAAAGTTCTTCCAATAATATAAAATAAGTATATAGTTTTCTATTGAAAGTATTCATACTTTGTATGAAGTTTAGAATACTACTATATGAACAAATTTAGTTCATAAATTTAGAAAGACACTACCAGTGACTTAGCACGGTTTTTAGAAATCAACAAGTACGCAGTTCTAGATACTGCTAGATGAACAAAAAAATACCGCTTGTCTTTCTTCAATGAGTAACCAGAATCATTTGTAAAGGAACAATCTTTAGTTCTTATCAACACTATCGGTAATTCAGCCCCTTGACTTTCGTTACAGTGTTAATATCAATTTCCAAATTGGAAAGAAAGGGGCTTATCCAAAACAGAAAACACGATATGAAGTGACGATGATCAGTCGCCACAACCATATCCACCGCGGGTCTTCTCTACTAGTAGAGGGGCAATTACTTCATTCATAAGTTACCCCGGGATGAAGGCTTCATTCACGATCATCCTGGATGGGAGCTCCATATGCACTCATCCTGGCGCATTCGGCCAATAATTGTTGATGGACCGCCTGGCTAACGGCCTCTTACACTCTCGGGATCGCCCGTCGACGATCTTGCCACCGCCAGAGTCCCCTTGTTTTATTTTCTTTCAAGAATCATTTTGAATAGAAAATCGAGTAGTTGAGGTCCGACCTCGGTCGACCATTTCCTTCTTGAAAACCACAATATCTGAGAAAAACGTGACCGGGGGTTTTCGCAAAAAGACCTTCAGCGAGAGAGTACACGAGTATAAAAGTTTCGAAGCATCTTGGATCGTTTTAAAATAATATTTCAAGTATTTTTGGAAGCGTTTAAAATGTTTGATAGATATTTAAATAATGTATTTAATCCAAGATAATTATTTTCGGAATCTTTTAGTAAATAAAGTTCATTAAATAATCGTAAGTACAGATACTATCTCCCGAAGAACCTTTCGGGTTTACATAGTTATAATACGTCAAAATAAAATACCGCTCCCCGGTCAACTCTACTTTTTGGACCAACGCGCTCTATTCCTGGAGCCGTCATCCGAATATTAAATATAACGTACCATTATCAGCAAAGTATGCTTTATCAAAACTTTAACATATAAAGTTCATAATATAAATCGAACAATTACACTTGATATCAAAACTGTAAACACAAATGATATATCATTGGTGTATGTGTTTGAGAAAGTAAATTTGCATAAACATGCTCCATATATTTTTATAAGGAAAACATAGGATTAGAAAACTTGTCACAATACTCTGATCAAAAGAGTGTATATATATTTGAATAAACAAGTATTAAGCATTTGAAAATATACATACTCTGAACAATAGAGTAATAGTTAGTTAAACTTGCCTGATGTCCAAGCTCTAACTGGATGTCATCTCTTCTAGTCCTGGAACCTCTACCAAGACAATACATAACCTTAATTAGTCACTTGATTGACAATTCACTTATTCTAAGTAAACTCCATTTTACCCGACTTTCACTCGCTCGGGTCTACTTAACTTACGATCTTCTATACCGTTTACTCATCATTTCTAATCTCGTTCTTCACACCAATACGTTATCTTAATAATCCTTAACAAGTTTCGTGTTTTAGTCGACTCGATGTTACCCTTTTAACTTAGCCAAAATGGATGGTCAAAGTAGTACCTCTAGAGTTGACTTTCCATAGAATCACTATTCCGCAACTCACACTCTAACATTTTTAGTAAATCAGAAAATTAATGATTAAATACCAAAACACTTCAAGGAGCTTCTTCCACTTCAAGGAGCTTCTTCAGTATTTTTAATATTTATTAAAAATATCTTGATTTGAAAACATAAGTCGAAATAGGTGAAATAAATTTTAAAAGCCGAGTCAACTACGGAGTTTTACTATTCGCGCTCATTTCACGAAAATGCTCATAACTCATTAACCGTTAACTCTATTGACGCGCCGCTTTCGCGTGCACGATCTAGAGAATGTCTAGAATATAATCCATTAAAAGTTTGGTTCTGGACAGAGGACCTATTTTCCCGAAATTACAAAACAGGGCAGTAGCTTCTCAGATGAATAGTGTCATTGCGCAACTTCAGTTCCGACATTTTTATAAAATCGAAAACTTATTGTTTTAACACGAAACCTTTTTGTTAATCTTTAGAAACCCTTCCTTAATCCTCAGCAAAAGTTTCAAATTAAATTACAAAGTTTAACTAGGTGAAAGTCGTCTCCAAAGTTGGAAACCCGAGAGGTCCGGGTGTCCTGCGCATGTCTCACTAATACCTCGATATCTCCTAGCTCGTTAATCGTAATGACACGATTCTTTCGCCAAAACAAACTAGAAACTGACCTCTACGTAACCATAGGCAGTGTTCATTTTTAACGGTGGGGGATTCTCTCCGATTCTTGATTCAAAACAGGGCTAAATACAAACGGGCATTACGACGGCTATAACTTAACGATTTCCATATTTTAAACTACGTCAAATCATTACCCAATCAAACCAATCATCAAACCAACTCATCAAATAAGTTATAAACCTCAAGAACAATAGTCAAAACCAACATCTACACAATCAACCATCAACACAACAACAATCATCCACCAAAACCAGCCATCCATCCTTATAACCATACTAACATAAACTAACTCAAAATTCATCACATAAATCAATTTATAACTAAGGGTTCAAAGAGTGTATACCTTCCTTGATGCCTCAAACATACTAACAATAGCTTACAATCCTTGCTTGAGCCTTGAATTAAACTTAGAAGCCTTAAACTTACAAAAGAAAATCAAGAACACAAGTTAGTATTTTCGAAATCACTATTCATGCCTCAACTTTGATCCAATATTTTACCATGCTATACTACTTGGATAGCCATGAAATTTTGAACGTACCTTTCCTATGATGTGAGGAAGCTATGGTTCAAATTTGGCTATTTTAGGATGAGAAAATCTCAAGTTATGAATTTGTTTATCTTCTCCTTTCTTGCTGGGCAGAATGTTAAAGAAATGGGGTGGGGGAGAGTTTCTTGATATTTTCTTGGTTGGTTGTGATAAGTATGAAGTATCATGTGGTTAAAAGCTTGGTGTGTTGGTACCTTGGTGGAATGTATACCCGTGAAATTTCTAATTTTATTAAATTTCTAAGTCTTGATATAATCGACGTATCTTGCAATATCTTGTATATTCCAGATAAAATAGTAAAAATGGAAATCTTCGAATCTTTGAATTCCGACAACTTTTACAATCTTTTATTTGCATAGTATAACAAAAAATACAATCTCGAAACTTCGGTTCTCCAACACCTATATAGTGTGATCTGAAAAGTTTTCCCCTTAATTAACAAAAGTACTATTCATCAAGGTCTTTTATCATAATAATAAAAAAAATTAGGGTTTTTAATAAGTACAAAATTTCGGGTTATTACACATATGTTTGTATACTTATCAGGATAATGTTCCGCTCAAAATCTAATATGGAGTTATGGTTAGGTGTTGGAACATTATTCATTCCATTGTTGATGGTCAAGTAGCTTCCATGTGTTATTTGTACCTCGTTCCCAAAATGCTCGGCACAAAAACACTATATATATGTTGTGTAATTCATAGTTGAAGTATTTTCAAATGAAAAGAATATGAATTTTAATGGTTTAACATCACAAGATAAATAAACATGCCTCTTTATTCATCATTAAGGTATTTTCAAGCCGAGTTGTAGCAAATGAACTACCACTATTTGGATCTTGTTGCATATGTCCAATCTACTCCACAATTAAAAAATAAATTTAAGGGTTAGGTAATAGCAAAAGAAATTTCAAAAGTAATGAAGCGTCTTATCTATTATAGACATGCTTGTTCATTATTTGTAAACTGATGTGTACAAAATGAAGTCCTAAAGTTTTGATTAGGTTGCCCATTTTCCACCTATATAAAATCAAGGAATGCATTAATAATAGTTGGTGAAAAAAATATAAATAAGAAAAATTGGGATTAACATATATGGTTGCAATTTGTGAAACGTATTTTAGCATGAGAATAGTGGAGAATGTATGTTTTGCACTTTCTTACTAGTGTAAGACATTTCTCAATGCTAAATTTGCTGTTAGATAAATCACTGCCCTAAATATATACATATATTCAAGCTATAGATATACATACTTCATTTTACCTGAACTCCGCTGAAGTTGTTCACATTGAAGATAATAGTGTTGCCTTATCCTTCCAAATTAAGTGGTTGTTAATAAATGAAGTTGTTATGAATCGATTCAGTACTAGTACCAGAAGAGCTAATAAGATTTGTTGAGGTGAACAAATGATTAACATTTCCACGTCCAAACAATCCTCCATTAGTAAAATTGTTGCTTTGTTGTTACACAAGAGTATTGTGGTTATAGTGACCCATTTGATTAGTCTCGTAGTTCAAATTCTGACTATGATTGTTATAAGTTGTGCTACTCCAGACACTATTTCCCATGTTTAAATTACCACCAGTTGGGAAAGTAGAATTTCCAAGTTCTTGTGATGCCACATCTATGAAAGATGTACAATTAGGTGATGTGGGTCCTGCATTCACTCTCGTGCTTGAAAAAGATTTTGTACAAGTGAAACACATATGTAACTAATATCTGAAAAACAAGAAGTATGATACATTGTATTAGGTCTTGGTTTTATTTGTAATATACAAATTGCTCACCATCTTTGTTGAAAGGCGATAAGGGTAAGGATGGTGGAATTGGGGCTGCTTGTTTACCAGTTCTTCGTTCTTCTCTAAGTTGATTGATTAAAAAAATGTCAAGATTTCCACCTAACAAACTTGAGTAATAACTATGATATCGTTGTAGTATTTCGAAGACTTAAAACTAATCTTGCCATCGAAAACGCGATTCACGAACTTTCGATATTTCTGCATGATAAATGTTATCACCACAATAATCAATATTAATGAAGATAAATATATTATTTACACTTATGAAAGTTATTTTACAGAAATTATTTACATGTATGACTTTGCTTTTAGAACTTAAACTATCACCACATCATATGATTTAGTTTTATGTGTTAACTAAATGAAAATTTTCACTATACTTAAAAAATAATTACTATTTCTAAATAAGCATAGACGATATTAAATGACATATTCGACGAACTTGCAAGTGGCTGCCCACTTGTTCTCGGGTGATTGTAGGTTCATTCAGTACTTCCAATATAGTTTTGGGAATAACATCTACATAAAAATAATATGTCAACGATCACATATATAGTTAACTAAATGGTTGAATATGAAATATGGATAGTTAATTGTATGTGAAATAGGTATGTCATATGTAGCTTACTATGATAACCAAAGATCAAAAGAGCTTCCACGAATCGAGTATGAAGCCTTGGCGTCCAAACAATATCCCTAGTCCCCTCTGTGTGAAAACAAATAATTCATAATCATCATTATTACCATCATCATAACGTCTATACATATCTATTAAACATTAATTAAAGGTTTCTTACTCGTTGATTTGTCATCGGAATTTTCAGTTATAAAAGATGAGGCTGGTACATTTGCTGGAGATCTTCAAACAATTTTATTATTCATCTTGAGGTTAATCGTCCTCATTTCACATAAATGCCACATGTCTCTAACATCATCGACAATTATAGGCTTTATCAAGAAGGTATCGGCCCCATTTTTGAGTCCATCGCATATTTGATTGTTATTCAATTCCTCCAACATTACTACTCATCGTCACAAGTTTAATGTCTATTAGTAATGCATAACTAAAATTTCATTATATTATATGAATCCATGTTCTTAAAGTAACCAATAAAGTGGAAAATAATTTATTTTCATTGTTATCAAGTACATGACATCATTAAAATATTCTGAATAAAATAGAAAACGACTATCAATATATTGAGAGGCAAAATAAATTTAGAAACTTACATACTACGGGAGTTTTACACTCTTGAGTGATGTGTTTCAAAAGTTCAAACCCATTTATTTCCGGCATGTGAATATCCATCATAACAAGATCGAATGATTTTCGCTCCAGTAAGCACATAGCGTCAAAGGCATGACAAACTGTAGTCACTGAAATAATGAATTAAAGAATTATTAGTATATATACAAAGTAAATAAATACTTATCTCGCACATACAATCAAAGAAGACAAATTAATTAATACCATTAAATTCAAGAATTAACGAATCACATTTGAATTTAGGTAAAAGACAATCAAGTAACATTAATTGAATAAATACCGAGAATAAATTTGTCGCTTTAATTTGTACTTAGTTATAATTTTTTATTGAAATACGACAAAAATGACATGTTTCTTATAACTTATAATTTCGTATATTTACACATACACGACAAAAATATCAATCTATTTATTAAAATACGACAAATGAATTTCACTTTCATATATATAAATATATTTTCATTCTTCATATTTCTATAATCAGTAACTACTCCGAAAAATAATGATGAAATTTTAAATTTTCATGACTACTATATGCTTCCTTAGTAATGATTGAACACGCTAGTCATAGATCTAAATTGAAAATAGTAATGATTTGATCAACAACTTATGTAACATTAAATTGTTAAAAAATTTCTTAAATTAAATTTAGTGCATCCACACATATGTATCATATGATTTGGAACTGGTCTGGTTCACAAATGAATAACACTTGATCAATTCTTCTATGTCTTCAATTCAATGCTGCTGATTAGTCCTTTGTCGTTCTGGTTGCTTCAAATAAATCACTGGAATCCTGTGGTACTAACCCTAAATCATTCACATACTTCTGTAGTCTTGTTTCTTTAACTATCACTGATGCTTGAACATTTTCATGAACTTCTTTCCGTGACCTGTTTACGGACTTCAAGAATACATACCGTATTTTGATTTTTTGAGTTTACCTTTTCTTCTTTGATTCTGGATTCCTGTGCTTCTGTTAAAATTATTGTCTGTCTTGTCCTTTGTTGAGTTGTAGTTATCTCTGTTACATCTTATGTTACATTATGCTTTACAATCTCCCCCTATTTGATTGTATAGAGTTCGACAAGCAAATACCTCGAGGATAACTCAACTAACTAAGGAAACATGAAACTAATTAAAGTAAGACAGCTTAATAATATTAAATGCATTCTGGATAAGATATATATATACATTTCCAGATTTCAAATTCAAAAAACATTTTATACAATGAAGTTGCTCCTCTAGTCTGAGCTGATAGTTCTTTTGTTCTTTGCTTCACGTCTTCAGTCCATCTCAATCTCACCTTCTTCAATCATTGGATCGGAGTTAGCAGCTTGATAATCAATCACGGATGGATAGTGCAGTGGTTCTCCAGGTTTAAGGATTGCTCCTTTGATGTGTCTTCCAATGTATTCAACCTCTTGTCCCACTCCAGCCCACAACCATGCAATGTTAACATCCTTCTTGTTTAGCTTTGGCATGTTTGGTAGTCTGGGACACACTTCCAATCCTTTCTCCACTCTCTTCCTATAGTAAGGAACATTCTCCATTAGAAATCTTCTCAGAGTGTCTGCTGCTTTGTCCTTCTCCGTTGATGTGAATCCAGTGGATCTAAGATACTTCTCCACTGATATGAGATAGTTATTTGGATAATCTTTCAGCTTGTCCTCAGTCAAATAACAGATTCTAACCATTGGAGGGTCTTCAGTAATCTCTGGACTGACCTTCATCAAGATTTCTTTAACATGCTCACGGAGCAGTTCATTTAGTCTTGTAGTTCTTTGTATCTTGATGAGCATCACCTACAGTTCCGTGTATGTTCTCTGTTCAAAAAACTTAGTAGAAATCACAAATGTACCTTTCTCAAGAAAATTGATCATTATGTTCCAGGCACCATTTGCTTTAACCCCAGCTTTCAAAAAGATCACAAAATTTCTCAATGCAGTGAAGTAAGTCTGATCTTCAAGATTTGCACTTCTGATATTCTGAATGATAACTTCCACCTCCGCATTGTCGTTGACTTCTAATCCGTCTTCAACTCCACAGAAAGTTTTATAAGCCATCTCCCAGTCAATACCTTATTTCTTTGCCAAATCCATCATCTTCTTCTTCCTTACTTCAACATACACCTTGAATCTTTTAAGCTTCTCATTCCTTAGAACTGCTTGATGAGTTTCCCTCTCAGCTTGCCTGACATCTCTTTATGCTCTTTCATCTTTCAATATCTCCAAGGCAGCTTCCTGTTCCAGTGACAGAGGATTTGCTTCTTCCATAATATCATCCAAGATAGGAAATTCTATAGGCTCTGGATAATATGGTTCATGTTCTTCTTGTTGTTGCTCATGCATCTCAAATCCCTCTTCACTTTCTTCTGCTTCTGCTTCCATATCTTCAATCCAGTACTGTCTAACTGGAATAGTTTCATTGGTTTCCCATCTTCCCCATCCATTTGTCTCCCATCCTTTATTCTCCCCCTTAGTTGAGGAATCCTCGATGAAGTTGTCCTCAGCATAAAAGGTTGTAGCAGGATCAGGTTGTTGATTTGAAGGTCCGGGTTGTTGGTTCCTCAACATATTCCATATCGACTGCACTCTGTCACTTTGGTTCTCCGTGAATTCAGCAATTTCCTTATTCATTTCATGCATAGAAGCCAGCTTCAGGTCAATGTCATCCAGTCTCACTTTGGTAGTCTTTTCAATTCTATCCAATCTCTGGTTAAGCTTAGACTCCACTCTTGACAGGGTGTTCATTGCATCTTTTACCCTAGCTTGACCATCCCGGATAACCAGAACGTCTTCTTTCAAAGCTTCTTGTCCTTGTTGCAGAGCATTTACTTCATTCATGAATCCATCCTTCAGCTCTTTGACATCTGTTCTCAAGTCGACCAGTTCCTCCATTGCTTCCTTCTTCAAAGAGTCCACTGCTTGTTTTGTACCTATAATAGTGCCAGATGCACTGCCTAAGACCCTGTAAGTTCTTCTAGAATCAGCTGCAGCCAAGTCAACCTTCTCTTGAATAGTCAGTAAAGAAGCATTGGCTTGACCGGAGGAGATCCATTGGTCAAAGGAAGATCTCAGTGGAACCTTGAATAATGGATTTCCTTGTTTATCATGAACCGTCATCTCCTTGAGAGTGGATTGAACATGTATCTCTCTTTCAGTAGGTAGTAGCAAATCATCAATGTTTGGTAGGGTTAGGGTGTCACTCCTCACATTTGGCTCTGGGTGTGCACTCAACGTTTCTGTTGGTTTTTCACTCATTTTTCCTTTCCCACTCAGGCCAGGTGTATGTGTTTGGGTTTCACTCATTCCCTTATTGCTTTTTGTACCTGCATCATAAAACAATGTAGCCATCCTTAAGGAGGTCACCGGTGGTGCAATGGGGCTTCGCAAGTCCCCGTCCTTGGTTAAACCAAGTTGTTGATCATCCTTAGATGATGTATCCTTTGTAGGATCTAGAGTTTGAATCTCTGGGAGGCTAGAATCAGGTTCTATTAACAGCAGAGATCCTGAAACTCCCTCTAAAGTCTGTGAAGACTTTTCCTCAGTTAACTCCTCAATTGAAATTGATTCATTGTCACCGAGTTGTCGATCTGCACCTACGTCAGACCCTTTACCCGCAGGATCCAGATATGTTCCATCTGGGGAGTTAGATAATGACCCTTGTAATTGTGCATTTAGGTCAAAACCTTCTCTCGACGTCTGTGAAGACTCTTGGTTCTTAGAACCTTCAACCAGTGAACCTGACCGTAATATGGTCGGAACACTAGTTGCTTCCGTCAATTCCTCCTCATTTGATTGAGCTATTGGTTCAGATATTGCTTTGGTTAGTGTAGCCCAATCAGCATCAGAAAAATCAATAAAGGGTGATTTGGATGATTGAAATGAAGATTCAACAGTTGCCTCGTTTTCTATTCTTCTTCTTTTAGAGGAAGGCAGAGCTGTTGTTGAATGGTGTATCTCCTTATGTGGTGCTGCTATGGCACTATCTCCCTCTACACTCAAGGATGTCTGAATCTTAGGTATAGTAGGGGAAGGAGGTTCGTTTATGTTTTCATTTGGCTCGTCCAAAGGCTCTATGACCGTGGTTAGAGATTGTGGGTTTGCAATCTCTTGGTCAGGAATGGCCACCGAGGGCTCTGGATCAACATCCATAGGTTGAGGTTGTGGGGCCACAACAGGTTCAGGAATATTACCTTCGTTTACCTGTTCCCCTGGGGGTAGAAGTGGTAGGGGTACCGTTCTCAGATAATCAGTTAGAACAGTAGGCACCCCAGGAAGATGATTCTTCTTTATCAGAGCTGTTATTGCATTGCTCTTCATCTTCATGCACTCCATTGTATCCTCACCTTCAAAGGTCTCTCGCTCTTCATCTGTTAACACATCATTAAGAATTAGCTGTAGGAACCTTGGATAGAAACAAAGCACATCATCTATGCCTGTTCTTTCATCCAGTGGTCCCATGCACAGAATAATCTGATCAATCACAAGCTTTCCAATGTTTATATGCCTATTGTTAGCAATGGCAAATCCTATTTTCTGAAGAAACAGTGGAATGCCATGCAGATTTGTAAGCTTAGCAGTAAACACATGGATTAAGGTGTGAAAGAAGAAATTCCATGGCTTGGTCAGGTAATACTTTAAGAACTCTCCCACAAAGAAGTTTGGTTGTTGACTTCTAATGAGAGTGAAGAAAGCATGTATTTCCTCAGTATTGGGATCAGGAACAAGGTTTTCTGTTGGAAAATGTAAAACCCTATTAACGTCATGTTCCGTCACCCTTATTGTTCTGCCCCCTGGCACAACAAAACTGAAGGCACTTACATTATTCTCTGATGTGTCAGTGGCTGTAGTGTACAGAGCAGTCAATTGATCAATGCAAAGGACCGCCGGAGTACTCAGTGCATATGCCACTAAAGAACGTGTGTTCAGAAATTGTGCCCATGCACGAAACTGTAAGTTCGCAATGGATTGCACATTCTGAAATGAGACATGATTAGTCTTAGTTATGATAAATTCTCCGGCCATTATTTTTCAAATTTCCAGAAAATTCAATTTAAACCAAAACTAATTTTTAATTAATTATTTCTAATTAATCAAACTTGTAACAAAATAACCCTTTTATCCGAACTAAACACCTTAACCAAAAACAAATTCCTAAACTTAGAACTCTTAATATAAATTGATAATTTTCAAGTTAAATTAAACTTTAAGAAACCTATTGATTAATCAACAGAGTATCCAATTGGTTTCGAATTATCAAAGTATTCCAAGTTCAACTGTTTCTCTCTCTCTCGATGGTTTTGTCTTCAAACCAATTAAAAACTCAACTGAACACAAATACATAGTGATTTCACGGTTAAAATGAAGTGACTGCGGTAACAATGGATTGTTGAAGGTAAAAATCAGTAACAAGATCAAGAAACTATCGAGTTCTTTCTTTGTTCTTAGCAGTGTATTATATGTAAGTATATATATAAATCCTTAGATCTGTAAAATGAAGAAAAAAAACGTCCAAGGGCCACATTTATACTGACTAATCTACATGGGTATTTTTGTAACTTACTGTTCGATGGTTTTTAATTTGTACTGTCGCTAGTTTTATTCTAGGGGCAAAAAGGTCAAAAACACTTCGATAGTTTTTGAAAAACTATCGGAGTGTTTAAAATCAAGAATTTAAAATGACCTCAAGAAAAACTATCGAAAGCTTTTTGCTTTTAAAACCAAACAACTATCGAACATATTTTTGGAAAACTATCGAGAATGTTAATTATTGAATGAATTAAATTCCTTCGATATTTTTTCAAATTAATTTCAAAAACTATCGAAAGGTGTTTTCGATGGTTTTTCTTTTTCCTTTCAAAAACTATCAAAATAGACTTCGATGGTTTTCTTCTAGTACTTAGAAAAACTATCGAATTTTCTAAATTCGATGGTTTTTGCTTCTCATTCAATTTTTAAAACCTGTTCTTGTTTTAAAAATCAAACTTTTTGTTTTTCTGTCAACTTTTAATTTGAATAAACTTTTTCAAATTTAACAAAATCAATGTTAACAGAAAATTCACAATTTTCTTAGAATAAAATCGACTAAATATCATCAAATGATATTAACCAATTAAAATCCAATAAATTATGCTGCATTAATCTACAATGTTTAAAACAAAGTAAATTAATTCGAATTAAATAGATGCTTAAATATTTAGAACAAATATTAGCACCTAAATAATTTTAGAATTAAAAACCAATTAAATGCCAGAAGATATATCATCCATAATTATGACATAAAATTAGTACAATAATCCTAACTATGAGAATTGCTCTAGAAAATAAATTCACGAGTCCTAAGGATATGAAAATTCTTAAACTCATGTATTCACTAGGACTATCTTGCAGTTACTGACTTCTAATCAAAATCAATTAGAAAGATTTAACATCCCAAGTTCACCAACCAACTTAGAAAAAGTGGATTCATCAAGCGGTTTAGTGAAGATGTCTGCACTTTGTTCCTCTGTGGGTACAAAGTGTAACTCCACAGTTCCATTCATGACATGCTCTCGGATAAAATGATACCTGATGTCGAGTGTTGTACTGGGTTGTTGGAGATTGCTATGGCATTTGTGTTGTCACAAAATATTGGAATCTTTGTCAACAAAAGCCCATAGTCACGAAGTAGGTTTCTCATCCACAAGATCTGAGCACAACAGCTACCAGCAGCAATGTATTCAGCCTCAGCTGTTGATGTGGACACTGAGTGTTGCTTCTTGCTGTACCAAGAAACTAACCTTCTTCCAAGAAACTGACAGCTTCCTGAAGTACTCTTCCGATCAATCTTACAACCTGCAAAATCTGAGTCTGTATATCCAATAAGATCAAATCCTGTATCTTTAGGGTACCAAATTCCAAGATTTGGGGTTCCCTTAAGATATCTAAATATTCGCTTAACAGCTATTAGAAGAGATTCCTTAGGATCAGACTGAAACCTAGCACACAAGCATGTTGCAAACATTATATCTGGTCTACTTGCAGTGAGATATAGTAAGGAACCTATCATACCTCTGTAGCATGTGATGTCAACCTTCTTACCAGTTTCATCCTTATCAAGCTTAGTGGCAGTTGACATTGGAGTCTTTGCTGTGGATGAGTCTTCCATTTGATACTTCTTCAGAAGATCTTTAATGTACTTGGACTGGCAAATGAATATTCCATCTAACCTTTGATACACTTGCAGTCCAAGAAAGAATGACAATTCACCCATCATGCTCATTTCATATTGACTCTGCATTAACTTAGCAAATCTCTTGCATAGATCATCATTAGTAGAACCAAATATTATGTCATCAACATATACTTGCACCAATATCTAATCATTTTTGTGCTGTTTGTAAAAGAGAGTTTTGTCTACGACACCTCTTGTAAAGTTATTTTCAAGTAAAAATTCAGAGAGAGTGTCATACCATGTCCTTGGAGCTTGTTTGAGTCCATAGAGAGCTTTGAATAGAAAGTACACAAAGTCTGCCAGTTTTGAATCCTCAAACCCTGGAGGTTGTTCCACATACACTTCTTCTTCTAACTCCCCGTTCAGAAAAGCACTTTTCACATCCATTTGATATACCTTGTAATTGGAATGTGCTGCGAATGCCAGAAACATTCTGATGGCCTCAAGTTTTGCTACTGGTGCATAGGTTTCATCATAATCTATACCCTCTTCTTGAGAGTAACTTTTAGCAACCAGTCTGGCTTTGTTTCTCGTTACAATGTCATCTTCATCCAACTTATTTCTGAATACCCATCTTGTTCCAATAACAGATTTTCCTTTAGGCCTGGGTACCAGTTTCCAAACTTTCTGCCTTTCAAACTGATTGAGTTCATCTTGCATTGCAATCACCCAATCTGGATCATCTAGGGCATCTTCAACTTTCTTAGGTTCTGTTTCTGAAAGAAACCCAGAAAAGTGACATTCATTTTGTGATGTCCTCCTAGTTCTCACTCCTGTGTCCGGATCACCAATGATCAAGTGAAAGGGATGATCTCTATTCCATACCCTTTGTCTTGGCAGATGCGATCTTGATGATTCTCCTTGTTCAAAATGTTGTGGAGTGTGACTAGTTGATCCTTCTCCTGCTCCCCCTGAGTTGTTGACAGTATGATCTGTTGACCCTGTTGATTGACTAGTGGATCCAGTAGTGGTTTGAGTATTTCTACCACTATCACCACTTGGTCCAGAATCATTATCATTATTATTAATAACTGTAACAACTTCAGGTTCTTCTTCAATGTCAGAGAGATCTCCTGATAGATTTTCAAATACCAAGGATTCAGAGTTCTCTCTAGTTTGCAGGCCTGGTCTTTTGGTGTCATCAAATGTTACATTCAGGCTTTCCAATACCTTCTTATCTTCAATAACATACACCCTGTAAGCCTTAGATTCCAGAGAATAGCCTATAAAAATGCCTTCATCTGCTTTGGCATCAAACTTGCCTAGATGTTCTCCATCTTTAAGTACAAAGCACTTTGTACCAAACACATGAAAATACTTCAGTGTTGGTTTCTTGTTGGCCATTAACTCATAAGGAGTATTTTCATGATCTTTGTTGATCAGGGTTCGATTCTGAGTGTAGCAAGCTGTATTCACTACTTCAGCCCAAAAGTAAGTGGGAAGTTTTGATTCATTTAACATAGTCCTTGCTGCTTCAACCAAGGTCATGTTCTCCCTTTCCACTACTCCATTCTGTTGAGGAGTTCTTGGTGCTGAATACTGTCTTGATATTCCTTTCTCTGAGCAGAAATCATTAAGAACTGCATTCTTGAATTCAGTTCCATTGTCTGATCTGATTGTCCGCACAGGTAGCTTAGCTTCCAATTCTATCTTCTTGATGTGATCAATGATAAGTTGTGTTGCTTCATCCTTTGAATGTAAGAATAACACCCACGTGTACTTGGAGTAGCCATCCACCATCACTAATGCATATTTTTTTCTTGAAAGTGACATAACATTGACTGGACCAAATAAATCCATATGAATCAGCAGAAGAGGTTCAACAATGCTTGTCATTTCTTTGCTTCTGTGTGATGCCTTCTTAGACTTCCCTTTTTCACATGCTTCACATAGTCCCTCCTGATAAAATTCCATCAAGGGCAACCCTCTCACCAACTCTCTCTTTACCAAAGAGTTCATAGTTTTGAAGTTCAAGTGTGAGAGATTCTTGTGCCATAGCCAACTTTGTTCTGAAGAAGCCTTACTGTAGAAACATGTAACTTCTCCTTCACTGGTAGAACTTAAGTCAGCAATGAACAAATTTCCTTTTCTTACTCCCAGTAGAGCAAGCTTCTCATCCTTCCTGTTTGTGATCAAGCACTTGTCCTTTCTGAAATCCACATTGTATCCTTTGTCACAGAATTGACTGATACTTAAAAGATTGTGCTTCAATCATTCAACAAGAGAGATGTTCTCAATGATGACATTCCCAATTTTCAATTTACCATATCCCGTAGTGAATCCTTTGTTGTCATCTCCAAAGGTTACAATCGGGCCGGTCTTCTTAACCACCTCTGTAAGTAGGGACTCTTCACCTGTCATGTGTCTAGAACAACCACTATCCAGAATCCACACAACCTTTGAGCTTTTAACCTTACCCTGCAATTACAGATTGATTAAGCGGACTTTGGTACCCAAAATTGTTTGGGTCCTGAAGGTTTAGATACTTTAACAGGAGTAACATTCAATTTTGTCTTACCCTGTTTGATATTCAAATTATCTGTGGATTCAACATTATCAGTGCTATTGCTACCAGATGCATTCATCAACTTAAAATAAGCATGCATGATGTTGTATGTGCATAGCCAACACTCTTTCTTTCCACAGGGTTTATGAAGATCAGGCATGTCAGACATGTTATGCATTGCAGAAGTATCAGCAGTTTCTACTTTAACCTTTTTACATGCATGTGTAAGGTGTCCAGTAGAATTACAAATAGTGCACGACTTCCTAGATGCAATGGGAGAAGAAGAAACAATATTCTGATTAACAACATCTTTCCCATTCCTGTTCTTTTTAGCCTTGATAACCTTATTGCCTATATCAGTTTTAGGTAATTCAGTTTTTACTGACTTCCTAGGCAACTTAGTCTTAACCTCTTTTACCTTCAACATATCCTCTTCAAGCAATTCCTGTCTTATGATTAGATCATCCTCATTGAAAAGTGGTGGAAACGGCTTAACAAAAACTGGACAATCAACATTCTTAAGAACATGTGGAGTATTCCTTTTGACAGCTGGAGGTGTCACAGGGAATTCCACTATCTTCTTTCCAGTTTTCTTGGTGTAGTCAAATCCTATAGCAGTTTTATTCCCTAAGGACTGAGTATCAATTATTTCCTTAGCAATTAGGGTGGAGTTCTTATATGCATTCAGTTTCAAATCTAAATCTGAAATCTGCTTCCTGAGGATTGTCTCTATCTCAGCATTACACTTGACCTTGTTCTCTAAGTACTCGTTTTTCTGTTTAAGATCTTCTATTGTGACAGCTACAAGCATTAGTTCTTCATTCTTAGATTCTAGATTTTTAATCTTAAGAACTAACTTCGCATTTTCCATTTCTGATGCTAGCATGCTTGTGTGTACATTAAACAATTCTACACTAAGATCTTGCACAGTATTCTTGTACTCAGAATTAGACATGTCAATTGTTGTTAAGATAGGTACCTGAGATGATTGTGGTGATTCCTCTGAAGAGTCAGCCATTAGGGCAAGATTCACATACTCATCCTCTTCATCCGAATCAGTATCATCCCAACTTTTACCCTCAGCAATATAAGTTTTTCCTTTCTGCTTTCCAGATAAGGTTTCCAGTTGATGTTTCAGCTTAGCATTCTCTTTCTTCAACTCATCATAAGAATCTTTCTTCTCATAGACATCTTTCTTGTCTCTTGCTTGACGAGGCTTCCGACATTCAGTGGCGAAATGCCCTAACTCATTGTAGTTGTAGCATCTTGATTTGCTTCTATCAATCATGCCAGTCTTGTAGCCTCCCTTAAAGCCTGTGCCAAGTGAATACTTGCTCTTCTGGAATCTATTGGTTGAGCCCTTGAACTTGTACTTAGGGTTTCTCTTGAAACGAATGTGGCTAAACTTTGCAGCTAAGTACGCCATGGTTTTGTCTTCCATTTGCTCAAGCTCTTCTAGGGTGTAGTAATCACTTTCATCAACACCCAGATTCACAGAATCCATTTCAGCTTCTATAATCACCTTCTTTCCAGCTCTAGGGGTTTGAACCTGAATATCAGAAGTTGTTGGTTCATCCACTACAAGTGCTGCTGATCTCATAAGTGCATTGTGCTTGTTGTCCACTGTCCCTGGTCCGTAGATTATCACTCTTTGTTCTTGCTCCATCTCATAAGTCTTCAACTTGCCATAAATAATTTCCAATGGCATATTTGTGAAGTCAATTCTTTCCCTTATGGATGAGGACTTGTGTTCTACATGATGGGGTAGTTTCATCATGAACTTCATGTTTGTCTCTCTCAGAGGATAGGTCTTCCCTTTCATGGATAATTCATTCAGCAGTTTAGTATATTTCTCAAAGACTTGAGTTATACTTTCTCCAGGAAGTGACCTAAATGATTCATATTGAGAGGTCAGGATGTCCAATCTGTTTTCCTGCACGTCTTCAGTTCCTTCCATTATCAAGTTTATGGTATCCCACATATGTTTCCTGCTCACACAGTTCATCAACTGATAGCTCATTTCCTTGTCTGCGGAGTCTTCCAATATCAACATCAAACCTGTATCCAATCGAATCAGTTCTTTGTCTGTATCTGTGTACTCAGATAAATCCTTTGGGGTTGAGCCTTGAGGAATTCTGGTACCATCAGGAGCTGTAGATTCACTAACTGGTTTCATTAGTACAAACGGTCCGTTCTCTAATATGCCAATACATATACAACGGATTAGATGCCTTGATAAATAACAGCATCTTCATCTTCCACAAACCTAAATCATCTCTAGTGAAGGGGGGAACTTTAATACCAGCAGTTGTCTTTGGAGCACTCATGGTTTCTGAAAATTTCAAATTGTTTAAAATTCAAGAAATTCCAATTAAATGAAAAAATTTGAAAGTTAAAAAATTTGCTTCGAATTTTCAAGCTATGTTTGATTTTGGTCTCATTCACCGGATCTGATTTGTACGTCAATCAAGTAGCTCTGATACCAATTGTTAGGTCCAAAGTATCGTAGAAGGGGGGGGAGGTTGAATACGATACCTACAAATTCTTTATTTCGTTCGTGGATAAATCATTCAGTTCAACTACGAAATCAAAGGTACCAAATCAAAACAAGAGTCGGGGAATATATCGTTTTATAAATATAATCCGTGAGTACAATTCTAATCCGTAGATTAGCTTCAATGAGTTCTAGGTTATACACAATCAATACAATGATAGAATTCTGAGCAATATTAACTTCTATGATTTTCTCTGGCTCAATCTTCTTTCTTCGTAAATGATTCTGTGTTCTTCCTATTAACTGAAGAAAACACTTCTTCTCTCCTGTATTAATTGTAGACTTGAATTGAAAACCATCGAACCAAAAGTAAACAAATATTCTTGGCCGTTGGATCTTCATCAACCTGACAAACAAATCACTTCTTCACCTGCTCCTCAATTGAAAAACCATCGAAAGTTATACACTAATTTTCCATTCGATAGTTTTTTAATTAAAACTATCGAATAACAAATTAGTTTATAATGGTTTTCTGTTGATTTCTTTTTATCTCATTCGATGGTTTTCATTTATGAAAGACCATTGAACTCTTTTCTTTTGTCCTTGATCTATTAGAAAATCTTCTGAGTTTCAGGGTGTTTAGTTTTAGACTAAATCAATTTCTTCTGAGACGATAAAACAACTTGATCTTTTTAAGTGCCATCAACTGGTGCAACTGGTCTGGTTCACAGATGAATAACACTTGATCAATTCTTCTAGGTCTTCAATTCAATGCTGTTGTTTAGTCCTTTGTCGTTCTGGTTGCTTCAAATAAATCACTGGAATCCTGTGGTTCTAACCCTAAATCATTCACATACTTCTGTAGTCTTGTTTCTTTAACTGTCACTGAGGCTTGAACATTTTCATGAACTTCTTTCCGTGACCTGTTTACGGACTTCAAGAATACATACCGTATTTTGATTTTTTGAGTTTACCTTTTCTTCTTTGATTCTGGATTCATGTGCTTCTGTTAATATTATTGTCTGTCTTGTCCTTTGTTGAGTTGTAGTTATCTATGTTACATCTTATTTTACATTATGCTTTACACCATTACCCACAATCCCCTTAATACATGTTCTCGTTATTTCTAGTTGATATCGATGCTAATGAAACCTGTTATTTGGAGGCACCTTTTTAAAAATATCTTCTAGATTATCATTTATGTGACAAAATTCCAGTTTTACCACTCCATTTTTAATTGCCTCTATAGTGGATTGTTACTTGATTGCAATGTGTTTAGTTGTGTCAGGGCTAAGAGGATTTTGAGCACTTGTTGTCGCAATAAATGTTTGTGCTAGTTTCTTGTTTCTGTCCAATATCATCTTTGTAACCATATTGCTTAAGAAACAACATTTGATGCTACAACATACTCCGCTTTTACTGTTGAAAGTGCCACAAATATCTCCTTCTAGACCCGTGAATACACTGAACGAAAGGAACCAACATAGTGTTGTATCACAAACAATAGGGTGTAATTAATACTAGAATTTGAATATTTAATAGCTTTAATTATTGTTCTTACAATTTGAAATTGATTCGTCGTTGACGCCAAGGTATCTTTAGCAGGAAGAGAATCAAGACAATGTTACCTAGTTCTTAGAAAAGAGGGATAAGACCCTTTATATAGACACTTGGGATCTTAGACTTATGATATATTTAGAACTTTGGAGAAGGACTCACATCTTTAGAAATAATTCTAATGCATCCTTGTATAAAACAAGTTCCTTATTATCCTTTTTGGATAACCATTACATTTGAAATGATGGATTTGTCCAACTAATGTTTAGCATAATCAACAGAATCAGGGGTAGGATTTGGATATGAATTTTACAGTCACTTGGATATACACTCCGATTTCATCATTTCAATTAATTCTAGATGAAACTATGTCATCATTGTTGGATATATGTTGTACAATTAAAAAATCATAAATTATATATTGTTGAGAATATATTTAATTTAATTTTCAAAATTATTAAAAGATTAAATTTAATTATTTTTCAAACTAATAAAATTTAACCACGAATGATTCAATTGAAATGGAAGAGTAGAAGTAAATCTTAGTGCGCACGCGGACAGAAGTTGGGTGAACCCAATTATTAAAGCAGAGTATAGTCCACGGGCAGGAACACAGGTGACAGACATACAAAGCCCGCATTTTCTAGAAACAACTCAATGCTTCTACTCACAAAATAATAATTTTAAAATTATATGTTAAGCTAATTTAATTTGTAAAAAAAAAGAAATTATTTTCATAAACCAATAATAGTGAACAAAATATTTGTGGTGTATTAGCATAATTAAGACTATTAATGAAAAAGAACAACTCAGAATTGATACAATTTTGGAAATAAGTAATAAATAGCCTTGAAATATATTAAAAATTACTTCGGGTTTTAGATCAAAGTTTCAAAATTTTAACTGAAAATTATATATGCTGTACAATTAAAAAAAGCCTAAATTATTTATCATTGAAACGGATATATAACTTTTTTATAAATTTAATTTTCAAAATTATTAAAACATTAAGTTTTTTTATCAAAATTAATAAACTTTAAGTCAAATGATTGAATTGAAACGGGAGAGAGGGAGTAATTATTAAAGCAGAGTAAAGTCCACGTGTCAGGAAGACAAGTGACAGACAAACAAAGTATGGTCACCCGTATTTTCTAGAAACAACTCAATGCTTCTCTACTCAGAAAATAATAATTTTAAACAATACATCACCAAATTTGAACTGAAAACAAAAATCCCAGTTTGTAGAAGTTGATGAAGAAAGATGTACAGGTGGAAGAGCAGGTTTCATGAAGAAGAAGGAGATAGAGCAGATAAGCCGAGAAGATATGGTGTCACTGAAATGAGAGTTCCCAGTTATACTCTCTTCACTCAAAATCTGCTTCAAGTATGATCCATTTCTGAGTTTTATGCATATTGAAGCTTAGATGTATGTAGCTAGTTTTGATTGAGTTGTGTCTTGAATTAATAGTGCTGTGGGATTAGGATTCTTCTTTACTTTGTTTAAGTTTGCTCAAGTCTAAACATGGCTAACAAGTGATGAATTCATTATTTACAAGTATGACTCACTAAATTGACCAAACGGATTAAGTGATCCGAGAGTAAATTGTGCTTGTAAAGGATCCTTGAGGATTTGTAAAGCATCATTTCAGTTATCTGCACATATGTATATTAGCTCTCCTGCCTTGTGTATATTCTTACCTGATGTGATACAATTGCAAGTTTGTCATGTGCAATTTCACATTTCATCATTTCAGATGAAAACTAAGTTAGTGTATTTTTCTCTGAATATAGGGGGATGTCAAAATAAATAATTATTGTTATAATCTTTAGTGCCACTCTTAACGGTCATGTGTGCAACAAGATACTAACTAGTAAAAACAGGTTCTTGTGTTTCAGAAATTACAATAGTATTTTTTAATTTATAATATGCAACGGTATGCACTGGAAAGTATCCTGCTTAAGTCTTCAGTTTTCTTCTTCTACATTTGTTACGAAAAAGTTCCCTACTGGTATTTGTCATAGAGTTTTCCTTTCTTTTACAAAATGGTGTAAAAGAGAGATGCTTTGATTGTTCATCCGACATTGAATTCCATGATATCCAGGATACTTTTGAATCCATGGGACAATTTGTTGACGGACTGAAATTTACTGGAGGCTCTAACAGTATGATGCCAAAAAGCTTTATCAAGGATGTTACTGACATGGCTCACAAACACAATGTATACGTCTGCACTGGTGACTGGGCTGAACACCTGCTCCGTAAAGGTCCATCTGGTTTTAAAGAATACATAGAGGTGTGCCATTACTGAAAATAAATATACAGAGGTCTCTATAGTTATTATTTTGAAATCTTGCAAGAGAGTTACATATTTGTCTTTTTGTTCCTTTTCAATATCGTTTTCTCAGGAGTGTACGCAGATGGGATTTGATACAGTTGAGTTCAATATGGGTTCACTTGGATTTCCAGAAGAAACTCTCTTAAGATTTGTAAGGTTGATTAAAAACGCTGGTTTGAAGGCGAAGCCCCAGTTTTCCGTGAAGTTTGAGAAATCTGATATTCCTAAAACTGGAAATAGAGCATATGGATCTTATGTGGTTCCGACACCTCAAACATCTGGTACGGCAACTATCTCATCATATATCTTTACCATCTGGTCCTTATATTGGAATGGAGGTCCTTATACATGATTGTCAGATAATATATGATATTCTTTAGGCTTCTTCAGAATCTAAACATTTCAACTTATGCACCCGAAACTGGAATGTTTGATAAATGGAATTGGTTATACTGCTAATCTGAACTGAACTTAATTAAGAGGATATTTAAGATTAAAAAAGAAGTTAAGGTTTAGCTTGAGTGAAGAAGCAGAAACTGATTCACAAGAGCAATGTCCATTCAAAATTATGCTACCGGGACTGAAATAAGAAGATTAAACTGATTTAATATAGAGGCATAGACAGTTAATTCTTGAAGAGGAATAATACGAGTATAAAATTCTCAATTAAGCAAAAGGCTAGTAGTTGAAACTTCTTGATGAGTTAGAATGGTTTATCAGAATACACTCAGTACTTCTATAATAATAAGTTAGCAGAATACACTCAGTACTTTTATAATACAGTAATTATAAAAGCTGAAACGTTAGGCTTCTGAAACTAAGTGTACAACTTGAGAAACTTGAGGTTCTCTTGTGTAAGATTTTCTTCTTCCCTGCTGTCAGTGGTACTCAATCATCACTCTCAAGTCTCAACATCGAGGTACTTGTGAATAAATGTTTCACTTAGAGCAACTCCAACTCAACACTACAACTCTAAACTTGCCTAATTGTAAATCCAACTCCAACTGAACACTATAATAGTGTAAAGATAATATCAAATTTGGCGTCTTTCATAATTTATACTATGCCATCATGTTTGTTAACAAAATCAAGTTTCTTCCTTATTATCCCAACAAAACACTTATGTTTGGAAAAGTTGGAACATCATGTCTTCTGAAAGGTTCTCTTTTGGTGTAAGATATAGTGTAAATGGACTGGAGTTGATTTTGTGAGTAGTGTAATTTTCACACTAAAAGTGTTGGGGGTTAGAGATGGTCTTACACGGCAAACACCCTTGGGTGATAACCAGAATTATAGAGTAAGGGACTCATATTTAGTCAAATTGTCTGAGGATTACTTGTTTAATGGAGTCCCAGAAATGATTGAGGATCTGGATCTGTTGATCAAGAGAGCAGAGAGATGCTTGGAGGCTGGAGCAGACATGATTATGATTGATGCCGATGATGTCTGCAAGTATGCAGATACTGTACGGAGTGACATAATTGCAAATGTTATCGGTCGTCTAGGACTTGAGAAAACTATGTTTGAAGCATCAAATGCAAAAACTTCGGAGTGGTTCATTAATCAATACGGGCCTAGGGTAATTTTGATGATTTCCTTAATCTCTTTTCACCTGCTATATATGTTTTCGACAAAAATATTTATCTGAATATGTCCTTTTCAGGTCAACCTTTTTGTGGATCAGGTGCAGGTCCTGAACCTGGAGTGCCTTCGTGGACAAAACCTGGGTAATAGGCAGAGATCTGTTCTCGGTGCTTCTAGTTTTCTGTTCTAACCTGGCAATCTATGCAGAATTAAAGCATGTGAATCGTAATGTTGCTTGTAATGTTGCAATGGTCAGTATGTAATTTACAAACTGCTCTGGGTATGTTGCATATGTTAGTGGAACAAAGTCGAATTCGCGTTCATTATTTAATTCAGATACCTTCTCTAAATTATATTAACAATTTGGGATTAATAGGACTATTAGAACTGGTTTTACATAAACATTTTTTTACCAATATTCAGATCTTAAAATTTTGAAAATCATGTAAAAATATATTGATGCATCAGAGACATTGAAACCATACCGTTCCAAGCGTATCTAACGCATCACATACCCGAACTGAAATGCATAAATTATAAATAGCATCAGGTTTCTGTTTAGTTTCAGATCAATGCTAGAAATTTTGCAAGGGACATTGGTTTTGTCTACGTCAGTGATGCTAAAAATGATATTGGAGGATATCATGTTCTCGAAAAAACTAACAGATATGGTAATTAAAGATATCATTGTCTTGAGTGGCCGGCGTTTGAAGCGAACGAAGCAATCAATATCTATACTATATTATTATAAGCAAACTAGTCTCTATTTGGTTGGTTGGTTGTTGGTTAGTTGGTATTTTTAATAACAACCGTTAGATTTGAAAGAGAGATAAAGGAGAACCGTTAGATGTAATGTTAAAAGAATATTTCTTTCTTGATATTCAAAATACTCTCACGGGTTCAAGGTTCGAATCCCGTCAACAAAATAGTTTAAAAAATATTTCTTTTTAGATATTTAAAATGTTCCCACGGGTTCAAGGTTTGAATCCCGTCAATAACATATTATTATTAAATATTTATATTACCTATTTTTCTAAGCTATATCCCGTCAATAACACATTATTATTAAATATTTATATTACCTAAGCTATATTCAGAAGTTCAAGTATTCCCGTCGACAATATATTAAAAACATTTATCCTCAAAATACAAAGACATGCTTACACCAACATCATACATACATTATTAATTTTTAAAAATTTATTTTTCTACTAATAAAATTATATAATCAAAATACAGATAATAATATAAAAATTCTAAAATTCATCCGTGCATCGCACGGGTTAAATGCTAGTATATATAATTAGGCCTGTCAATGGAGCGGAGATCCGATCCGATCCGATCCGATCCGAGACTGTTTTAATGGATATGGATTTGGCAAAAAAAAATCCGATCCGAAATCCGATCCGATAAGAAAAATCCGATAATAAATGGAGCGGATATGGATTTAGGTCGATCCGATCCGTTACGATCCGATCCGAATATAATATATATAAATATATTATATATAATATTTATATAAATATATTGTATAATATATATTATGAAAAAATTATTTGCAATTTTTAATAGTCTATACTTTGTAGTCTATACAGTCACTACTAATTAAAATGTGAGATAAGATTTTTCCGAAGTATAATATCATCGTTTGGCCTATGAATCATCGTGTTTTTCTCAATATTATTCTAAATTTTTAATTTTTATTTGTTTTTAAATTTCTAATATTATGTTAGAGTTCGTATTTTAAACTTTAGAGTTATTATTTAATTATTTTGTTTACCATTACAAGATATTGTAAAAAATTTCAATATTAAGTGAAATTTTAATTTAAATCAAAATTTTTAAGGAAAAATATAAATGGATCGGATATCCGATCCGCGATCCGTGATCCGAACGGATCCAGATATGGATCGGCCTATAAAAAATCCGGTCATGATCCGATCCGAATCCGAATCCGCTAAAATAAATGGATATGGATATGGATTTAGGCTAATCCGATCCGAATCCGATCCGTTGACAGACCTATATATAATAAGCGTAAGGGAGATCTTATCCATATCTTTGGTTGGTCCCTATACTACCAAAAGCATACGATCCGTTGAATTATAAAACTATCAATATTATCCGTTGGATTGTAAATTAGATTTATTAATGTGTTTGGATTATAAATCATATATAATAAATTAGATGTACATGTAGGTTATATGTCTGTACGTACAATATGTCCACCTGATTACAAACGCAAGCATTTAGAAAACAAGATTTGGAAAAGAAAACCTAATATACACATAAAAACTAGATACAATTCATAAAAACTAATACAATCATATATAGGATATAATTAGTACATTATTAGAATATAATTACATTCAGTGTTCTTCAAAAGCCCAGAAATCTATACACAACATCCATATAATATCCTCCAAACGATAGTCAGCCGAAGATGAGAGCTTGCATACAATCTTTCCACCTGATTACAAAAGACTGCAGGAATTTTGAAAAAACCTAATACAATCATATATGTCCTCTAAACTCAATTGAAAAAGAGATCCTATACAATCATATATAGAACATAATTACATTAGTATAATAATAAAAACAACAATACTGTATCAACCCAACAACATCATGCTGAACCATCAGCATTGTTATATACACAAAAACATCATGCTGAATCATCAGTTTGCAGGTAATCTAAAGTCCATTTCTTCAACCCAACAATACTTCACATCTTCCCCTCCTACTTTTTCATCCCATCTGTAAAAAAAACAGAAATTAAACAATTAGTAGAAAAACTTTTTCAAGACAAAGATAAAACCTATAGATCCAGTAATGGATTCGTCAGACATATCAATGTCTACAAATGAAAAACAAAAAACTGAGCGCAACAACAAACGTCGTGAACGATACGAAAAAGCTACAGAAGAAAAACGAAGTCAAAGGAGCAAAATAAGACGTGAACAAAGGACTAGACAAAAGCTTGATATTTTTGTATGTCAACAAGTTAACAATGGTAACATCTCAACCTATAACTTTTCTTAATACATATACGTTTACTATATCTTTTGTTAATACACATACATACATGTACTGTAATTGTTGCAAGACCGTGTCATGGACGATTTGCCTGAGGGATCCAAATCTAAAATTGAAAAACGGAAAATTGAACGAAACAAGCGACGTCGGGAACGATACAAGCAACGTAGGATGGACGATTTGCCTGAGGAATTCAAATATACAATTGAAAAACAAAGAATTGAACAAAATAAGCGACGTCGGGAACTGTACAAGCAACGTCGGGAACAATACATCAAAGCTGCACAAGATAAACGAAGCCAAGAAACCACAACACATGAACAAACAACCGGACAGAATAATGGTATGTACAATGTCAGCAAGTAAATAATGGCAATTTATTGAGCTATAAATATGTTAGTGCATATATATATATCACTGAATTTTATCCTTGGGATATACCTATGATGCTGAAAAAAAAATCTGTATTTTACGGAGATGCACTTTATTAACTCATAGCTTTTGACTATAAATACCATATAAAAATTCTCCACTTTTTGTCTATACAGATACAACAGCTTCTAATACAAGTATAAAGCCAATACTGATGATAAAGAGAAACGCTTCTTCAACAAAAGGTGTATTTGTTTGATCGGATAACAATCTTCAATTTTTACTTCAATTTTTACTTCAATTTTGATTCTATTAATTTAAATCTCTGATTGTATTGTTATAACGTTTGAAGAAGTTAGCACACGAATGAGAAATAGAATTCAGTCAAGGAAGAAACAGTTTGGTGAGCCTAAACTTTAAAACTCTTACACAAAATATTTCACATAAATTTTCTAAATATTCCATAACCAGCTGTAACACTATCAATCCTTAGTTTCGGAACTTATTTTATTATAGCCGAAACAACGTCTATCCTTAATATCGGAAGAGTCGAAAAAGAATGTGTTCATTGTGGTGCAATGATGTGGGAGCATGAAAGAACAAAGCAAGGAGATTCAAACACTTCGAGCTTCTCACTGTGCTGCAGTCATGGAAAAGTAAAACTTCCTTATTTGGAAGAAACCCCACCAGAGTTGAAGAGATTATTGGATGGGACCGATGAATTTAGTAGGTCGTTTCAAAAAAATTACAGGATGTACAACACTGCATTTTCGTTCACATCTACTGGCGGTGAAATAGATAATAGATATAATCATGGTGGTGGTCCTTTTGTCTATCGTATATTTGGTGATTATTATCACCAAATAGGATCTTTGTACCCGGTTGATGGTGAGAAGCCTGTTTATTCACAAATCTACATGTTTGACAATCAACAAGAAATTGAAAGCCGAATAAACTTTCCATACAATGATGACATCCTAGATGTAAGAATTATCGAAACTCTTACTGAAATGATGGAGCGTGAGAATGAAGTGGTGAAAATGTTCCATGATGCGCGTCAAAGATTTAGTTCAGTAGATTGTACCCCATCTAACCTGCGTTTGGTGGCCAATCGTGAGACGGATGGTCGGGAAACTTCAAAACCTACAAATGCACATGAATTTGCAGCTTTAATTGTTGATGACAACTTGGCAGATAGTAGAGACATAGTTGTACAATACAGGGGCGGGGGTCTTCATAGAATCTCAGAACTTATTGAATTGAATTCTTTGTGTAAAACTTCTTAACCATCTTTTCTTTTCAGTTTATTTTATTTTATGGGTAGGTCAACTGGTCAAGTTAGATAATAATTATTAAACCATCATTAAATTAAAGATAATTTCGTTAGTTTCACATGAGTTGTAAAATTGTCAAAATTCAATTTCTAAAACTCAGGATATAACCCAAATATTAAAGTGAGTATCTAAATTTTAATAAATATTTTTTTATTATTATAGCACCAATTTATTTATTTTTCCACTAATTCTTTTAAATATAGAAATTTTATGTTTCTTTTAATAAAGTATCAAAATTAATTAAGACCAAATTCAAATCGATAATGAATATAATAATATGAGAATAAAATTTTATATAATCATAACATATTTTTTATTCTATTTAATAATTTTTAAGTAATAATGTATTTTAAAATTTTATTTATACCGTAAATAAAACCGAAACATTAAAAGTAAAAGCAGTTAGTAAGATAATTATATCAGTATATACTTGATATCCTTATTATATTAAATCCTTATATATAATCATAATAGGGATCTTATCCCAAATTTTGGTCGTAGACAACCAAATTAATAAGGACCATTAGATCTTAACTAGATAAATGAAAATCGTTAGATCAAATATTAAAAAAATTTATTTTTATTAATAATAGGATTATATTTAAATTCTAAAAGGTGTATTTTGATTATTTAAACCAAATATACCAAATATAAATAAGTTTTCTATATTGAATAGAATGCTCCATGTAAAAAAATTCGTGACTTTCTTTTCTCTTCCATGGACAATTCCACCTAGATAAAAATTGTTAAACCATCTTTTAATTAAAGATAATTTAGTTATCTTCATGTGGGGTGTAAAATCGTCAAAATCTGATTTTTAAAACATAAGATAAAGCCCAAATTAATAAAGTAAATATTTAAATTCTAATAATAATTATTATGTCATCATTATTTTAACACCAATTTAATTACTTTTTTCTAACTATTTTAAATTTAGAAATCTATGTTCAAAAATTAAAATCAATCTAAGAAAAATTCAAAACAACAAAGAATATAATAATACGAGGATAAAATTTTATAAAATTGTGCATATTTTTAATCCTATTTTATTAAGTTTTATATCATAACTAATCAAGTATGATTTATTATTAAATAATAAATTATACGTAAATAGTAATTTTGTTTTATAAGAACTATATTCATATTAAAAAAACCTTATTTTGAAATTTTAGACTCAGCTATGCCAAACTTTTTAAACCTATATATATTGTAAATTATTAAATTCGAAACTTTAAAAGTTTGTTAATCAATTAGTATAGTACTTTTCTGAAAAATAGTACTTTACAAAAAATATTATCAAATAACATGTCTGCAAGAAAAAATGAATTTTTTTTTTCCAAAAAAACCTATAAATTTTAATATGTTGTTGGTAGATTCAAACCTTAGATCATTCTACAGGATAATTTTACTGTTATATCTAACGTTTTTCAACAATTTAATTTGAAAGATTCAACTATTATGGATTGAGTGATCAAACAAAGCGACCAAATTTATAAGGAAGCTTTCATTAATTAGTCTTTAATATAATAACATAGATATTTACAGGATATACTATAAAAAAAAAATGAAATTTATACAGAATTTTGATCACGGTATACTACTTTAAAAGAAGAACAAACAAAAAAAATTATATTTTAATTGATAATTTATTTTCTCAAAAGTTCAAAGTTCCCGCATCTTTAACATATTACAAAAAAGAGTATATTATATTTTAGCAATAAATATTTAAAAAAATTATAAATTATAAATATTATAAATATTAAGAAAAATTAATGATGTTATCATGGTAGTTTGGTCATAAATACCGCCAAAACATTCTCAACCGTTAGATCCAATACTTTTAAAAATACATGATCAATATTATATCATATAAAAAGAAGTTATTATCTAAAAATGATATAAGTTAAAAGATATTATATTAGGATTGGATTTTCTAAAAAGTCAAAACATAAAAATAGTTGTAATTAAATAAGGAAACTCATTTAATACCAAAATAATAAAAATCGTTTAATGTTAAATAGATAGGTGAAAACCGTTAGATTTAACATTAAAAACTGTATTTGATTAATAAAGGGTATTCTAATAATCTAAATTACATAGAAGTAGATTTCCTAAATCGAATAGAATTCTCAACATTAAATTTCGTCACTTTATTCTCTTTTTAGTTTTAGAATAGTTTTTAATTGAAAAAGAACTATTAAACCACAAGTAAATTAAAGATTATTTTATGAATTTCATGTGGACTATAAAATTGGCAAAATCTAATTTTTATAACTCAATATAAACAAATATTAAATTGAGCGTGTAAAATATAATAAATATCAAATTTTTAACTATAATTGTTTTGGCTAAATCTTTTTTAATAATAATTTAATCATGTAAACTAATAACTTTTAAATATTAAAATATTCATAAATAAATATAATTATAAATATTAAAAAAACAATCGTGTGTTGCATGAGTAATAAAATTATAATTATAAACAAAATAATTATAAATAAAATTTAAGTAACTGTGCATCGCACGGGCTATAAGCTAGCTATAAGCAAACTAGCCTCTATTTAGTTGGTTGGTTGTTGGTTAGTTGGTATTTTTAATAACAACCGTTAGATTTGAAAGAGAGATAAAGGAGAACCGTTAGATGTAATGTTAAAAGAATATTTCTTTCTTGATATTCAAAATACTCTCACGGGTTCAAGGTTCGAATCCCGTCAACAAAATAGTTTAAAAAATATTTCTTTTTAGATATTTAAAATGTTCCCACGGGTTCAAGGTTTGAATCCCGTCAATAACATATTATTATTAAATATTTATATTACCTATTTTTCTAAGCTATATCCCGTCAATAACACATTATTATTAAATATTTATATTACCTAAGCTATATTCAGAAGTTCAAGTACTATATTATTATAAGCAAACTAGCCTCTATTTGGTTGGTTGGTTGTTGGTTAGTTGGTATTTTTAATAACAACCGTTAGATTTGAAAGAGAGATAAAAGGAGAACCGTTAGATATAATGTTAAAAGAATATTTCTTTCTTGATATTCAAAATACTCTCACGGGTTCAAGGTTCGAATCCCGTCAACAAAATAGTTTAAAAAATATTTTTTTTTAGATATTTAAAATGTTCCCACGGGTTCAAGGTTTGAATCCCGTCAATAACATATTATTATTAAATATTTATATTACCTATTTTTCTAAGCTATATCCCGTCAATAACACATTATTATTAAATATTTATATTACCTAAGCTATATTCAGAAGTTCAAGTACTATATTATTATAAGCAAACTAGCCTCTATTTGGTTGGTTGTTGTTGGTTAGTTGGTATCTATACTATATTATTAAAGACGAAACATTAAAAGTTTTGGTCGGTCGGTCGGTCGGTATTTGGGCCGATTCACGGGCCTATCTATAATCAATTTATTAATAATCAATTACCTTTTTTCACTACATTACCTATTTTATATTTATTTTTTAAACCAAACCAACTCATCTTCTAAAAATAAAACGGGCAACATATATATAATATGGTAATATTATTATATATTTATAACTGATTACCCTTTTCAGCTAAAACACATTATTTTTATATTTTTTACCTAAAACAACTCATCTTATAAATAGGACACATATATGGAAACCAAGTTATTGATAATCAATTACCTTTTTCAGCTAAATTATATTACCTATTTCATATATCTATTTAACTAAAACAAATCATTTTCTAAAAATAAGACGGGCAATATATATATAAAATGGTAATATTATTATATATTTATAACCGACAGCTAAAACACATTATGTGTTTTATATTTTCTAACTAAAACAACTTATCTTCTAAATATAATACATGCAAAATAAATATACAATGGTAATATTGTTTTATATAAATATTAATAAATAACAAGTTATTCTTTTCAGCTAAAACAAATTACCTCTTTTATATTTTCTAACTTCAACAACTAATTTTCTAGAAGTAATGCAGACGTATATATAAAAAAATTAATATAATTTTATATAATTGTTAATAAGTAACTAATTGTCTTTTTAAGGATATTACCTGTTTATATTTTTTAACTGAAACAACTCATGTTCAAATTAAAAATAACACGGGCAAAAGATAGATATATTGGTAATATTATTATATTAAACTTATGAAATTCATGTTTATTATAATTTTTTTAACATTCAATTTAAACGAGATAATTAATTAAAATAAAAGTAATAGTATATTCAAATAAACTGGTATATTGAACAAGCACATATTTTGATATTTGCACTTGAGTCCCTTTTTATATTTTTAAGAGTAAAAAAATACGAATCATTAGATATGTTATTTTTAAAATATTTTATATTTTAATATCTAAAATACTACTATTAATTACGTCAATAATATATTAAATTTAAATATTATATTGTTAGATTTATAAATCCAATATATATATATATTAAAATTTTATCAAATTATATATAATAACTAAAATCTAAATAAAAAATAAGAAAATATTAAAGAAGACCGTGCATCGCACGGGATATAAGCTAGTTTTTAATAACAACCGTTAGATTGAAAGATATATAAAAGGAGAACCGTTAGATTTAATGTTAAAAAAATATTTCTTTCTTGATATTCAAAATACTCCAACGGGTTCAAGGTTCGAATCCCGTCAACAACATAGTTTGAAAAATATTTATTTTTAGATATTTAAAATATTCCCACGGGTTCAAGGTTCGAATCCCGTCGATAACATATTATTATTAAATATTTATATTACCTATTTTTCTAAGCTATATTCAGAAGTTCAAGATATTATTTCTGTCGACAATATATTAAAAACATTTATCCTCAAAATACAAACAAATGCTTACACCAACATCATACATACATTATTAATTTTTAAAAATTTATTTTTCTACTAATAAAATTATATAATCAAAATACAGATAATAATATAAAAATTCTAAAATTCATCCGTGCATCGCACGGGTTAAAGGCTAGTATTATTAAAGACGAAACATTAAAAGTTTTGGTCGGTCGTCGGTCGGTTGGTCGGTCGATATTTGGGCCGATTCACGGGCCTATCTATAATCAATTTATTGATAACCAATTACCTTTTTTCACTACATTACCTATTTTATATTTATTTTTTAAACCAAACCAACTCATCTTCTAAAAATAAAACGGACAACATATATATAATATGGTAATATTATTATATATTTATAACTGATTACCTTTTTCAGCTAAAACACATTATTTTTATATTTTTTACCTAAAACAACTCATCTTATAAATAGGACACATATATGGAAACCAAGTTATTGATAATCAATTACCTTTTTCAGCTAAATTATATTACCTATTTCATATATCTATTTAACTAAAACAAATCATTTTCTAAAAATAAGACGGGCAATATATATATAAAATGGTAATATTATTATATATTTATAACCGACAGCTAAAACACATTATGTGTTTTATATTTTCTAACTAAAACAACTTATCTTCTAAATATAATACATGCAAAATAAATATACAATGGTAATATTGTTTTATATAAATATTAATAAATAACAAGTTATTCTTTTCAGCTAAAACAAATTACCTCTTTTATATTTTCTAACTTAAACTACTAATTTTCTAAAAGTAATGCAGACGTATATATAAAAAAATTAATATAATTTTATGTAATTGTTAATAAGTAACTAATTGTCTTTTTAAGGATATTACCTGTTTATATTTTTTAACTGAAACAACTCATGTTCAAATTAAAAATAACACGGGCAAAAGATAGATATATTGGTAATATTATTATATTAAACTTATGAAATTCATGTTTATTATAATTTTTTTAACATTCAATTTAAACGAGATAATTAATTAAAATAAAAGTAATAGTATATTCAAATAAACTCGGTATATTGAACAAGCACATATTTTGATATTTGCACTTGAGTCCCTTTTTAGATTTTTAAGAGTAAAAAAATACGAATCATTAGATATGTTATTTTAATATCTAAAATACTACTATTGATTACGTCAATAATATATTAAATTTAAATATTATATTGTTAGATTTATAAATCCAATATATATATATATATATATATATATTAAAATTTTATCAAATTATATATAATAACTAAAATCTAAATAAAAAATAAGAAAATATTAAAGAAGACCGTGCATCGCACGGGATATAAGCTAATATATATAATACGTCAACAAGGGGTTTGGTATAAGCAATTTAAATCAAATGGACCATTTTACCCTTACTTATACTATACATTTTTAGGGTTATTTTGGTCTTTTAACATTAATAAATTTATTATATATTATTAAATGCTACAAAATTAATATGCATACTTATACATATATTTATTACATATTATTAAATGCTGCAAATTAATGTGCATACAACATTTACCTGAATATATATATATATATATATATATATATATATATATATATATATATATATATATATATATGGGTTTACTCCAATACAAACCACTCTTAGACTACAAACTACAAACTAAATAATTTTAGTGATTTCTGTAAGAATAAATAGTGATTTCAGCATAGATCTAGCTATTTATTTTTATATACGTATAAATTTACTGATTTTACGGTACAAAATCTGTAATTTACGTATAGATCTGGAGAAAAAATCACTGCATTTACGCAGAAATCACTATTTATTCTTACAGGAATCACCAATATTTTAGTGATTCTCACAAGCATAAATAGTGATTTATCGTCGGAATATATCAAATATGGTATGCAAATTGATCGTTGGGAGATAGAGAAAAATACGGTGAAGTCGGATTTCAAAAAAAGCTCTCCGATTGACGGGAAAAGTCAAATTAAAAACGGAGGGGAATAGGTGTGATTGTGTGTGAGAGGGTGTATTTTAGTTGTGTTTTGTGCATATAGGGGGGCCATTAGATTGTATTAATCTAAGGGTTTAGATTGGTTCTTAGTTTGTATTTTAAAAAAGGTTTGTATTTGATCACTAGCCTATATATATATACGAGGAAGGTTCAATAAGGAACTCTATTATTTGGGTAACTAGGTAACTTTTACTTTCAGCCGTTGAATTAGAGGATATTAAGATGCTACAAATGATGTATCAACAAACGTGGAGGTATCGTCACAGTTTTCGTTATCATCACAGTTTCTGTTATATACAGTACATGCACTAGGTGACTAGAGGTTTACTAATTTTGCTTGTTCCTTTACATTTTAATTGTGTAAACATTAAAACTATTTTTTCTCTATTTTATGTTATGCAATTTTACTAATTATTTTATAATTTTTTACTATGTGTTTTCTACCTCTGAATGTACATTATAATTTTTTATGTCTAATTATTATTTTATATGTAGTTACTAAAAATTCTTATAATTTTATTCATATCAAATATTAATGTTTTGTATACTTTTTTATGTTTTGTATTTTAAGAATTCTGTATTTTTTTGAGTTCTGTATTAATATAAAAATATAACAATATTAGGGTACAACAAAAAATTGCATATAGTAAATATAAATAAAATTTAATGAACATATAAAAATATACAGTACATATAGTAAATAATTTATCTATAAAAAGTGATTTATGAATTATTAATTTGCATAGAAATCACGATACAATAATAAATTATAAAATACAGGACATTAAATCTACATAACATAAAACTATATACAGAATAAAATAAAATGTAAAAGAAAAATAAATTAAAATTAAAACTACCGTACAAAAAGAACATGAAAAATAAATTAAATACAAAACACAACAGTACACAATATAAAAATTTACAAAACCTAATAAAAAGGTATAATACAAAACAAATATGAAAAAGAATAACGGAAGAATATAAAAATTACATAACAAAAGAAAATGTAAAAGAAAAACAAAGAATACAATTAAAACTACAATACAAAAATAGCATGGAAAACTATTTTTTTTTGACAGGAACATGAAAACTAAATTACAATACAAAACATAATATAAAAATTTACAGTACAAAAGAATAAAACTGATAAGTCAAATTAAGGATGTGCTAAGATTTTTTTGAAAGTTAATGTGACTTGACTTGACGGAGTTACTAGTTACCCATCTAATGAGTTCCTCACTGAGACCACCCCTATATATATATAGGTCAGTGATCAAATACAAACCTTTTTTAAAATACAAACTAAGAACCAATCTAAACTCTTAGATTAATCTAATCTAATGGCCCCCCTATATGCACAACACACAACTAAAATACACCCTCCCACACTCAATCACACATATTCCCCTTCATTTTTAATTTGACTTTTCCCGTCAATCGGAGAGCTTTTTTTGAAATCCAACTTCACCGTATTTTTCTCCATCTCCCAACGATCAATTTGCATACCATATGTGCTATGTTTTAACACGATTTGAAAAGAAAAATATTTAGTTTGTAGTTTGTAGTCTAAGAGTGGTTTGTATTAGAGTAAACCCCTATATATATATATACACACGTATGTATACATATAAATACTTATATTTATGTAAAGGGTTTTGGTCCACAGCCCCCGTTGGTTAGCAAATGCTACACAACCAACCCATCACAGCCCTTTAAAAACGATCATACGGCTAAGGAAACGCACTGGAGCAATGTTTCATTGCACCCCCGCAATGTATCATTGCACCCCCCGCAATGATACATTGCTGGACCTCTTATATATTTTTTTACCAAAACTACCCTTTTGGGTTTAAAATCATATAGATCCAAATAACTTGTTTATGCAATATTACCTCTTATACATGTTTAAAATCATATATATCCAAATAACTTGTTTAAAATCATATGTATGCAATATTACCACAGCACCAACACAAGTAACTTGTTTAAAAATGATCCATACCAAATATATCCAAAAAGAAGAATTTATTTATTATTTGTAAATTGAAAATTAATTGAATATCAACCTAAATAAAATGTAACTTTAGTCGTAAAGGTGTGTTGGATGTTAAAAGTAAAGTAAATGAGCTAATGGACCCGGAGTCACGGATTTCGAACTCGACAAGTTTAATTTCATAAATAATATTATTTTTTAAGGTAAAATGATATAAGGTAAAATAAAAATAAGAATAGTTAAAATATTATTTTTTAAGTTTAAAATTGAAATATAACATTGCTAGTAATTGTAAACATAGTATTTTATTTTTTTACAATCATAAATAACAACTGAGAAAGTATATACATATTTAGGTCAATAGTCAGTATGAAAACGATTGTTTCACATATCTTTGAGTATATTTCGATTAAATAACTTAAATTAAATACATATGATGGTAAAAAATATCCACAAATCAGCATCTAAGATATTTTGAAATTTAAATGAATGTAATTTAATTTTTATATACATATTTAATGATTAAAATATAAAAAAGAATTTTTAAAAAAAAAACACCACTGGAGCAATGCAACATTGCGGGGTACTTTACTGGAGCAATGAAACATTGCTGCTACCGCAATGTCATAGTCCCACAATTTTTTACTAGCCAACATTAATTACGGTAGTTGGGGTGGTTGGTTAGCATTAAATACACTACTGGAGCAATGAAACATTGCGGGGAACTTTACTGGAGCAATGATTCATTGCAGGGAATTGTACTGGAACAATGATTCATTGCGGGGTACTTTCTCGAGCATTAACCCTGCCCTACATAACAAATAAACTTTATCATTTTCTCACTGGAGCAATGATTCATTGCGGGATACTTTCTGGAGCATTATTATTTTACTTCACTTCGAATTTTCCCTCTTTTTTCTACGGTTTCTTTAATAAATTTAATACTAATATTTTTGCAATTAGAAAAATAAAAAATAATACTTTAAGAATAATAAAAAAACTGATATTAAAATAATAATAAAAAATTAAAATTATTTCGTCTGTCATGGTATTTTGAATTTTTTAAAAATGAAATAATATTTTTATCATTTTCTCGTTTTTTTACTTCACTTCGAATTTTCCCTCTTTTTTCTACGGTTTCTTTAATAAAATTAATACTAATATTTTTGCAATTAGAAAAATAAAAAATAATATTTTAAGAATAATAAAAACAACTGATATTAAAATAATAATAAAAAATTAAAATTATTTCGGTTGTCATGGTATTTTTCATTTTTTAAGAATAATAAAAAAATGACATTAAAATAATAATAAAAAATTAAAATTATTTCGGTTGTCATGGTATTTTGCATTTTTTAAGAGTAATAAAAAATTAAAATTATTTCGGTTGTCATGGTATTTTGCATTTTTTAAAAATGAAATAATATATTTATCTTTTTCTCATTTTTTTACTTCACTTCGAATTTTCTCTCTTTTTCCTACGATTTCTTTAATAAATTTAATACTAATATTTTTGCAATTAGAAAAATGAAAATTAATATTTTAAGAAGAATAAAAAAAACTGATATTAAAATAATAATAAAAAATTAAAATTATTTCGGTTCTCATGGTATTTTGCATTTTTAAAACATGAAATAATATTTTTATCATTTTCTCCTTTTTTTACTCCGCTTCAAAATTTTCCTCTTTTTTCTACGATTTCTTTAATAAATTTAATACTAATGTTTTTCCAATTAGAAAAATGAAGAATAATATTTTAAGAATAATAAAAAAACTGATATTAAAATAATAATAAAAAATTAAAATTATTTCGGCTATCATGGTATTTTGAATTTTTTAAAAATGAAATAATATTTTTATCATTTTCTCGTTTTTTTTACTCTGCTTCAAAATTTTCCTATTTTTTCTACGATTTCCTTAATAAATTTAATACCAATGTTTTTGCAATTAGAAAAATGAAAAATAATATTTTAAGAATAATAAAAAAAACTGATATTAAAATAATAATAAAAAATTAAAGTTATTTCAGTTGTCATGGTATTTTGCATTTTTTAAGAATAATAAAAAAAACTGATATTAAAATAAAAATAAAAAATTAAAATTATTTCGGCTGTCATGGTATTTTGAATTTTTAAAAAATGAAATAATATTTTTATCATTTTCTCGTTTTTTTACTTCACTTCAAATTTTCCCTCTTTTTTCTACGATTTTTTTAATAAATTTAATACTAATATTTTTGCAATTAGAAAAACGAAAAATAATATTTTAAGAATATTAAAAAAACTGAAACAATTTTTTTGTATCCTGCCCCGCAATGAAACATTGCACCCCCCACAAAAAAAAAGCAGTTTTGTGGCTAATTCTAAGGGCAAAAGAGTAAATTACAGCCCACAATGTATCATTGTAGCCCCGCAATGAATCAATGCGGCAGCTATTGATCCCAACCGTCCAAATTTGAATTTAACGGATATGATCTGTTGGTTGGATGTCCCTTCCCAACCAACCGAGGTTGTGGAAGGGCACCCATGATCATATACACTTACATATTATATATCTCGTATCATTTAGATTTATTGTAAATTTTTACTCCCTTTATTTCTTTTTAAGTGTCGTTTTTTGACCATGCACACTTATTAAGAATTACAATTATGAGGCCTTTTTATCATTAATGTTATTTTATTTTTCAACTTTATCCTTCATCTACCCCTAATTAATGCCATAATTTGATAATGAGTAAGTTTAGTATTATAAGGGTAAATAAGGGTATTCAAGTGAAAAGTAAATGTATTTTTCTTGAAAATGTAAAAACGACACTTAAATTGAAATTTCAAACCAAGTCAAAAAATGACACTTAAAATGAAATGGAGGGAGTATGAATTAAGAAAATTTATAAATTAAAGCATGTGAATTGTAATTATTTATTTCTATTAAATCAAATTATACATAATTTCTGACATGCCTTGAGTATTATATTTGTTACGATACAAATACGGTCCAAATCAGTATAAGCTAACAAAAAAAAAACTTTCATGTATATAAGTGTAATACAAACTTGTACTAATTTTAATGTCGTATAACTCATCAATTGCTACTCTAATACGCGAACGTACAAAAATTTGCCGAAAAATAAACAATTTACTCATATTTAAAGTATGCCCGTCCATTGCACGGGTTAAAGAGCTAGTTTGGTCTAAATTACGAATTATAATCATCTTTTTCTTTCGGTGTAACGTATTTGAAAAGAGGAAGCAGTTGGTATCTTATTCAACAGAATTCAGTAAATCATAAAACACACTTTTGTGCTACAAAATTTCGTCCATATCAGATAAACTTTATTCTTTTTTCCCTGTTGTAGGCTAATTAGTCTTGTAATTCACACCTTGTCTGTTGATTATTCGTTTTCCCCCTTGCCCTCCAGGCATGGTATACGTGCACTAAGGTTTTGAATTTGGTAGCATTGGGACTTGTATATATGAAATGATACACTCATGTAATCACTTGATTCCACCACCCCTTTCTCTTGTAAGTTTGAAGAATGTTTAAAGTTGGGCCAGCAGCAAAAGCTTCCGGAAGTGTTTGGGATGACAAAGGCAAATCTGAAATCGCACAAATCTACATTGGCGGATATGAAAATCGCTTTAAATTTATTCAGTTCCTTTATGTCGAAAATGGAAATACAGTAGCCACTTCCAAAATACTCGGTCTTCCTTGTGAAGGAGCCAGGAGGTTGCACTTTTTTCGACATGGTGAGCATCTCATCTTAATTTCATTTTGTTTAATTTGCTCTATTTTTTTGTGTTCCAAAATTCTAGTTTTCTAGCTTGCCTGACACCTCTGTTGCTTAGGTATCAACTTGTGATATACTACCATTTACCAATACTGAATGTTGCAGATCACACTTGATTATCCATCAGAGTACATCACTGGAGTAAGTGGTTGGTACCAGGATCATAATGGATCAAAATTCTTGAGATTAATCAATTTTCATACCAATAAAACCACGTATGGACCATTCATCGCAAGCCCGGCAAACAAGGGCCTGGACCAGATTGAGTTCAACTATCAAGTAGGTAGTAAATTTCATGGATTTTTGGGCACCTACCTGCAAAATGGCGTAGAAAGCATTGGAATCTATAGCAAGCCTATGGAGAAACTGACTGAAATTGTCAAAAAGAATATATGATGCAAACTAGTAGCCCTTGAATGCTACAACTAGTACGGTTCACCCATGTGTAAAGTGTAATTAATCCCTATTACTGTATCTGTAATTACTCAAGTACCACTTACTCATTTTCAAATAAAACAAGCACAATTTGATATTAAAACCAGGGGTGAGCATCCATCGGTTTTTAACATATCTATCTATACTACATTATTATAAGCAAACTAGCCTCTATTTGGTTGGTTGGTTGTTGGTTATTTGGTATTTTTAATAACAACCGTTAGATTGAAAGATAGATAAAATGAGAACCGTTAGATGTAATGTTAAAAGAATATTTCTTTCTTGATATTCAAAATACTCCCACGGGTTCAAGGTTCGAATCCCGTCAACAACATAGTTTAAAAAATATTTCTTTTTATATATTTAAAATGTTTCCACGGGTTCAAGGTTCGAATCCCGTAAATAACATATTATTATTAAATATTTATATTACCTATTTTTCTAAGCTATATTCAGAAGTTCAAGATATTATTCCTGTCAACAATATATTAAAAACATTTATCCTCAAAATACAAACAAATGCTTACACCAACATCATACATACATTATTAATTTTTAAAAATTTATTTTTCTACTAATAAAATTATATAATCAAAATACAGATAATAATATAAAAATTCTAAAATTCATCCGTGCATCTTTGATTATATAATTTTATTAGTAGAAAAATAAATTTTTAAAAATTAATAATGTATGTATGATGTTGGTGTAAGCATGTCTTTGTATTTTGAGGATAAATGTTTTTAATATATTGTCGACAGGAATACTTGAACTTCTGAATATAGCTAGGTAATATAAATATTTAATAATAATGTGTTATTGACGGGATATAGCTTAGAAAAATAGGTAATATAAATATTTAATAATAATTTGTTATTGACGAGATTCAAACCTTGATATATAAGTGGGCAACTGTAACGCGCTCCTACAGTTACAATAGGCCTAAAATCCGTTACATTAGGGCTAATGTAACGGTAGGGGGGGTTACATCTGCGGCCGCTACATTAGGCCCCTAATGTAACGTTTTTAGGATCCTATTGTAACTGTAAGAAACTGTTACATTATAAATCTAATGTAACCACAAATCAACCTACTGTAATGCTTTCCAGGGTTACATTAGACAATTACATATCAGATAAATATTTACACGTGGCAAGCTAATGTAGTGACACGTGGCATCCACGTGGCATCCACGTGGCATCCACGTGGCATCTACGTGGCATCCACGTGGCAGCAAGTGGGGCCCACATGGTCCCACGTGGCAGTGCCACGTGGTGCTTGTGGGCCCCACTGCTGCCACGTGGCAGGTGACCTATTGTAACACTTTTCATCATCTATTGTAACACTGCATATATATAATGTAACTGTAACTATTACTAATGTAACTAGACAAATGTAACACCACAAGTGCAAATGTAACACTAGATTAAAAAAAATTTACAAAGTCTGCCTTGTTTATGCAGTATTTCCATCCAAAAAACATCCAAACTCCAACAAAATACAATCAACCCAAACTCCAACAAAATACAGTCAACCCAAACTCCAACAATCCAACCTCCGACAAACAAAAACATGGATGAAAACAGTTCTAGATAAATATTAAACATGGTAACTACAAAAGTACGATTAAAATAGTAAAGTGTTTAAGATGTAGCTCCGCCGCCAGGAGTGATAGGGGTTCCATTTTCGTCGGCATCTCTAGAAAGGGTGGCGCAGAAGTCAGTAAGGTCGAGTTTCATCTCCGGATTCGCCTCTCCTAGTTTTTTCACGAACCAAGCCATGTTCTCCTGAACTTTTTTGTTGACCTTGGCGTCCATTTCATCCTGAAGATTCTGAGTAATCTTCGCAGTCAGCTCCTCAACATAGGTATCTGGAACAGCCGGCTTGTCTGTGGAGGAAACGGTTTTACCTTGCCTTCCCACCAACCAATCCGGTCGATTCTTTTTTCTGGGAAACACCACATCTGCATCCTTTCCTTGTTTCACCATATCCTCAATTCCCTCCTGCAATAGACAGTTTCATCATATTTTGGGAGGTAAAATGAGTTCAAATATATAACAAACAAATTGATAGACTTACCATTTTTTTCTGAAATTCAACCTGATTTGACTTGTACTTGCGCCCAGGCTTGCGCTTACGACTTTTTAGATACATTCTAGCATCTGATGGGGAGGCATGATTTGGATCTTTATTTTTCTGGCATGTATCAGAAACAACATACACATAACATTTCTGTGATTAGCCGATAAATTCTACTAGCATAATATACAAGAAATAATAATGTCAAATATGGCAGACTAGTTTTTAAGTTGAGAGGTAATAAAATGATATGGTAATTTGTACATGTTTCTTAGCAAATTAATCATACCAGCTTGTTTTTAACTTCAGCATAGCTCTTCGGACCGAGAGTGTGAGTCTCGACATAGGAATTTCGACGAGCTTTATTATCCTCAGCAAATGACTGTAACGGGAAAAAATACAAGTGTCAGATACAACTTTATATGATGACAAGACTACAGAAATATAAATAAACTACATACAATTTAAATAAAGTATTAGCAAAGATGACAAGAATATATGATGACAAGAATATATGATGACAAGAATATAAATAAAGTATTAGCAAAGAGCATCAATTTATAATTTAAACCAATACCAGATATTTGTAATACTCGGCTCAATATTTATGTATACATAGATATTTGTACCTGAACTTCCCCATCCGACCAATACTTTAACAACATTTTAAATTCCTCGAGTGGAATTTGATCAGGCCTGTTCTGGATCCTCTCCTCATCATTGTCATATTTTGAAAAAAACCTCGTCTTCGTATGGGACTTGTGTGTTTTCCATAATGAATTCAGCGTCTTTAACACCCACTTTTCCCCTTCTTGCGGAATAACATACCTTTGCTGCAATGTATCATGATTGTAACGCTTTAGTCCATGCATATATGTGAAAAAGCATTGGTAAATTTAAGTTAAGGTAATAGAGGTCACCAAAGTATATTCCAGCATCCACTTCTTTAGTTCTTCTGGAACAACATGCCAATTAACGTAAGTAATCGTCACGTGATCCTTGACTAGTGTCCCCAAGAAATTGCTCAACTCAGCCTTAAGCTTCCTGTCCCCAATTGGTTGACCTTTTTTATTAACCTTAATGACTACCTTTCCATTCACAGTCCTAGCATGAACTTTTAACATTTTTGATCGTCCTCTGCGTTTTTTAGGACCTGTCGAGGCATACAAAACATAAAGGAACATTCAATGTATCGCATTACTACATTAATTCTAATAATCATATTAATATAAAGTTCATGAGGCATACACATGCATTACCTGCTTCAACAACTTCATCTGCAGGTTGTAAACTCGATTCACCAACGTCGTTCTCTATCATTGGATCAGCTTCAAGGTTCTGCTTCTGACGTTCCCGAAGCGCAATATAAGCAGCAACTGAACCACTTGGTACAGAATTGTCAGCTGCTTTTAACAGTTTGCTACACGTCGGCTTTAAAATTTTAGCAGTGTCAACTTGCTTTCCTTCTTTCTCAATAGCATTCCGCATGTCCTTATCTCCTAAATCCGTAGCATTAGCACGCGAACGAGTTCTAGGACCAGGTTTACTGATCCTTTCCTTGATAGATTTAATTCTCTGTAGTGAACATAAATATAACATTAGCCGGATGCCTTAGTTTCCCGTCTTTCGTCCGTCCCGCTGCATGCCAAGTCATGAGTTTGGAAAAAGCCGTGCACATAAACATTCTTTGCAACCTAGGTTTTAGTGGAAAATATCTCATGACGTTTGCTGGCACTTTGCTGATTAACTTCTCTGGATCGTTATTAGCAGCAGAGCCTTTCTTTTCTTGTGTAACCCACCTCGATACCCCACATTGATCACAACGCTGTTTATTCTTATTTTCTTCCCAATAAAGCATACAACTATTTGGGCATGCATGTATTTTCTGGTAATCTAGTCCTAAGTCCTTGATAATGGTCTTCGCAGCATTAAAGGACAAAGGCACATTGGCTTGTGGAAAGGCATCCTTTATTAACAGTAATAAATCCCCAAAGCCGGAGTTGGAAATTCCATGAATACACTTTAAATGATAAAGTCTAATCAGGAAACTTAAACGAGAAAATTTCTCGCAACCGGGATATAGTGGCTGTTTTCCCTCTTCGAGATGTTGCGAGAACTTTCTAGCTTCGGCATTTGGTTCATCTTCTACATTCTGAAAATTCTTGCCAACGCAGTTGAACATCTCTTCTAATTTATCTCCGAAACCATCCCCGGTTTCAGATTCCATGAAGTCACTATTGCCTTGTGCCTTCTTTTGCGAAACCTCACATATCCAGTGGACATGTAGAGGGGAAGGTCCCGTGCAAATAAGATGATCATAAATTACATCTTGACGATGCCAATTTTGATCATTACAATTCTTGCAGGGGCACTTCATTTCATCACCTACGGAAAAAAGGGGAAACGCATTCTCCACAAATGCTTTTATCCCTTCTACGTATTCTTTACTAAATCTTGGGAGTCCTATCCAATCACCCTCCATTACTAAAACCTAGGTACAGGCCTGTCGAGTAAAACATTCAGCTGGCATGTTCAGCACATCAGTCTAACAATCAAGTAAGTTAGTAGTATCAAGAATCCTATGAAGCTTGACAATCAACAACATGAATAATATTAGTGTTTACAGAAGATCCTACAAGTAAAAAATTGTGATAATACAGGACAGGGATAACTCTATGGTCTCTAACTATATTTAAACCGTATGCTTTACTGACCATTTCTATCATTAATCACCATGTAATACTACTTGAGGTCAATTTTTCAAACAGGATTACACAGCCAAGTGTATAATAAAATATAGCATATATAACACAAATCAATGGAAATAAAATTTCAGTTACAACATATATTATCAAATATAGCATTTTTAGCATTTTATTCAATGGAAATAAAAATTCAGTTACAACATATATTATCAAATATAGCATCAAATCAATTAAAAGTTACAACATATATTATCAAAGCGGGTGAGAGAGAGGGAGAGAGAGAGGGGGAGAGAGAGGGAGAGAGAGACAGAGAGTGGGTGAGAGAGAGGGAGAGAGAGAGGGAGAGAGAGAGGGGGAGAGAGAGAGAGAGAGGGGGGGAGAGAGACAGAGAGCGGGTGAGAGACAGAGAGCGGGTGAGAGAGAGGGAGAGAGAGGGGGAGAGAGACAGAGAGGGGAGGGAGGGAGAGTGAGAGAGAGAAATAAACCCCCAATTTTTACCTTAATTTGAAACCCTAATTCGCCAGCTATCTTCAGATTCTTCAGATTGTTGATATATCTTCAGAGTGAGAGAGGGAGAGGCGTAGAGAGAGAGAGAGAGAGGGGAGGGGGGGAGAGAGATAGGGAGAGGGCGGCGAGGGGCGGCGAGAGAGAGAGGTCGTCAATTAGGGAAATGTTAGATGTGAATTAGGGAAATGCCGCTCATGAGCCTCAATTATTTTCATTTTGGGGGGAAAAATGCCGCACTAATTTCATTTTGGGGGAGAAATGTGAGCCCACTTGTCACTTAATTAATTAATTGTTAATTTAGTTATTAATTATTAATTATTATATAATTAATTATTAATTAATTATTAATGTGGGCCCACTTGTGGGGTCCACTTGTGGGATCCACTTGTGGGGCCCACTTGTGGGGCCCACTTAATTATTTATTTATTATTTATTAATTAATTATTAATTAATTAATTAATTTTTAATGTGGGCCCACTTGTGGGGCCCACTTGTGGGGCCCACTTGTGAGGCCCACTTAATTATTTATTTATTATTTATTAATTAATAATTAATTAATTTTTAATGTGGCACACATGTTGGGCCCACTTGTGGGGCCCACATGTGGGCCCACTTAATTATTTATTTATTATTTATTAATTAATTATTAATTAATTTTAAATGTGGGCCCACATATGCCCCATTTGTGAGGCCACTTGTGAGGCCCACTTAATTATATATTTATTATTTATTAATTAATTAATAATTAATTAATTTTTAATGTGGGCCCACATGTGGGGCCCACTTGTGGGGCCCACTTAATTATTTATTTATTATATATTAATTAATTAATTAATTTTTAATGTGGTCCCACATGTGAGGCCCACTTGTGGGGCCCACTTAATTATTTATTTATTATTAATTAATTAATTAATAATTAATTAATTAATTTTTAATGTGGGCCCACATGTGGGGCCCACTTGTGAGGCCCGCTTGTGAGGTCCACTTGTGGGGCCCACTTAATTAATTAATTAATTATTTAGTTATTAATTATTAATTATTAATTAATAATTAATTAATTAATGTGGGAACCACCTCCACCTCGTGCCACGCAGGAGTGCCAAGTGGCATTAATAATAATTTATTATTTATTTAATTGATAAATACGTCAACTGTAACACTACGTAGTAACTAATGTAACTGTATTTGAGTAGTGTTACAAAATGCCATCTACCGTAACGCTTGTTTTTTGTAACACTTCAAAAAGCGTTACAGTTACCCACTTATGGCGTAGCGTGGGAACATTTTAAATATCTAAAAAGAAATATTTTTTAAACTATTTTGTTGACGGGATTCGAACCTTGAACCCGTGAGAGTATTTTGAATATCAAGAAAGAAATATTCTTTTAACATTACATCTAACTGTTCTCCTTTTATCTCTCTTTCAAATCTAACGGTTGTTATTAAAAATACCAACTAACCAACAACCAACCAACCAAATAGAGGCTAGTTTGCTTATAATAATATAGTACTTGAACTTCTGAATATAGCTTAGGTAATATAAATATTTAATAATAATGTGTTATTGACGGGATATAGCTTAGAAAAATAGGTAATATAAATATTTAATAATAATATGTTATTGACGGGATTCAAACCTTGAACCCGTGGGAACATTTTAAATATCTAAAAAGAAATATTTTTTAAACTATTTTGTTGACGGGATTCGAACCTTGAACCCGTGAGAGTATTTTGAATATCAAGAAAGAAATATTCTTTTAACATTACATCTAACGGTTCTCCTTTATCTCTCTTTCAAATCTAACGGTTGTTATTAAAAATACCAACTAACCAACAACCAACCAACCAAATAGAGGCTAGTTTGCTTATAATCTTGGGCCTTAACTAGCCCAATTTTTAATTGGACTTAAATTGTTCCAGCATTGGGCCTTATTGTTTGGGCTTCGAATTTGCCTGAGACCCAAATTATTTGGGCTTTAATTTCTATAATCCATAAATGGATTTGTGGGCCTCAACTGGCTATAGACGGTTGCCCTTCCTTAACCGGTTGGGTTTCCAGTCACTTCAATTATAAAAGAGTGGGATTTCCACTTTATTCTTCACTTCATACTTTCAGCTTTCTAAAAATTTCTCTCTAGTATTCTTAGTTTTTCTCTATTCTTATTCCGTAGTAAGGCGATTTCCGACGAATTTTCCGGGGATATTTTCCTGTTTTTCTGGGTTCAATCTTCATCCATTGAAGATTTTCTGGGTTCAATCTTCATCCCTTGAAGATTTTCTGGGTTCAATCTTCATCCCTTGAAGATTTTCTGGGTTCTAGTTTGAAGATTTAAAGCTTTTCTGGGATTTTTCTTTGAAGATTTGAAGATTTGAAGATGTCTGACCGTACTGCTCAACGTCTCTAGAAAATGAATCAAGCATCTAAGAGAGGTATCACCATTCGTTCTTCTCATATGTATCTTCAAGATATGATTTTAGAACGTAGTGATGAATACCCTTCTGTTTCGCACTTAGATTCATTTGATTGTAGCAATAAATTCCATGAAATCAACTTGATTAGGGACTATAATAAAATGTATAGGATTAAGTTTGTGACGCCCTCCAAACCCGGGGTACAGATTTGGGAGGTCACTCACAATATACCTGAATAAAACACATGCATAATATAATAATAACACAAAATACCCCTTAACCAAGACCGCATCTAGATAATGGTATTGAACACAAGCTTCTACAATCTTTTATTATTACAAACCAGTTTTATCAGAGTTATTACATCACAACTTAAGTCCAGAGCTAGACATCTAGTCTAACAAAACAAAACAAACAACTACCCTGCCAAGGACAATCACTCGAGGAGCTCTCCTAGCTGCCGGTGAACTATCCGTCATGCTGTGCCGACTCATACTCTCGCTTCACTGGAATAGGGTTATAAAACAACAAGCAAGAGTTAGCCAAAAGTGCTCAGCAAACATCATATATATATACTCAATGCAGTTTCATAACGAAAAGGAATCACAAGAATTTGAATCAATGCACAATGCATGATTATATCAATCTCTTCTGAAGAAAACAGATTAGAATTGGATTTTTATTTATCTCATTCAAATCAAAGGTTAAGCTGTTGGCCAACCACACATCAACCCCGGACCTGCTTATAGCAAAGCCCTCCATTGGATCCTTGGCCATTCTGGCCATAATTATCATCGACCAAAAATTTGGTCCGACCATTGCTGGTCTATTTTTCAAAACATTTCCAATTCTATCATAACACATAAGCAACACATACTTCAATAATAATCACAACAAGAATAAAATAGTATGACAATATCAAGAGCTTCATCTGACAATAAATCACAACGAGGGTGAAATGACAATAACAAAAGAGTTTCATCTGACAATCAATCACAACGAGGTGAAATAGTAGGATAAATTTCAAAAGAGCTTCAACTGATCAAGATCAAGTAAAGTCCGTGAAACAAGTTCGGAATGGTTTCAAAGAAGCAACACATCCGTCTCAAGAAATATCAAGGTTATAATATACACAAGTGAATCGAAGGCGGGGATTCTCAATATTCAACAAGATTGTGGATAATCAAAGGAATCAGGAAATTATTTTTTTCATGGAAACAATGTTATTGGTTCCGATACAGGATAAGAATCGAATCATTGGGGTTGGTTTGATAACAACATACATATAATAACTCAGAGTAAGATTACTCAAGGATTTGTGAAAGAAATAGACTATTAGATATAATTGCTGATGATTGTTTATCAGTGTTTAAAGCAACAGGTATTCATCAGAGTTTACTAGAAGCCAGTTAGAGTTTGTTAAAGTCTGACGGGGTGAGAGTTTGCCAAAGCTGTCGGTGCTAACATTGAAGATTCTAGAAGCAATATATCTTGAAGATGGAAAGAAGCAAGATATATTGAGACAGATAAGGAAACGGAACAGAAGACAGAAGCAATCCTAATGTGATATAAATTGTATAGCTAATTTATAGGAATATCAATTAGAGATTGAATCTATGTAGCTGTGTACTATATAAACACAGATAGGTTAACCCTAAAAGGGATGCGAGTATTGAATACATTATTCCTGTAACCTAGCAGCTCTCTGTGATATTTTACATCACTGAGAGAAGAGTTATTTATATAATTCAGTTGTTAATTCATAAACAGTGTTCTCTATTGTTATTATCATACTTATATTGATTATATATTGTGTAATTGGCCTAACAATTGGTATCAGAGCCTAGGCTGTTTAATATATACAGTTTATCGATCTAAACACAAGTATAATCATGGCTGACAACTCTCAGGAAGGTTCTAATGCTCAGAAGGTTCAACCAACTTCTGTTAGTCGATATGAGACTATAAGGGTTCCAATTCTAAGACCAGTTGAATATCCAATATGGAAGGTGAAGATGACCATGTTTCTGGAAGCCACAGATCCAGAATACCTTGATAGAATCAATGATGGTCCTCATATGCCAACGAAATTGTCTCCTGTTATTACTGGTCAAGAACAAAAGACTGTTCCAAAAGAGAAGAAAGATTTGACTCCTGAAGACATCTCATCAATTGCAAAGGATGCAAAGGTTAGACATTTACTCCATAGTGCCTTAGATAATGTCATGTCTAACAGAGTTATTGGCTGCAAAACTGCCAAAGAAATTTGGGATGCTTTGGAAGTCAGGTGTCAAGGAACAAGTGCAATAAAGAAGAATAGGAAAACCATTCTAACACAGGAATATGAACACTTTGACTCGAGATCTAATGAAACTTTGACAGATACTTATGACAGATTTTGTAAATTGTTGAATGATTTGTCCCTAGTTGATAAAGAATATGAACTTGAAGAGTCAAATCTCAAGTTTCTGTTATCCCTACCTGAAAGATGGGATTTGAAGGCGACAACAATAAGAGACAATTATGATCTTGCAGAAACAGATCTTGATGAAATCTATGGGTTGCTCAAAACTCATGAACTGGAGATAGAACAAAGAAACAAAAGATCTGGAAAGAAGACAAAATCTGTTGCTCTTAAAGTTGAAGAAAAGCCTGTCAAGAAGGAATCATCAAGAAAAAAAGCCAAAGGAAAGGCTTTAGTCATTAAATCTAAAAGTGATTCATCAAACTCTGATGATGGCTCAAACACTGATGATGAAGCTTCTGATTCTGAGGATGATGATGAAGAGATGATGAAAATGGCTGCTTTAATGGTGAAGACCTTCGAGAAGATGGGATTCAAAAACTTCAAGAAAGGAAAGAGATTTTCTAGGAGAGATTCAAACTCTGATAAGAGAAATCTCAGAAAGTCTGATGGAGGAAATACCAAGTCTGGAAAGAAAGACAAGTCTGAGATCCAGTGCTACAAGTGTAAAGAGATGGGTCATTATGCTCCTGAGTGCAAGAAAGGAAAATCTGAGAAAACACTCATCACTAAAGGCAAGGACTGGGCAGACACTTCAGACTCAGATGAGGGAGTCAATTATGCTCTCATGACAACTGTTAAAGATGAAGCTGAGTCATCTGAAAACAAGGTACCCCTAACTACTTATGCTTATGATACTGATAATATATCTGAATTGAGAGTTTATCTAAAAAGTAAGGCTGTAATTCGAGTCGGGCGGCTCGCGAGCCCGACCCGACTCGGCTCGTTTAATAAGGCTCGGCTCGACTCGAACTCGTTAACGAGCCGAGCTCGAACATAAGATCAGGCTCGTTTAACTAAACGAGCCGGCTCGACTCGACTCGTGAAATTAAACGAGCCGAGTTCGGGCAGAATATTAGGCTCGTTTAAGTATAATTTTACACGAGTCGGCTCGCCCGACTCGTTTAAATAGGCTCGTTTAACTAAACGAGCCGGCTCGGCTCGACTCGTGAAATTAAACGAGCCGAGTTCGGACAGAAGATTAGGCTCGTTTAATTAAACGAGCCGGCTCGGCTCGTGAAAAAAAAAGCTCGGCTCGAATTAATACCCGACTCGAACTCGCCCGACTCGGCTCGAATTACAGCACTACTAAAAAGCATACATGTAAGAGAGAAATAAATTTCTTGAAGAGAGACTTGTTAACATGCAACAAGTTCAAAAGGAGAGAGATGATTCTGTTTATGTTGAACAGGAGACGAAACATTAAAAGTTTGGTTGGTTGGTTGGTCGGTATGGTACGTTGTGATTTTACTTATTGTCAGTATTTCGTGTTTTTACTTAATTAACCTTACTTATTTATAAAAATATATTATTAAATAATAATATTACCTATTTATAACCAATTACCTTTTTCCCTAAAATACATTATTTTTTCTAACCAATTCTCCTACTTTTTCAAACAAAGTAATTACCTTTTTTAACTAAAATATGTTAGTTTTTCTATTTTTTCTTACTAAAACCCCTCATTTTCCAAAAATATCACGGACAAACCTTTAGTTATTTATTTTTAAACATATAATATTATAATTATTTTTTAAAAGTTTACCTATTTTATTCTTCAAAAAAAAAGTTTACCTATTTTAACATGTCTACTTATTTTTCTTAACAAATGCAATCACTAAGAATATTAAAATATAAATAATCAAATACCTATTTATAACCAATTACTCTAACACATTATAGATTTTTTCTAACAAAGTCCCTTCTTTTCTAAATATATCACGGGAAATTGTCTTTTTCAATTTACTTTTTCTATTTTTTCACTAAAATTCATTTTTTTCTCAAAAATATCATAGGAAACTCTTTACTTATTTATTTTAAAACGAATTTAAATACTTTTAATTATTAAATTTTAAAACCTCATTTTTCAAAAATATCACGAGCATTTACCTTTTTAAACTAAATATATGTTATATTTTTTTATTTTTTTCTTACTAAAACCCCTCATTTCCCAAAAATATAATGGGCAAACCCTTACTTATTTATTTTAAAATCTGTTTTAATGTTTTTAATTAATTAAAAGTATTTAGCTATTTTAACATGCATACTTATTTTTTTAACAAATACAATTAATAAAATATTAAAAATATAATAATAAAATAACAATTAACAATCCGTGCATCGCACGGGTTTTAAGTTAGTATTCTTAACGATCAAAAGAAGAAAAAAACACCACCACCGCCGCAACATAAAAAATTTATGCACTTTGATGATGCAACAGGTGCATTCTTTCCATTCTATATCTTTTAATTTTGGCGGGCTTCTTTCTATTATTTGTTTGTGATTTAATTTTATTTTATGTTGGATTTTGTCTATATTTGGACTCAAGTTTTTTCGATCTATGAAATTTATCCTTAATTGAAAGTTGATTGAATGCATAACTGCATGTATAGATGCAATAAGAACTTGATTAGCTTCTACTAAGGAATTTTTCATACGGACTCTCTCTTTTTCTCTCCACAGTCGCCTCACTTTTTTCCTCTTTTTCTTGCCTAATCGTCGGGGCTTCCATCGGTTTTCACCGGTGGAAAGCCCCAAATCTTTTAATTTCCTTTGTTTTTGTTCTTGTTTTTCAATAATCTCCCTTCTTGGTGAGAGTTTTCCCAATTTATTTGGGTCTAGTTTATCTCTCCTTGTGAGAGTTTGGTGTGTTCTTTGTGTGTTTGGTGTGTTTTAATATCCGGGATTTCAGATCTGCAGGATTTTTTTGGTTTTGATGGAGTTTTATGGTTTTGATTTTGTTATTCGCTTCTTAATTGTGAGCGGGGGTCTTGATTTAGTGATAAAGTTTTGTATGGGATTGCAGCTTTGGTCGATAGCTCAAACGATAGCTCCATCGGGGCATGATGAAGGGGGTACCAGTAATCCAACGAGAATGCACGAAGTGGGTACTTGTATTTGTATATACTTTATCTTCAAAATATCGCTTAACTGTCTCTTCATGAGAACATGCGATTGCAAATTACTGTTTGTTCGACTCGATCATTGGTGTAGATGCCGTATGGCTTTTTATTATTGAATTAACACCTTTATTTCAAAAAAAAAAAAAAGAACTTGATTAGCTTCTATAATCGTACCGGCATAATAACTTGTGCAAGGTCAAAATGCATATCATTTTCAATTTAAATGATTTGAATGAAATAATTTTCCTAAAAATTTTGTTGCATGTACCTATAGTCCCAGTGAAACTCAAAAACAAGATCACACGCGGACCAACCCTCAAACTATAAAGCATGTCCCTCAACAGTGCTGTATTGTTTCATAACTATATAAAATTCACGAATACTAATTGTACTATTGCTCCGGTGTTGTGAACTTTCCACATCAGGTGCTTGATATTAGTTTGATACACATCTCTTCTATTGCAATTGACATAAATTCATTTACTTTTGCGACTGAAAAGATATATTTGACTGTAATTGCCCCTGTTTTAATTTACATATAATTTGACTTGTTCATATAAGCATTAAATATAATATATTTTACTGCGTGTTGTACAGATTAACACATTATAGACCAATTATTTTAATATGTACGAATTAATGTCATAAGTAGAAAATATCTAGCAATTTGGTTTATAATAACTCTGAACTCTAGGTAAGAGAACATAAAATTTAAAAATAAGAGTGTTTTTCTTTTTATTCTTCTTAGAGTTTTTCATCGACACAAATCAAATTTTGAAATGAAGTTGTTTAATATTTTTATTTTTTTCTTTTCCAAGGTATATTCGAATACACAGTCATAATATAAATGAGTTGTACAAGAATGACATATTTTATCCTATATCAGTTATAATTTTGACACCTCAAGAAACACACTATTTATCAACATAATGTTGAGAAGCTGTTGAGATGCCGTTCAATCAATATGTAAAAAATTAATTCTATCTTTTAAAATTTTAATAATAACTTATTCATAGGTATAATGTGGTTAATCGACCATAATATTTTGTGTACGTGTCTGTTATACATTATCCTATTTTCTAAAATATTGATTCTTATTAACCAGACTATTTTAATCCAATTTTTATAAATTTTATTATCTTTAATATTAATTTCAACCGAAATTTCTAAGTACGTATATCCGACATTATAATCGATGTACATATATATTAATTCTTATATTTTGTTCTAGTATATATTATATATGATCCTTTTTCAGAAGAAAGTTTTCATTTTTTAAATACCTTTTTTTACTATATAATATTTTTAAGAATCTCCTCTTTCAATTATTTTAACTCAAGATCAAATAACTTTTTCAAACATAATTACATTTATTCATTAATTCGATTATGGCTAATCAATCTATTTTTCTTTCATAAAATTACTATTAAAATTCATATTAATATTAATTAAAAATATGTTAAGACAAATTTACATTACGTGATATTATTATCAAATTTTTTGAAATTGATAGAATTGATCGTAATCACATACCATATTTCTTTTCAAAATAGATTTTTTTTAAATGTTATGAAAACCATCATTTTACTCAAATGTTAATGTAATAGTAAAAATAGAATTTATGTAAAAGTAATAGTAAAATTAGGACAAAGGAGAGCTCATATTTATGTAAAAGGATTTTTAAATCAAATCCGAAAAATAATGTAGCACAAATGGTTGGAAGGTTGAATTGTTTAGAGGAGGTTGGTGGTTCAACTCATCACTTGAACAAAATTAACTCCTTTTTTTTTATGATTTAATAAGTGAGTGATGCATGTAATTTTGTAACAAGTAAGGAAATAATTGTAATTTCATTAGGTTTATTGGCTCAAAATATCACTAAATTATCCCCTTATTCTTCTATTATATAGTGAATGGATTTACGGGATTAAAAACAAGGGTGATAGTTTTTATTTAACACTGTAGACCACAATATTTTTGTTTAATCAGCTCCCTTGTGGAAATAAGTTTCTTAACTCTTACAAATTAATATTTTGATTTGTATTACTAGGATATTTGCACAACAAGGTTAGATGGATCTTAGTTGAAAGAGAAAGAAATTCTTTTTCTGTGTAGTTTTGTGTTAGAATTCAAAGTGTTTTCCGGTTACCAAAATTGACATGATTCCCTTTAATTTAGATATATTCATGTACATAATTTAATATTTTCATTCATGTTTCATGTTTTGTAACAATAGTCATATTATTTTTTCCATTTTTACATCATATTAATGTACATGCACTTTTATTTCAAATATTTCTTCAACGGATTTGGTTGTATGTGTGTGTATATATATGTTAATTGATGCTTAAATTGAGCATTTCAAATTTAAACTTTAACATTTCTAAAATAAATGTGTTCCATTTTGGTAATTTGCAAAAATATGGGGTTATGATGACTTTTTGTGCCCATTTGAGGGAGTGCCATTTTTTTATGAATTTTTGATCACATATATAGTATATGTTTTTGCGTTATTTTTTGACAAATTTGTGTAATATTAGATGACTCGTATAAATTATTTGATGAGATTTTTTAACAAAATCTGATCATAGGTATTACTTACATTGTTTTGACTTTATTAATCGCTTTTATTAATTCAAATATGTTAATTTATGTGCATTAAATGTGTGTTAAATGTATAGATTTTAGGTCTTTGTTTTAGGATTTTTTGTTTGTAACATATTTGCATATTTATAATTATTCAATTAATTGTGGAGTGATTTTGGTCACCGTTACATTTTGCATATTTATTATTAGGGAAATGTTAACCATAGCCCTAAGAATTGTGTTTAAGCATTAAAGTATCTTGCCATTTTTATGTTTAAGTATTTAATGTTAGTAATAACTTTCCAAAATTTGTAAGATATTAGAAGATTATAAATATTGATGGCTAAATCTTTATAATGAAATCAATTGTATTTATGAAAATGAATCAAATTGAGAAATGTAGTTATGAAAATAAGGTAAGTGTATTAATAATAATATGGATAGAATATACACATTCTTAACCATAGTCCTGCTGTTGTTAATGGAACCCATTATTATTTTCGAGTGATTCAAAAAATTTATAATTAAAGATTTCAAAGTTTTCATTTAAATTAATTTATGTTGGCGAGTATGGATTTATGACAATATTTATGTAAATTTGATATTTTTATATTTGAATTCGTTTAATTACGTGGATGCTTGTTACAAACTTTTAGGTTTGATTATGGTGTTGAATTGTATGTAGATTGTGGTGTTGGATTGTATGTAGATTGTGGTGTTGGATTGTATGTAGACTGAGATTTAATTTGGAAGCCGAAAATGGCTGGAAATTGAAAAAACAGCAGAATGCTATTTCTGGGCAGTACAACTTATGACGAATTTCTGGGTAACTTGCGACGAGTGTTCATTCCTTTTTTTTTCAAATATTAACTTATGACAGAAAAATCGTCTTAAGTTATGAACTTTCGACACTTTTTTCGTCGTAAATAAATTTATTATTTTATTGTAAAAATGGGCCCCGCTTTTGAGCTTATGACGAACATTGGAACATAAGACGAAATTTACACTTGTGACGAAAATCCGAACTTAAGACGAAATTTATACTTGTGACGAAAACGCGAACTTAAGACGAAATTCATACTTGTGACGAAAATTGTAACTTAAGACGAAATGTATATTTGTGACGAAAATCCGAACTTAAGACTTGAGCAAAAATGACGAAATTTTTTCGTCGTAATTGGGCCAATTGCGACGATTTCAGTGTAAATTTTTCCGTCATAATTGGCCAAATTTGTTGTAGTGTTAGTAACGTCAATTCTTTATATGGATAGTGTATTATTAGCTTTTAAGTTAGGTTCTATTATGGTAGATTTATAATCTTTCCATATATATATCAATCAATACTATACTATCAATACTATTATATAATAGACGAAACATTAAAAGTTTGGTTGGTCGGTATGATACGTTGTGATTTTACTTAATTGCCCTTAATTTTGGTTGGTCGGTATGGTACGTTGTGATTTTACTTAATTGCCCTTAATTAACTATACTTTGTGTTTTTACTTAATTAACCTTACTTATTTATAGAAATATATAATTAAATAATAATATTACATATTTATAACCAATTATCTTTTTCACCTAAAATACATTATTTTTTCTATTTTTTCTAACAAATTCCCCTACTTTTTCAAATATATCACGGACAATTACCTTTTTTTAACTAAAACATGTTAGTTTTTCTATTTTTTTCTTACTAAAACCCTCCTTTTCCAAAAATACCACGGACGTTTAGTTATTTATTTTTAAAACTATTTTAATATTATAATTATTTTTTAAAAGTTTACCTATTTTAACATGTCTACCTATTTTTCTTAACAAATGCAATTACTACAAATATTAAAATATAAATAATCAAATACCTATTTATAACCAATTACCTTTTCAGCTAAAATACATTATATATTTTTTCTAAAAAGTTCCTTTTTTTCTAAATATATCACGGGAAATTGTCTTTTATAATTTACTTTTTCTATTTTTCTCACTAGAATCCATTCTTTTTCCAAAAATATCACAAGAAACCATTTACTTATTTATTTTAAAACGTATTTAAATACTTTTAATTATTAAATTTTAAAACCTCATTTTCCAAAAATATTACGGGCATTTAACTTTCTAAACTAAATATATGTTACATTTTTTATTTTTTCTAACTAAAACCCCTCATTTTCAAAAATATAATGGGCAACCCCATACTTATTTATTTTAAAATCTGTTTTAATGTTTTAATTAATTAAAAGTGTTTAGCTATTTTAACATGTCTACTTATTTTTTGCACAATTACAATTAATAAAATATTAAAAAAATAATAATAAAATAACAATTATCAATCCGTCCATCGCACGGGTTTTAAGCTAGTATTATATAATAGACGAAACATTAAAAGTTTGGTCGGTCGGTATGGTACGTTGTGATTTTACTTAATTGCCCTTTTTTAAATTCGTGTTTTTACTTAATTAACCTTACTTATTTATAGAAATATATTATTAAATAATAATATTACCTATTTATAAACAATTACCCTTTTCACCTAAAATACATTTTTTTTCTAACAAATTTCCCTACTTTTTCAAATATATCACGGACAATTACCTTTTTTAACTAAAACATTTTATTTTTTCTATTTTTCCTTACTAAAACCCTCATTTTCAAAAAATATCACGGACAAACTTTTAGTTATTTATTTTTAAACCTAATATTATAATTTTTTTTTAAAAGTTTGCCAATTTTAACATGTCTACTTATTTTTCTTAATAAATGCAATTACTAAAAATATTCAAATATAAATATTCAAATATCTATTTATAACCAATTACCTTTTCAGCATTATAGATTTTTTCTAACAAAGTCCTTCATTTTCTAAATATATCATGGGAAATTGCCTTTTTCAATTTACTTTTTCTATTTTTCTCACTAAAATCCATTATTTTTCTAAAAATATTACGGACGAACCTTTTACTTATTTATTTTAAAACGTATTTAAATAATTTAAATAATTAAATTTTAAAACCTCATTTTCCAAAAATATCACGGACATTTACCTTTTTAAACTAAATATATGTTACATTTTTTATTTTTCCATACTAAAATCCCTCATTTCCCAAAAATATAACGAGCAAACCCTTACTTATTTATTTTAAAATCTGTTTTAATGTTTTTAATTAATTAAAAGTGTCTAGTTATTTTAACATGCCTACTTATTTTTTTAACAAATACAATTAAAAACCGTACTTTAGATCAACTGTCCAGATTATTACTAGATCAACTGTCCAGATTCAACTCATTTTTATATACAAAATCCTTTGAAAAGCATATGTAAAGGCCTATTTGTAAACATCGAGGATTCTACTCAACATAAAATAAGATGTAATAAGTAAATAATAAAAATCACATGTCACATACAGAAGATAATATCTGTCAAGAGAATGAAGGTTAAAGTCATCTACAGACTTGAAGTGATTCTACATTGAAAAAAGTTCAATTTATTGATCAAGCCTTAGTGAAGTATTCAATCTCGGTGGATTTATTAAAGTGATAGAGATTTCAAGACGTGACAGCAAATGTGCAGGTTATAGTGTTTAAAGAAAAGGGAAACGAAAGTGGATCACTGCTTAAAGTCAAACAGATGAAGAATAGATATTGCCGTTATTCACTCATGAACCAGATAGTACATTGAGTGTCAACGTTCTACAGTGTTATTTCTTCTTCTAATTTTAGTGGTTCAAGAATTAATTGTGAAGACAAGGAATTGTATTTATTCTCTTCTAAATAATTATTTCTACTAAGTAAATTATTTATTAAATTAATTCTGTTAAGAATTAATTTAATAATACACAAATTACTTAAATGATTATTTGAATTAGAATAGAAATGAACTAAGAAGACTTAGAAAATAAACTAAGAAGACTAACAAGGAGAGTTTTCCCGAAAGTCTTCCTAGGCATTTTCTAAGTATTTTTAAGTTAAAAGAGAGTCTTCCCGAATGTCTTCCCAAGCCAATGGATTGTTTTCCCAAGCCAATTCAGAGTCTTCCCGAAAGTCTTCATAGTTCAAATTAAAAGAAATGAATTGGCGCGTGAAGATTAAAGAATGCAGTACATGTATTTAAAGATATGTGTGATCAATTGAAAAAGACATAGACAAAAACATTCAACACAAGACATTAAAGAAAAACAACATTCCATTCTTAACTTCTGCCTTTACTTTCATCAACTGTCTGAGCTCAAATTTGACAGAGAATTAAATTCTTGATTTGCTTGTAACATTTAATCCATAAGAATTAGTTCTCTTGTACTGCTTTGACAATCTAGCGGATCATAATCTCTAGAAATTATATCGAACTACTTTTTAGTATTCGATCCTTTTTATTACAAAAATAGATAAATTCATGTCGAATTTATTCTAGGTTTGTTTTATCAAGAACTCTGTAATCTGTACACTGATTTGTAACACCCTTCAAGTTTAATAAAATTTTATTTAACTTGAATCTTGTTTCATTTTATTCCGCAATAATTTGTTCTTAAATTGTTTAATCTTTAAACGAATAAATTCGATTAAACGGTATAGTTTGTATTCAACCCCCCTTCTACAAACTTATCAGGACCTAACATCCTTATAAGGGTATTGTTGGAATAAAATAACCACACTATTAGTTCAATTAATTTAAATAAAGAAGTTTAATCAATTACTCATTTTTTAAATTCTTTTTTTATTATTTTAATTTTTTATCTCACATATCTTTTGGCTGTTTTTTCAATTTTAATTTTTTCTTAAAAATGATTTATTTATTTTATTCAAAATTTTATACACGAAAAAATTTATTAGATACAAGGATTCTACTGCAGGATCTATTTTGTTTCGTAGTATAAATACAGTGTTCTGCTACTGAATTTTAACAGTTATGCACATGAACTTCAAAGTTCAACAACTGAACCTACTTTTTTTCCACGAAGTTCTACAAATGAACTTGATTTTTTTTATAATGTTTAGCAGTTGAACAATGTTATTCATATTATTTTCATACCATAACTTTCGTGTTCTACCGTTGAACATAAAAGTCATGGACACAGCTATCATGGTGGTTTGAGTTGAAAACTTCAAGACCGTAGAGTAGAGTATCCCCTGCTTTTTTTATTGACAAGGGTGGCCCTCATAATAGGCGAGCAAGTCTTGTGCCTACGGCCTCAATATTCAAGTGCCCCAATTTTTTTGAATTTGTTCTAAACAAGTTTGTAAAATATGCTATGTACATTTGACCCCAAAACGTGATTTTGTCTAAGGCCCCCCAAAGTTGAAGTCACCCCTCATTGACTTCCATCACAAAATTAAAAAATCCTGACATTTCTAACAAACAGAGAGATGTTTTTTTGTAATTCATTGTTGAAAGTATCGACTTTTTCCAATTATAAAATAAGAGATACGTACGTAATTAACATGTAAATAACAATAACTGAAATAGTCAATACGGGAACTTTCCCTAATTACTTAAGATTATAATCAATGTTAACAATCACACATACGGTATTAATAAGATCCTTCTCAAACTTATGACACTCAGAACAATAAGTATTGAGCATCCACCAAATCGACAATAAAATGGAATCAGCACCTTGGACCACCTTCATGGTCATCATCTTCATCATTACTAGCACACCGCCATTTGACACTTATCTAGAAAAGTTTAGTACTATACTAGAGAAGTTGATAATAAAAGTATAGGAAATAGTGCAACTACAAAACAAAGTATTTTGCAAGGAAGAGATTTGCAATATTCAAAGTTGTCTATCGATGGATTACATGTCACTTTGGGCAATGGAATTTATTAGATATGAACAATTTGATGTCATGATTCATCGTGAATATATGTGATGATCATTGGTCATATTATCACATACATGAAGATAACATCTCTGCAAAATCATCATGAATTGATTGTATTTGTGGGGATCATCGGTCATATTGTTACATACATCAAGATAATATCTCTAAGATCATGTGGTCTTCTTCCAATTATATATTTATATACATATATAAGAGAGTAAATCTATAAACAAATCTTATTCTAGTAGATTTAGTGTGTTGACTATTACAAAAAGAAAAGTTAATGTATGAAGATTAGTGACCAATAAATACAAGTATGTCTATATTTTTTGTTTACTAATTAAGAAATAAGTTTATTTATGCAAAGGAGCTCTATAAGAAAGTTGAGGTTGTTATCATATGTTGAAAACAACATACATACCGATCAAATTTATCCCTTCGTATATATCAAACCTTTTGTGGAATCAAAGCAATTCTATGGTGGAGGATGTAATTCATCACCAACCAACCAATCTAGAGCCGGTTGTTTGAAGGGCACAAGCAAAGTCATATTAAAAAAAATACTTTTATAAGCTCATTAATATGTATTGTGATTAATCATGCCTCGTAACATTTGACATGTCCCTTGTCTAACTATAAACATTACATTTATAACACAAAAAAGCCTAAATTCATATGGATATAACAAAAAATTAACTTCCATATAAACAAGTATAGTAATTCAATAAACTAAAAAGATGATCGGCCTCACAAAAATTTGTACAACCATTAAGTGCATGTTGTTTAATCGTTCATCAGAGTGGTGCATGTTGTATAATTATCAACCGCACCTTCAACAAGAAAATATATTGAATACTTTTTTATTGTAAAAAACAACCTACACTACAAGAAACATGGTATTTTCCGACCACCTGATTATCGATCATGATGACAAAGGGCATGATTCTGACAGCATGCAAAAATCGGTCGAAATTCTAAAGTAAATACTGATCAATGTCTGAAAATGTTCATTTTAAGCCATGTTCTGATTGTGGATTACGATCGCTAGTCAAAGTAGTCGATACTTACCACAATTTAGTCACTACTTACTATGGTCAACTGTGTGGTCGATATTTTGCGATCAGTTACTTACAACGATCGTCTGGATAGTCGGAACAACCGTCAGACTTGTATTACAAATTGTCCATCTTAATGATGTGTCTAGACACGTGATTTGGAGTCATGCACATGTGATAGTTGCTTGTTAGTAAGTGGGTCATGCTACATCAAATGATCCTTTACATGTGGATGAAGTCTTATGTTACGTCCATGTCTTATGTTAGTGAACACCCATTATGACCATTTGACGTGAAACTACATCGACAGACACAAATTTCTTTTTATAATCGTAGTTTTAAAAATTGACTGAATTTAGCGTATACTAATTACCAAAATTGCTACTGGTATTGGCCAAGTGCTATTTATATATAGATCTTACATGTGCATTAGGCTAATAAGCTAGTTTTATTTCACAATTTAAAATTTTAGATAGTTTTATTAAAATGAAATCAGCTTAGTAATGAGATCCTTGATTTTAAAAGTATAAAATTATTTAATTTAGTATTATATGATTATTTAATCCAATAAAATGAAGTCTAATTTATTTTTTATTAAATGATCATTTATTATTTTTAAAGTATTTTATGATTAAAATACCATTAGTAATCAATTATCTTAACTTAAGGCTCCGTTTGAGATTGTTGGTAAATAGTGTTATGGATTTTTTTTTGATTTGCGTATATAATTGATTATAATATAAAAAATAATTCTTTTGGGGAGGTTTGATTCTATCCATAGTTGCTTCCCCTAACAACTAAAGGGCAACTTATTTCAAAAGTAGCTTTTGAAGTTTACCAGATATTTTTTTATCTATTTTCCAGCAAAAAGTTGATGTTGTAGTAACAGCAAATGATGCCTAAATATTAATTATACAAATTATTCTTGTCTATTCAGTTATTTCAACACATTGTGAAGACCAAACTTACGGGAGATCGAAAGAGCCCATAAAAGACCATACCATCACTTTTTACCTTGAAATGCGCCATAATTGAATTATCCATCAGATGAGACAAGGAGCTCGAATTTAAAATGGCTAATTAGGTGTAGACATTTCTAGAAAGCTAAAAAGTTAGCTAAAATGAATTTGTCATGTTAGTACTTGATAATATATTTCATGTTAAGTTGTACTATATTATATGATCTCAAGAAATGTGGACAATGGGAGAAGTCGAACAATATCGATATCGCATAGAGAGGTCAATGTATTTATTGTCAACAATCAGTGTCTAAACAATACATGATAATGCAAGAAATTTAAATTTTTTCATGCATATGAGTTCAAGATGCAATCATAAATATTAAAGGGAATGGCTAACCTCTGCGCTTGGGCAGACGATAAATAGCATTTATTAGTCTCCGTAATTACCATCCAGTACATGCCGTTTAGTAAACTGAGTTATAACTAATATTTGTATTAAATGATACTTACTACTGAGTTTTAAACTTTAAAAATTTTCATGAAAAAAATTTCTTCAACTTTTCTATAATTTATTTATTTTACCTTTTCATTATTTATATTATCCATAGCATATTTCAAAAATATAAATAGACGTCGTTATTGATAATTTGATAGTACTTCAAAAAATATATTATATATCTATACAAATCTGATTTTTCCTTATATTTTTCATATATAATAATAGTTTAACATCATATTTTATCTATTAAAATAATAATGAAATATTTTCATATATAAATTTTTTAAATGTTCAATTTCTTAACTAATTAACAATGAAATTCGTGTAGTTTAGTTTTGAAGTGTGAATAATTATAATGTATTTTCTTTACTTGAGACTTTTTTTAAGTTTACACTCTATGAAACTCAAGTAATTATGTCAACAAAAAAATAAAAAAAATTACAGTAACGAGTAGGGAAATAAAAATTTAAACACAAGCTTAAATTTTAATTTATGAAAAAGTAATAACACGGTAATAAATAGTTCTTATCATGTGCCCTCAGGGCACAGGTTAGCCAGCCCCAATATTAAAAGATCAATAACATCATGAAATCAAATATACTCATGTTTTAATATTTACAATAAATGTTCTTAGAAAATGTAAATCATCCTTTTTAAATTCCTCCTAGTGCTACAGCTCCTGAATTTACCTCCATACCCTCCTTCTTTTCTAACTCCTTTTCTACTTAAGGGCGTTTCTATAAATTCTACTCTGATTATGGGTTAATGGGTCGTATCATGGACTATCCAACGGGTATGGGTAAAATTCATAAATGTTTATATGTTTGTACCTAACAGCTAATATACAGAGAACGTAATCCCACAAATTAAGCCCAGAAGATGCGTGTTTTTAAAATTGAATTCAAGATGATAGGCAAATACGTTAATGGCTTTTATCAACAAGATCATTGTTTTATTGTGCTTCAATTTATACACGGTTTTTTGTATGTAACAGAAGTTTGAATTTCTTTTACTCCTTTCAGTGTGTATAATTTGAATTTGTAATTATGATTGCGTCCTCTTATTTCACGGTGATTTTCATGTTTTTCCTATCCAGAAGACATTTTAATGTCCTTTACCCTATTGAATTTACATCTTGAAGAATTGAAAATAATGTCACCTGCGGTAATAGCCTTTTTTTAGTTGTTTTTACAATGAGATCGATATGAATATATGTCAAAATCTTTATATTTCTAAGATACCAATTTTATAGGCATTCTAAATTTCCTGCAAATCTTCCCTAATTAATTAATATTAAAACTCACGTACCATGATTCTAACAATAGGTTTTAAGGAACTCGATTGTACTACGAGTCATGAAAGTGATTGCTTGCACCGGCCAATATATAAGAACACATTTGCATAAAGATGAAACAAGAATTAAAATATGTGAATATCCTCATTTGAATTCAAATCATATCATCTCCTCATGACACACACTTCAATTGATCGGAGATTTATGCATCCATCTCATCTATGATCCACTCCTCGCTATACTTAATAGATTACAAGGTTCGTGTTACTTTATTCTTGAACCTGATTTCGTTTTGCTTATTGTGTTTCCGTTTGATATATAGGTATGTTCATGTATAGATTGGTTGAATAAAAAACAAGGTCTTTTTTTTTTGTAATTATAGATTTCACGGAAGGATGCTAAAGAACCGTACAGTTGGTTTCCTTTGTAATGATGATTAATCTGTCTATACAATTATTTACACTTTCATTGTACTCCAGGCAGTTCGTGAATTGAATGACTAATTCTTAGCCGGTGTTTGGAAATTTGATGGTAACCTCATTGTTTACTCTTTTTCATTATATCATTTTAAATTAAGCTGGTGTTTCAATTTATAAATGTGCTTAATATGTGCTCATTTTATTGAACGGGCTTTTAACATGATTACCGGACTGTTGCTTTGAGAGTTATCACACAGGGCAAGGTCAAGCTATGTATGTTTGTAATAAGCATGTTTATTACATCTTTTTTATATTTTTACTCCCTCATGCTATATCATGAAATTTATATTATTTTTTTAGGTTTATATTATTTGTTCTAATTTAGCTTTTCAGTTATAGTTTTATTTTTATGTGTCTTATGAATTGTATGTGTAATTGAATACTTAATTCTTTTCATTAATTGAGATAAGATGTTCTTCTCTTTGTATATATTTTTTTGTCTATCTCAACTTTATTGAAAGTCATTAAAGTATATATATGTTGAATTTTTGTCCTATATATATGTTTATATGTAATTAAGTACTTAATACACTAAGGTCAATCCAAGTTTTTGGGATGCCAAAGTGTATCATAATGGAAATGTATGATCATTTATAATACACTGCTTATTGATTTTGCTGTGATGATGAAGATAGTTCCAACAATCTAATTTCGGATTTATTGAATTTATTAAATCGAGGTCTGCTTAAGCTGTTATTGTTAATTATATACTTAAGTGCTTGATTTAAGAGGTGAAATGGAACAAGTTAGTGAATCTACTTCTGAGTAAATCTGTAGTTGGTTGGCCAAGCACTTGGAATTTGTTCATAGTACATTCTGCTTCATGTTATGTAATGATTTATGATGAACTCTACCATTCTACGTGATAGGTCCATAATTAATACATTTTTAATACCCATTTTATGTTTGTTTTCGTAATTTTATTATTTAATAATTTGTTTTCTTTTGTTTTGTAGGAAAATAAATAAAATCATATTTCAAGCAGAAAAAGGTGAAAAAGGCAAGGAGATGGAAATACTTGAAGTCAAAAGGAAATTGGAGAAAATTTGGAAAACTTATCGGAGAAGAAAAAAGAATTGAGGAAATATTTCTACAATCCGCTTTGTAGTCAAAAAGCCCAAACCCATTATTTTTCCTATAAATATAGATCTCCTCTCTTGTATTTGACACACCTAGAATTTTATAAGTTTATTTTTCTTGTTCTCTATTCGGCTACACTTTGTTTTCTTTAGTCATTAATATATTTACGTACGATTTTTCTCCCTGCGATTTGTTCATATTTCTTTTAAATAGTCTTCTTCACATGTCTTCGTGTGCATGCTTCAGTGACCTTGATTATTAATTTATTGTTTTTGTTTTGTTTGTGGCGCTGCTTTCACAAACTGCCATTGAAGTTAATAGTTTAGTTTTAAGTGAATTAAGTTTGTTATCCAGTTTTCTACGTGGCCACCTGGTCTATTAATTTAAGTATACAAATTAGCTTATATTAGTGCTTCGTGTTTTCATGTTTAATACGCATTATACTTATATTTGTTTTGTTTATTTAATAAGCATGCGTAGCTAAATCTCTTGCCCTAGGATGAAGATGAAGTTAATTTGATTATTGTTGATATCTTCTTGTTCCTATTAATTGGTTCTCATAAATTTTCTTGGTGCTTAATTGTTCAATTGACAAAGTGATTTTGATATATTATTGTTACCGGATTTATTTTTCATAGCCTATGCTTGCTCCATGAAGTTTTGATGGGTTATTGTTAGATAACAAGTTTCATAGTGTATGCTTGTCTCGTTAATTGATATATCTTATTTGTGAAGGAAAGAAAATTGATTTTAGGGCGAGTTGATATTAATTGTGATTGATTAATGGATTCAGATTCCTAGGTTTTCCATATTTGATTTTAATTGTTAATTAGGTTAAACAAATCTCAACTCAAATCTTATTGTCTAGTTCGCCTGAGTTAATTGTTAGGGTTTTTGAAAATTCATAGTAGTCTCTGTGGATCGATCTGTGATTGCTACAACTAAACACTGTGCGCTTGCAGTTTACATTATTTTTACACATCAAGTTTCTCTTGTGGGCTTAGCATGGTTACCAACTTATTCTTACACTTGACATGGACTTTTGAGCACTTATGCATATTTCTTTGAGTAGACTATGTGAATCCTTGCATCTTCCACGACAAGACATTGCAAAGTCATTTTTGATTCTTAAGTTGATGAAGCATGAGAGGACTTGTATGTGTGGCGTTGCATTGTCATGCGATCTTTTACATGAGCTAGATGAATTTTGTGGGTACATTCACTATAGGCCCTCATGAGACCTTACTCGTCCACTAGGGCTGCCTAGGGGTTTAAAGGGCTTGTTGCATATGCCAAATGCAACCGTGATCACCTACGAAAGTGGTATTATCTATTAGTTAGTACTTTATATTAGTTTAGTTTTTCTCGAGGACGAGCAAAAGATAGGTATGGGGGCATTTGATAGGTCCATAATTAATACATTTTTAATACCTATTTTATGTTTGTTTTCGTAATTTTATTATTTAATAATTTGTTTTCTTTTGTTTTGTAGGAAAATAAATAAAATCATATTTCAAGCAGAAAAAGGTGAAAAAGGCAAGGAGATGGAAATACTTGAAGTCAAAAGGAAATTGGAGAAAAAATGGAAAACTTATCGGAGAAGAAAAAAGAATTGAGGAAATATTTCTATAATCCGCTTTGTAGTCAAAAAGCCCAAACCCATTATTTTTCCTATAAATATAGATCTCCTCTCTTGTATTTGACACACCTAGAATTTTATAAGTTTATTTTTCTTGTTCTCTATTCGGCTACACTTTGTTTTCTTTAGTCATTAATATATTTACGTGCGATTTTTCTCCCTGCGATTTGTTCATATTTCTTTTAAATAGTCTTTTTCACATGTCTTCGTGTGCATGCTTCAGTGACCTTGATTATTAATTTATTGTTTTTGTTTTGTTTGTGGCGCTGCTTTCACAAACTGCCATTGAAGTTAATAGTTTAGTTTTAAGTGAATTAAGTTTGTTATCCAGTTTTCTACGTGGCCACCTGGTCTATTAATTTAAGTATACAAATTAGCTTATATTAGTGCTTCGTGTTTTCATGTTTAATACGCATTATACTTATATTTGTTTTGTTTATTTAATAAGCATGCGTAGCTAAATCTCTTGCCCTAGGATGAAGATGAAGTTAATTTGATTATTGTTGATATCTTCTCGTTCCTATTAATTGGTTCTCATAAATTTTCTTGGTGCTTAATTGTTCAATTGACAAAGTGATTCTGATATATTATTGTTACCGGATTTATTTTTCATAGCCTATGCTTTCTCCATGAAGTTTTGATGGGTTATTGTTAGATAACAAGTTTCATAGTGTATGCTTGTCTCGTTAATTGATATATCTTATTTGTGAAGGAAAGAGAATTGATTTTAGGGCGAGTTGATATTAATTGTGATTGATTAATGGATTCAGATTCCTAGGTTTTCCATATTTGATTTTAATTGTTAATTAGGTAAAACAAATCTCAACTCAAATCTTATTGTCTAGTTCGCCTGAGTTAATTGTTAGGGTTTTCGAAAATTCATAGTAGTCTCTGTGGATCGATCTGTGATTGCTACAACTGAACACTGTGCGCTTGCAGTTTACATTATTTTTACACATCACTACGTTTCAACCATACAATGCATTTTTATATATTTAAGATATATGGTTGAAAATTTGCTGAATATTTAGACAAATTGGTTTTTTCTATTCACAATTTACATTTTATTATGTTGGTAGTGATTTACAATGTGCTTTTGCTCAGTAACTCTTAGTGCCACTAAATATTATACTAACATATAGTTTTTTTTAACACCTTGAATATTTTTATCTTTTGGTTACGATTTCATTCATGATTTTTGTTGCATATTTCTTAGCGTTACAGTGTCAAGCAGGAATCCGGATGGTGATTGATAAGTTTGAAAATATACACGATGCATAATTGTATTGATAGGAAATGTGCTTTGCCTTTACATGTATAACTTTGTAACCTCACACTAGATCTTTAGATTTAGGCGTGCTATGGAGAATGACCGAGGTAGCTTCTAAGATTATCGCAGATTGGTGCTCGGTCATGGAATTTAGATTCTGATTGAAGTTTATAAAGTGAATGACATTTTTGGCTACAACATCGGAGTGATGGTGCCTGGAATTGTCTTCATTCAGTTTAATATATATCTATAAAATGGAGAATCCTTTGTTGTTTACATGGCATCCACACAATCTCACATTATATCATTCCGTTTTTCTTAATTTTAAAGATTTTTTTCCGTATTAATTTCATCCTAGATTTTTCACAGGCACCATGTGGTTAGATTATCCGCATTTCACCTTTTGGTTACCCAAAAATTATTGCACATTTCGACATTGTACGTAAGGCTTTCAATGGATCGGATCTGGATCGGATCGACCTTGATCCATATCCTGATCCATTTAATTTGAACGGATTCGGATTCGGATCGGATTATACCTGGATTTTATATAGCCCGATCCATATCCGGATCCGTTAGGATCACGGTTAACGGATCAGAGCTCCGATCCGTTAATATTAATTAAAAAAAATACTTTACTCAAATTCAAATTCCTGTAAACACTGAATATTTTAACAAAGTTGAAATGTAAATTTAACACCAATGTAAATTCAGAGGTTACACAATAAATTAAAATTCAATTACAATACGAAAACTTAAACACTGAATTCAATTTGAAGCCATAACACAAGCCAACGAAGGAAAAAACATGTTTTGTAATCAAAATCACCTAATGGAAAAGCGTTATAGCTTACATTTTATTGTCTTTTGTGTCAATTATATAAGTAAAAGAGAGGTCCAATAACCATTTAATGTAACAAGAACATGAGAAATGAATCAATATTCTTTTTTTATTTGGCTCTTGACTGTTTGACTTAATTGCTTAAAAACTATGATATATTTAATATATAACATATTGTATATAATATGTAATATATATATATATATATATATATATATATATATAGGCTAGTGATCAAATACAAACCTTTTTTTAAAATACAAACTAAGAACCAATCTAAACCCTTAGATTAATCTAATCTAATGGCCCCCCTATCTGCACAACACACAACTAAAATACACCCTCCCACACACAATCACACCTATTCCCCTCCGTTTTTAAAATTGACTTTTCCCGTCAATCGGAGAACTTTGTTTGAAATTCGACTTCACCGTATTTTTCTCCATCTCCCAACGATCAATTTGCATACCATATTTGATATATTCCGACGATAAATCACTATTTATGCTTGCGAGAATCACTATATTGTTGGTGATTCCTGTAAGAATAAATAGTGATTTCTGCGTAAATGTAGTGATTTTTTCTCCAAATCTATACGTAAATTACAGATTTTGTACCGTAAAATCACTAAATTTATACGTATATAAAAATAAATAGCTAGATCTATGCTGAAATCACTATTTATTGTTACAGAAATCACTAAAATTATTTTAGTTTGTAGTTTGTAGTCTAAGAGTGGTTTGTATTGGAGTAAACCCCTATATATATATATAAATATATAAATAGTCGGATCGGATCATTAACGGATCGGATCGGATCGTATTAAATCCATATCTTATACTTATATATCGGATCGGATCGTTACCGGATCGGATTTTTACCGGATCAGATTTATTTTTTAATGATCCATATCCGTTCCATTAGGCTTCGGATCGGATCGGACCGGATTTCCGATCCATTGACCGCCCTAATTGTACGTATACACATTCCATATCACCTTTGTAAGGGATTTTTTATTTCCATCATTTTTCCAGGGTTTTTTTTTTCATTTGCAATGTAATATAGTGTTGTTAGAAAGTTCTAAAACTATACCTGATAGGCTATGTTAGCCCGGACCTATACAGGTCCCCGGACCACTCTCGAACCCGGATTCATATTTAAGTCATGGCTCACCAGGTAGTCTAGATTCATACCTTGAGTTAGGGCTCACCTAGTGATCCGAACTCATATGGGAGTCATGGCTCACTTACAAATCCGAACTCATATTGGAGTCCTAGTTCATCAACGGGTCCGAACTCAAGTTGGAGCCCGGACACACCTACAAACCCGAACCCACAATTAGAATACGGCTCAATCCCAAAGTCTAATCGATCCCTGGCGACAAAGGCAATAACTCACATGAAGACTACACATTGGTACATGACGTGGATAGGTCATGACTGATGGCCACACCTGGTGACGACACGTAAATATTCCCAATGATTGGGATAATTATTTCCTATTTAAACCACACGCCAGCAGGAGCCTGGCACACGATGCCACAATCCTTCACCTGGACACGTGCAATCCATCAACATCGCCCAGGTGTCCTACCTACCTAGGATTCAACACTCATGATTGCAGGTACAACCCCTAAACCCTAATCCCGGGCCTATATATAGACCAAGGAGGAAAGGTGTAGGGGTTACATTCTCTTTTACACACCTAACCTATACACACACCCTCCATATTTAGATTTCTCTATATTCCTGTATCCCTTTCCAAAGCCGTTACTTATTCTCACGCCGGAGGCGCCGCCAGGGTCCAAACCCCCCTCCGGTGTTGTTTTGCAGAGTCCCAACCGCAGCGACACCGCTTCCAGGCGTGGGATCGGCCGGGAAGGACCTAGATCGGGATCTGGAGTTATCATTTGGCGCTAGAAGGAGGGGGCTTACCACCTTGCGGTCACGGTGCCGCTAGACTCACCACCTTCAAACCCAGTAAGATCTAAACTAACCTTCTCTTTTTAACCGAAAAAATGAACTCTTTAGCCTATTTTTACCATGTATGCATGTGCTTCAGCCTTATTTAGCCCAGATCTTGTTAGCCCTGCTTACATACTTTAGTCTTCTCTTAGATCTACATTGCTTGTGATTAGATCTATTCCAAAAAAACCCAGTTTTCTTGTTTACTGAGATTAATAGCCCAAAATTGCGTGCATACATTGTCACCCAACCCCAAGAAAAACCTAGATTACTTTGTTGTTGAATTTTTTGCAATAAAAAACCATATACATCTGTTTGTGTGAATCATGGCTCGTGGTAGTAGGAGCACAAATAGACATACCCCAAGTAACCCAACCCCAGCCCCGGACACCAACATCCCGGTCACTGGTCAGGCTGGTCACCAGTTACCTCCAGTCCTGCCTTTGGCCTCTCAGGTGATCCGGCCAGGAGACGCCCGGGTAAACATTGAAGTAAACAAATATAAATATACTGATCTTGCTATCGAGCCCGGACAGATGGAACACTTAACTGGTGAACAGGTTGCAGAAGCAATTCGGCTATACAATCAAACCAGAAACAAAGAGCAGGACCAGTGCGAGAACTCCCATAACCCTGAAAGATCCCACCGCTCTAGGTCTGTCTTTGACCGGATTGGGGAAAAGAACAAAGACACTGAAAGGAGATCTCACCGATCTCGCAGTCAGAACCATGATGATGAGGCCGAAAAGCTTAAGAGGTTGGCCGAGATGAGAGAAAAGATTCAGGCGGAAGAGCAAGGTAGACTCGATCTAAGGGTCCAGAAAAGAATACAGGAGGAGGAGGCCCGGATCCTAGGTAAAAATACTGAAAAGAGGAGAACCCGGGCTCCAAGCCCAGAAATAATCTCAGATGAGGATGAACCTAGAGAGGACCTGTTGAACATGATACAGGAGCTGCAAAGAAAAGTCGGTCAAGACTCTGGGCTGGACATTGGAGACACACTCACACCATTTAGCTATTCCTTGGAAGCAACACCAAGGCAGAGAAACATTAAGCATTATAACTTTGACTCCTTCAATGGTTTAGATGATCCCGAAGAGCATGTGAATTATTTTGAGCAAATAGCCATGATTTACTGTTACAACGATCTAACAAAGTGCAGGTTCTTTGCTTCCACACTCAAGTCCGGGGCTCAGAGGTGGTTCAACCGGATCCCATCTCGCAGTATCCACAGCTGGAAGCAGTTCCGTGACACCTTCCTCAAGCGCTTCCGGGCAAACAAGACTCATGAGATGCACATGTGCCATCTTGAGACAGTCAGGCAAGCCCGGGGGGAAGCCCTTTCTGCATATATGAAAAGATTTCAAGAAGCTATTAACAATATAACCAACCTGGACGAGCGAGAGGCTCTGACAATTTTTCGAAGAAACCTGGATCCGGATAACAACGAGAGGTATGTTCTTGATCTCATTCACAAAGAGCCACAGAGCCTGGCGGCAGCCTATGCAATGGCTGCCAGGTTCATCAAAGAAACCGATGTGCTACAAGCAATGAGGATGACCAGACAGGGCATATCTCCAACCCTGACTCAAGATCCACCAAAAAACAACTACAGCCATCAAGATAAAAAATTAAAACCCAACAGGCAGAGCAACTATATCCAAAGCTCTCAGCTTGCACTACCAGCACCACCCCCGGACTCTTGACAGCAAGATGAGTCTGGACAGCCTCAACCCAAGCGTGAGCCCAGACCCGAACCCTCTTGGACTCCTCTCAACCGGGCTCGCGCGGATATTCTGAAAGAGGTACGAGATAAACCATTCTATTACCCTCCTAAACCAATGCTCACAGCCCCAGAAAACCGGTCAGTTCACAAACATTGTGATTACCATGAAACCCATGGGCATACAACCGAAAATTGTCTATCTCTGAAATTCTTTGTGGAAGACCAAATCAAAAAAGGCAACATGGGGCAGTATGTAGCCCGGAGAGTTGCTGATCGAGGAGAAGGATCCGGAAAAGACAAGAATGTTGTCAATGTTGTTATGGGAGGGTCCAATTCACCCCCACGGAGCCCGGACTCAGGGGATGAGGTAATGATGGTACAATCTTGCCCCGAGCAGATCATAAGCTTTAGCAAGGATGACTTCGAAGGAATAAACCCAAATCACAATGAAGCACTTGTGGTGACACTGGATATTGCTGATAATGAGGTCAGAAGAGTCCTGGTTGATAACGGCTCTTCTGTCAACATTTTGTTCAAACACACAATGGATCGAATGCAGCTGAGGAGTGTGAAGATGAATGACTGTAGAGAAGACCCACTCTATGGATTCGGGAACAATTTGGTTCCAATCCAGGGAACTCTATATCTCCCAGTACTATTTGGCACTTTCCCGAAACAGGTTAGCAACCTGGTCAAATTCTATATCAAGAAGCCAAATGGAAAGTGGCGAATGTGTGTGGACTACACTGATCTAAATGCTGCCTGTCCAAAAGACCCTTACCCACTTCCAAGTATCGACCAGCTCATAGACGCAACAGCCGGGCATGTCATGCTGAGCTTCATGGATGCTTTCTCTGGCTATAATCAAATTAAAATGAACCCGGCTGATATAGCCAAGACTGCATTCATCACACACCGGGCTGTTTATGCCTAGAAACTCATGCCATTCGGACTAAGGAACGCTGGATCCACATACCAGAGAGCTATGGTGGAAATATTCAAGAGTCAGCTAGGAAGGAACCTGGAATCCTACGTTGACGACATGATAGCAAAATCCACCAAAGTTCAGAACCACATTGCTGACTTGAAGGAATGTTTTGACAACCTAAGGAAGCAAGAGATGAAGTTGAACCCGGAGAAATGCACTTTCGGGGTGGAGGCTGGAAATTTTTTGGGATTCATGATTAGTCAAAGAGGAATTGAAGCTAACCCGGAAAAGATCAAGGCCATAAGAGAAATGAAGGAACCCCGGACTCAGAGGGACATACAGAAGCTAGCCGGGTCCCTGGCGGCTTTAAGAAGGTTCATCCCTACACTTGCTGAGCGCTGCTTACCTTTCTTTACACTGCTTAAAGGAGCTCAGAAGAAAAATGAGATTATTTGGAGTTCGGAGTGCCAAAGCTCTTTTGAATCAATTAAAGAATACCTAGCCGAACCACCAGTCTTGACCAAACCAGAACCTGGAGAGCCACTTAGCCTCTATCTCTCTGCCGGAAGCCTGGCTGTTGGAGCAGCCCTAATCCGGGATCATGAAGGCCAGCAGAAACCAGTCTACTATGTGAGCCAAGTGCTCAAGGATGCTGAGACACGTTATCCGAACCTTGAAAATTTTGCTTTCGCTTTGGTCACTGCATCTCGCAAATTGAGACATTATTTCCAAGGGAGAGAGATTAAAGTAATCACTGATCAACCACTCAGGAAAATCATTCACAAACCTGATATCTCGGGAAGATTGGTTAACTGGGCTGTTGAGTTAAGCCAATTCTCCCTCACCTTTGTCCCAAGAACATCAATCAAGGCCCAGGTTCTAGCCGATTTTATTGTGGAATGTTCTTTTCCCGAGCCTGTTCACACTTCAATGGAGACAGAACCCGGGGAAGAGCCCACACATGATCATGAAACCTGGATGTTGCTTGTAGACGGATCATCAACAAGCGAGAGATCGGGAGCCGGACTTGTACTCAAGAGCCCGGACGGTTTTAAGATAAAGCAAGCAATCGGTTTTCAATTCCAAGCAACAAACAATCAGGCGGAGTATGAAGCTATTTTAGCCGGACTCCGTCTAGCCCGAAACCTGAGAGTGAAAAAGCTAAGGATTTTCAGCGATTCCCAAATAGTGGTCAAGCAAACAACTGGAGATTATGTCGCCAAAGACCCAATTTTGGGAAGGTACCAAGCCCTGGTTCAAGGACACCTAGCTGTGATACCACAATTTGAAATAATCCAAGTGAGTAGAGAAGATAACACTGAGGCCGATATTCTATCCAAACTAGTCCAAAATTCAGCAGAATTGGATAGTTCGGTCTATTTTGAAGAATTGGAAAAACCCACAATTGAGAAGGAAGAAGTAATGGAGATAGACGACCAGCCTAGTTGGATGACTCCCATAGTCGTATATCTGGACAAAGGAGAACTCCCTTCTGACAAGAACCAAGCTCAAAGGTTGAAGGCCAAGGCTGCTAAATTCTTTCTGTAAGATGGAACGCTTTATCGCCGGACTTACTCTGCACCAATTCTGAAGTGCGTTGGTCCGGTGGAAGCTACATATTGTTTAGAAGAAGTCCATGAAGGCATATGTGGTGACCATATGGCTGCCAAAGCCCTGGCACATAAGATTATCAGACAAGGTTACTACTGGCCAACAATACACAATGATGCTGTGGATTTCGTGAAAAAGTGTAAGAAGTGCCAACTGTTCAGTAATGTACCACGACAGAGCCCGGTCTTACCATCCTCAGTCCTGTCTCCTATCCCGTTTGCAGTTTGGGGTATTGATATCATGGGTCTGTTTCCCCGGGCTAAAGGCGACCTGAGATATTTGCTGGTGGCAATTGATTACATGACCAAGTGGGCTGAAGCTAAGGCAATGAGAACAATCAACCAACAAGATTGCATCCGGTTTATCGAGAATATACTGATGAGGTTCGGGCTACCAATGGTTCTAGTTTCTGATAACGGGCCACAATTTGTGGGGTCCGATTTCGAAGCCTACCTGAAAGAAAGAGGAATCAAGCATAAAAAATCATCTGTTGCATACCCAAGAGGAAACGGCCAAGTTGAAGTTACAAACCAGATTTTGCTTAGAGGAATTGAGAAGAGGTTACAAGAAAGCAAGAATAAGTGGCCTGAGGAGTTGCCAAATGTGTTATGGGCATACAGGACTAGTCCCCGGACTAGCACTGGCGAAACCCCATTCAAACTCGCCTACGGCACTGAAGCTTTATTACCAATTGAAGTTGGGAATCCCTCCCACCGAGCGATAAATTTTGAAGAAGTGGCTAATGAAGAAGGTTTGCAGACTAACCTGATATTGATTGACGAGGTCCGGGATCAAGCTATTAAGAGGATGGAAAAATACAAGGAAAAAACTAGAGAGTACTTTGGGAAGAAGGCCCGGGTTAAGAACTTTCAAGTTGGAAACCTGGTCCTTCGTGATACTGAAGCTTCCGACCCTACTAATACTGGCAAGCTCATGCCAAAATGGGAAGGACCCTACAAGATAAGGGAGGTACTCCGGCCTGGAACATACAAGTTGGTTCATATGGATGGTTCTGAGGTCCCCAATACTTGGCATGACCTTAGACTCCGAAAATTCTACCAGTAAGAAGATTGCAGCGACCGGATAAAGAATAAGGAGCTCCCAAAAGCCCAGGTTAGAATAAGAGCTTTGTATTCCTGATTTTTCTATAAATAAAACCGGTCTCGTTGTTTTGTTTTCTTTTCATATTATCATGTATTTTTTAACTTACAGTAAATTTCAATTTCTTGTAATAACCCTGGCTCAGAGCTATAGGCAAACAATATAGCCAGGGCCCCCAGCATTACGCAAGCTAACAACCCTGGCTCGGAGCCATAGGCAAATAATGTGGCCAGGGTTACCAGCCATAGGCAATCATAAACTTAGGAAATATTCCTAAGTACAAATATATATAAGCCCGGCCCGGACTAAGCTATGAGGCCGGGCTCCCAGCTATAAGCAACCTAACAACCCTGGCCCGGAGCCGTAGGCAAATAATGTGGCCAGGGTTACCAGCCATAGGCACTCATAAACTTAGGCACTATTCCTAAGTACAAAAATATATAAGCCCGGCCCGGACTAAGCTATGAGGCCGGGCTCCCAGCTATAAGCAACCTAACAACCCTGGCCCGGAGCCGTAGGCAAATAATGTGGCCAGGGTTACCAGCCATAGGCACTCATAAACTTAGGCACTATTCCTAGGTACAAAAATATATAAGCCCGGCCCGGACTAAGCTATGAGGCCGGGCTCCCAGCTATAAGCAACCTAACAACCCTGGCCCGGAGCCGTAGGCAAATAATGTGGCCAGGGTTACCAGCCATAGGCACTCATAAACTTAGGCACTATTCCTAAGTACAAAAATATATAAGCCCGGCCCGGACTAAGCTATGAGGCCGGGCTCCCAGCAATAAGCAATCTAACAACCCTGGCTCGGAGCCATAGGCAAATAATGTGGCCAGGGTTACCAGCCATAGGCAATCATAAACTTAGGAAATGTTCCTAAGTACAAAAATATATAAGCCCGGCCCGGACTAAGCTATGAGGCCGGGCTCCCAGCAATAAGCAATCTAACAACCCTGGCTCGGAGCCATAGGCAAATAATGTGGCCAGGGTTACCAGCCATAGGCAATCATAAACTTAGGAACAAAAATATATAAGCCCGGCCCGGACTAAGCTATGAGGTCGGGCTCCCAGCAATAAGCAATCTAACAACCCTGGCTCGGAGCCATAGGCAAATAATGTGGCCAGGGTTACCAGCCATAGGCAATCATAAACTTAGGAAATATTCCTAAGTACAAAAATATATAAGCCCGGCCCTAACACATGCAACTTCAAAATATGTACGCAAACATGGAACTTTTAAGAGAGCAAAGAAAGAAAAAGCAAAATACATTACCAAGGTTATAATAAAGATTGAAGCCCGGGTTATCCATACAACCCGGAAACACTTCCAATGTTAAGAGAAACAAGTCAAAGGAAAAAGTAACAGTTACATGGGAATATAACCCCAAAGGCAAACGCAGTTGCATCAGTTTATTCCGGAACGTGATTAGTTCATTTGGATGGCTGAGGAGAATCCGACCCTGCTGGAATGGTAAATGGATTCGGACCATCAAAAGGCATGGGCTCCCCAAGGCCATCTTCAATGTCCTTCTTGGCCGCAACAAAGTGGTCTATGAAAGATTCCCAGCAGGCGCCCAGATCAGTCTTGAGATGCTTTTCAGCAACAACAAAGGTCCGGTAAATCTCAGGAGCACCGGCGTCAGCAATAGCTTGGTCATAAGCAGCAGATTTCTGAAACTCGGCGATAATCTCCTCCTTTGACTTGCTAATCTCAGCCTGCAGGTCATCATATTTACCTTTCATAGCCCTGGACTCCTCTGTAGCGCTCGTGACTTGGGCCTTCAAGTTAGCAACCTCGGAGCTTAGATCGGCAACCTTACTCTCATAAGTCGTCTTCAAAGAGGACAACTCATTTTCCAGGCTTTGATTCCGGTCCTTCTGCTCCTTCAACTCTTGATTCAAGCTTTCCAATTCATGAACAAAAACTGTGGCAGCCCCACTGATCAACGCCCCGGACTGCGAATAAACATTTTAGTGACACGAACATTAATAACTCAAATTCATAAGGAAAAACTATACTTACATGACCCCAGTGTCCAATGGCACGCTTCAGAACAGCTATAACCCCGGACTGTTTCATTTCGTCAATATCTTCGTCCGTGGGGATTTCAGATGCCAAACTGGCAAGCTTCTTCAAATCACAGGTTCCAACTATGACTGGTTGTCCATCAGCACCTTTACCTTTGTCATCAACGGTGATTTTCTCCACAACAACTCGGGGCCTAGAGGGGGGTTTCCGGCCAACACTAATTCTCCTTTTCTTAGTGGTCCGGTCATCAGGAGTACCAATGTTCTCCACATCAATAGCTTCAGTATCAGGGGCGGGGTGGTTTAAGCCCGGAGCAGCAGACTCAGCACCACCCTCTTTCAAAACACTGGAACCGGACCCCTCACCAGCCTTCTTCACCTTGTCATTGTGCACCCCGGAAATTTTCCTTAGAGCCAAGGAATAAGTGTTGTAAGACATGATATCCTCCAATCCCTGATTGTAGTGGGGGAAACCTGAAATAACACAAAAGTTAACAAGAGGCTGGGGCTATAAACCAGTAGAAATACAGTTGTGAATCAAAAACAAACAACTTACATCCTAGTTCAAAGAGTTTCTTATGATCCATAAAGGTATCCCGGGTACATTGAAACCCAAGAATCCCACAAAACTTACGAATTCTTCTCAAAGCAGAACCGGTTAACTTAACTGTTTCAAATGCCTTGGCTTCCTTATCTAAAACAATATGGGGCATGCCACCAAGATCCCAGCCCCTCAACATCAAAACCTCCCCGGACCAACCTTTCAAGGTACTTTGTTGAATAACAGGCTGGGCAGATCCTGACAGAAATCCACATTCCTTAGCACGAAACCGGAGCTCATAAAGAGGTTTCTTGTTAGACCGGACTAATTGGAAAAGCTGATGGAAAAGTCGGAAAGTGGGGATATATTCGGATTTCTCGCAGCAAGCCAAGAACCAAACAACCCATTTAATCCCGTTAGGGGTCACTTGCATAATTGAGATTTCATATTCATATTTAAAGAGGTGCTTTACAAAATTGTGACATTGTGGATTCCAGCCGGACCTAAGATGCTCCAACCAAACCCCAATATACCCATCGTCATCCCGGTCATATATGTGCTCATGGGGTTCGGGCCATCTCCACTCAATTTCTGGCCCGAGTTGGAAAGCATCCCGGATGGCAACATCCATTTCCTCTTTGGGAAGATCCACAAAAGGCGTCTTGAGTGGGTTAGGAGCTCGGCCAACAACAAGCTGCGCGCAAGCCCGGTCCATAATCTCTTTATTTACAGGCCCGGGAATTCCTCTAGCACCATGGTTATTGTTATAGTGATGATTGAGATTTTGGTAATACAGATGATGGTCATAGTCAGAGGGTTTCTTAACAAACATATAATCGGTATCGTGGTAAAATCCTAACGGAGTTATAAGACCTCGGCCAGGGGCCAACACCCTCTCGTTCAGTTGAGTTACTACTGAGGGGTCCGAGCTAGTTGACATTATACACCAATCTAAATCTACAAGTTCAAGATACTGATTTTGGCTAGATGACGATGAGGCTGTACAAGAGAAGAAGGAATTACTACTATGGCTTTCAGAAAGTGGAACACACACCCTGTTGGCACGCTTCGCTATCCGAACCATACACACCTTTAAGAATCCGGATTAACTATGGTTAGTTTATTCAATTTATCCTTCAAAACATTACATGATTTTTCATACATGTTAATGTTTGTTAAGGTACAGTAAACCAAGTATAGGAAGCTAGTCCGGACGATCCCCAAAGCAAAACAAATTTATAGCTAATCCGGACTGGGACATAAACACTAAACATGAAATACCAAACCCGGATTCGTCTACAAATCTAAACCACAGAAACACAAAGGCAAAATGACACAAACATCACACAAGATCAAAAACCACAATACTCAGAACTTATACAACCCCCAAATCAAGAACATGCCAAGAACACAGAAACCCAAAAACTCGAAAATGCCCAATCCACAGTACTTACAAAGCATGCAACAACAGGTGTGACCAGCAAAACAAACACAAACAAGCATACAATCAACCAAGCAACAATATCATAGAAAATCAAAACTTTTTCAAAACCCCCAAATCGAAGCCAAGGCAGTTCATACAAAGGGCAAGTATGGAATAAAAGCGGAAAGAATAGACGAGATATGAAGGGAAAAGCAGAACAAATCAGAAACACTTACAAAGAGCAAGAGAATTTTATGGCTTCCCGAGATGAGAACTATGGTTGCCGGAAGTCGAGGTCGGCGGGAGGAGAGAAAAGATTCAGGCGAAGTAAAGCGGAATGGAAGTGAAAAAGGCCTTTTATAGAGGGTTAAAAGATAATTCCTAAGAGGACAGGTGTCACGATGCAGTTGGTGGACAAGAACTGGAAGTAGAAAAATAAAAAATAAACAAGAAAGTAAAAGACACTACATTTATTGTTGACAGCAGTTATTCACGAGAATCGAGACAAAATGGTGTTGTGGCTTTTCAAAAGAAAAGGGGGGAAAACTGAAATCGTTTCATATTCTACAAACTAATGAAAATGTCACACAGCCCGGACTCAATCATTCTTTCACTGCATAATTCAAGACTCAATTTCAACACCGGATCGCCATCTTTGATAACAATCCGGGTTGGGGGACAACAATCAAGCCAGAAATTTTTTCTAAGTTACCCAAAGCTCAACAGCTTTGGACTTGAGAAAGAATCAAGGATAACTCTCAACCCCGGATTGCCACCTTTGATAACAATCCGGGTTGGGGGACAACGATCAAGCCAGAAATTTTGTCTAAGTCACCCAAAGTTTAACAGCTTTGGACTTGAGAAAGAATCAAGGATAACTCTCAACCCCGGATTGACACCTTCGATAAAAATCCGGGTTGGGGGGCAACAATCAAGCCATAAATTTTTTCTAAGTTACCCAAAGTTTCACAACTTTGGACTTGAGAGAATCAAGGATAACTCTCAACCCCGGATTGCCACCTTTGATAACAATCCGGGTTGGGGGACAACAGTCAAGAAAGAAATTTTTTCTAAGTCACCCAAAGTTTCACAGCTTTGGACTTGAGAAAGAATCAAGGATAACTCTCAACCCCGGATTGCCACCTTCGATAACAATCCGGGTTGGGGGGCAACGATCAATCCAGAAATTTTTTCTAAGTTGCCCAAAGCTTCACAGCTTTGGACTTGGGAAAGAATCAAGGATAACTCTCAACCCCGGATTGCCATCTTTGATAACAATCCGGGTTGGGGGGCAACAGTCAAGAAAGAAATTTTTCTAAGTTACCCAAAGCTTCATAGCTTTGGACTTGTGAAAGAAACAAGGCTCACTCTCAACCCCGGATGGGCATCTTTGACAACAATCCGGGTTGGGAGGCAACAATCAAGCCAAAAATTCGTCCAAGCTACCTATTTAGGAGTTTATACTCCCCCATCCAGAAAATCTGCATAAGGGAGTGGGGGACAAATGATAGGCTATGTTAGCCCGGACCTATACAGGTCCCCGGACCACTCTCGAACCCGGATTCATATTTAAGTCATGGCTCACCAGGTAGTCTAGATTCATACCTTGAGTTAGGGCTCACCTAGTGATCCGAACTCATATGGGAGTCATGGCTCACTTACAAATCCGAACTCATATTGGAGTCCTAGTTCATCAACGGGTCCGAACTCAAGTTGGAGCCCGGACACACCTACAAACCCGAACCCACAATTAGAATACGGCTCAATCCCAAAGTCTAATCGATCCCTGGCGACAAAGGCAATAACTCACATGAAGACTACACATTGGTACATGACGTGGATAGGTCATGACTGATGGCCACACCTGGTGACGACACGTAAATATTCCCAATGATTGGGATAATTATTTCCTATTTAAACCACACGCCAGCAGGAGCCTGGCACACGATGCCACAATCCTTCACCTGGACACGTGCAATCCATCAACATCGCCCAGGTGTCCTACCTACCTAGGATTCAACGCTCATGATTGCAGGTACAACCCCTAAACCCTAATCCTGGGCCTATATATAGACCAAGGAGGAAAGGTGTAGGGGTTACATTCTCTTTTACACACCTAACCTATACACACACCCTCCATATTTAGATTTCTCTATATTCCTGTATCCCTTTCCAAAGCCGTTACTTATTCTCACGCCGGAGGCGCCGCCAGGGTCCAAACCCCCCTCCGGTGTTGTTTTGCAGAGTCCCAACCGCAGCGACACCGCTTCCAGGCGTGGGATCGGCCGGGAAGGAACTAGATCGGGATCTGGAGTTATCAATACCAAAGCCTGTGTTTTTAGTTTACTAAGAATTTACTTCCCTACCAAGATCACTAACTAACAATCACTCAGTCACTAAGGTTATCCCATAAATTCGAGGTCTCCATTTTTTAAGAATTTAAAGCTCATAGTTTGTTCTTTTCAACTACGATAGTACTATACGTGCATTAATAATAGAAGACAGAGATACGGAGTTACGGCCCATTAGTATATGCAGGCTATAAATTAAAGAAATTGAAGGATGGACATACAATGACGACAGATCCAAGATTACGATGGAAATGGGCATCCATTTTAGTGGTGGCCACTACCTTAAACCTTCAAGACATGTTAAGAGATATTCTGGCATTATAAGTTTCCTAAGGAGGATTTTACTTTGTGCCACAACTAAATGCGAGGCAAGATGACAAGAACTTGGCTTTGGATGTAACTCTAATCAAAGAGGAAAGCAACATGCTTGCAGCCTATCTTGCTGAATATGGAGCACATCATTGGACTAAAATGGTCATCATTAAAGGTCCTTTTGGTAGAGTTCGCGAATTGTGGTTTAATGATATGGGGCTGGGTCGGATTGATCCACAATTTCAAGCAATTTATGAGGAAGATCCCGAGGAAGCAGAGAATGATGGTGCTGTAGTGGATGCTGGGAGAGGCTTGAGTATGGTATAACTGGTGGCAAGACCTTTGAACTCCTGTATTCTCTCTTTTCGATATATGCATGGTTTGCTTCTTCTTTTTTTAACGGGAGGATTGTACTTTGCCGGGAGGATTTGCCATCCAAAGTTTAAAATAGTGTTATAATTTTTCAAAGCATCCAATTTTTTTGTTTCGTAATTCTTTTTCGTGATGTAGCTATATAAATTAAGTGTTTGTAATGGGTTTTAATTAAATATAACAAGGCAGACATATATGAAATATTCCTGAGCACTTGAATATGAAACAAAGATAAGTGTGTTTTTTTTTTTTGCTAAAAGTCCTGCTAACTGCTATCTAAAAAATAAAGTTCTTCTATTCAGTAGTGAAGTTTTTAATCAGTAGCACAAAAAAGTCAAATTAATTACAATTGCAAGGGCAAACTCTTTTTTTAAAAATGTTAATGACCTTTAAATGGGGTTAATGATCAAGTGAGTTACTAAAGTGGGCTCAAATTATCAAGTTGGTCACTGAACTGAAAACGATATCAATAAGGTCATTAAAGTGAGTTACGGGTACATTTGATTAATTCTGCTACATTTTTGTTAACGGTAATGATGATGTGTTTAGTATAATCTGATGTGTTTAGTATAATCTGATGTGACAAGTATCTGATAAAGTATTCTGAATTCCTGCACCAGATTATACTAAACACATTATCATTTACCATTAACAAAAATTTAGTAGAATTAATCAAATGTACCCGTAACCCACTTTAATGACCTTATTGATACCGTTTTCAATTCAGTGACCAACTTGATACATTGAGTCCACTTTAGTGACTCACTTGATTATTAACCCCTGGTACTCCATGTCCCTCTCATTTCTTTACATTTTACTTTTTTGATACGTTCCTCTCATTCACTACTTTCCTTCACTATACCTATTTTATACCCACTTTATACATTAAATATTGATTGTTCCCACCACTTTACTCATTTTTCTTAATTTTTCCTATTAATTTACACTTTTTCTTAAACTCCGTGTCATCCTCAATGTAAAGAATTGAGGGGGACGGAGGGACTTGTAAGAGAAACAGATCTATAGCTACAATACCAAAATCCAAATGCCAATCCAAAGGACAAATAACTTGATGCTTGTACATTAAAGGGGAAAAAAGAACTTCTTGCTTTTTAAAATTAAATCAATCAAGTTATTTTATTGAAAAAAAAATTGAAAATAAGTAAAATGTTAAAAAAAAAAAATAGGTATCAAAACTATTAGAAATGTCTTAAAAGTGTACACATATGCAAATAAGTAAATAAAAAGCAAACTTTTAAAATTTAATCAACCAAGTTGTTTCACTAAAATAAAAATATCTAAAACAACGACATAAATATTTTAAGTGTCTAAAGTATTTAGATTTTAAAACTATTATGGTGTCTCAAAGAGTTACTTTATATTATAACTAATAAGCGATAAAATTATTATCATTCTAATTATAACTATTAAAATTTGCAATAGATAAATAATTACGAAGCACGTCACTTTTGTATATTTTGAAGTATCAAAATATTTGCACAAAATTGTCTTCTTTAATTTAAGACTTAACTAATTATTTAAAAAATAACTAATATTATGAAAAAAATTATGATTATCAAATTTTAAATTAGAATCTTTAATTATTTTTCTTTATTTTTCTTTAGTATATAATTTAATACTTAATGTTATTTTAACTAAAATTATTTGTTATGACTTATTTTAATTTGAACTTATTATTTTAGTAAATAATTTAACACAACTTATTTTAGTATATAACTTTTTTGGTATATAACTTTTTAAATTAAAATTATTTGTTCAACTTATTTTTATTTTTGATTTATACTTATATTAATACCATAATAATATTATAATGTCTGCCATTATAAATAATATTTTAAAATTAACTTTTCTGTTGAATCAATTAAGTCACTAAAATATGTAGTTAATTACTCTTTCACAGCTAATGCTAACATACACAATTGTAGTACAATATCGTAAAATCAATTTTTCTTAATAAATTAAAAATTTATTATATTTCATTTTGACTTTATTGTTTTGTTAGATTAACTTTATTGTGAGTCGATACTACGAAACTATTATAATATATAATTTAATAATTGAGTTTATTTTTAACTATTTTAAAATTGGTAGATTCTACTATATATATATTTTATTAAAATTTATATAAATAATTATCACACATTAAGTTTTCTCTTTTTATTAACATATTGTAAACTAAATAAATAACTTAATATAATAACCCTTGATATATATAAATTGTTAAGATATAACACCTTTTTATTCATTAAAATCTCATCTTTATTATCTATTTTAAAATAAAAGAGTTATATATAGTGATTATATGTAAAAGGATAAAAGGAATTTGAAGGTCACAATATATGAATATTCTATTACGTCTAATACCATACGATGATGCGCAGATCATGTTAAAATGTTAATATAAAATATTACTAGCTTAAAACCCGTGCGATGCACGGATTATTATTAATAATTATTATTTTTATTATTTATGTTTTAATATTCTATTAATCTGCATTTGCTAAAAAAAACTAAGTAGGCGTGTTAAACTTTTTTAAATAATTAAAAGTATTAAAATAGATTTTAAAATAAATTAATAATTGTTTTCCCGTGATATTTTTGGAAAAGGAGGGGTCTTAGTAAGGAAATATAGAAAAAGTAATATGTTTTAGCTGAAAAGATAAGTGTCCGTAATTAAAAGTATTTAAATAGGTTTCACAATAAATAAGTAAGGATTTGTCCGGAATATTTTTGGAAAATAAGGGGTTTAGTAAAGAAAAATCAGAAAGAGTAACATGTTTTAGTTGAAAAAGGTAATTGCCCGTTATTTAGAAGATTTTGTTAGAAAAGATAATGTATTTTAGCTAAAAAGGTAGTTGGTTATAAAAATGTTATTATTTAATAATAAATTTTTTAAAAAATGAAAAAAATAGAAAAAGTAACATAATTAAAAGTATTAAAACAGATTTTAAAATAAATAAGTAATGGTTTGCCCGTGATATTTTTGGAAAATGAGGGGTTTTAGTAAGAAAAAATAGAAAGAGTAGTATGTTTTTGTTAAAAAGATAATCGCCCGTGTTTTTTTTAGAAAAGTAGAGGATTTTGTAAGAAAAAAAATAAAAAAAGGTAATGTATTTTAGCTGAAAAGGTAATTGGTTATAAATAATGTTATTATTTAGTGATAGTTTTTTAAAAAAAATAGTAAGGGTAATTAAGTAAAATCACTAGGTACCGATCGTCCGTCTATCCGACTACCAAACTTTTAGTGTTTCGTCTTTAATAATATAGATTAAAACCCGTACGATGCACAGGTTGTTTTTAATAATTTTTAATTTTATTATTTATATGTTATATTTTATTAATTGCATTTATTAAAAAAAATAAGTAGGCGTGTTAAATATTTTAAAATAATTAAAAGTATTAAAATGAATTTTAAAATAAATAAGTAACGGTTTGTCCGTGATATTTTGGAAAAATAGGGGTTTTAGTAATAAAAATAGAAAGTAACATGTTTTCGTTGAATTTTAAAATATAAAAGTAACGATTTGCCCGTGATATTTTTGAAAAAAGAAGGGGTTTAGTAAGAAAAATAGAAAAGGTGACATATTTTAGTTGAAAAAGGTAATTGTCGATTAAAAATATTAAAATAGATTCTAAAGTAAATATGTAAGGGTTTTCTCGTGATATATTTGAAAAAAGAAGGAGTTTAGCAAAGGAAATAGAAAAAGTAACATGTTTTAGCTGAAAAGGAAATTGCCCCTGATTTTTTTTAGAAAAAAAATGGTAATATAATTTAATTGAAAGGGTAACTGGTTATAATAATTAAATAAGGCAAATATCGTATCAAAAACCAGGTACAAAAAAACAGGCACCAAAACTTTCAATGTTTGGTCTTTGATAATATAGTATAGATAGAGAGATATATTCATAATATTAGTATTTTATACTACAGGAATAGCCCATGATATTTTTGAGGTTTTAGTTAAGAGAAATATTAGTTAGAAAATATTAAAAAAAATATATGTTTTGGAAAAAAAGCTAATCGGTTAGTTATTAATAATTATAATATTATTATTTTATTTTATTAAATAAAACTATTCGTGATATTTTTGGAAAATTAGAGGTTTTATTTAGGAAAAATAGAAAAGTAAGAATTTTAGTTAGAAAATATAAAAAAAAATATACACTTTGGCTAAAAATGGTAATGAGTTATTTATTAGCAATTATAATCCTATTATGTTATTTTATTAAATGAAACTGCATTTGATATTTTTGGAAAATGAGATGTTTTAGTTAGGAAAAAATAGAAAAGATATTATATATACTAATTTTAATATTTTATCTAACGGTTCTCAATGATTTGATCAAAAATATCTAACGGCTATGAATTAAATGACCAGACTACAAAAACTTTCATGACCAGACTACAAAACTTTCAATGTTTCGTCTTTAATATAATAGTATAGATTATATAAATTTAAATCGTTATTTAAATATTATTTTATAGCAGTATAATTACATTATTTTAACGGTGAAGATCAATTTATATATTTTTGATCGAAATCAATTATTTCGAGTCATTAAATTATTTGAAAATTTTAATATATACCTATTTTCATATGACAGTCACACTGTTAATTTTTTTAATTAAAAAATTAAATAAAATATATTTGAGACACACTAATAATAAATATTTTTAGAAACTCTTGGCAATAGCATATTTTTTCCTTTCATTTTCCTTAAAGAAAATGTAAATATATATAAAATTCCATGCAAAAGTGTATTACTAACCGCGGTGAATTATTTGTTGATAGAAATTATATACTTTTATCATCCAATTTTAACATCTAATTATCATCACAAATTTATTATATTTGATAGAAGTATATAATTCTGATAATTTTGCATCCTAATTGTACCTAATAGAATTTTATTTAAATTTCCTTTACATTAAGTTCTAAAATTCGGTATCTTTATTTAAATTTTCCTTCGATAATTATCTATATCATGAAAATTTACAAGTAAATTATGAATTTAGTTTTATGTAATGTCCAAATAAAAGAGTGAATATACATGTAATGAATTTAATAATATATTAACAAAATTATAAAATATATTACTCCCTCTGTGCCTCTCCTTTGGTACGTCCATGCCATTTCTTTATATACCAAAAATAGTAACATTTTATAATATAAAATCCAATCAAATTCACTACTTTCCTTCTATAGCTACTTTATACCCACTTTATACATTAAATATTGATTGGTCCCACCATTTACTAATTTTTCTTACTTTTTCCTATTAATTTACACTTTTTCTTAACCTTCGTGCCGTCCCTCAATGTAAAGAATTGAGGGGGACAGAGGGAGTATATAATATTATATATTTAGTTTTATATAAACACTATGTTATACAATGTTATTTTGAATTAATCCGTGTATTATATGAATTTCGTACAATGATAATATATAATCTATGTAAAGAAATTAACTTAATATGTATTTATATATAAATAAATTTTAATTATAGGGAAAATAAATTTTTTTGTCTAACGTTGTTACACAAAATCAAAACAGATGTAACGTTAGTGACCAAATAAAAACTTTTTTGTTTAGTGGTACGTTTCTAACGACACTAAAAGTTCAGTGATTAAAAAATTAATTTTCCTTTAATTATAATACAACAAATATTTTCATGAAAAAATAAAATTTTGTATATTTCTCTAAGAGTAAAATTTGATCACAATTTTAAAATTTTACATTTATTTAATTTTTAAAAAGTTGTCGACAATTATTTCAATATCATCAAATTTATGATGATATCGTAAATATGTAATAGTTTATGGTAGCTAATTCGGTAGCATTAGTAAGTCATGTTCTATTCAATTTTTGATAAATTACACATTTTTCAATTAAATATTGTATTAATTTATTATCATCCAAAAAGTAATAATTTAGAAGAAAAGCAAATTTCACAATTTTCATTAATATAGATTAATCGAGGCGACGCCGAGTAAAATTCAGAAATCATGTTCTATTCAATTTAATTTTTTTTATAATAACTTATATTAGTTCTATTATTTTTTCATTAAAATATTTTAACAATATTTCATAATCTTATATGATTATGAATTCAGAGTATTTAGGAAAGTACTTATATCTATTATAATAAATTATACATAATAAAATAAATATTTTACGATGGGATCTTCTAATCTTTCAATTTTTTAAAATGCGAGATGTCAGCGACGACGAGAAACCTTTAATTATAATGTTGCTCACATTCAAATTCAAAATAGTACATATATTTTACATGAAATTCAATATTATGAGGCCGCCATGAGATAAATTACTTGAAATTAATGTTGAAATCTAATATAAAAAAAAGTAAAGACTTACCGTAATTTCACGAGATTATATATAACTACAAAATTACCATTAAAAATTTATACTAAAAAATAATACTTCCTCACAAAATTTCCTGAGGACAATTATATGTTAAACTAATCTTCAAATTTGTTAATCAATTTTTTTTTATGGGTTTAATCTTTCAATTCTTTAAAATACGAGACGTCGCCGGTAGACGCGACGAGAAACCTTTAATTAAAATGTTGGTTAAAATCAAATTCAAAATATAATATATATTTTACATGAGATTCAGGATCCCGAGTTTGCCATGAGGTAAAGCGCTTGAGATTATGCTAAAATCTCATATTGAAACAGTAGGATGCTACCCGTAATTTTCAGATATTATATATAATTACCATTAAAATTCTATACTAAAAAACACTATTACATTACGAAATTTTCTGAGGTCTATTATATATATAACTAATCTTCACATTTATGAATCAACTATGTTTCTTTATTTTACTCCGGGGTCTCTTAATCTTTCAATTCTTTAAAATGCGAAACGTCGCCAATTAGCGACAACGAGATACCTCTAATTAAATGTTGCCTACATTCGAATTCAAAATATAATATATATATATATATATATATATATATATATATATATATATATATATATATATATTAAATGAGATTCAGGAGGATTCTGAGGTCGCCATGAGGTAACTTACTGCTGAAATTTCATAAAAAAATAGTAGGGTGTTACCATAATTTCAAAATATTATGTATAACTATAAAATTATAATTAAAATATAAACTAAAAAACATTTTTACCTTAATAAATTTCCTTAGGTCAATTATATATTTAACTAATCTCCAAATTTATTAATCAACTATTATTCATTATTTTACGATGTGATCTTTTAATCTTTCAATTCGTTAAAATGTGAGACGTCGCCGGAAGGCGACGACGAGAAATAATGTTGCCCATATTCAAATTCAAAATATTATATATTTTATATGAGATTCAGGAGTTGCCATGAGGTAAATCATTTGAGATTATTCTGAAATCTCATATTAAAATAGTACGGTGTTAACATAATTTCATGATATTATATATAATTATATATTTACACTAAAAAACATTACTATCTCACGAAATATCTTGAGGTCAATTATATATTTAACTATCTCCAAATTTTTTAATCAACTATTCTTATTTATTTTACGATAGGATCTTTTAATCTTTTAATCTTTCAATTCTTTAAAATGCGAGACGTCGTCGATAGGTAACGATGAGAAACCTTTAATTAAAATGTTGTTTACAATAAAATTCAAGATATAATATATATTTTACATGAAAGGTCGTCATGAGGTAAATTACTTGATATTATGTTGAAATCTCATATAAAAATAGCAGGGTCTTACCAAATTTCTGAATATTATATATAACTACAAAATTACCATTAAAAATTTACACTAAAAAACACTACTATCTCACGAAATTTCGTGAGGTCAATTATATATTTCACTATCACCAAATTTGTTAGTCAACTATTCTTCTTTATTTTACGATGGGATATTTTAATCTTTCAATTCTTTAAAATGTGAGACGTCACCGATATGCGACGACGACAAACCTTTAATTAAAATGTTACCTACATTCAAATTCAAGATATAATATATATTTTACATGAAAGGTCGTAATGAGGTAAATTACTTGAGGTTATGCTGAAATCTCATATAAAAATAGTAGGGTCTTACTGTAATTTCAATTTCAGGATATTATATATAACTACAAAATTGCCATTAAAAATTTATACTAAAAAACACTACTACATCACTGAATTTCCCGAGGTCAATTATATAATTAACTAATCTTCACATTTGTGAATCAACAATTATTCTTTATTTTACGATGGGATCTTTTAATATTTCAATTATTTAAAATGCAAGACGTCGCTGATTGGAACGATGAGAAACATTTAATTAAAATGTTGGCTACATTCAAATTCAAAATATAATATATATATATATATATATATATATATATATATATATATATATATATATATATATATATATATATATATATATATATATATAATGAGATTCAGAATAGGATTCTGAGAGATCGACATGAGGTGACTTACCGCCGAAACCTAATATAAAAACAGTAGGGTGTTACCTTAATTTCATGATTTTATGTATAATTATAAAATTTACACTAAAAAACATTTTTACCTTAAGAAATTTTCTTAGGTCAATTATATATAAAACTAATCTCCAAATTTATTAATCAACTATTTTTCTTTATTTTACGATGGGATCTTTTAATCTTTCAATTCTTCAAAATGGGAGACGTCGTCTTCAATTCTTTTAATATTATGTATTGTATATGATATTTATTGTTTTCATAAAATTTGTGATTTTTCAATATATTATGTAAATATTATATCATATAAATGTTTTATTATGTGGAAATTTTTACAAAACAACAACTAAATAATAGTGAACACAATTTAAGAATTTTTTCTAGAAATATGTAAGTACTATAAATCTTTTTCTTTCTTTTCTCAAAATATTACTAAATAAATATAATACCGTGTGCGAAGCACGGGCATAATGAATTCTTTTTTTCTTCAATTGGTTGAATCTTCACTTTCAAAAAAATTCACAGGTCCGATATTTTGGTACCTACATTATATTCCACTTTCCTTGAATATAGTAACTCCGTAAAAGATAATAAATATTTTTAGACCAGATACAATCATTCCATTTTCCAGATACAATTATTGCATTTAACAAGTATCCGATAAGAAATCTGATGTCCACATTGTGTATGAAAACTCTTTGGAACTCTCTATACACAAAGAAAAAATAAACATTATAAATATAGCATTCCCTAATTACAAGGACAATTTAGTTATTTTCATAGATAAGTTATTGTTATTATATGAAGAACTTACAAAGGATCCCATTCTTCTAAATTCATTATTTTCCGAAATAAAGCTCGACACAAGTTTTCTCTTTCCTAACAAATTATAATATAATTAGATATGGTTATATTTTAATAATTTAATTAGGCATGCAAATAATTTTTCAGAAAATACTTATACCGCTATAAGATGAAGAATTCCACGTTTGTTCCGATGTTAATTAATCTATCACCTACATGTTGATACATATAACTACAAATTAATAAAATTTGAAAAAATGTAAATAAACTAATCTTTTTTTCTAATTGTTGCATCCTATAAAAACTAAACAAATTCTTTTGTAGTTTTTAGAAGTTTTTTACTCTTTTTTTTCAAAATTACTTTCATTATTTATTATTTTTATATATATTATTTTTTTATATAGAAGCCTAGACAAATTGAAATTAAAAAGTCCATCAAATTTATATAATCATGAAAAATAAGTACATTATCATAACCCATTCTAAAAATTAAATATTTTTCTGTGATGTAAAAATAAAGAATAGAGAGATGTGTGTCCTGAGTTCATTTTATCATTTATTAATAAATTAAAAAAATACTAATAATTTATGTAACTTGTCATTGATTCAAACTTATGACTAAAATAAAAGTCTTCAAAGAATTGTTTACTACATAAATAAATAAATGTATGTGCATTGACGAATTATAATTTGGTAGATGTGAAGTCGTTTACATGGTTTTGTTAAAAGTTGTTTTATGTATCAATAATGAAAGATGTAATAGTGTAAAGAGATATTGGATAAAAAATATTAGATATAATGAAAGATAATGGTTTTATATATTTGACAACACAACACGAAAAAAAATATATGTCTTATTGCATGTCATAATAGTTAGAGAGTACTTTGTTTAAAGGTGAGTTTAATTAACTAAGTAGCCAATGTAATAAGTTCAAATTATAAAATGTTAATAAAAGAAATATCAGCTGGTTCCCAATAAATGAATCATCACTTAATTACACAATAATATGAAAATTATAAGTTTCATAATATAATTTAAAAGAGAAAAATAAGTTCTATTGTATAGCTTCCCAAAATACAAACTGGTGAAACTCAAATAGTACAGTTTTGTTCATATTATTACAACCACCTTACAATACTACCTTAGGCACATTTTATTAATCTTCATTGATTCAATACACTTTTTCATGCTTATCTCTACAGGAATCACATAGCCTCACATAGCCTCGTCATCTATATCTATAAGTCACCAACATCATATATCCCAACCTTCTCCCTGAATAAAAAAGTAATAAATAAAACTTTAATATATATGTTGGATTGATTGAGAGCACATGAATCATGTTCAACATAATTCGGCTCAAGAAAACTTTAAAAGTGAGAACCATATGTTTGTATACTTACCAGGATTATGTTCCGCTCAAAATCTAATATGGAGTTATGGTTAGGTGTTGGAACATTATTCATTCCATTGTTGATGGTCAAGTAGCTTCCATGTGTCATTTGTACCTCGTTACCAAAATGCTGGGCACAAAAACACCATATATATGATGTGTAATTCATAGATGAAGTATTTTCAAATAGAAAGAATATGAATTTTAACGATTTAACATCACATGATAAATAAACATGCCTCTTTATTCATCATTAAGGTATTTTCAAGCTGAGTTGTAGCAAATGAACTGCCAGTGTTTGGATCTTGTTGCATGTGTCCAATCTACTCCACAATTAAAATATAAATTTAAGGATTAGGTAATAGCAGAAGAAATTTCAAAAGTGACGAAGCATCATATCTACTATAGACATGCCTGTTCATTCACCGCAGTATTTGTAAACTGATGTGTGCCAAATGAAGTGCCAAAGTTTTGATTAGGTTGCCCATTTTCCACCTATATATAAAATCAAGGAATACATTAATAATAGTTGGTGACAAAAAATAAAAATAAACAAAATTGGGATTAATATATATGGTTGCACTTTGTGAAACGTATTTTAGCATGAGAACAGTGGAGAATGTATGTTTTGCACTTTTTTACTCGTGTAAGACATTTTTCAATGCTAAATTTGTTCTTCGCTGAATCACTGCCCTAAATATATACATATATTAAAGCTATAGATATATCATACTTAATTTTACCTGAACTCCGCTGAAGTTGTTCACATTGAAGATAATAGTGTTGCCTTGTCCTCCCAAATTAAGTGGTTGTTCATAAATGAAGTTGTTATGAATCGATTCAGTACTAGTACCAGAAGAGCTAACAAGATTTGTTGAGGGGAACAAATGGTTAACATTTCCACCTCCAAACAATGCTCCATTAGTAAAATTGTAGATTTGTTGTTGCATCAAAGTATTGTCATTATAATGACCCATTTGATTAGTCTCGTAGTTCAAATTCTGACTATGATTGCCATAGGTTGTGTTACTCCAGACAAGATTTCCCATGTTTAAATTACCACCAATTGGGAAAGTAGAATTGCCAAGTTCTTGTGATGCCACATCTATAAAAGATGTACAATTAGTTGATGTCGGTCCTGCATTCACTATCGTGCTTGAAAAAGATTCTGCATAAGTGAAACACATATGTAACTAATATCTGAAAAACAAGAAGTATGATATATTGTATTAGGTCTTGGTTTTATTTGTAATATACAAATTGCTCACCATCTTTGTTGAAAGGCGATAAGGGTAAGGATGGTGGAATTGGGGCTGCTTGTTTACCAGTTCTTCGTTCTTCTCTAAGTTGATTGATTAAAAAAATGTCAGGATTTCCACCTACCAAACTTGAGTAATAATTACGATTGTTGTAGTATTTCGAAGACTTAAAACTAATCTTGCCATCCAAAACGCGATTCACGAACTTTCGATATTTCTGCATGATAAATGTTATCACCACAATAATCAATATTAATGAAGAGAAATATATTATTTACACTTGTGAAAGTTATTGTGTAGAAATTAATTACATGCATGACTTTGCTTATAGAACTTAAACTATCACCACATCATAGAATTAAGTTTTATATGTTAACTAAATGAAATTTTTCACTATACATAAAAAATAATTACTATTTCTAAATAAGCATAAACGATGATAAATGACATATTCGACGAACCTGCAAGTGGCTGCCCACCTGTTCTCGGGTGATTGTAGGTTCATTCAGTGCTTCCGATATATTTTTTGGAATAGCATCTACATAAAAATTATATATCAACGATCACATATATAGTTAACTAAATGTTTAAATGTGAAATATGGATAGTTAATTGTAGGTGAAATAGGTATGTCATATGTAGCTTACTATGATAACCAAAGATCAAAAGAGCTTCCACGAATTGAGTATGAAGCCTTGGCGTCCAAACAATATTCCTAGTCCTCTCTGTGTGAAAACAAATAATTCATAATCATCATCATTACCATCATCATAATGTCTATACATATCTATTAAACATTAATTAAAGGTTTCTTACTCGTTGATTTGTCATCGGAATTTTTAGTTGTAAAAGATGAGGCTGGTACATTTGCTAGAGATCTTCGAACAATTTTATTATCCATCTTGAGGTTAATCTTCCTCATTTCACATAACTGCCACATGTCTCTAACGTCATCGGCCATTATAGGCTTTATTAAGAAGGTATTGTCCCCGTTTTTGAGTCCCTCGCATATTTTATTGCTATTGAATTCCTCCAACATTACTACTCATCGTCACAAGTTTAATGGCTATTAGTAATGCATAACTAAAATTTCATTATATAATATGAGTCCATGTTCTTAAAGTAACCAATAAAGTGAAAAATAATTTATTTTCATTGTTATCGTGTACATGACATCATTAAAATATTGTGAATAAAATAGAATATGACAATCACTATATTGAGAGGCAAAGTATATTTAGAAACTTACATACTACAGGAGTCTTAAACTCTTCAGTGATGTGTTTCAAAAGTTCAAAACCATTTATTTCCGACATGTGAATATCCATCATAACAAGATCGAATGATTTTTGCTCCAGTAAGCACATAGCATCGAAGGCATGACAAACTGTAGTCACTGAAATTATGAATTAAAGAATTATTAGCATATATACAAAGTAAATAAATACTTATCTCTCATATACAATCAAAGAAGACAAATGAATTAATACCATTATATTCAAGAATTAACGAATCACATTTGAATTTGGGTAAAAGACAATCAAGTAACATTAATTGAATAAACGCTTTAATTTGTACTTAGTTATTAATATTTATTGAAATGCGACAAAAATGACATGTGTCTTATAACTTATATTTTTGTATATTTACGCATACACGACAAAAATATCAATGTATTTATTAAAATACGACAAATGAATTTCACTTTCACATATATAAATATTTTTTCATTCTTCATATTTCGAAAATCAGTAACTACTCCGAAAAACTATGATGAAATTTTAAATTTTCATGCTACCTTAGTAATGATTTAACACACTAGTCATAGATCTAAATTGAAAATTGTAATGATTTGATCAACAACTTATTTAATATTAAATTGTTAAAAAAATTCTCAAATTAAATTTAGTGCATTCACACACATGTATCATATGATTTCGAATGAAAATATATATCCAACCTCTTTGAAATCAGCATTTTACAACAAAAAGGCACACCAACATAAAATTACCCTACTCTAAGTTACAAAGTTAGATGAATATCATACCTTCATAAATGTTCCATTTTGCAAGAGAGGTTTTAACATCCGCTAAACACATTCCGTCATCGTCCACTAGCAAAACGCTATACATTTTCAGGTGACAATTAAAACAATAAAATTATAAAGGCACCGTATTTTAAGGAGGAAGAACACTCCTTATAACTTGGTATTGCCAATACAAAAACCTCAATATATAACTGTTTAAAGTCGTACCCCATTGAAAAAAAATTCAACATTGTAATCTTATAGATAGGGGTAGGACGACTATTGTCTACAGAAATAAATGTCAGCACATATGTATATATTATTATTATGATATTTTTTGTTTTTATAGTGAACTATAATTAATTAAGAAATATGCTTGATATCTGCATGCATCTTGTAGATATGTATATTTTTGTCTTTTCACGTAATTTAATATTATGTTGTTTATGTTTTGAGCCCACAGTTTTGTTCATATAGCAGTTTTGTTATCTCTAGGATGTCAAATCCAAGTGAAAGAAGTTCCTAGGCTGATGGCATATATTGAAAGAAATATTCTCCAACACACATTAATTATTATTCAATGAATTTCATTTATTTAATAAAATTTATGATGTAAGTGACTAAGAGCCCGTTTGGCTAAACTTAAAATTATTGTTTATGACTTAAAGTTGCTTAAAGTGATAAGTAAAAAGTAAAAAATTTAAGTTAATATCTGTTCGGAGTAACTTATGAGTTATTAAAATTGTAATAATTAAAATAAATTTGATATATAATACATTTGAATGATTATATTAAATTTTATCAAATAAAATCAGTATACTGAAATTAATCGTTTAAAAAAGTACATCCAACCAACTTTTGGGTTTTAGCTATTTTTTTAATATTTAAGTCATTTTCTGGCTTATTACACAAAAAGACATTTTTCGTCAAAAATTAGTAAAAGCCCCTGCTTAAAGCGGTCGTTGTCTTGAATTTCCGGATGTATCACATAACAATTTACATCATATCTATTAGATATCATATTTATATATGGTTGTAATTAATTGCATTAATATGGATTCTTTTTCTATTATATATATGTTCTGATATTAAAAATTATTCAATTTTTTTGGTATTTTGTAACATCAGACTGTGCTTGATATTTTTCGGGGTGTATCTGATTGATTTATAATAATATGATAATTTAAAAATGTTGTTTATTTTAAATCTACGCGGATTTTTACAAAATTAATGAATTCTTAGCGTTTTGCTTATTTAAAAGGAGTTTCCAATAAATCCCTCAAATAAAATCTCATTGATTTTAGACCGATTTCAAAAGATTTAAAATAAGCTAGCTAATCTATCAAAATCCTCATTTTATCAAACGAAAAAAAATCTGTAAAATTTTGAATATCATAAAATTTAGTTGGACCTTTTAAAATTCAAAATTTAATACCACAAGATTTAAAGGACTTTACAAAATTTAAGCTGAATACATCTAAATTTTAAAAATCTTTTAAGAATCTTATCGAATACACATGTTTAAAAAAAATCAATATCCAAATTAAATATACATGGATTTTTCTTTAAGAAAAGAAGTTCTTATAATATCCAACTGTTGACTAAGGTTACTTGAATTCACAATCCACAAGAAAGATTAATAGAAAATTCTTAGTGTTTTAATTTGAATAAAAGATTATCTTCTGTCATAGCATGGTTTATGTAGGGATATTAAATGCTAAAACAAAATAAAACAAACCCTAACTAAAATTTAATAACAATTAAAAGAAAATGTGATCAACCAGCATTGAACATGAGCATGCACAATCCCTCCATTCTCACGCTAAAGCTTTGGCCAAATTTTCCCAATTTGACACAATCATGTCATCCATCGTGATCATGTCATCATGCATCCTAAACAGCGTGATCGTGTAGGCTTGAGCCTGATCATGCATTTATTTTGTTATTGTTTTCTCGCGATTCATGAGCCTTGATTAACACCGAAAATTCTCACAATCCTCCAAGAATCACCACAATACAAAAAAACCACCAAGTAAAACTACCACTAGGTCCTCGTGGCCTCCCAATCATCCGTAACCTCCTTATGTCAGGAACCCTCATCCTTATCGTTGACTCGTTTGTAAAGAATGTTAAAGAGGTCTTGGAGGTGCATGCAGAGGTGGACCTTACTAACATGGTGGGAATGTTGATCCAGGAATGATCTGTTGGATGTTGTTATGCCACATTTTGGCATAATCCGAATTTCTATTTTATTAATTATTAATTCCGAATAATAATTAAATTTTTTTTTTTTGAATAAAAGACAAATTCATTAACAAGAAACATCATACATGAGAGACTCCAACAACATACTTGAAGGAGCCGTGATAATGTTTTGACAATTCATGGAACAGGGTAATTTAGCTACTAAATGAGCGACCCTATTCGCTTGCCTTTTAATAAACGAGATTGAGAAGCCAACTTTCACATCTAGAATCAAGCGACAAGCATCTATAATGAAACCCACTTCCAGTAAATTTGCTTCTGAGGAATGCATAGCTCGAACAACACTCAGGGAGTCCGACTCAATATCCACTCGATCGTAGTTCATTGTGAGTAACCATTGAAGACCTTCAAGAATTGCCTGAGATTCAGCTTCAACTACGGAGGAGACCATAGCCCTGCAAACCGTTTTACCTGTCACAAACGCGCCAGTGTGGTCTCGAAGAACCAGCCCCATAGAAAAAGAAGACTCACCCAACTTAATGGCAGCGTCAACATTGAGCTTGTATGAACCAATTTCTGGTTTCTTCCATTTCACTGGCTCCTGCACCCTAGTGAATTGAGTGGTGGTTAATAACTTCAGACGCTTGTTTTTAGCTTCTTTCCAATCCGAGATAGACTTAGCACTCCACTCCATAGCTATGGCTGCAGTAACTCATTTATTGTCCCAGACTTTTTTGTTGCGAAAAAACCAAATGCCCCAAAGCACTTTGGCAATTGTCAATATTTCAGAAGAAGAAGCTGTTTTTAATTTAAGAAGCAACCAGCTAGGAGCGTAATCTTCTGTAGACATGTCAATAAACCATCCTGTATATTGCCAGCACGCCAAAGCAAAAGGACAAACAAAGAAAACGTGGATCATATCTTCAATATCCGAGTTGCACATAGGACAATTAAGAGGAATGCCCACACCTTTAGCACTTAACCTGTTTTTAACAGGAACATTGTTCCTACAGAACCGCCAGAGAAACAGCTTTATTTTATGGGGGAGATCGATTTTCCAGAGCTTACTCCACCCATTAGATTGAGTTACTGATCCAACACCAATATTTCGATCATGCCACATTTGATACCCCGTTTTAACTGAGTAATGTCCATTTGTAGTTCGAGACCAAGCTAAACGGTCTATAGCTGAGAGAGTAGGAATGTTAGTTGCCAAGATAGTTGCAGCATCACTTGGAGAAAATACGCTTAGAACTTTATCTCTGTCCCATTTTCTTTCAGTCTGCAAGAACAGGTGAGCTACCAACAAAGTGCGGTCAGTATAGTCTCTGAATTGATCAACTCGAAAACTCTCTTTGCTTGCTAGCCAAGGGTCCTGAATGCATCTGATAGAAGCACCATCTCCTAGAATCCACCTATAACCATGCGCTACTTCGTTTTTGGCATTGATGATCCCTTGCCAAATGAAGCTTGAACCTGGAGGCGCTTTGGCTTGTAAAATGTGGATATCAGGAAAGTATTTCGCTTTATAGAATCTCGAGATCAGAGTCACCAAGTAATATTCTCTCTCCGAAATGAGGAAATAATCAATCTCAATCAACGATAACGGAAAATATCTCCAAAACGATATCCTTCAAATCAGGAAGATACCACAACGCCAAGATAATGCAAAATAAAATCTGTAATTACCCATATTAACGAAGTTTATCCCTAAAGTCTCTCAGAATAAACACAATTTCACAGAACTGCTCGGGCTTGATCCAATATAATTTGATATGCAGGCATCTTGGTAAAAGCAATCCGATACACGAGACAAATTGAGACATCTCCCAAGTCCAGTCCCTCTATTTTTCATAAACCCTAAACACCTAAAAACGGTCACAAATCGCTTTACTATTCCAGCAACCTCCGATTCTTATGGATGACGAATAACTTTATCCAACCACAAGGGTTTTGGATTTTAAATAACGAGGGGCAGCATCAACGACGTCACAAGAAAAAAAAAGGGAACATGGCGACTATAGTTTCGGAACAGCGGCATATCGACGACAATCAAGAACAAGACATGGCGACTTCAGGGCATCAGACGGACAAGAAAAGAGCAGGAATATATAAATGATGGCAAGGTCATTAAGAAAAAGTGGACCTGTAGGAAGAAAAGGCAACAAAAGCGCGCAGGAGCATTGCAGGAAAAAGAATGGAAGATCTTGGTTGTAAATAGCTAGTTCGTGGGACCTGGGAAAAAAAATAAAACAAATGGACAAAGCAGCAGCGAACACCCACAAGCGTGGCAGCAGAAGCATAATTTGGCAGCTCTGGGAAATTACAATGCAAAAATTAAAGATAAGTTTTTAATCTTTTAATTTTATTAATTCTTCAATTTTAAATAAACTGCAAATATTATGTCATGCATAAATTGTTTTTAAATATTTTTCAGAAAAAATATTTATTATTTTAAAAATTCTTGATATTTTATGTAATTGCTCACATTAACGAAGTTTATCCTAAAGTCCCTCATGAATAGACATAATTTCACACAACTGCGTAAGTTTGATTCAATATAAATTGGTACGTAGACATTTTGGCAAAACGAATCGGACAAGACAAATCGAACACCTCCCAAGTCCAGTCCCTCGATTTTTCATACACCCTAAACCCCTAAAAACAGCCACAAATCGCTTTACTATTCCAGTAACCTCCGATTCTTGTTGTTACCAAAATTCTCCAACAACGTAGAGATGTGAGATTTGATCTATGTGGGATTGTTAAGGAATTGACGGATATTGAAGGAGCTTTCAGTGTCGCATAGTACTTGCCTTTCCTAAGGGGGATTTGCAGGTACGTGTTTAAACTTGTTCTGATTTATTAATCGGACCACTCGGGCAACACCTGAGTTTGAAATGAAAATCTTATCCAAAGTCCATAAAAAGCAACACTAGGAATAGCACATACATGTAATCTGAATGTGATGTTAGCTATAAATTTTGTATTATATGCCAATACTGTACATGTTTCAATAACATGCTAAAATTCCTTCAAGGATGAAATGTTAGAAGGCATCATCAATGAGCATGAAGTTAATGGTAATCTTAAACAGGGAAATCTGGATATCAATTTTGTTGCATGCTTTTATCTTTGAAGAATAGATCCACCAGTACCAGTAAGTCAGTAACTAATTTGCTTCCACATCCGGTAGAACTGTAACAGCCCGACTTTTCGGACTATTAAATCTAAATACAAAACTAAAACATAATACAATTTATTAATCTAAAAGTCAATTACAAAGATAACTATTACATTAGCGCAGCTAACGATAATCCAAAAAAACCAATCTATTCCGAACCTAAGATCCTCGAATCCAATGTTATCCCACTTGAGTTACACCAAACCTGAAAATTGTAAGGAATGAGCTATACAGCCCAGCAAGAAACCAATCGATCCAACTAATCGGGCAAATAACATGTATACATACAAGATAATACGATATTCAATACGATATAATAACGATACACAATACATAACTTTCGATTCACATATTCTTATTCGATACGATACAATAACATACGATACACTTTCATATTCTTATTCTTATTCGATAGATACGATACAATACGACACCACATGGCAACAATAAACAACAATAACTTGAAACCCATAATTCATGCCACGACCACTACAACCCGGTGATAACGGTCCTAAATTTTCATAAAACTGTCACTATAACCCGGTGACTCGGTCCTTATTCTTATTCGATATTTTCACAAACCATGGCATAAATCTGAATCTCAAGACTATTGCTTACACATAACACATATCAAATAATACACATCACTTCAAAATATATCATCACTAAGCCCAATTTTATATAATCAAAACACACACACACACATAGTTTCGAAAAACACTAGAAAAATCAATCGGAAACTTACCTCGACGCATCCTAGATCACGTACCCAATTCTGACCAGAACAGTTTTAACTCCTTTTGACCCTCTAAACGACGTTTTCTTGGAAAACTCAAAGGACAAAAGTCGTAGAGAACGAAAATAACTTTCTGAAAAGATATGACTCATCAAAATCGGACTTATAACGAATCGGGAATTGAATAAAACGTCCGCTGAATTTAAACAAAAACTGAAAAACAAGATCTGGACATGTTTCGTGACTTTAAGAACAGTTCAGAGCATAATCTGGAAACATACTATGAAATAGAAGTTGTAAGAAATTGAAAAATCTTTCCGAAAAGTCTAGAATCATCAAATTCCGACTTACGATGAATATTCTACGAATTTTACAAGACAGCTGATTTGTATAGATACAAACCCTACGAATTTTGATTACAAAGATGGAGAAGAGAACATAATGTTTATATAACGATACAAAACCCTAATTCCAAAGCTACTTGTTATCCGTACTCAAAATCCGATCCATATTTTAGGTCCATTAATCTAATTTAATTATTAAATCCTATTATTTATCAAATTTTAATCCCTTTTTTCTAATATTCTTTTATTACTATTAATTTAAAAATTATGGGATATTACAAGAACATATCTAAAAGCAATTATACTGGTGTTTGGAGCAACTGATGCCTCACATACAGCAGTCATATGGGTGACGTCAGAACTCAGAAGGCATCCGAGGGTGATGATCCAAGTACAAAAAGAACTTGAAACGGTTGTTGGGGACAATGCTGTAGTCGAGAAGCTTATTTATCAGAGCTGGATTACCTATATATGGTAGTAAAAGAAACTCTAAGATTACATCGTGTTGTTCCCATGTTCGTTCCTCATGAGTCTATTCACGACTTGTTGGATGGATTTTTCATTCCAAAGAAGTCACGAATAATTATTAATAAATTGGGGATTAGGACGAGATCCTAATTTGTGGTCCGAAAGTGCTCAAGAATTAATTCCGGAGAGGTTTGTTGGAAGCCAAATAGATCTTCAAGGACAAGATTCCAACTTCTACCATTTCGTTCAGGACGAAGAGGATGTCCTGGGATGCACTTAGGCTTGATCAATATTTAGTTGTTGGTTGCTGAGATGGTACTTTGTTTTGGATGGGATATATTTATTGGTACAACACCTACTGAGTTGGAAATGGATAAAAAGTTTGGTGTGTAAATGTCCAGAGTAAACCACCTTATCACAATGCCTGCTACCCGAGGACGAGAGAAGCACCCAACATAAGAATCTGTAGGAATAAAATCGATACATTTTTCAGTTAAGGAGAATGTGCGCGCGTCCACTCCCTTGATGTTAGAAAATCATGTTAGATACGACTTGGTAAAATTCTAAATAATGGAGTTATGCTAGCGTTTGTCATCTCTTAGCATTTTACAATAATAGCAATATTAATCTGCAACATAAAACATGTTTCACAATTTAAACGTAAGAAAATTACTACATGTGAATTGTGAAAATTAAAATTCCATTTCAGACAAGAACAGAGTTCTCAACATCAACACACCAAAGAGGAGGACAAATCGCATGAGAGTCGGCCGACCCATCTTCCCCTAACCCTAGCCCCAACATCTTCATCCCCATCCCCTTTCTTCCCATTTCCATCTCCATCTCCATCCCCTTTCTTCCCATCTCTGTCCACACAACACCTCTTCTCTTGTTTTTTCAATTTTCTTTCAATAAAATCGAGATTTGTTCCACAAAACGCGCAAAATCCATTTGAGTTTCTTCACTTTAGTTTTCAGATCTACTCGCAAAATCCATTTGGGTTTTTTCGTTTCGTTCTGTTTGAATTATTAGGTGTGTGTTTGATTGTCTCGCTTTGTGCGATGTGTCTCGCTTTGTGCGATGTGTTGGTTGTGTTGAAAATGAATTTTGCGGTGTATTGGGAGATCTGGATATCTCGCATCAACACCACTTTCGGCAGGTCTATAGCTGGTGTCCGACAAGTAGATAGCTCGGGTGCGTTTGGAACGGTGGTGAAAATCGCATGTGCTCACCTCTCACAAAAAATATTTGTTCATAACATGAGGTATTTAAGCTTAGTTTTTGCAACTGAGTCCTCTAAACATTGCACTATCCATGAAGTTAATGTGAAGGTCAATTTTGAAGCTATTGTTTTCAGGGGAGATGCAAGCTGGATTGCTCGGGAAACTGTTATCTTCTTTTTTAATTTTAAGAATATTTGTATTCAATTAGTTAAGCAATCCGGAAACAAAACAACTAATTACTTAGTTTGTTTATTTATTTTTCAACCTGGTTGCATGATCAGTTGGGGGTTTGTCCCGATTGAATCTCTTTCAAAGTATTAATGAAATCAGCTCTATTTTTGGCAAAAAAAAAAAAATCTGCAACATAAAACAATACGCGGGATTTGTATTCAGTTGGTTGCTCAGATGGTACATTGTTTTGGATGGGAGTTATCTACTGATATATCACCTACTGAGTTGGAAATGGATGAAAAATTTTGTCTGTCATGTCGAGAGTAAATCATCTAGTCGCTACCTAATATTCAAGGCCCAAAGGAACACCCAGCATAAGAACTTTTTAGCAATTAACGAATACAGTTTCAAGTTAAGGAGGATGTGTGCGCGCCCACTCGATTGCAAGCGAATTGTCGGAAAAACATGTCAGGTATGACTTTAATGAATTTCTAAATAATGGTGTTATGCTGGTGTGTGTTATCTGTCGTTCTTGTTTTATAGTAAGTTTTCTGAGCATATATCTGTTAAAGCAATATTATTTTTGTTTTATGATCGCCGCATCTGAACAGGGCAAACTGCAAAGTATAGAAAAATTCATATAGGTAAAGGTACAACTCAATGCATGGTCCTGTAGAAGCACAGGAATGATTCGCTTGGCAATGTCGTTTTTTGGACTGTCAATCATATATCCAGTATCAAACTCTGATGCATTTACCTAAAATAAATCTTAAAGTAATCAATTTGAATTGGTGTCCTGCAGTAGATAATTTTCTAGGCAGGGTACGATTATCACCGAAGATTAAGCCTCGTCCAAGCCAAGTGACTGATGAGCGTGGTCAACAAAAAGAAAACAAAGTACTTGCGACACCCAGATTAGGATTCTTTCAGAAGGATGACATAATTGGTGATCAGAAGCAACCAAGCTTTTCCAGAACATCACATAAAACTGCTACAGTTCCAGACCTTCTCTGCTCTTGGATTGTCCTCAGTCTGTACGTGGAACACCCCCCCTCCACCTGTTGAGATGAAGATTATTACTTTAAAGGCACAGACAGACCTATATGCAGCGCACCAATATCCTCTAACTAATAAGTGAACAAGTCTATTTTTTTTCGAATAATATAAAAACCAATTCCAATCAACAGTTTAGAACTGCTAAAATTACATTCCATACAACCGAACCTGTTGCACTGTCTGGGGTGTCAAATCAACTCCATTCCTTACAAATTATTATGTATTTAATTTTGTCAAGACAATATACATAAAAAGATATATGTCTTCCTCTTTGTTTTTTTATTATCTGCCAATAGTATATGTTCATAGTACATTGAAAAATTTCAGGGGCTTGCCCGACGAGTCAAGAGAACAAGCAAAGATTTTGATGAAATGTTAGAACTCATCATTGATGAGCATGAAGTTATTGGTAATCTTAAAGAAGAGAACTTAAATACAGATTTTGTTGACATGCTTTTTCTTTAAAGAACAGATTTGCTGGTAGCAATGACCAACTCTCACATACATTCGATAGAACAACTGTGAAAGCAATTATACTCGATATGATATTCGGAGCAATTGATACCTCACACACTGCAGTCATATGGGTAAGTCAGAACTCATAAGACATCCGAGGGTGATGACTCGACTTCAGAAGGAACTTGAAATGGTTGTTGGCAATGATGATATAGTGGAAGAAGCTTGTTTGTCAAAGTTAGATTACCTATATATGGTAGTTAAAGAAAGTTTAAGGCTACATCCTGTTGCGCCCCTATCTGTTCCTCATGAGTCTACTGACGACATTTGGGTAGATGGATGTTACATTCCAAAGAAGTCAAGAATCATTATTAATAATTGGGGATTAGGACAAGATCCTAATGTTTGGTCTGAGAATGCTCAAGAATTTATCCCAGAGAGGTTCCTTGGAAGCAGTATTGATCTTAAAGGACAAGATTTCCAGTTTATACCATTTGGTTCAGGACGTAGAGGATGTCCAGGGATGCACTTAGGTTTGGTTAACATTCAATTGTTGGTTGCTCAGATGGTACATTGCTTTGATTGGGAGTTATTGACTAGTACATCACCATTTGGTCTAACAATGTCAAGAGTAAACCATTTGGTCGCCACACCTGCTGTTCGTGTTAGAGAAAAAATCCCAGATATAACCATTTGTTGTGCATGCTTAGTGAAAGTTATGGCCAATTTTATAGGCTACATTATTGATATCAGATATAGATACTCCCTCCATCTCATTTTAGATGTTCTTTTGACTATTTATATGTAATTTAAGGTTCACAAAAGAGGTACTTCCAGTTTATTTATTTTTTTAAATTTTCAATTTGTGAATAAAGGTTAGTAAATAAAAGTTTGTGAAGCAGGTCTTTAACCCTTAACATTATTAGATCAAGTTGTTCCACATGACCTTTCTTTGACAAGAATGTTTATATCTAATAGAAAAACCAATGAACAATTTAAACTGACTTGGAAATAACAAAATGAGTACTAGCGGACACAGAGATATGGACTCGTTTTATATCACATTTTACAAAAACAACACATGTTAATGATCTTCCGTCTGATCCTCTTGAAACCACAAGAAAGAATGGTTTGATCAATTAACATTTCAGTCTTGTTTCATGATACATGAAGGTTTTCTAACCAAGCTTTGCAAGAACATCATTGAGTGCGGTAACAGTTTCAGCATAGGCCTTCTCTGCTTTAGGAGTGCTCTTAGTCTTTGCTGCATAGTCCAACTAGAAGAAAAACAAAAGGAGAACAATTTTTAGCTTACGGATTATTGTGATGTTATGTAATTCATTCTGTCTGAAAATGCTTCAGTGTGGAGTTTAAGGTTTTAACTCACGTCGTTAAGAACTTGGTAGAGCTTTTCGGTGAGTTCTTTAAGTGATAGCTTCTCATCTTTTGGCTTTGCAGAAATGACAGTGTTTAGATCATAACGCAGGTAAGAAGCCTTAGAGCGAAGATCGTTTTGAACATATGGCCATGCCTTCTTGTCGATGAGCTCCTTCACATTTAAGATATCTTTGGCTGAATCCTTTGCCCTTGCTGCCGCCTCAGTTGGTGGCAATGGTTGCAGATAAAAACGCTTTTTCAGTGGTATATCAACGTCTCTGGCCTCATCTGAGTTGTCAGTTCCAGCTGCAATTTCACAGATTTGTGCAAAAAAATGTGAAAAGTTATTATCCATGTCTTTCATGATATATTAGCACAATGTTCATAGATTATGGCATAGTACGACACCATACAGGTACACCTTTCATCCTGTCTAACAAATTTTCAATTAAATTTGCATAGTTATAGAAGTTTATTAGATGTTCTTCATCTAAATGTACAATCTACATGCCAGGGAAACTAAAAAATGCTACATGGTCTATTTCATATCGCATTTTGTGAATAGAATTAACTAGAAATGTGATAGTATGTCATATAAAAAAATGCATCGTATTTCAACAACAGACAGAGACTTACGCAAACCGCCTGATGGAGGTGGAGGTGGTCCAACCTTGATTGAAGTTGCTGCTGCTAGCCCATCCTTGGCAAAAGAACCAACACCCAAACCAACAGCCACAAGACCAAGGACAGCGCGACGGCTAGTCTCGGTCTCAGATGACACTTGTTGTGCTCTAACACTGAACCCTGGTCGAGCCACAGTCACCCTGTTGTTGCTAGCCACACTTAAGCTTCTTGAGCCACTGAGCTGAAGGCTACCTTCCAAGACAGCTTGAGAGGAACCAAGTAGACCAGCCATTGATGCCATCTCTTCACTGGTTTCTTTTTCAGTTGGTAAAGATTTTGTAGCAAATAATAGATATGGTATATGTGGAATATAACGATGTGTTGATATTAACACAAATTTTTGGTTGTATTATTAGTTCATTTCTGTGATGTAGAGTAAATAAGTCTCTGCATCTTATCTGTGTATTGCTTTACTGGATAATTTGGATATGTCTATAGCCAATGGCAAGTTAAGGGCTTCACAAATTAGATTGGTTCTGCATTTCGTCCAATACAATTTTGACACCTGGAATTTTAAGAAGTTCATAGTAATACTGTATGTCACAAGGGTATTAGAATATAAGGGTGTACATTATATAAATTCTATGTATGAGTCTAGCTGTATATTTAATGGGTCCCGGTCCCCAGCAATCGTTTGCTGGGGACGTTTTTTGTAACATACGGTTTCTGCATCGTTGGATCGACCATCCAACGGCTGGGGTTTAAAAAAAAATCGCACCGTACCGCGGAAAGTTTCTGCGGTACAGGCTTATTACGTTTTTGCCCCTCCCCCGTACCGCGGAAACTTTCCGCGGTACGTCTCCTGTTCCCATATCTCCCGCAGCCATGTGTACTTGCTGCTCAAACCTAAACACACCTAAACAACAAAAAACTGAGCTTCTCTGCCGATTTCTCTCTACATTTAAGGTATCATTTCCACCATTTTTAAGGTATCATTTCTCTCTACATTTGTTGCGAAAGGATGGATCGTAAGTATCCGTGACTCGGAGTTATTTGGTAAAAGAATCATCGTAATAGATGACGGAACATGTCAAGTTCAATGTTACCTTCGATTGGACAAGGATAAGTACCCACTCATACGTAAACCGGTTGAAGTCGGACGTGTAATGCTCCTTTACAAAATATGTTGTCAATTTGAGGTCACATTTAGGAAGGATGTTATAGATTACGACAATTTCACATTTCATGGTGGCTATTCAAATATACTAGGCGTATTTTAGAAGTTCAAGACTCCTTCATTGCTTTGTATTTTTTCGGTTTTTATGATTTTTTTTTAATTTAATTGAATTTCAATTATTTTTCTTTCAAATCTCAATTGTTATTAAGTTTTAAGATTTTAGGTGTAGTTTTATAATTTTTTAGAATAATTTAAGACCAACTTTGAAAATTTAAGGAAAAGAGGCAGTGAAAATTTCAGGAAAAGAGGGAGTTGCTCTGTTTTTGCTCTGTTTCAGACTGCGCAGTCTGCAGTTTCCAGATCGTACCGCGGAAAGTTTCCGCGGTACGTCCTGGAACCTGCAGACTGTGCAGTCTGAAAACAGAGCAACTCCCTGTAAACTTACAACCAAGCCAAGCCAAGCAAGCAAAAAATTAAACTTAAGTAATAATTTCAAACTACAATTATGCTACAAACCAACCAAGCCAACCAAGAAAGTAAAACTACAAACTTAGCAAATCGTATGTCGGAATCATTTAAAAGAAAAACTACAATTTCAAAGAAAAACTACAAACTACAATTTCAAAGAAAAACTACAAACTACAATTCATGACGCTTGCGCATACGAATACCAGATATTCCTCTTGCCTTTCCTTTTTGAAGCTCAGTTGCTATTCTATATCGGAACGTGTCAACTAATTCTTGTGACCAAGCTTGGATCGAAGTTATATCATAACCTTGCAACATCAAATCCATGTATTTCATGACAAAAATACCGCAATCGTTGCAATTCTTTTGCTTTGGTCTAGAAGGTAGAGCCATTATCTCAACCAAAGAAGGATCACGTTTGTTTTGAGGATTTAGCTTAAGTAATAACCTCGGCAATAACCATGACTGCAATATATTTTAACAAAAAAACATTAAAACAATACATAAGAGTTAAAAACTACCCTAAAATAAAAAAGAAGTTAGGATTCATACCACAACTTGTATATCCTCTTGATAATCAGGTTCGTCATTCAATGAATCGAGAATGACAGCGTTAAAGTTTTTGGTTGAAAACATGAAAAGGACCCAATGAGCATTTCCAACACAACATGGGATGAAAATGTAGTCCGCCTCGATGATAGAGGGCCCAATGGTTGCACAAGCAAAACCATTAAAAAACCGTAGAGCTGAATGCCATGCCTTTGTCTCCTCATCCTCACCCTTCCTAGCTGCTTTTCTTAATTTTTTCATTTGTTCCTTCCCAAGCACAATGAAATAAGGATCCATGAAGTAGTAAACTGGCTTCCTCTCCCATATGTTTCCATTGTGGATGTCCTCCTTCCGGTCTCGTAGCAATCCCTGAAAATAAATGGTAAGGCAAGTGTACAAATATGTACGGAACATATAAATGCAACAAAATATATACATGTCGAAAAATATACCATATAAGAGTAAATAATCCTGTCATCAACCCATGAACCGGGAGCCAGGCTCTGCATCGCAGCCTCTGATATATGATGCCCACAGACGTCAAATCCTCCTTGTAACTGGGGCTTCTTCCCAAAGGCCCATCCCCAATCATCATATATCTTTTTCTGCTTTCGCATATCTAAAGTCTTCGTTATGATCCTCTTTTCCCCCTTCATTCTACGGGATGGTAACTTCGAAGGCCTGCTAGACGAAGTTGCAGCACTATTAAGGGGAACCTGAGACTCATATTGGGATGGTTGTGTCATCTCAATAACATCATGGTTAGGAATTGAGGCAACAGTAGGCTCGGGTGGCTGCGAATCTTGTGCAGAGTCGTCTAATGATAGTGGCTTAATATTCTCGAACTTTGGATGTTTATAAGCGGGCCCTTTGATTTTCTTCATCAATCTTGTGAAAGGGCTTAGGAAGGTATCTGAAAGCTTTCCAAGCTCCTCCACAAATTCAGCTGGAAACCTAGAATCCAACTTCTTAAGCATATCAAGACCAGCTATCATCTACAAAACAATCAGAATTTCGTAATACAGTGTGTGCAATATATATATTTTTATGAAAGTAGTAAGTAATTCAAACTTAAGAAGGATGGAATACTTACAACTCGGTATCCCTCAAGGGTATCATACAACTCCTTCGTAGTGTACTGAGACTAGGGGACTGGTTCTGGCTTCCCTACACGGGTACGACTAATATCTGAATACCAAGTCATGTACTCATCCTCAGATACAACGTTAACATTTTCATCAACCACCCATTCTAACTCCGAACAAAATCTAGCCCACCTACAAATATCTACAAACCACCGAATCATGCAATCCTCGCCGACAAATGTGGCTGCCTTAGGCTGCCTATACGCTAGCATGTTAACAGGAACCGGGGGAATCTGTGGGCTAGAACCAAACTGCCTAATCACCCTTTCCGGGTGTTGCCACTCAACCACATCAAAACATACCAAGGACACTCGAGCATTTCCATCTATCTGCGCCTGTAACATCTCCCAGTCAAAACTATCGTCAAATCTAGCATATGGTCTCCACACAACATCATCGCCAGCAACTCCATCAAACTTACCTCTATAAAAGAGTAGACTATGGTGTGGACCTGACTGTCGTCTTTTTTTATTAACACCCTGAAGAGAAGAATATGCCCAACCCTCTGCAACCGGATAATCCTCATGATTGGGGTTCCGTTGAGGAACACCAACGCGAGGAAATCTCTCATATGACCACACCTCCAACAACCAAACACAAGCAGCAACAGTCTTACTATTCCTCCTTGCAGCAATCTCCAAACCTCTATACAAATGAGCTAACACGGCTGCACCCCAAGCATAGTTAGGAATCTCCCGAATGTTAAGTAGAGGCTGAATGTTTCTAACATGCACCGTAGCTTTGTCCTTCGAAGGAAATAGAACTGCACCAATGACAAAAAGGAGGTATGCCTGTGTATGTATGACAGTTGCTTCATCATTATGTTTTTACGGCTTTTGTCTCCCATGTCTATCAAACAACCAAGTCAACTTAATATGGCCTCTATACAAAGAATTCTCCACTTCTTCATCTGTTAAATGACCAAACCAATTGCGCCTAAAAAACTCTTTCCGGTTATCTATAAGCCTGCATGTCACGGCCTCCCCAAAAACCGGCAAACCTAAAATGTAACCAACATCCTCCAAAGTAACTGTCATCTCCCCTTGTCTCATAAAGAACGTGTTGGTCTCCGGTCTCCACCGCTCTATCAAAGCAGAAACCAGCCTAGCATCAGTACCCAACACAACATGAGTGTTGGCAAATATCCCAAACCCAAGCATATGTAACAACTCCCTCCGTGGTCTTCTTAATTTCCATTCCTGCATAGCCCTATTACCACAAATGCTCTCCAACTCATCTCTACCCGTGCCATCCCACACATCCTCGCTAATATGATAGCGGTTATCCCAAATAATTCTACTACTACTCGGACCTGGCAACATATTACTAAAATCACTAAAGTTGTCCATTCCTGAAAAATACGCAATTCAACAAGTCAAAAAACAAAACTAATTAATCTAAATTTCAAAGGCCAAAGTTCAATTAACCTTTAAAATCGAATATAAACCAATTTAATAAAAACCAAATTTAATATACAAATTATTAATGCTCAGAAAATAATAAATACGAATAACACTAATTTAATATTCAAAACTCAAATTAACATGAATTTAACATATTCACAACTGAAAATCCCCAAAAAAAATTTCCAAAACCCTAATTGCAAAAATTAAAAGTTGCTAACTATCGAAATCGATGTGAACATCAAATACATGTGTTAAAACATCAATTATACATATGATATACATCATATTCGAACAAAATATACACATACAATCACATACACATACAAATCATACATATAATCAAATAAAATTGAAAAAAGGGAGTTGGATTTAAAAAATATACCTATAACTGAATGAATTATGGCTTTTAATGATTGAATTAGCCCTTGAATCAACCTCCCTCGCCTCCCTCAATCGCCTCCCTCGCCTCTTTTCTGTGTGCCCTTGATTTTCACCCTAATTGTTCGAATTATTTCATAACCAGTAAGACGCAGAATGAAATTGTAAAGGAGACGTACTGCGGAAAGTTTCCGCGGTACGGAGGGAGGGGCAAAAACGTAATAAGCCCGTACCGCAGAAACTTTCCGCGGTACGGTGCGATTTTTTTTAAACCCCAGCCGTTGGATGGTCGATCCAACGGTGCAGAAACTGTATGTTACAAAAAACGTCCCCAGCAAACGACTACTGGGGACCGGGACCCATATTTAATATAGAAGATTATACGGTTCTTATATAAGATTTCAGCAATCTATATTTATATATTATAAATTGCAGTATGGCCCTACTTAGATTTGATAATTCTACTTAGTTTCGGTTAAAATTTGACTTGGCAAGTAATCTTACTTAGATGAGTTAAATTAAGTAAATATTATGACAAAATAAATATGTGACTCGAAATTCTAAATATATTGCATTTCGTAAACGAATTACCTTGGAATATAAATTGTTAAATAGTTTTCTTAAAATAGAATGAAGTCAGTAACTTATTCATGTAAGTTGTTAACGGAGAAATTTGGTATTAAGAAAGTTTGAGGTTCATCGCCGGAATCAAGATTTATGACAATGGTTCTTCGCAGAAAGGTCGCCAGAGTGTGGTGGTTGCGATGAATTGGGGGCCGAGATTGTAAAGGTTTTCTTGGTGGTGGCTTGTTGAGCTCTTCGCTTTCAACCCCTTACAATGTGCCAGAGTGTGGTGGTTGCGATGAATTGGTCTTCGACTCGTTTTAGGAATGTCCAACGATGAGGCCTAGTCACAAAGGCCCAAGGCTCAACTATAGTCTAGGGACTTCATAGATACGACATCGACCCAACTTAGGAGCCGACACTAACCGCTAGCAGCTGTCTCCCTAACCAAAGTAGTTGCAGGTATAACAAAGACTTACCCCAAATGCCAAACGCATCATTGTCCCCCGAATGAGAAGCACCCACCAGATTTCAGGACAAGTGATCCCAAGCGTTTGGGTGCAAAGTGCAGGATTACTTCAAAGTTCCCCAATGAGGACGCACCCATTGAATGCAGGAACATAGCTCTCAAAGCACACACCAAGATTTACCTCACATCCTCAATGAGGACGCACCTATTGAATACATGAGGAGACTTTCAGTACACAAGCATACCACTGGAGGCCTTCAACAACGGACATGCCCCTCCTAGGGCACATCCTAGCTATGAGGGAATTCTTCAATCATCAGGCAAACTCCTAGAGACCTTCAATCACGAACATCGTCATCAGGCAAACCCCCGGAGACTTTCAATAACAGACATCCCTCCCTTAGGAGACATCCTAAGGGAGAAGTCTTCAATATCTTGCCATAATCAAGCCAATGGAGTCATCCTTCACCACCAAGTAGCTACTTCAAACCAAGAGGACGTACCCTCAAGGGGTGGACGGCCTAAAGGGGCGCGCCCTTACCCCTATGTGGGCAAGCCCTAACTCTTCGTTATGTCAATCTCATGTTAATGTAGCTCTTATTCTATGTCCAGGCATCACTTCGTACCACGAGGGCGCGCCCTCAAGGGGTGGTCGGCCTCTCAGGGCGCACCCTTACCCCTATGAGGGTAAACCCTAAGCTTCCTTGTGTCAGTTCAATCTCTAATCGCATCTTGGATATCCCCAATTGATTATTACTTGACCTGAATCTTCCCTAAAAACCCGATACCGAATTTTGGCTATAACAACTACCCCCAATTCCATGTGAAATTTGAGATGAAGCATCGAATTTTCAATCTCCAAAGTTACAAAATCTCTTTGTAACCTTTTCTTCTTCAAGAAGTGTCCTCGAGCTTTTTCCTTCTTTGATGCTGTAAAGAGGGTGCGTCCTTCCAGAGGGCGTATCCTTTAATTCTTCCATCATATATTTTTGATAATTCTAATGTTTAGAAAGGGATACCACCTGCACACGACACCTCTAATGTTAATCTGCTCAGAGAGGTATACAACTTCATCACCACATCTCTAAGCTTACATGAGCTAACTCGGCGTAAGAAACAAGGGATGTCATGCAAAAGTGTACCCCTCTCATAGAGCACACCACATGACAAAGTATAACCTCCTAGCGATTCTGTGGGGATTAACTCAAGTCTTCCATCTTTCCCATAACACAAAGATTAAATTCTTTCATCCTAGAATAGTTCTCTTTTGGTCGTGTCCTAAACTGTGGGGGCGTCCATAACCTAAGTTAGAAACACAAATCATCAAGTAATAAAAATCCTTAGGAGAATTTTGGCAAATAATCCACATAAGTCTTCTGAGGTCAAATGAGTTGAATTCAAAGTGTCCAAGGCTGGAGCTATTGAAGTTGAGAAGGTGGAGCTAGCCCAACAAAATAAAGATGAGGAAGTTTGAGAAAACCTTGGAGGCGGGGAGGACGCGTCATGATGATGAAGGTGGTCTTTCCACCAGCAACACAATAGCTAACACAAAGGCAATTTCTTCAGCAACCGCTCTGAAACTCTACTCGTACTGCTTGTTTATCTTCACAGACAAGTACACTGATGAGGTCAAGGCTCACCCTTACTACCAATCTTGTTACACTTGTACATTCTTCACATTGTCCCTTGTCAAGGCATACATTGTAAAAACACATCAAACGGTGCCGACTGTATCTCATTCTTCAGATGGCGCACCCTATAGGGGCTGCCTTGTTTTTTCTTGCATTTAACCAATGGAAAAAGATTTTGGCAGGAGATCTATCTTTCAAAGAACAGCAACAGAAAACACTTCTCAACTTTGTATCTTTGAGGGCATGCCCAGATGATAGGGCGCGTCCACAAGCTTCTACCTTTAATCCTCTATATAAACCTTTCTCTTCTTCAATTTTTCATCCTCTCTCTCCTAAAACATTTTTCTCCACCGCTTCTATGCTTTTGGCTTTTCTGGTAGTTGATCCTGGCTATGACTTCTCCAAGTTTGGTGAGGATAAAGTTTCATGGATTGAGAAATTCAAAGTTGATGAAGCTGCGACCATCAAAGCCAAATAGATTAAACTTGGAATTGAGGATGTACCACTTGAAGATAATAAAGACGTGTTCTTTGAGGACGCACCTCCTGATGACGAACAAGATACCACTTCTCTTCCTAAGGATCAAGGAAACCAATCTTCTAAGGTCGATGTTGTTCTTGAAAAGACTTTAGATGATGTTACTAAAACAAGTGATATTGCTGTTGAAAAAATCTCTACTCCTCTTACTGATGACACTCAGTGTAAGATCCGGGAAAATTACGTGTTATTATATGATGTGAAATGAAATTTTAATTTCATATTAAGAGTTATTAAATGATTTATCTGTTTAAACGTGTTAAGTTATTCGTTAAATGATTGAATATGTGACAATGTGATGCTATGTGATATGTGTGGGGAATTTGAAACTATTTTGAAAAGGATGTTATACTATTTTATTTTATTATAATTATTGGAAAGAAAATTTGGATCGTTCCCAAATTATTCGGGCAATTGGTATATCGTTCGTACCAATATTTCATTCGTTAAAGTGGAAAGTATTCGAAAATATTCGTAATAGAAGTATTTTGGTTCGTATATCTATTATTAAACGATACTTGTAGTCATCTGTACTTTATGGATGATTATCGTCTCGTAAAACGTGTATTCTGCTTTATTAAAGATTTAAAGTGTTTTATCTGTTAAATTGTATTTAAAGCGATCTATCGGATCAGTATCGATCCAAAAATGTCGTTTGGGGTATTATTTTCCGTTTAATATAAAAAGGCAAATCGTACTTTGTTTTCGCATAATCAAGCTTAATTACAATTAAAAATCCGAAAAACCCTAGAACGTGTTCTTCGTGTTCTTGAGAATCAAACTCAATTTTGAAAGCGTTATCGGATTCCGATTTCGATGTTCTTGTAACCAAAATGAATCTCTCATCATCTTCTATCCAAATCCATCATCATCATCTGTGTGGGTAAGATCTTTAAATTTTTCCGATTTTAATTATTTTTATTATTTCGAATTTTAGGGTTTAAATTGGGGGAATCTGTGTTTGTGATTGTTCTTGATAATTGATGATGTGAATAAGTTGTATGTATTGTGCTGAGTGTTTTGATGATTTTTATTTGATTTTTAGAGCTTTAATTCGAGCTAATCGGAAATTTGAAGCTCGCCGGTTTTCTTTAAGTTTTGGCCGGACTTTTGACCCGTTGATGGGTTCTTGATTGTGTTCTAGCGGTTGTATAGATCGTAGGATTTAGAGTTTATTCATGTATTCAGTTTTGAGTTTCGTGTACGGTTTCCGTTCACCGGAAAACGGGCCGTCGCCGGCTGTTTCCGTTTCTGGGATGTTTTCTGTCATGCTTGCGAGTGATTTTAGCAGGTTTTGGGAAGCCCAGGAATTCCTGAGTAAAAGCCCCTTGAAACGAAGTGTTTTCGAAGTGTTTTAGGCGTCGCCGGAAAATTTTCCGATGGCCGGACGTCGGCCGGAAACTGGGTTTCCCAGTTTCCGGTGGTGTTCTTGACCGACCCGTTTTGTGTTCTTCATGACCCGGTTTCAAAACCCTAACCCGACCCGGTTTGATCTTACAAACCCTAATCCATTTCCAGAAAAGTGTTTTTGGGTTTTTATTTTTAAAAATAATTCAAAAATAGTTTTATAATTCTAAAAATCATATCTTTGATTTAAAAATACATTTTATTATTCCGAAAATTTTATAAATTCATAAATATTTATTTAAATTCGAAAATTGATTAAATTTAATTATTTTAATTATTTTTGATTAATAGTTAATTTATTTAATTAATTGATTAATTCTTTTAATCAGTTAATTCTTAATAATTAATTATTAATTAGATTTAATTAATTAAAATTAAGTTTAATTATTTTCTAGCTTGGTTTATTTATTTAAAAATAGTTTGAGCATTTAAAGAGTGTCAATTAATTTTATTAATTGATTTATTTGCATTTAAAATACTTATATTGGATTTAAAAATCCGATTTTTGATTTAAAAATTTTTTGTGGCTTATTTAAATTCAAATAAGCTTTGTGTGATGTTTTAAAAATAGTTTTAAGTGCTATGTGATTCGTATGAGTTGTGTAATGTGCTTTATAGTCAGTATATGCCCGTACTAGGGCTAGTGTCTGAGTTTTAAATATCGTAAATTAGACCGGGCGTCCGATACGTAACCGGTCACTTGTTTAAATGTGTTATGTGAACAATGTGAATTATCTGTGTGAGTCATGCATGTGAATAAATTGTGTGGAGACTTGTTTGAGTAATTGGTTGTGTCTAATGTTATCACGAGGGGTAGATAGGATAGAAATTTGTCGGTTATGTTAGAAAGTAAGATTTACGAGGCCGTTGACTTGGATGTTGACTTTTTATAGTATGGGGATTGTCGTCAAGCAAGTTACGTGGATTACTTATGTGGTTGATTGCGATTGGTCTATCAGTTGAGATGTGGATGTTTATGCAACAGAGATATCGGTAAGATCGGTAAGTGCGTCGAAGTTAAGTTACGATCATTTATATAATATGAGGATTATACGTTGAAGACTAAGTACCGTCTCATGTTTGACTATCGAGGCTGGCACGTGGATTCGAAATGGTAAAAGCAGACTAGTGGTATTCGCAAGAGCGTTAAAGCAAAGAAGGACGGAAGTAGAGAATCGTGCGACAAGACAGAATAAGGAGGAAATCGTATTGTTTCAGCGTTACGAAATAGCTAAGGACCAGAGGCAAGTGTTTATACCCTTGCTTATTAATTAAGGGATATTATCTTGAATTATTAGTATGCATGTTGAATGCTTATTACTGAATTTTCAAATGTTGATTTCTTTGCATTGAATTGCAAGTATGTTATTTAATCTCGTGAATTGACGAGTACTCTTTTATACCTTTTGAGTTTAGATTCATATTTTTATATTGATCGGAAAGATATACTTATTATATTGAAAAGCTTGAAGAGATAATTATGGGCCGTATACTAAGGCTTTCTTTTAAAAGACTTGATTTAAAAATGCTAAGTTGGAACATTACCAACCCTAGATGAGCGAGAACTTGTGAACCCTATGAGGGAAAACTTATTCTAAAAATGCTGAAGTTGGGTTGCTTACCCTTCCAATATTCCATTTTTCACCTTGCACCTATGCAAACCTTGTTATCCTTTCTTGTTTTAAGCATTTATCTGATCCAGCCCCTGATTCAAATTCTATTACGTTGTGTATGAGTTGGTTTACTTCTTTCAAACGTGAGGCTTATCCGTTATAAGTATACGTTCGAGGGATCTAGACTAATTCTGTCAGAAGCCAGTAAACCCTTGTTTTTCTCTAACTATAAACTTACCTTGAATTTTCCTTAGACTTAAACTTGACTTTCTTGTCACTTACCAAATTGGTGAACTTTGACTAATTCTTCCACAATGTGTTAAATCATACTGTTGAGGCCATCTAGAGCCTGTTCTTTGAACCCTACTCTATATTAATCTAATAAAATTTCTGTTGACATCCTAATGCCTGTTTCATATCAGACTCGATCTTATTGAGCATGTTATTGTTTATCCTTCATTGCTATTCCAGTTGTTGCATCGATCTTGTCAATGTTTATTATGTTGTTACTTGTGATACGTATTCCCCATTGTTGTGTCGATCTCGTCGATACTAGATTATATTGCTATTCCTTATTGATTCTTCATATTTAACTATCTCCTGGAACGTGAGTTTCCAGCAATTGTTGTATTAAGGTCGTCGATTCTTCCGACACCTGATTGCCGAAGTAAGGTTGTCAATTGTACTGACACCTGACGTATAAATAATATAGAATTGGAATGTTTTTAAAAATGGACCAATTATTGGTCGATGTAATTAAGGCCCAGATTGGCCTAGGATCCAGTAGAGGACTATGACATGAGCTAGTCCGGGGTTGATGCGTGGCTGGCCAGCAGCACAACCTTTGTATTTGATAATTGTTAAAAATCCAATTCTAATATGAATTTTCATTTCTAGGATGAGTTACATCCATATACTTTGTACTTGTGAGATATGACCTGATTCTCAGGTTTATTCGTTGCGTGAAGTTGTTGGTTTGTTGATTATTAATAGTGGTTTCAATCTTGCTGAAATCGCTTACTCTTAATACATTCGGATTCCAAATAGTTGAAATCCATTTCCTTGATTCCATTGGCAGTCGTGAGATATCTATCTTGTTGAGTTTTATTCATACCGCATATCCAGTCGGTACCATGTTGAAGTCTTGAAGTGCGTTCTTTATTTCTTAACCGAGCGTGTTGGCTCATTCTTGCCCCTTGATTATTCTAACCTTCCAGAGTTGTTGATTTCGGAAAATGTCGTGAATAGACCTGTTATCTTCAAATTAGTATTTTTGTACAAACTATGGTCTTGAAGACATAAGAGTTATACTTATTTCATATTTCCTACATACTATTGTAGTTATTGTTGATTCGGTTGCCGTGACGACCAATATAAATCTTTTTATGTTTTAAACTATTCAGCTGCGAGAAGCTAAATGAGATATTGTGATAAATTACCAAACTTGTTTTGAAAATATCAGAGATTACAAATGTGTAAGCCATAGGCTTGTTTATTTGAAAAATCCAAAGATTAATTTGGAACTTTATATTTTATATTTAATAATGCGCTTGCTGAGCAATTCATTCGCTCATACTTGTTTTATTTATATATATTTTAGCCTGCCGGAAAGAAGGTGTATTGGCGAGAGTTGTCCGCGTAGCTGATCAGAGATGGGGAAAGATATTAGCGTAAAGACGTTTTGATCCAGAGCATTGGAGCTAGTGAGAGGTTGTGTATATAGATGTTTTCTATTGATTAATATATTGTATAAGATTAGTTGCCTGGTATACTTCTTATCGAAGTTATACTAGTGTATTAGAATTTATGTAAAGAGAATGGTTGTAAAGAAGAAAGATTGTTGTAATGAATTTGGATTCTTGTTTCTAGCACTATAACCTTTAAAGATTCTTGGTAGAGTTGGGGTCACAAATATTATTATTATTATTATTGTGTTGATTTTATATTGAACAGGTTGTTTGGATTAAGAGTGCAGCGTGACGACCAAATCATTTGACCCCGGATTTGGGGGCGTTACAGTTGGTATCAGAGCAAGGGGTTATAGTAAAACTAGAAACGAGAGTGTGTGGGAGTGTATATAGTTATATAAGGAACGTCAGAGCTCATTTAGAGTTCGTATTGGACTATTGGATATAGTACCGCTGAGTGAGTTAAGATAGAGGTATTTGATTGAGATAGTTGTGCTGAAATGGATAGAACTTCTTGCGTTTGTAGACGTCTGAGGCGGAATCTTCGAGGACTATTACGAGTCGACGACGACGTACGATATTGATAACCTTGCGACGTGGAAAAGAAGGGCTGAAATCGAATAACGTGGAGAAGAAGGGCTGAAATCGAATAACGTGGAGAAGAAGGGCTGAAATCGAATAACGTGGAGAAGAAGGGCTGAAATCGAATAACGAGCTATCGAAGGAGTCGACGGAGGAGTCATATGTGAAGACCTTGGTAATACCTTCCCATCCTAAGGAAATATTTGACATTTCTTTAAGCGAAACTTGTGTTGGTGAATATATTCCACCTTTTGACTTTGTACTTGATACTTTGGATCAATCATGATTGCAATTGCATCAGAGGTTGTTGCGACATCTATTTCAATTTGTAAAGCCTGTTGAAAATATGTTATTTAAATTCCAACTCCTTCATTCTTCCGGAGTGGATAACTCTAATTGTGATGTAACACTATTTGTCGATACTTCCTTTCTGGTTGTTCTTCTTTTCTGAAATAACACCTTTGGAATTTATTCAATTTCAATCCAAGGTGTGTATTTGAGAATTCTTATCGAAAGGCCCTGATTGTTATTCTGACTCTAAATTTCTTTCATATTTCTCTACTCCAACTGAGATAAACAACCCTATTTATAGGGGACACAAGGACTATCTGTCTATGTGATAGAAGTCTGACGGGACGCCGTCACTTGTGTGTTGTGAAATACAAGAAGGCTAATTACCTTTAGTACTGTCTTAATAGAGACACACAACATTGAGTTCATGTGATCAAATTGGTCTCTCAGTAATCCTTTCACTTCCAATAATGTTGCTTTGGAATATACAGATTTGGTAACCCCAATTGTGGGACATTTGCTACGATATAGAATCTTTTCACTTCAAACTATCATGAACTTCTTACTTCAAATAATCTGGGAGGTATGCCATTAGGGTGAACTGGAATTTACCCTACCTTACCGAACGAAGAATTTGCGATTGAATTACCATGAACGAAAGCGGACTACGATGCGATTAGAATACTAGTAACATATAACGGGGCCAGTTGTTCTCTTTCTATCGATTAACGTTACGATGTGGAAAAGGTGAAGTTAGATAATTCAAGAGTTGATTGGAAATTGGGGAAAAAGGTGTAATTGTGCTGATGTTATCCTAGGTTGTGGAAAATGGACATAATAGATTTTTGTCTCAATGAGAAGAACTTTTAAGATTGGATGATAGGCTAATAATGGAGAATGAGTTAATCTTTGAGTATTTCAGGATTGTATGATATGGTTGCAAGTCTTTTGCTCACGATAGTTAAGGTAGATTTTACCAGTCAATGTGGATGTATAGAATGATAATCAAGACGATGTCGAGTTGATCAAGCTGTTTGGGAAATAAGAAGGAGCCATGGAAAAGGTGTCATGAGTGTTACTGTGAAGATAGGAAAAGAAGATGAAGAGGTGTTAATAAGGATTTAAAGACAATGGATGAGGTAATGAAGGGTTGTTTTCAGCTGAAGAGTTAATTGGCATGAAAGGTATGTGATTGTTGAAAGCAGTTGTTAGATATATTGGAGGTAGATAAAGTTGACCCAAGAATATGGATGGCTGATAGTATGAGTAGTAAAGGAGGGAATTGAGATGAAAATATCTTCGGTACAAGGATTAGAAAGGATGGAGCTTTAAGGTTATGATAATGAGAGATTAACTAAAAGAAATGACGGACATAAGGATTCAACCAGGATTGATTAAAGAGAAAGGGCTACATAAAGGAAAGAGTTATGGAAATAGAAAAGGATTCAATTATAGGAGGGAACGAGAAAGTATAAAGAATAAGAAGGAAATGCAAGGATATATATGAGGGGTTTCAAAAGGGATACCAGTGTTGGTGAATATCTAAGTACTTGAGGTGTTGGAAAATGAAGACAAAATAACAGAGGTATAGTAGACGACTACAACTAAAGAGATTCCTGAATGGAGACGAAGACATGTTGAGATAAACTGTGGTATGGAGTTGCTAAGGCTTAGAGCTTATCGTGGTGTTATTTAGGTTATTATTGACCGATTAATGAGAGATAATGGTACGGCATGGAATGACGAGTTCAATTGTATTTGACAGAGATCCGCGACGTAATTGAAGAATTCAGACAGACTATGATTGTGTACTAAATTTTGAAGGTAATTGGGAGGATCGTTTACCGTTGATTAGATTCTCTTACGACAACAGTTACTATGACGATTTTGAAATGCTACCTTACGACGATTTATTGAGTGTTGGGAAAGTGCGTATAAGTTTGCTTGCCACCCCGTGAGTGGTATATTCATAGTGTATTTCGTAGAATATGAACCTATAGAGATCTAGTTAAATTGTTCTATGTTGAGTAACCGATTGAGATATTGAGTCAGTATGAGAGAGTGATGAGTAATAGAGGAGTCAAATTAGTATGAGTATGAGGAGAAATCCTAAGGTTGAAGAGTCAACCTAGGAATTTGAGAATGAGATGTTGGAAAAAAATGTCCACCTGTGTTTGCGTAAGCTGATTCTGAGGACAGAATCCTGTTAAGGGGGAAAGGATGTAAGATCCGGGAAAATTACGTGTTATTATATGATGTGAAATGAAATTTTAATTTCATATTAAGAGTTATTAAATGATTTATCTGTTTAAACGTGTTAAGTTATTCGTTAAATGATTGAATATGTGACAATGTGATGCTATGTGATATGTGTGGGGAATTTGAAACTATTTTGAAAAGGATGTTATACTATTTTATTTTATTATAATTATTGGAAAGAAAATTTGGATCGTTCCCAAATTATTCGGGCAATTGGTATATCGTTCGTACCAATATTTCATTCGTTAAAGTGGAAAGTATTCGAAAATATTCGTAATAGAAGTATTTTGGTTCGTATATCTATTATTAAACGATACTTGTAGTCATCTGTACTTTATGGATGATTATCGTCTCGTAAAACGTGTATTCTGCTTTATTAAAGATTTAAAGTGTTTTATCTGTTAAATTGTATTTAAAGCGATCTATCGGATCAGTATCGATCCAAAAATGTCGTTTGGGGTATTATTTTCCGTTTAATATAAAAAGGCAAATCGTACTTTGTTTTCGCATAATCAAGCTTAATTACAATTAAAAATCCGAAAAACCCTAGAACGTGTTCTTCGTGTTCTTGAGAATCAAACTCAATTTTGAAAGCGTTATCGGATTCCGATTTCGATGTTCTTGTAACCAAAATGAATCTCTCATCATCTTCTATCCAAATCCATCATCATCATCTGTGTGGGTAAGATCTTTAAATTTTTCCGATTTTAATTATTTTTATTATTTCGAATTTTAGGGTTTAAATTGGGGGAATCTGTGTTTGTGATTGTTCTTGATAATTGATGATGTGAATAAGTTGTATGTATTGTGCTGAGTGTTTTGATGATTTTTATTTGATTTTTAGAGCTTTAATTCGAGCTAATCGGAAATTTGAAGCTCGCCGGTTTTCTTTAAGTTTTGGCCGGACTTTTGACCCGTTGATGGGTTCTTGATTGTGTTCTAGCGGTTGTATAGATCGTAGGATTTAGAGTTTATTCATGTATTCAGTTTTGAGTTTCGTGTACGGTTTCCGTTCACCGGAAAACGGGCCGTCGCCGGCTGTTTCCGTTTCTGGGATGTTTTCTGTCATGCTTGCGAGTGATTTTAGCAGGTTTTGGGAAGCCCAGGAATTCCTGAGTAAAAGCCCCTTGAAACGAAGTGTTTTCGAAGTGTTTTAGGCGTCGCCGGAAAATTTTCCGATGGCCGGACGTCGGCCGGAAACTGGGTTTCCCAGTTTCCGGTGGTGTTCTTGACCGACCCGTTTTGTGTTCTTCATGACCCGGTTTCAAAACCCTAACCCGACCCGGTTTGATCTTACAAACCCTAATCCATTTCCAGAAAAGTGTTTTTGGGTTTTTATTTTTAAAAATAATTCAAAAATAGTTTTATAATTCTAAAAATCATATCTTTGATTTAAAAATACATTTTATTATTCCGAAAATTTTATAAATTCATAAATATTTATTTAAATTCGAAAATTGATTAAATTTAATTATTTTAATTATTTTTGATTAATAGTTAATTTATTTAATTAATTGATTAATTCTTTTAATCAGTTAATTCTTAATAATTAATTATTAATTAGATTTAATTAATTAAAATTAAGTTTAATTATTTTCTAGCTTGGTTTATTTATTTAAAAATAGTTTGAGCATTTAAAGAGTGTCAATTAATTTTATTAATTGATTTATTTGCATTTAAAATACTTATATTGGATTTAAAAATCCGATTTTTGATTTAAAAATTGTTTGTGGCTTATTTAAATTCAAATAAGCTTTGTGTGATGTTTTAAAAATAGTTTTAAGTGCTATGTGATTCGTATGAGTTGTGTAATGTGCTTTATAGTCAGTATATGCCCGTACTAGGGCTAGTGTCTGAGTTTTAAATATCGTAAATTAGACCGGGCGTCCGATACGTAACCGGTCACTTGTTTAAATGTGTTATGTGAACAATGTGAATTATCTGTGTGAGTCATGCATGTGAATAAATTGTGTGGAGACTTGTTTGAGTAATTGGTTGTGTCTAATGTTATCACGAGGGGTAGATAGGATAGAAATTTGTCGGTTATGTTAGAAAGTAAGATTTACGAGGCCGTTGACTTGGATGTTGACTTTTTATAGTATGGGGATTGTCGTCAAGCAAGTTACGTGGATTACTTATGTGGTTGATTGCGATTGGTCTATCAGTTGAGATGTGGATGTTTATGCAACAGAGATATCGGTAAGATCGGTAAGTGCGTCGAAGTTAAGTTACGATCATTTATATAATATGAGGATTATACGTTGAAGACTAAGTACCGTCTCATGTTTGACTATCGAGGCTGGCACGTGGATTCGAAATGGTAAAAGCAGACTAGTGGTATTCGCAAGAGCGTTAAAGCAAAGAAGGACGGAAGTTGAGAATCGTGCGACAAGACAGAATAAGGAGGAAATCGTATTGTTTCAGCGTTACGAAATAGCTAAGGACCAGAGGCAAGTGTTTATACCCTTGCTTATTAATTAAGGGATATTATCTTGAATTATTAGTATGCATGTTGAATGCTTATTACTGAATTTTCAAATGTTGATTTCTTTGCATTGAATTGCAAGTATGTTATTTAATCTCGTGAATTGACGAGTACTCTTTTATACCTTTTGAGTTTAGATTCATATTTTCATATTGATCGGAAAGATATACTTATTATATTGAAAAGCTTGAAGAGATAATTATGGGCCGTATATTAAGGCTTTCTTTTAAAAGACTTGATTTAAAAATGCTAAGTTGGAACATTACCAACCCTAGATGAGCGAGAACTTGTGAACCCTATGAGGGAAAACTTATTCTAAAAATGCTGAAGTTGGGTTGCTTACCCTTCCAATATTCCATTTTTCACCTTGCACCTATGCAAACCTTGTTATCCTTTCTTGTTTTAAGCATTTATCTGATCCAGCCCCTGATTCAAATTCTATTACGTTGTGTATGAGTTGGTTTACTTCTTTCAAACGTGAGGCTTATCCGTTATAAGTATACGTTCGAGGGATCTAGACTAATTCTGTCAGAAGCCAGTAAACCCTTGTTTTTCTCTAACTATAAACTTACCTTGAATTTTCCTTAGACTTAAACTTGACTTTCTTGTCACTTACCAAATTGGTGAACTTTGACTAATTCTTCCACAATGTGTTAAATCATACTGTTGAGGCCATCTAGAGCCTGTTCTTTGAACCCTACTCTATATTAATCTAATAAAATTTCTGTTGACATCCTAATGCCTGTTTCATATCAGACTCGATCTTATTGAGCATGTTATTGTTTATCCTTCATTGCTATTCCAGTTGTTGCATCGATCTTGTCAATGTTTATTATGTTGTTACTTGTGATACGTATTCCCCATTGTTGTGTCGATCTCGTCGATACTAGATTATATTGCTATTCCTTATTGATTCTTCATATTTAACTATCTCCTGGAACGTGAGTTTCCAGCAATTGTTGTATTAAGGTCGTCGATTCTTCCGACACCTGATTGCCGAAGTAAGGTTGTCAATTGTACTGACACCTGACGTATAAATAATATAGAATTGGAATGTTTTTAAAAATGGACCAATTATTGGTCGATGTAATTAAGGCCCAGATTGGCCTAGGATCCAGTAGAGGACTATGACATGAGCTAGTCCGGGGTTGATGCGTGGCTGGCCAGCAGCACAACCTTTGTATTTGATAATTGTTAAAAATCCAATTCTAATATGAATTTTCATTTCTAGGATGAGTTACATCCATATACTTTGTACTTGTGAGATATGACCTGATTCTCAGGTTTATTCGTTGCGTGAAGTTGTTGGTTTGTTGATTATTAATAGTGGTTTCAATCTTGCTGAAATCGCTTACTCTTAATACATTCGGATTCCAAATAGTTGAAATCCATTTCCTTGATTCCATTGGCAGTCGTGAGATATCTATCTTGTTGAGTTTTATTCATACCGCATATCCAGTCGGTACCATGTTGAAGTCTTGAAGTGCGTTCTTTATTTCTTAACCGAGCGTGTTGGCTCATTCTTGCCCCTTGATTATTCTAACCTTCCAGAGTTGTTGATTTCGGAAAATGTCGTGAATAGACCTGTTATCTTCAAATTAGTATTTTTGTACAAACTATGGTCTTGAAGACATAAGAGTTATACTTATTTCATATTTCCTACATACTATTGTAGTTATTGTTGATTCGGTTGCCGTGACGACCAATATAAATCTTTTTATGTTTTAAACTATTCAGCTGCGAGAAGCTAAATGAGATATTGTGATAAATTACCAAACTTGTTTTGAAAATATCAGAGATTACAAATGTGTAAGCCATAGGCTTGTTTATTTGAAAAATCCAAAGATTAATTTGGAACTTTATATTTTATATTTAATAATGCGCTTGCTGAGCAATTCATTCGCTCATACTTGTTTTATTTATATATATTTTAGCCTGCCGGAAAGAAGGTGTATTGGCGAGAGTTGTCCGCGTAGCTGATCAGAGATGGGGAAAGATATTAGCGTAAAGACGTTTTGATCCAGAGCATTGGAGCTAGTGAGAGGTTGTGTATATAGATGTTTTCTATTGATTAATATATTGTATAAGATTAGTTGCCTGGTATACTTCTTATCGAAGTTATACTAGTGTATTAGAATTTATGTAAAGAGAATGGTTGTAAAGAAGAAAGATTGTTGTAATGAATTTGGATTCTTGTTTCTAGCACTATAACCTTTAAAGATTCTTGGTAGAGTTGGGGTCACAGATATTATTATTATTATTATTGTGTTGATTTTATATTGAACAGGTTGTTTGGATTAAGAGTGCAGCGTGACGACCAAATCATTTGACCCCGGATTTGGGGGCGTTACACTCAGGACGCGTCCTGAGGCTTGATATGACCTTTATTTCCTTTTCTAAGTCTTTTGAATATTATTGAGGTGTAGGTCCTTACTTCTAAGCCTTGCAAGTTGTAATGATTTTTCTGTGCTTTTGGTAACTCTACGGAATATGTTTCCAAAAATTATATTCTCTTGTTGCATTATCTTGTTTGTCATACTTACATGTTTACTAGGAAGAGTTTCACATATTATCATCTAACTGAGGGCACGTCGTCCATGATGGGGAGCCTTGTATGCATAAACAAGCCATCTCGAAAGTTTTAAAATTTCATCACCTCAACTAGGACTGGGGAAAGTGTGTATGAACTTCAGATCTTGACCCACGAAAGGGGCATCTCAATATGAGGCATCTCTGGAAGAGGCATCTCACGAAGAGGCATCCTATGAAGGGCATCTCATTAAGGGGCATCCTATGAAGGGCATCTCCCAAGGAGGCATCCGTTAGAGGGGAATATTATTCACTACTATCTTCTATATAATTTATCGTGTAGAGGGCCTTCACCAGACTAGCCTAGGGCCGCACCTTAGCGCCTCTGTTCAGTGAAGGGGCACACAAAAGGCGTCAATTGTATCTTCAAATATCTTTTCATGAAGAATCATCCCCGTAAGGATACTCTTTTGTTCATAGAAAGAGCCGGGAGATGCATCAGTACTACCCCCCAGCATCGTGAGGGCGCGCCCTCTTGCATAGGGCGTCCTAAATGGATGAGGGCAATGTTGAAGTCCCTTCTAATCTTCTAATCCATTTTATATTAGCATTCTCCCGCGGAGGGCTCACTAATGACCTTGGGGCCGCATCCTGCCGATCAGGGATTTTATCCTAAGGTCCACGGGGCCTCGACTCCAAATATTCTTCTTCTTGCCGAACACAACTTGAGGGCATGTACAATCATGTTGAAAGTCGAAGCCTTAATATCCGAGGCTGATACACTAATGGAGTGCCTTGAAGAGCATGTCACTGAGCGACGCGTCCTCTGAAGATAAAGATTGTGTCTTTTCACGGAGGGGCTCACTCATGTCCATGGGGCCTCAACCTGTAATCAGGGGGCACTCATTGTGGATCACAGGGCTTCTACTCCAGTAGTTTTCATTCTTCTGAAATTCAAGTAACAAAATTTCCTTAATGTAAATAGTGAAGTCCACTTGAGCATCAATGTTTTTCTTTGAGAGCACGTCATTTTCCTTTGAAGGCGCGTCTTGTGTGTTCTGAATCTGATCATTCCGCATAAGCTTCCTATCATGCCTTCTTTGGCAGTCACTTATATACCACTAATCTTGATCTCGACGACCCATCGAATTGTCACGTTGAGGGGCTCGCTCATGTCCATGAGGCCTCGACCTGTAATTCTGTCGAGAATCAGGGCGTTCTATGTGGATCACGGGGTCGCTCTCCCATATTATCCATTAAGTTGTCACGTGAGGGGGCTCGCTCATGTCCACGGGGCCTCGACCTGTAACCAGGGGCACTCTCTTTGGATAATGGGGCCTCACCTTCATAGTATCTTCCTCTAAAAATCATTGGAGTTCATGTTGAGCTGTAGTTCTTTTTCCTAAGGGTGTGCCTCGGAGGAAGGACGCGTCTTGAAATTTGTCTAACATTAGAGTATCTTTGGAGGGCGCACTCTGAAGGATGCGCTTGAAAGACAAGAGAGTGGCCCAAGTATTAGAGCTTGTCTGATCATCATTTATCTTCCTTAGAACACTTGGTAGACATTTTCCCAGAAGACGCATCCTCGAGGAGAAACGATCTTTTGGACCTCTGACATACTGTGCACTTAACGTATAGGACGTGTCCTTTCGGATTTGGATGTATGTCCTGATAACTCTTGAGATACTTTCCCAAGTAGGATTTTCCACCTGCCAAAAAACTCAATAATAGGAGAAGTTTAGAAGTTACCTGGAGTACGCGTCCTGGAGGTGTGATCGTGAACAATCACCGAATTTTCATAGGAGTTATTTGAAACCATCTAATCCTCGAGTATCACCCTTAAGGCGCGCCCTAAGGATTCTTGGGGATTTTTCCTTCATTATCTTGTTCCAGCAACAATTCAAGGAACAAGTAATAGAAACCACAACAAAACAAGTTAGGTGTTACCTTGAGGGTGCATCCAGAAGATGGTGATGTGCTCCCGATAATTGCACCTTCTTTTTAGGATCTTGCTCGGAATCACCCCTTAGTATACATGGAAACTGCCGCCTTCAAGCATACATGGAAACATCCTTCAGATATGAATCACCTTGACACCTTCTTCTCCAAATCTTCTTCGAACCCCAAGTCAGGAATTATTGTCTTGAAATCACCATCTTTAGATCTTCCTCCTTCCCGCCAACATGAAGTCGTAGCCATGGCAATCCTTTGAATCTTTGCAAACCTTCTTCTAAGAACTTTCATCATGATGAAATATCTCTTCCTCCTGAGATTATGATCTTGATCAGCACCCCTCCTTCTAGCGCAAATTTATTAACGGAGGAATTTGGTATTAACAAAGTTTGAGGTTCATCGCCGGAATCAAGATCTATGACGGTGGTTCTTCGCAGAAAGGTCGCGGGAGTGTGGTGGTTGTGACGAATTAGAGGCTGAGATTGTAAAGATTTTCTTGGTGGTGGCTTCCTGAGCTCTTCGCTTCCAAACCCTTACAATGTGCCTACGTACCTCGTATTTATAGGGGATCAAGCCCTACGTAGTTCTTGGGGAGCAAGTAACCTATATGGGCTGGTTTCTGATTTCCGAGGCCCATTAGGATACCTGATCTGTCTTCTGGAATTGGTCTTCGACTCACTTTAGGAATGTCCAACGATGTGGCCTAGTCACAAAGGCCCAAGGCTAAACTACAGTCTAGGGACGTCACGGATACGACATCGGCCCAACTTAGGAGCCGACGGTAAGAACCCTGATTTTTGTAACATTTTAAAAATTATTATTAATAGTGATTTTGGGAATTATGGAAAACTTTTGAGATCAAATTATATAAATGATAGAATATTTATATTTTTGAGAACGTAGTATTATTGTACAAAGGAATTAAGAGAATGCAAAAGTCGTGAGAATGCGAAGATTTTCACTTTCACTGAACATTTATAAAAATGTGGGACATTGAGGATAATGGAAGTCCTAGGTTAAATTAAATCTCACGGCAAGGAAATTATGGAATTCAAAGGGATTATCAAAATCAAGTGCTTGAGGATGACAATAGAAATCTCTACGCGACAAAATGTGTTTATAGAAAAATTATCGGACTTGCATAAAATATTAAGTGACAAGCATTGGATGATAAGTAAGCTAAATAATTATATACATGAAAGAATCATGGAAAATACATGCAAACCAAGTACTTAGAAACTAACCAAACCAAAGAAAACTAGTTGGAGACATACTTCCCTAAAACAAGGAAAATGAAGATAAGGTTTTCCTTAAAATCTTACTTTCCATGTACTTGAAAAAGCCTTATCCACCAAGCTAGACTTAAATCAGATCATACACATTATTTTTACCCACAACACAAACCAAGAAAGCAAGAAAGCAAGAGAAAAACTCTCCCACCCCATTTCTTCAAAATTCGGCTCAGAAGGACTAGGGGAGAAAGAAAAATTCATAACTAAATATCTACTCCTGATAAAATCACCAAATTTGGACCATATCTTCCTCAATCCATAGAAAAAGTAAGTGCAAAGTTTTATGGAAATACAAGTAGTATAACATAGTCAAAGCTGGGATCAAAGTTGAGGCAGGAATAGTAACTCGGAAAATAGTAACTTGTTTTCTTGATTTCTTTTGGTGAGTTTGAGGATGATAAGCATAGATCAAGGTTCTAATAAGGCATAAAAGCTCTTTTTAGTGGTTATAAATCTCAAAAAAGGTATAAACATCATCCACCCTTTTGATATTTGTTAAGTATTGAGCTTAGTTTCAAGATATGTTAGTATAAGTGTAGTTCTTGATAGTTTGATGCTTAGATGATGAAATCATGATGATAAATGATTGTAGTTTGATGTTGATGATATGGTTATGAAGTTTGATAACCAATATATGATAAATATGGGATTCTTGGTGATTTAAAGTTTGTTTGGTGAAGTATCTTGGTTAGAATTGAAAGTTGAGACATGTATGAACATTATAGTGACCCGTGAGACTAGGACTGTTTTGCAACCCAATCTCGGACCCAAATGATTTGTGTTTTCAAACACCACTGGTCATTTATGTAAAGATCCTGTTTTGTAGTTTGTAACCATATGAAGTACATGTTGAGGAGATTTGTTGTTTGAGAGTTATACTTGTTTTAGTGAAAGTCGTTCAAAACACAAAACTGCTACAAGACACCAAATTGTGAACTGAATTCGGACCTTTTAACTGTTAAAACAAATTATGAAAACTTGAGGATAAGTAGTCCGAACAGTATAGAAGACAACCCAAAAAGAATTATGCGAAAAGGTTAATATTTCGAGTTTACAAAAATGTTTGAACCAAAGTTGCGCGATGACGCTATACACTGCATAGCTACTGCCCTGTTCTGTCGGGAAAATTGGTCCCCTGTCCAGAACCAAAATTTTAATGGATTACATTTTAGACCTTCTCTAGATCGTGCACGCAAAAACGGTGTGTCAATAGAGTTAACGGTTGATGAGTTATGAGCATTTTAGTGGAACTAGTGCGAATAGTAAAAGTCCATAGTTGACTCGACTTTTAAAATGCACTTCACCTATTTAAACTCATGTTTCCAAAATCGAAATATTCTTGATAAATATTATAAACACTCAAGAAGCTCCTTGAAGTAGTTTCGTAATTAATTATCAATTTTTCGATTTATTAAAAGTGTTAGAGTGTGAGTTGCGGAATAGTGATTCTATGGAAAGTCAACTCTAGAGGTACTACCTTGACCATTCATTTTGGCTAAGTAACAAGGATAATATAGAGTCGACTAAAACTCGAAAGTTGTTAAGGATTATCAAGAGAACATATTGGCGTAAAGAACGAGACTATAAAGGATTAGTAAACGATAAAGAATATCATAAGTTAAGTGGACCCGAGAGAGTGAAAGTCGGGTAAAGTAGAGTTTACTTAGAATAAGTGAACTATAAACCAAGTGACTAATTAAGATTATGTATTGTCTTGGTAAAGGTTCCAGGACTAGAAGAGAAACCCCCACACCCAGTTAGAGCTCGGACATCAGGCAAGTTTACTAACCCTTACTCTATTGTTCAGAGTAGGTGTATTTTCAAACGTTAAGTTATTCAAATATATGTATATGTTTTGCTCTGAGTATCATGCAAGTTTTCAAAAACCGAAGCTTAAGTTTTCGGCTATGATTTAAACTGTTATTGTTGTGATATAACTACTTTTAATGCATGAACTGTTTTAATTACCACATCGGTTTTCAAATGGTGAATGTTTGGTTTATATGCTATATGGGATATAGATATAAGATGGGGTATACAAGGCTCTAGGTGTAGAGCGTATTTTCGTATTTCAATTGAGACTGGGAGTCAGAGATATTTTATAAACACTGTCATGAAAACTCGGAGATTGCCGGAGACAGATTATTTTCAAATATTGATTTAAAATATTCCAATAAATATAATTCGGATATTTTAAATATTATTGAATATTTATTTAATTAAATGAATATTATATTGAATATTCATTTAAAAAGGATTTATTTAATTGTTTATTATTTAATAAATATTATTTCAATATTTATTAAATATTCCAAGTGGCTTATTTATTTATTAAATATTTATAAAATATTCTAAAATGATTTAAAAATCATAAAACCTTATTTAAAAATTATTTAAAGACTTATTTAATTATTTGAAATATTTTATGGCCTTCAGAAAAATTATTTAAATATAGTAGGGGTTCCCAAATATTATTCTGAGTCTATTTAAAGCATCTAAATGTGAATAAATATTTCCTAACTCATCAAAAATTGGGAATCCGGTTTTAAAAGTCGAGCAAATGAATTTGCTTCCTCTATTCCTCGATAATACTCATATATGGGGATGACTACCCTATTCAATCAAAGTATTTCAATCTCGACAATTTCAGAAAATTCTGATTAACTCCTAGGTCGTGATTTCAAAAAGTTCATGATATATTCTCTATCAGTTGACAAAAGTCAACCCACATATTATTATTACTTCCTCAAACTTCCTGGAAGTAAGTATAGTAATGAGCTTATACCTATCAACAAGCTAGTTTACGCTCGGGGAACAACGATTAAGTTTGGTTCCAGTTCAAAGGATAGGATTCATCATGGGACTGGAAAGGCTTACACGGCAATGAAACAGGTGTCGGGGTAGTGACCATAATTAAAAAGGCTTACCCGGTGATGAAACAAACGCCGAGGTAGTGACCTTGTGTGCAAAGGCTTACACGGTAATGTAACAGGTGCCGAGGTAGAGACTGTTGGAACGTATGATTACTGTTCTGCGTTTTACTATATGATTGATTATGAGTTCGAAAAGAAAACTTTACCTTAATCGCTACGATTCAGATCCACGTCTTCTACTGAATTCCTTGATTCCCTTCGAGCGAAGTGTGGCCTTCGATCTCCCAAAGTTTCCTCTCCTTAAAGCCCTGAAATCCCAAAACCCTAGCTCCTTGCGGCTGCCCTAGGTTTTTAATTTTGAATTCTTCTTTTTTGCAGCTTTAGGAGAACAAGAATATATATAGGCTCCAGTAGGGATCATGGACAATTAGGTCGGGCCTCCCAATGACATTCTGGGTCAAGCCCAATGTCATTAAATATTAATTCTATCCACTAATGAATTAATATTTGCACTACCTTTCCTAATACCGTAATTATTAAATTCGGCTCCTATAATATCGTATGTCCATTAATTAAATTAATTTCTGATAATTAATTTAATTATTATCTTTTTATCCTTGATCATCCACCCAACCTTATAATTATGCAAGAACAAATCTGCCTATAGGACTAAAGCAAAATTATCTTTATGAGCTTTCAAGAGGACATCATCAACCCGAATATTATCAGGACATGGTTTCCTTATGTAATTAATATCCCACTTTGCATGCAATGTCATTGCTCAATACATAATATTATAATTAACAATTAATTATATCACATATGAATCAAAGCATGTGCATTGCATACAAGTGTCAATCACTACACTTGGATTGAGAACCTAAGCATTAATAATATCATCGAATCTTAGTTCTTCTTTATTGTCAGAATAAAAGAACAATTCTAATATTTCGATCCTGTTCAATATACACAAAGTATACAAGTATTATTTAATAGTCAAGATAAACTATTCCCAAATAATACTTCAGTTATTCCAGTGGTTTGTCTAATTCCACTTAAACTGTGAACCCTTTTATATTATATATAGACACTGATAGTTTAATCTTCTGTTATCCTATTTGATACTAAATTATCCACAATATATAATAAACAGACAATGTAAAAATATGCAATCAAGATTCTCAATAAAATGGACAATGTTTATATACTACAAATGAATAGTTTAGTATAAAAACCCAACAATCTCCCACTTATACTCAAGCTATTCTTTGAGTATATCAGTGTTTATTAATATAATCCGCTACCAGTTTAAATAACTATTCCGTGACCAGACATCTGACTCCTATCGCCTCCACGTGTTCTTCAAAAACCTTAGCCGGTAAACTCTTCGTGAAAGGATCAGCCCGGTTGTCCTTTGATGCTATATCAGTCACAATAATATCTCCTCGCTTAACGAACTGTCGTATGAGGTGATACTTACACTCAATGTGTTTTGCTGCCTTATGTTCTCGTGGTTCCTTTGTATTTGCAATAGCACCAGTATTATCACAATAAATTGTGATTTGCCGTGGCAAATTAGGAACTACATTCAAATCCAGCAGGAAATTCCGGAACCATATAGCCTCCTTGGCTGCCTCAGAGGCTGCCACATATTCAGCTTCCATGGTTGAGTCTGCGATGCATTTCTGCTTCACACTCCTCCATATTACAGCTCCACCTCCTAAAGTAAAAACACACCCCGAGGTTGACTTCCTTTTATCCCTATCTGTCTCGAAATATGAATCGGTATATCCCACAGGAAACAAGTCTGAAGCCTTGTAAATTAACATATACTTATTTGTCCTTCGCAGGTACTTAAGTATCGTTTTTACTGCACTCCAATGTTCCTGACCTGGATTGAACTGATATCTACTGACCATGCCTACGGCAAAGCAAATATCAGGTCTCGTGCATAACATAACATACATTAAGCTTCCACATGCTGAAGCATAAGGAACTGCTTTCATGTTCTCTATCTCCTTAGGTGTCTTAGGACACTGCTCCTTTGATAGAGAGACTCCATGTCTAAAAGGTAAATTACCCTTCTTAGAGTCCTGCATGTTAAAACGAGCCAATACCTCATCAATGTACGGTTCTTGAGATAAAGCCAACGTTCTTTTCTTGCGATATCTTATAACTTTGATCCCAAGAATGTATGCGGCTTCACCTAAGTCTTTCATTTCAAATTGTTTGAACAACCATGCCTTAATAGATGACAACATCTCTACATTGTTTCCAATGAGCAAAATGTCATCTACATATAGTACTAGAAAAACCACTGCATTTCCTTCACTTTTCCTATACACACATGTTTCGCTTGGACTCTGATCACAACCATTTGACTGGACGGCCTGATCAAAACGAATGTTCCACTCCCTGGAAGATTGTTTCAGTCCATAAATGGACTTCTTAAGCTTACACACTAGATGCTCTTGGCCCTCTTTGATGAATCCCTCTGGTTGCTGCATATGGATGTTTTCATCAAGACTTCCATTTAGGAAAGCTGTCTTGACATCCATTTGCCAAATCTCATAATCGAGATGAGCTGTTATAGATAAAAGAATCCGGATTGACTTAAGCATGACTACCGGAGAAAAGGTTTCCTCATAATCAATTCCTTGTTTCTGAGTATACCCTTTCGCAACAAGTCTTGCTTTCCAGGCTTTCACCTTTTTGTCAGATCCTCTTTTTCTTTTGTAGATCCACTTGCATCCAATGGGTTTTACACCATTGGGTGGTTCCACGAGATCCCAGACTTCATTGGAATACATAGATTCCATCTCAGATTGCATAGCCTTTTGCCAAAGATCTGCATCCTTATCTTGCATTGCTTCTTCGTATGTCCTGGGATCCTCATCATGTTCACCAGAGACTAAGTCCGAAGACTCTCCCAAAAACATGAACCTCTCAGGTTGTTTAACAACCCTCCCACTACGACGAAGCATTGGTGTGGTATTAGTGATAGGTTGTTCATTTACTTGTGGTTGTTCTACTTGTACCGGTGGCATATTAGAATTATCTTGTCCTCCCACTATTTCCTCTAAAACAACAGTACTCATGGGTTTGTGATTCATTATATAGTCTTCCTCTAAGAATCTAGCATTGGTGCTTACAATGATATCCCGATCCTTAGGACTATAAAACAAATACCCTTTTGTTCCCTTGGGATAACCCACAGACAGCCTCACTTTTGTACGAGAATCTAACTTAGTCACGTTCTTGTTCAGCACATGTGCTGGACAACCCCAAATCCGAATGTGTTTCAAACTAGGTTTGGTACTAGTCCACAATTCTTTTGGAGTTTTTGGAACTGACTTAGAAGGTACCAAGTTTAGAAGATAAGCCGATGTTTCTAGAGCATGCCCCCAAAACGACTTGGGTAAATTCGAATAACTCATCATCGATCTAACACTCTCTAAAAGAGTCCGGTTCCTTCTTTCTGCTACACCATTCTGCTGAGGTGTGCCAGGTGCAGTCACCTGGGATGAAATCCCATGTTCTGATAAATATTCTCTAAATTCTCCAAGCAGGTATTCGCCCCCACGATCTGATCGTAGTGACTTGATACATTTTCTTGAATGTCGCTTCTCCGCACTTGCTTTGTACTCTTTGAATTTTTCAAAGCACTCAGACTTGCGGTACAACAGATAAATGTATCCATATCTCGAATAATCATCAATGAAAGTGACAAAATATTCATACCCACCTCTCGCTTGGATATTCATAGGTCCACATAAATCAGTGTGAACCAATTCTAACACATCTTTGGCTCTATTTCCTTTTGTCTTAAAAGGTCTATTGGTCATTTTTCCTTCCAAGCAAGATTCACAGACTGGAAATGGCTCCACTGCCAACGAGCCTAAAGGCCCATCTACTACCAATCTTTGAATCCTCCTCAAGTTAATATGACCTAATCTCAAGTGCCAAAGATATGTTTGGTTCAATACAGAAGGTTCCTTTCTTTTACTAGAGGTAGAAAATGTATTATTAATTTCACTTGGTTGCAGCATTGGTTCTATAGGATCAATAATATATAAATTGTCTTGCAATGTACCAGAACATATAACTCGTTTATTCATCATAATGGAAACATTACGATCCAAACAAACATTATAACCATCCATAGCAAGTTTAGAAACCGAAATTAAATTCCTTCTAAATGAAGGTACATAAAGATAATTATTCAAAACCAAAATCCTATCATAACCAAAAGATAAAGAAATAACTCCAACTGCAACCACTGCTACTTTCGTAGCATCTCCCATGAACACATATATCTCGCCATCTCTAAGCAGCCTGGTTTTCTGGAACCCCTGCATGGAATTACAAACATGATCAGTGGCTCCTGTGTCTACACGCCAAGTGCTCGTAGACATAGCCGCTATATATGTTTCCGTAACAAGAGAAAGAGACATACCAGCATTGTTCTTCTTAGAAAGAGGACAATCCTTTTTCTAGTGACCCGACTGCTTGCACTTGAAGCACTTGCCCTTAGGCTTCTTCACTAAATTCTGAACTCCCAATGGTTTCACAACTTTCTGTGTCTGAACCTTCTTCTTCTTCTTTCCTTTCGGCTTTGAAGAAGAAACTTTCTCAGCCACATTTACCTGAACATGCTGCTGAAATAATGATTCCGCTGCCTGAAGCTCTGTCAGAAGTTCTGCAAGAGTATACAACTTCTTGTTCATGTTGTAATTCAAGCGAAATGCCTCAAAGCTTTTGGGCAAACTCATAAGTATGATATCGACCTGCGTTTCCGTATCAATATCAGCACCAAGGACCTCTAGTTCATTTATATGAGACATCATCAGAAGAACATGGTCCCTTACAGGTGTTTTTTCAGCCATCTGAGTGTTCATTAGAGACTTCATTGCTACTTGCCTAGCAGCCCTATTCTGATCTCCGAAAAGCTCCTTGAGATTAAAGAGCATATCTGCAGCAGTGGTCATGGCCTGATGCTGATGTTGCAAAACACCCGACATTGCTGCCAGAATGTAACATCGCGACATCTCATCTGCCTTAGTCCACTTCTTAAAATACTCTTTTTCCTCATCCGGAGCATCGGCAGCAGGCTGTTCCGGTTTGGGTTCAATAATACAAAATTTAAACTCTTCAGCAGTCAACACTATGTCCAAATTGCGTTTCCATTTAATATAGTTAGGTCCGGTAAGTTTGTTATCCTTAAGTATGGTGAAAAGTGGATTAAAGCCCATTCTATCCTGAGAATCATGCATATAACACTTAATCAGAAAATTGCATATATCTTAAAACCTATTTGTTTCCTCTAACAATTAATTAAAATTAATGCACTAATATTTAAATTCCATAAATATCTGGTACGCCATGATGGGTGACATATATACCATTTAAATTTAAATATTACTTCGGTCCTACTACTAAATAATACGCCACGTTAGGGTGGACTATATATTATCTTTCATAGCTAAGTGTATACCATTATTTAGATCTTAAGTTGCCTTTAGTCAGACCCATCCGTTCGATGTATCAATGGATAAATCCCAGGTGTTTTCGATGAAGTCACAGACGGACTCGCTTAAAAACACAATCCCTAAGACAGAAATATCATCAACATCAATCAAGGAATGTCCAACTTTTTTCTCGAATTCTATGAAACTTGGTATGTCACGATGGGGTGAGCTTACCTTTCAATATTCGTGATTAACTTAAGAAGATTGTCCTAGTAATATCCTTAACACTACCCAGACGTCATAAATCATACGCCACGATGGGTGACATATATCCAATTCATAATCGTCCTAGTGTTAAATTACATACAACCAATAATGGATGACCATGGGATCTAATTTCAAATTAATTCCCTCTCCCACTTATTATTTTACTTTGAGGATTTTTTTTATATCTACATGCATCGTCCTATGTTAATTCTTCGAGGTCCACATGTTATCATAATAACAAGACAAAGAACACATAACATAGAAGAACATGGCATGACGATCAACATAATTAAAGCATAGCATATAACCCCATGTCCATGTCGTTCTAGCATACTAAGGTTAGTATTGCATGGCATGATAATCACGTAAGGCATATAAAATTGCAATAATTAAAATAAATAGCAGAAATTATGTAAAACATAATAAAACACATCCACTATTATGGCCCCAAAAAATTAGCTTCGAATTCTTTCGTTGAAAATTTCCCGAAATCTTCAGGAGCCCATTTGGAGGCCTAAACAGCGTCAGAATGGGTCGAAAAATCGGGGAATGGTTCTTTAGATGCATTCTAGCCTGTTCGTCTCGTTCTGCCGTTTCCGAAAAGTGCTTATTCGCCCAAATCGGACATCGTATGCAAAATCTGCAGCCAAAACAGCGAAGCTCCCACGAAAACAGTATGGCGCAGCGGAAGAACCTTGTTTCTCGTATCTCCGATGTTTAAACGATTACATACAACATAATACAGCAAAACAAACCTATTCTATTACATACATCTGATCATAATCTTAACTATCATGATAAACCCTCGTGATTTACAACAATCAAACATCCACGATAAACCACGTGGGATCCAATCACATGACCATAATAGTGGATTACAACCTGCATCACAGAATCAATACAAGCAACCACCATATACATGCATATATAATTATGACATGGACATCATATCATAAAACGCAGAACTGCATAACCAAGCTCTGATGCCAATTGTTGGAACGTATGATTACTGTTCTGCGTTTTACTATATGATTGATTATGAGTTCGAAAAGAAAACTTTACCTTAATCGCTACGATTCAGATCCACGTCTTCTACTGAATTCCTTGATTCCCTTCGAGCGAAGTGTGGCCTTCGATCTCCCAAAGTTTCCTATCCTTAAAGCCCCAAAATCCCAAAACCCTAGCTCCTTGCGGCTGCCCTAGGTTTTTAATTTCGAATTCTTCTTTTTTGCAGCTTTAGGAGAACAAGAATATATATAGGCTCCAGTAGGGATCATGAACAATTAGGTCGGGCCTCCCAATGACATTCTGGGTCAAGCCCAATGTCATTAAATATTAATTCTATCCACTAACGAATTAATATTTGCACTACCTTTCCTAATACCGTAATTATTAAATTCGGCTCCTATATTATTTGCTTATTAAATTCCTCATGTTTAAGATATCGTATGTCCATTAATTAAATTAATTTCTGATAATTAATTTAATTAATATCTTTTTATCTTTGATCATCCACTCAACCTTATAATTATGCAAGAACAAATCTGCCTACAGGACTATAGCAAAATTATCTTTATGAGCTTTCAAGAGGACATCATCAACCCAAATATTATCAGGACATGGTTTCCTTATGTAATTAATATCCCACTCTGCATGCAATGTCATTGCTCAATACATAATATTATAATTAACAATTAATTATATCACATATGAATCAAAGCATGTGCATTGCATACAAGTGTCAATCACTACACTTGGATTGAGAACCTAAGCATTAATAATATCATAGAATCTTAGTTCTTCTTTATTTTCAGAATAGAAGAACAATTCTAATATTTTGATCCTGTGCAATATACACAAAGTATACAAGTATTATTTAATAGTCAAGATAAACTATTCCCAAATAATACTTCAGTTATTCCAGTGGTTTGTCTAATTCCACTTAAACTGTGAACCCTTTTATATTATATATAGACACTGATAATTTAATCTTCTGTTATCCCATTTGATACTAAATTATCCACAATATATAATAAACAGACAATGTAAAAATATGCAATCAAGATTCTCAATAAAATGGACAATGTTTATATACTACAAATGAATAGTTTAGTATAAAAACCCAACAGAGACCTTATAGCACAATGGGCTCGAATGCGGCCAGGGTGATAACCAAACAGGAAATTGTGCTTCTACTAGTAGAGAAGTTATGTTTCGGTACAACGGCTGATCACCGTGTATCGTGGTGTTCCAGAATGTCCCCTTCTTCCAATTGGAATTGTACTACAACATTGTAACAAAAGCCTAGGTGTTGTGTTACCGATAATGTTGATAGTGGTTGAAAAGTTTATTCTCTGTTACAGTATCTTGAACTGTGCGAAATGTTTGACGAAAGACAAACAATATTTTAAAACTTGTGAACTAGTGTTGTTCATCTTGCAATATCTAGAATTGCGTACTTGTGATATCTAAAGACAGTGCTAAGCCACAGATAGTGTGTTTCAAAACTATGAACTAAAGTCGTTCATATGGTGGTATTTTAAACATCAGATTAAGTATGAATACTTTATATTGGAAAGATCTTTGTACTACTATTATATTGTTGGAAAAACTTTATATTAGTAACTACTTAACTTGCTGAGCATTCTTTCGCTCATTCTTTCTTTGTTAAAAATTATATTTCAATACAAGGAGAACGTAGTCGGTTTGCTCTGTACCTTGAGAGAAAGGAAGTCGAAGATTCACCCTTGAGATAGTTCGATTCAAGATGGATACTACAGAAGTAGGTTGGATAGGTTTCAGCTATGTTAGCTACTACTATAACTTCATGTAGAAGTTGTGATCAGGAGTGTGAGATCCTGGTTAGTACATCTGGTTTGTAATAACTAATGTTACTGTGTAACATTTCTAAGGATACAACTTGTGTGTAAAAGAGATTGGGGTCTTTGGTGTTGTTTTGTTGGATCATTGAGTTAATACAGGTATTATATGATTGGATGGTGACGTGACAACCTAGATTCCTGACCCCGGATCTGGGGGTGTTACACCAACACTAATCGCTACCAGCTGTCTCCCTGACCAAAGTAGTTGCAGGTATAACCATGACTTACCCCAAATGCTAGACGTATCCTTGTCCCCCGAATGAGAAGCACCCACCAGATTGCAGGACAAGTGATCCCAAACGTTTGGGTGCAAAGTGCAGGATTACTCCAAAGTTCCCTAATGAGGACGCACCCATTGAATGCAGGAACAGAGCTCCCAAAACAGACACCAAGATTTACCCTATATCCCCAATGAGGACGCACCCATTGAATACAGAAGGAGGCCTTTAGTACACAGACATACCCCTTGAGGCCTTCAACAACGGACATCCCCCTCCTAGGGCACATCATAGGAGGGAATTTTTCAATCATCAGGCAAACCCTTGGAGGCCTTCAATCACGAACATCGTCATCAGACAAATCCCTGGAGACTTTCAATAACGGACATCCCTCCCTTAGGAGACATCCTAAGGGAGAATTCTTCAATATCTTGCCATTATTAAGCAAATGGAGCCATCCTTCACCACCAAGTAGCTACTTCAAACCAAGAGGACGCATCATCAAGGGGTGGACGGCCTAAAGGGGTGCGCATTTACCTCTATGTGGGCAAGCCCTAACTCTTCGTTTTGCCAATCTCATGTCAATGTTGCTCTTATTCTATGTCCAGGCATCACTTCGTACCATGAGGGCGCGCCCTCAAGGGGTGGACGACCTCTCAGGGCGCGCCCTTACCCCTATGAGGGTAAACCCTAAGCTTCCCTGTGTCAGTTCAATCCCTAATTGCATCTTGGATATCCCCAATTGATTATTACTTGACCCAAATGTTCCCTAAAAACCCGATACCGAATTTTGGTTATAACATAAGTCATGATACTCTCTTATTTTGATGATCAACAATATGTGCAAGCTGAATTTGATTTGATATAAAATAATAAGTTAGTGTATGATATGTATGTAATTCACATTAATTTTGTGTTCCATGATATAAGTTATTTATACAGATGTTAGCAAGCTAACAACACATAAATATATCATATTAGCAAGTTGTTAAATTTCGTAATTAAAAAATTGAAGATTAGACCAAATTTTGTTCTTATGAAGATCTTTATCGATATGTTTTTGTAAAGGACTATAATATATACTAAAATGCAATATATGTTATTAGAGCTCGGTTTTTAATAAAACTCCCTATCCAAAACCATTTTCACGACTATATGAGTTTGTTACAACAATGTTTCTTTCTTAAACAATCTTCTAATTGCATTGTTTTGAATATATAGTGATGATTATTTTCTCAAACGTTCGTCTTGTTCAACCTCTCAGATTTAGTTTATGAACGTTAAAGTACAAAATGGATTAACAAATTAAACATGAGAACAAGGTTCAAGACCATTGGAGTTTATTAAATCAGTTTGAATGTTAAATATATTCACCGTATATATTTATGTTTCTTAATCTTCAAAAAGATGTAACTCCGAGTTTTAATTGATTTTTTTCTTTTACCTAAGCTCTAGTGATTGTATACATATTAATCTAATATTCGAATTCACAGTTTGCGTTGAAAACTCTATATATTTTGTATTGTTAAAATTGTAATTTTTGTTTCTGGATAGTGAGCTTGGAAATAAAGGTTGAGGAAACTAATTTGTTAGAGATGATTGTACTCGGGGCAATATAGATTTTAGAGAGGATTTAGTTCGGGAAATAGGGTTTTAGCAAGTTACTATCAGTAACAAGGAGAAAGGGAGATATATTATTCAATCTTGTAACTGTAATTTTTCAATGATTAATAATATTTTCTCTTACCAAATTGGTAAGAAACCAGGACGTAGACCATTAAGGTTAGGGGTTGAATCTGGCTAAAATCCTTGTTGTTCTTAGTTATTGCTACTTTGTTTTTGAACTGCATTGCATATCTTAACTAGCTGATCGTCTATCCTTCATCGTTCTTAGCAAGCTAACTATTTAGCAGTTTAAATATTCGATAAAGTTTAAAAGTGGATATACAGTGGAACCCTTCTAAATTAATATCATCTAAAGTGATAACTCTATAAATTATTAAAACAATCGGGATCCAAGTCAGGATCAATATTAAAATTTAATAACTCCTTTATTGTGATAATTAATTTTTTTTTAGAAATTTGTTAAATATTAGTCTCAACTTTCGCATAAAGTGATATTTTTGATTAAATATACATTTTTATATATTTTACGAGTATGAAATATACTTTTTGATTTAATTTAGGATATATTTTCATGTTAATCGTTGTGATCATTGTAGTTTAGAAGATTTTCATAGAAAGAAATGATGTTAATGAATTTATAAGTAATTTTTGACGTAAAAATTTTAACATACACAAATTACGCATATTTTCTATAATTCAAGGAAACTATGTACATTTTATATATTAGAGTGTGGAAAATAAATTTTAATTATTTTAAAGTATAAAAAAATATAAACCTATCTTATGTGTTAAGGTGATAAATTTTTTCACTCCCAAACATATCAGTTTAGAGGGTTCTACAGTAGTCCCGGTGCACTTTCAAGTCATTGCCAAATTCAAATTATTTATTGCGTGAGCGTAATTCTGTAAATTATGGTTATTTTAACAGGCTTTCCTAAAGCAGAGTATCGCCTTGAGTTTTGCTGGATGCTCAGTTTCTACCGACCTCGAGACTTCAGAGAGACATCTACTCTTATAGGAGAAATAATAATAATTAGAATATTCATTTTAATATTTTCATTTGGTTGTTAGTGACTTTTGGAGGGGAATTCAGTTAGCAATTTCCCACTTCCAAGATATTGTATAAGTACTCAAATGATGGACTGGAAATGATCAGGAAATTACAAAATAAAAGTTATTGTTAGGAATATGTTGTTCTTGATGATAATTATAAAAACACTTAGTAGATTTTGTGTTAAGTCAATTTTGTAACTGTCAACGGATTGGTATGCTTTACAGCTTCCGTTGACAGGTAGCTCATCAACGGAATGAGTCTCATCAACGGAATGAGTTATGTAGCAATTGCACTGTACAATACTTCACTAGTTGATAGGCAATTGTTGTAGGTATTAGATAGGTTTTCTAAGTCATGTTGACTAAGTACTAGATAGGCAAAATAGGTTGGTTAATTGTAAATATACTGTGCCTTGTAATTTTGCCTAAGTGAAGACATGTCAACGAAATGGAGATTACACTATCAACGGATTGAAGAATGTACCATCAACAGATTGAAGAATAAAGCTATCAACGGAATACATCTCACTACTATCAACGGATTACTATCACTTTTCAGAAAAGTTGACAAAGTGATAGTGACAGTTTTCTGACAGATCAAAAGGTGATGTAGAAGTGTACTTTGCATTGAGAGCCATTAAAATGGTCACTGGGAATGAGGAAACATTCCAATTACCAATTAGGTTCTTGAGTGGGATCATATTAAGCATGAAGACAAAAGACAAGATCTTCAAGGACCATTGGACAAAAGGAATGGAAAGCAAGCTGTTGGCGGTTACCTTTAGTACTTTTTAGTGTAGCCAAAAAATAGCATTGTAAACTTGGGATATATAACCAAGTGTAGCAGTTCATTTTATTGTAGAGAAGTGAGATAGAATAGTTTTGTATTAGCTTTCTTTGAAGAGCACTCTCACTCTACATTTTGTAACTGAGCAGCTGTGCTACTTTTGTAACACAGATTATTCCCGAAATAAAAACATCTCAGTTGGATCCTCAAAATATCCAACTGAAATTTTATATTTGCTTGTGTGATTTTATTTTCTCTGTTAAGTTATTTTAAAGTTGTTTTTAAGTTTGAAAATATCTAGAATTGTATTCAACCCCCCCCCCTTCTACAATTCTGTTAGGTTATTTGGGATTAACAATTGGTATCAGAGCAAGCTTCTAACATACAAGAAGTTTAAAGATCAAGGCCAAAACAGAAACCATGGTGAACAAGGATGCAGGTGTAAAGATACCAGTTCTAGATAAGGACAATTACTTTCACTGGAAAGTAAAAATGCATCTACATCTCATGTCTATGGATGAGAGATATGTAGACTACATTGAGAAAGGTGCACACGTTCCCATGAAGGTTGCATCTAGAGTTGGACTGCCAGATGATGCTGAAGATGTGGAAATTCCAAAGCTTGTCTCAGAATGGACTGATGAAGATGTTGCAGAAGTCCATAAAGATAAAAGAACCATGAACATTCTGTTCAATGGCTTGGAGCCAGAGATGTTTGACAATGTTATCAACTGTACAACTGCTAAAGAAGTATGGGACACTATTAGAACACTCTGTGAAGGAACTGAGCAAGTAAGGGAGAACAAAATGCAACTCCTCATACAACAATATGAGCACTTTCATTTTAAAGCTGGTGAAACCCTAAATGATACATTTAGCAGGTTTCAAAAGCTTTTGAATGGATTAAAGTTGTATGGGAGGGTCTACCAAACCAAGGATTCAAACCTCACATTTCTTAGAGCTCTTCCAAAAGAGTGGAAACCTATGACTGTTTCTCTGAGAAACACTCAAGAGTACAAAGACTATACTCTTGAAAGGCTTTATGGAACTTTAAAGACATATGAGCTAGAAATAGAGCAAGATGAAGAAATTGAGAAGGTGCAAAAGGAAGGTGGATCTGTTGCATTGGTTGCATCTATGAACCAACTGGAAGATGACAATGAAGAAGCTGCAAGAGCCACAACTAGTCGAGCTAGTTGTAGGAGTGATGTTAGCAAGGGTAAAGGTAAGATGACAGAAGAAGAAGAAGAACCAGCCAACTTGGATGACTTAGATGAGATTGATAAGCACATTGCTTTTCTTTCAAGAAAATTCTCTAAGTTGAAATTCAAGAGAAACTCAGAAGTAAGGCCACCAAGGAAAGACTTTCAACCTAGCAAAAATAATTGGGTTGAAAAGTCTAAGTCTAAATGTTTCAATTGTGGAATGATTGGTCACTTTGCTGGAGATTGCAGAAAGCCTAAAGCTGAGAAGGGCAACAGGAAATTTGAGCCTGTTGATTATAAAAAGAAATACTTTGAACTTCTCAAGCAAAAAGAAAAGGCTTTCATGTCTCATGAGTATGACTGGGCTGGTAATGGTGAAGATTCAGATGATGATGTTGAGTATGTCAACTTGGCTCTAATGGCTAACAATCACGAGCAGGAAGCAAGTTCCTCTAGCAACCAGGTAACAACTACTAATCTTTCTGAGCTTTCTAAAGAGGAATGCAATAGTACAATTAATGAAATGTCTACTGTATTGTATAATTTGCGTGTTACTCTTAAATCACTTGCCAAAGAGAAATCAAGAATTAAAGAGACTAATTTGTTCTTAAGTGATAGAAATGCCATGTTAGAAGCACAGCTCATTGAGTTTGAGAAAATGAGGTGTGTTAGTAGGGATGCTAAGCTGGAACTTGAGAAAGTGTTAAAAAGGGAAGAGATTCTTAAAACTCAACTAGAAATAGAACAGAGTGTGATTGCAAAATGGAAAGATTCCAGGAATGTTGCTAGCAACCTCATTAATGTTCACGGTATGGAATCTTTCTGTGAGCAATCATGGAAAAAGAACAAAGAGAAGCTAGGGTATGCTGTTGAAACCTTAGAATCAGAATCAGAGTCAACAAACAACAATGATCATTCGTTGAAGGTTGATACGTCAACGGAATGCAAGCTTCCGTTGACAGATGAACCATCAACCGATCATGTTGTTCCGTTGACAGAGGAAAAGAAATAAAAACTCACTAGACTTAATAACAAGTATGGTCCTGTCACCAAGAACTTTGTTCAAGGTGAGTCTAGTAAATCCAAGAAAGTTGAGAAGCCTGTTGAGAGAGCTAATGTAGGTCACTTGTCTAACAAGCCATTGAAAGACAAGTTAGAGAAAATTCAAGTTGAGGTTAAGGGCAATAAAAAGAATAACAGAAATGGCAAAGTAGGGATTAACAAACATAACAATTACACACCTGATAAGTATGCTCCTAGAAAAACATGTGTTAATTGTGGGAGTGTAGTCATTTATCTGCTAATTGCAAATCTGTTAAGAAGCCTACTAATGTGAAAATGCCTAAGCCTGCAATGAATGCCTTTATGCCTGCAATGTCTGTTATGCCTAATATGTTTGCTCTATATGCACAATTTCAAAATCCATATGCTAGCATGCCATTTGTGCCTAATCCATACATGAATATATTTAATGTGCCACAAATGCCATGGAATGTGAATAACATGTTTGTTCCTCCAAATATGCATGCTATGAATGAAAATGTGAGCAACCCTCGGAAATCAACACCAAAGACAAAGGTTGATTTAACTCAATCTGAGCCCAAGGTGAAAAATGATGTGAAGAGTAAATCAAAGGCTAACAAAACAGGACCCAAGGAAACTTGGGTACCAACACTACGCCATAAGTGGGCTACAGCAACGCCTGAAAAAGTGTGGTTATAGCCCAAAAAACTGTTGGTAAAAGGAAAAAAATAGGCTATGGTCACACTTTGACCAAATTTGAGGGTGTTAGAAAAATGGCCGCTACCATAGGGGTCTATGCCAACACTTTTGTAGTTTTTGGTAACACGGGAGAAATGTGTAGGCGTAGACCCCTACGCCAACACTTTTTATTTCTGTGGCTACATATTATTAGTTGTTGCTATAGATCTATGCCAACACAGTTATCTTTGTAGTAACACTATAATAGTATTGCTATAGACCTATGACAACACATTTTCAGTACTACTGTAACACCAAATGATAAAACACTTTGATGTTTTTACCAACACTCTTACCACTATGCCTCCACTATTTTTTAAACATTTTTAGATTTTGTGCCAACACTTTGCTATACTTTTGCCAACACATAAAGACTAAATACTTTGGAGTCAATGGTTACACTTTGCATGCTTTTTACTAACACTTTAAATATAGAATGACAACATATGACATTGAAATATAGAACTTCCTATTCAAAATATTACCAAACATTCCAATACATAAACAGGATGTCGAGAAGCCATTTCAATACATAAAAAACCATCCAAAATAACTACATCAAATTCACACCATTCCAATACATAATAATCAATCATCCATATCTATTACATAAACCAACATCTAAAACCCAACTCAACTACCATGGAGTAGCGAAGCCTAGAAGACCTCAAATCAGCCAACCTTAATGATTCTTTCCAAAAGGACTGCAAAATAAGTGGATGACAGTTAGGACACTCTTTGTAATTATTCAGGAAATGAAGAAAATAAAATGAGAGAATGGGAAACACTTACAAATGCTTTGTGTTAATCAAATTATCAAGACCAGGCGAGTTCCTTGTAGAGACTCGTATTGTTCCTGTAAACTGATTGCGCTTACAGCCCAGCTAAAAGACAAAAACCAAACAAACCGGCAGATTAAACTAAATGACAGATTACCATATACATGTTTTTAGATTAAATGATTAGTTCAGCGTTTTGTAGTCCTGGGGCATATTTATGTGTGCTTTCCTAAATTCCGTAAGCCAAATATTTAGCTGACGAACAATAACTTTTAGACCTTCGAACTATTTAGCTGACGAACGAATTTAAGCAAGCCGTTGAACTCATATAAAAATAAGTTCGGAGTGGATTTTAATTTTTATCGAACAATGCATGAATATAACCCTTGAAAATGACAAGGCCGAGGGGAAAAGAACATAAAACAGAAGAATTGTTCGCGCAAGGCATAGAAGAAAGTTTTCATTAATAGAATATTCTAGCTAATACACTTACAAGTTTGATAATTTCTTCAGATTGCCAATTGATGTAGGAAGAGTCCCGGTCAATCCTTTGTTGGATGACAAATCCCTAGATACATAGTCAAACAATTAGTTTAAAAAACAGAGAAGAAGAGATGAAAAATATTTCCATCTTTATGCCAGTAATATAAATATTTTATTCAAAATATTTCAGTTAATTAAAGTTGCAACTGTAATTTATTATATGTAGAACATCTATCCAACATTATTGCAACATCTGTCCATTCCAGGCCAACTATTGTAGTTAGAACACTAGTAGAAAGAGTACCTGATTGTATAAATGATAGAACATTCCAATCCAAAATAGATCAGACAAGAATTTGTATAGACCCACTTTAGCAATTGCATCCTGGAACCCGTATTGCATCAGCTTGCATCAGCTTGGAACAAGAGGGCTATTATTGAAATGTAAGCATACACGTTCGTACTGTCCATCCCTGTCTGTTACCAATGTAAGAATTTAACAAAAATCTGAATAACCTTCATGAAAGAATATGATGCAAAAAGGTACCAGAACCTTGATCCAGGTTCTACACACAGTCATACTGAATAAGTGGCACTGTCAAAATTTTCTGAACCCTGAGACTGATCACCACTTGGGGATGAAACTTCAGGTGTGGCTGGCTTAGCCAGCTTTGGTTTTGGTTTCGTCATTATCGGTCTGCAAAATCTGTACAAGCAAAAAAAATATAAGAAATTCATGATGAAACTGTATACTACACCAAGGACGAAAAGTGAGGAACATGACCAAAGAGACCAAATGGAAGATCATGCTTTGCAGTTGGCATAACCCTGGTACGCCACAAATCTTATGATAAAGGTTGAAGCAGACTGTAATAAAGCAGGAGGGGAACTATATAACCATATTACTATGTCTAGCTATAACCTAGCTAGGATATGCTTGCAGGCTCTACTAACATTCCAGTTCAGATATGATTTGAGAAAACTTTTGGGGTCTAGCATTTTTATACAGATAATATTTCCATAAACATGATATGTCCAGAGTCCAGACATAAGACCGGGCGTCCTCGCCAACCAATCAAAATACCATAGCAAGGGTATGAAACGAAATACCCATAAGAAACTCGTTCAATGACATTTCCCATATATATAGAACCTCACCTGTCAAGAGCTTCAGCTTTCCTTTTCACATCAGCTGACAAAAGAACTGGAGTTGAATGTTTAGATAATGAGTCCAGCTGCTGTTTCTTCTCTCTTAACCAAGCCTCTGCTTCTGCACATTCATTCAAAACCTATACACCCACACAAATGTCACTCTATAAGGTACAGTAATTAACTTTTTGATCATCAGAAATGAAAAAGAAAGTTACTAATTCATTAACCTTCTATTTCTCAGCAACTAACCTAATTACAAGGCATCTCTCCCTTCTACTAAGCAATGAAAACATTCACAATCAACTTTACAGACCCTAACACAAGCAACTTTCAAAAGCAAAATTAGATACAACTAACAAATCAGCACGCATAATATACTCAAAACATTCGAAATTGAAACAATTAAAAACAAGAAGTGTTAGTAAGAAGATGACCTGAAAAGCCCAAAATAGACAAAATCGAACAAGCCCTAATTTCTTGTAATTGAACCCGTAGAGAACCCAAGTCAAGCCCTAATTTCTTGTAATTTACCCAGTAGAGAACCCAATGTACAAGCCCTAATTTCTTCTGAAGATCCGAAGAAGACCCGAAGAAGATTGTGCTCGAACCCTAATTTCTTCTAATTGAACCCGTAGAGAATGTTACTGAAAAGCCCTAATTTTTTGTGAAGAGAGAAAGAGAGTTGAAGAAGATAGTGTTGAGAGCGAGAGAGAGTTGAGAGTGAGAGAGAGCGAGAGAGAGTTGAGAGTGCGACAGAGTGAAAATAATTTAGAATTGACGCGCCTTAATAATTCAGTGAATTTTTGGACAAAAATTGTCCCGCTTGGACCAATTCCAGCCCGCCTATTTTTTTAACATTACTTGGTAACACTTTTTTTAAGAGCAACGGCTACACGAACTTTAGTGTTAGCATAGATACGGGATGAGGTCTACGGTAACACTGATTTGTAGTAATGCTAACACTGAATAAAGGTGTAAGCTTAGACCATTTTTAAGACATATATGGTTACACTTTTGCTTGTAACACTGAAAAAAGCGTTATTATTGCCCACTTATGGCGTAGTGCAAAATCAACTTGATTTGGTTTTATTGTGTGCAGGGAGACAAGAGGAATCTTTGGTACTTGGATAGTGGTTGTTCAAGACACATAACTGGTGATTCTATCCTGCTCACAGAGTTTCAGGAAAGAGCTTGCCCTTGTATTGCTTTTGGAGATGACAGCAAAGGCTACACTAAGGGATTTGGCTTGATTTCAAGAGAAAATGTCATCATTGATGAGGTTGCATTGGTGGATGGTCTAAAGCAAAATTTGCTCAGTATCAGCCAACTTTGTGACAAAGGATTTTTAGTTACTTTTTCAAGAGAAGCCTGTGTTGTTTCTAAAGGTGGAGACAACAATGTGGTAATGACTGGATTCAGAAGAGGGAATGTGTATAGTGCTGACTTTAGTAGCACAAGTCCAGACACCATCACTTGTCTTTTCAGCAAGGCAAGCAAGGATGAAAGTTGGCTATGGCACAAGAAATTATCTCATTTGAATTTCAAGGTTATGAATGACTTGGTGAGGAAAGATCTTGCTAGAGGAATTCCACAGGTGGAATTCTCCAAGGATGGTTTGTGTGATGCCTGTCAAAAAGGAAAACAAAAGAAGGCATCATTCAAAAACAAGACAGAGTCATCAATTGTTCAACAGATTAAGTTGCTTCATATGGATCTATTTGGCCCTGTCAATGTCATGTCCATTTTAAAGAAGAAATACTGTATTGTGATTGTTGATGATTTTTCTAGATTTACATGGACTTTCTTTTTGCAATCTAAAGATGAGGCAAGTGAAATCATTATCAATCACATCGAGATAGTAAACAATCATCCTGATTTCAAAGTAAGAAGGATTAGGAGTGACAATGGGACAGAGTTCAAGAATTCAATTATGAAGAAGTTATGTGAAGAAAATGGTATTTTTCATGAATTTTCAGCTGCAAGGACACCACAGCAAAATGGTGTAGTTGAAAGGAAAAACAAAACACTCATTGTAGCTGCAAGGAGAATGCTAGATGAATCAAAGTTACCAACCTATTTTTGGGCTGAAGCAGTTAACACAGCTTGCTTCACTCAAAATATTTCTTTGATTAATCAAGCCAAGGGATTGACCCCTTAAAAGAAGCCACGATTGGATTTTCTTCATGTCTTTGGGTGCAAGTGCTTTGTTCTGAGAAATCAAGCTGAGCATTTGGGGAAATTTGAAACAAAGGCAGATGAAGCAATATTGGTGGGATATGCAGCAGGGAAAGCTTACAGAGTCTATAATCTCAGAACCAACATTGTTATGGAATCTGTACATGTTGTTTTTGATGATCTCAAAATTCAAGGTCTCTGTGATGAAGGTTTCCATGAAAGTATTTCTATTGAGAATGAGGAAGGAGATCAAGTGAATCATGTAAAGGCTATTGAGAAACAACCTAAAGTTGTTGTGTCTAGCACAAATGAAAGTAGTAGTGAAGATGAAATTGCTGCATTAAGATTGAAAAGAATAGCTTCTAGCAGACCAATTGGTCATTCCATTGACAGTCATGGTGGAGGATTCGTTGACAGTCAAAATGAGCATTCCGTTGACAGTCAAAATGGGCATTCCGTTGACAATCATAGAAATGCTTCTGGGAGTGATCACTTAAGGACAACAAACTCAGGGGGAGTTTCTCAAGGACAAACATCTAATCAAGGCAATCATGATCATGAAGCTACATCTTCTAGAGCTAATCTACCTCCCTCAAGGAAATGGACTAAAGATCATCCCTTTTGAACTCATTATAGGTGATGTTTCTTCAAAAGTCCAAACTAGAAGAGCAACTCAAGAAGAATGTCTATATAGTAGCTTTCTGTCTCAAGATGAGCCAAAGAAAGTTGAGGATGCACTTCTAGATCCAGATTGGGTTTTAGCTATGTAAGAGGAGCTAAACCAATTTGAGAGAAACAAAGTTTGGAAGCTGGTGCCTAGGCCTAAAAACAGGAGTGTTATAGGCACAAAATGGGTGTTCAGAAACAAGATGGATGAAAATGGCATAGTCACAAGGAACAAAGCTAGATTGGTTGCTAAAGGCTACTCACAGGAAGAGGGAATTGATTTTGATGAAACTTTTGCTCCTGTTGCAAGACTAGAAGTAATAAGAATTTTCCTAGCCTATGCAGCCCATACCAATTTTAAGGTCTATCAAATGGATGTGAAGAGTGCTTTTCTAAGTGGGAAATTGGAAGAAGAGGTGTATGTGAGTCAACCTCCTGGTTTTGAAGATGACGATTTTCCAGAGTATATGTACTTCCTCCTCAAAGCACTCTATGGTTTGAAACAAGCACCTAGAGCCTGGTATGACACACTTTCACAGTTCCTCCTTGAGAATCACTTCACTAGAGGTATTGTAGATAAAACTCTTTTTCATAGAAATGTGAATGGCTCTACTATACTTGTTCAAATTTATGTAGATGACATAATTTTTGGGTCTATAGATGAAAAACTTTGTCAAAAGTTTTCCAAGCTTATGCAAAGTAAATATGAAATGAGCATGATGGGGGAATTAACTTATTTCCTTGGTCTCCAAGTGAAACAAATTAATGAAGGCATTTTCATTAGTCAAACAAAGTACATTCATGATTTGTTAAAGAAATTTAACTTAATGGATTGCTCTCCTGCCAAAACTCCCATGCCTACTGCTACTAAACTTGAATTAAATACTAAGGAAAAATCTGTGGACATTTCAAGTTACAGAGGCTTGGTAGGCTCACTTTTATATTTAACAGCTAGTAGACCCGATATTATGTTTGCTACATGTCTATGTGCTAGATTTCAAGATGATCCTAGGGAATCCCATTTAGTTGCTATTAAAAGAATTTTCAGATATCTCAAAGGAACACCAAACCTTGGCATTTGGTATCCTAGAGAATCTGGCTTTGAACTAATTGGTTATTCAGATGCAGATTATGCAGGATGTAAAATTGACAGGAAAAGCACAACTGGCACCTGTCAATTCCTAGGAAATAAGCTTGTGTCATGGTTTAGCAAGAAACAAAACTCAGTTACTACCTCCACAGCTGAGGTTGAGTACATTGCAGCTGGAAGTTGTTGTGCACAGATTTTATGGATGAAAAATCAATTACTTGATTATGGATTAAGAGTTGAGAAAATTCCTATTTTCTGTGACAACACTAGTGCCATTGCCATTACTGAGAATCCAGTGCAGCATTCAAGGACCAAGCACATTGACATCAAGTACCATTTCATTAGAGAACATGTTATGAATGGTACCGTGGAGTTACATTTTGTTCCAAGTGAACAACAACTTGCAGACATCTTTACCAAGCCACTTGATGAATCAACATTCTCAAGATTAGTAAGTGAGCTAGGTATGCTAAATTTCTCTTAATTATTTATGAGATTTTTGCAAGTTAAAAATTGCAGCCAGAAATTTGCTATGATTTTCTGTGGACTAATTTTCTCAGAAAATGGTGAAATGTTGTCTAAGTCAAAATTACTATGTCAACGATTGTTTTAATCTGTTGCCAGTCTTAGCATTTTTCTGGGTATTCCGTTGATAGCTCTTTTATGTCAACGGAATGCAGCTTTATCAACGGAATAGGCTGAATCTTATACGTCCTATTCTAATCTGTTGATATAGCGCTGTTAATCTAAACCGTTGATTTCCACGCCTTTTTACCACGATCTATACATACACCCCTGTAAGTATAAATCATGGTCATGTTTTAATTGTAACGGTTAAATTTTGAGCCAATCCAGTAATTTACAATTATTATTGGACTTAATTTTTGAGAAATTTTGGGGGAGTATTTAAGCAATTTTGCTTTCTTTAATTTATTTTACCTTACTCTCAAAATTTCGAAAGGCTTTCTCACTTCTTCTCTCTTAAAGCAAAACACAGTTCGAACTCAATTCAACTCAACAATGGCGCCCATAGTGAAACTTATGTCTGCTGGAGGGTTCATTTATGAGAAGAACAACTCCATTCCATTTGTTGACAAGGAAAGCTCGAACGAAATCGTTCACAAGATGATGGATTTCTTGGTGAATTGCAAGCTGAGTTATGTTATGTTTCACTCCACTACAATTTATCATGAAATCGTCGAGGAGATTTGGACCTCCTGTGAGTTCAGTGAAACTAACGGCACTATGCAATTCACACTTCAAGGTAAAGAGTATATTGTCAATTCAGATGTTTTGCAAGCATGTCTTCATATTCCTGAGAATAATTGCTTAGCTTTACCCTCAAATTCTGAAATTGTCTTCCCAACAAGGCACAATGAGTAATATGGATATTAGCTCATGTCTAACTACATCCTCTCAAAAGGATGTAGTTATTGAAACAAGCTCTCCTCCAAGAGCACACATCAAAAGGGTAAGGGACACATCTAGCCCCCAAACAGCTATTTCCCAATGCCAAAGAAGGGTGAAACAAAAATCCCAAGTCACACAAGGTGCACACACACTGGAAGCAGCACTTCCAGTTTCTCAAATTCAGTTTGATGTAGCCCCAATTATTACTCTGGGGTTATAGTCCCACTCCCTCAATATTAATATTGATACAATTCCACAAAATTCTCCTACACACTCATTAGATGTGGATATGATCCATTCATCTATTCCTGATTCTCCATCTCTTTTCTTGGAGAAGCCCCACTCTGAAATTGGTGGTCATCACTTATTAAGTGATTTGTTGGGCCACCAATCATCTTTTTCTGAAACTGCAAGAGGATCTGTGGAACCATCTGTAAAATCAATCACCACAGATTCTACTGTAATTTCAATTTCTCAAACTCCTTTATTGACTTCATAAACGGAATTCTCTCTTTCATTGACAAGTGTTTCTCCATCAACGGAATCTATTCCGTTGATAGTTCAAACTACCATTCCGTTGATAGCTCATTCCGCACCAATTATTGAAAATCCAGTTGTTCAAACAACTAGTGCAGATGACCTAGTGGTAGTTGAAACACTTTTAGGATTGAAAGGGAGTGAATCTGAGAGGCTGGCTTGGAGCCAGGCAAAAGGAGAGACTGAGAGTGAGAGGCTGGCTATTTCTTCCAGCCAGGCAAAAGGAGAGATTGAGAGTTCCACCTTAGTAGGTGAAGGTGAGGGTGTGAGAGGTGTGAGCCATGGGGAGCCCATGATGCAAGAAAATAGTGGAGAGAGAGAAGGGACTACAGGCACTCTAAGGAAGGAACCAGCCATTGCAAGTGAGTTAATGGAGGTTAGTGAGGGAGAAAGAGAATTGTCTTTCCAAGAGCATTATCAAAAAACTCTGGATAGCATTTCTCTGGATCCTGAAACCTTTACTCACCCTGTGCCAGCATACCAAATCATGGCTCAACAGGGCAATGTGGAGGCAGAGAGAACTTTAAATCTTATTCATAAAACTGCATCCATGATGAGGGCTAAGGATGCACTTGCCAATTTATCTCCAGGAGCTGGTGGAAGTTATGATTTTGCTGAATCTTCAAGTGATGAGGATGATCTTGATGCTGATTTGCAAGAGGTGGCCACTACTACACAGACTGGGACATATGTGATGCCTCCTACGCCAAGATGGCTGTCTCAAGACTCACTTGGATATCATGGTCTGGATATTGCAATCACAAAGCAGTATAATGAAGCTTACTTGGCTCATGAGTCTGCATCTCCAACTGAAAAGAAATTCTACAAGGCTATTATGGACTCTCTAGAAATCCAGAGACTCCAAATGCTACAAACAAGGATTGAAGCCAGGGAAATCAAGGACTCCATTGCAAGCTTCAGGGACTCCACTGATAGGAGGTTTGATGAAAGACTTCCCCTTCTCACGGTGACCAAAATGGACAGATTCTTCACAAGGGATCATGGGGTGGCAACCACTTTGAAAACCCTTAATGATAGGGTGGACAAAGTGGAAGCCACATTAACTCATATGCAACAGGCACAGGAGAAGCAAACTCAATTATTAACTCAGCTAGTGGCAGCTCAAGGTCTCCCTCTCATCACTCTTGATGATAACAAAAAGGGGGAGAAATCAAAGGAGCTAAATATTCAAGTCACAAAAGTTATAGTCCCAGCCATTTCTTTACCACAGGAGCCACTAGCTATGGGGGAGTATACCAAGGAAAAATTGGATGAAATTGACCTGATTCAACGTGCATCTCTGAGACTGCAACTTGCAGAACAGATCAAAGAGAAAATGAAGGATATAGATGCACGAGCTAAGAAGATAGCTGAAAATGCAAGAAATAAACATCCATCAACGGATCAAGCTACTTCTACATCAACGGATCTCAGATTTACAATGTCAACGGATGAGCCCATCCCTTCATCAATGGATGCTTTGGTTTTAGTGTCAACGGATTGGGAGCCACAGATTAAATGCTCATATGATCTAAAGCCTCTTCTACATGGAGTGATTCCTGGTCCAAGGAAAGAAAAGAGACAAACTTCATGTATTAGAGATGTGGACTCAACTACTCTTCAAAGATGCTTATCTCCAAAATCCTCAGCTAAACCAAAGGGCAAGAATATTGCTAGGATCTTCTATCCTCCTCCATTTCCAGATGAGCTCAAGGTTCTGGGTAAACTTATTTTAAAATGCAAGGAAAGCAATGACCCTGAAGTTAGGAATCAAAGGGCAATAGTCTACCGGAATGGGCAAGAGATCTGTGTTTGGGCTGGTCACCCAAATTTTACTGAAGCTAAAGCTGAGGAATCAACTAGGGCAGACATGCAAGCTCTTGCAGTTGCCCAAGCTCTAGATGAAGAGGAAAGATTGCAAGAAGAAAGAGCTAGAGCTGAAGCTGAGCAAGCAAAAGGAAAAAGAAAGAGTACAAGGCAACCTAAAACAAGAGCTAAAAGAAACTTGGCTTTTGATAAGGATGATTCTCAAAGCACTGTAACAGTTGCACCTGTAACAGCTGTGCCTTCAACTTTTTCTGATCCAGGTTTTGGAGCAAAATTAGCTTGTGATCCTAAACATCCAGTCAATTTCCATGATCAACCAATTGAGCCAAAGGAGGAGCCATTTGAGTTTGATGAAGCTAATTTTCCCAAATTTCTGGTTGAAATGGAATCAAGGAAGAAATAAAAACAGAGGGCTACTAAGGCTAAACCAGTCTTTGTGAGAAGGCCACGGGTTGAAAAACCACCTACAAATCCAGAGGACTTCATCTACATTGCAGATACAAGGGAGGAGTCTGACTTAAACCTATATCTTGATGACTTGGTGGAAGTGAGAGGAATTGGAGCTACTCACAAACTACCAGAGAGATTAGTGTTTGTCTACAAGGGTGGAAGGGAACAGATTTGGCCTCTACACAGAATTCTAGGAGAGGATTATCAGACTTTGCTAGTGGTGTTCAAGTGCTTAAAGAAAGATTTTGGGTTCACTAAAATTGCTAAGTCTAAGGTTGTCTCCAAGATATGTCAAATAAAAGCTAGCTGGAACAAGCCTGGTGCACTTCCCAGAGTTCTAAAGGTCCCTCAAACAGGAAAGAAAATTCATCTCCAAGCCTTTTGGATGATGGAATTCAGAGACAAGGACAACTGTAGGAGATTCTTCAGAATAGAGGACCAATTGGAAAAGGCATCTAATGAAACTCTAAGATTTATGCAATCTAAGTTGGGTGAACAAGAAGAAGAAGAGAAGATTTTCTACAGGAGGCTCCAAGCTCAAATTGAGGAGAACAATGCTAAGAAGGAGAAGAAAACAAGGCCACAGAGACAAAGATGATAAATCTGCTCAGGCTAGAGGAGCAACTCTGTGCACTTGTGTTGTAAGAATTTCTACTTTGTTTTCAATTAATTTTCAATAAATCATGATGCTCAATACAATTTCTACTTTTGTAATTTGTAAATTGTTTAAGTGTTTTTGTTATCATCAAGGCTCTTGATTTATGGCTGTTATTCTATCAATCATAAATTGGGGGAGATTGTTAGGAATATGTTGTTCTTGTTGATAGTTATAAAAACACTTAGTAGATTTTGTGTTAAGTCAATTTTGTAACTGTCAACGGATTGGTATGCTTTGCAGCTTCCGTTGACAGGTAGCTCATCAACGGAATGAGTCTCATCAACGGAATGAGTTATGTAGCAATTGCACTGTACAATACTTCACTAGTTGATAGGCAATTGTTGTAGGTATTAGATAGGTTTTCTAAGTCATGTTGACTAAGTACTAGATAGGCCAAATAGGTTGGTTAATTGTAAATATACTGTGCCTTGTAATTTTGCCTAAGTGAAGACATGTCAACGGAATGGAGATTACACTATCAACGGATTGAAGAATGTACCATCAACAGATTGAAGAATAAAGCTATCAACGGAATACATCTCACTACTATCAACGGATTACTATCACTTTTCAGAACAGTCGACAAAGTGATAGTGATAGTTTTCTGACAGATCAAAAGGTGATGTAGAAGTGTACTTTGCATTGGGAGCCATTAAAATGGTCACTGGGAATGAGGAAACATTCCAATTACCAATTAGGTTCTTGAGTGGGATCATATTAAGAATGAAGACAAAAGACAAGATCTTCAAGGACCATTGGACAAAAGGAATGAAAAGCAAGCTGTTGGCGGTTACCTTTAGTACTTTTTAGTATAGCCAAAAATAGCATTGTAAACTTGGGATATATAACAAAGTGTAGCAGTTCATTTTATTGTAGAGAAGTGAGATAGAATAGTTTTGTATTAGCTTTCTTTGAAGAGCACTCTCACTCTACATTTTGTAACTGAGCAGCTGTGCTACTTTTGTAACACGGATTATTCCCGAAATAAAAACATCTTAGTTGGATCCTCAAAACATCCAACTGAAATTTTATATTTTCTTGTGTGATTTTATTTTCTCTGTTAAGTTATTTTAAAGTTGTTTTTAAGTTTAAAAATATCTAGAATTGTATTCAACCCCCCATTCTACAATTCTGTTAGGTCATTTGGGATTAACAGTTATTTTCTCATCTCTCTTGTTCTATCTTTCTCTGATCTAATCTCTCTCATCTCTCTCTCTAATAATCTATTTATCTTCATCATATCTCTATATCTTTCTATTCAATTACTGAATTACAGTTATAGATTTAAATAAATGTTGTTTAACCTTTATCATTGGTATCATAGCATCCTTTTTCTTGCGGATATAGATACAAATAGATACATACTCTTACTGATATAAACACTGGAGATTAAAGGAAAATCATCAATAATGGAGGAACACATCAAGATTTTTGATCAAAATTTAGAATCATTCAATCAAAAGCAAGATATGCAGAATAAGAAGGTTGAAGATATTGTTAGGTCCTGATATGTTTGTAGAAGGGGGAGGAGGGTTGAATACAAACTATACTATTTTCTCGAATTTGTTCGGTTCGTGATATAATAACTCAAGAACAAATTTAAGCGGAATAAGATGAACCAATATTCAAGTTAAATATAACTTATATTAAACTTGAAGTGTGTTACACTTACAATACATATTACAAGATTTGATTATCAAACTAATTAAAACAAATCTAGAATAAATTCGACATGAACTTTTTTATTTTTGTAATAACTAGGGATAATGATCTGGTAGAAAGTTTTTGAAAAAAAAGTAAACTAACTCTATTGGTTTGGATTGAACAATAAGTACTAAAATTAAATTTACTGTCTTGAATTTAAAGCTCCGGTTGTTTGGTTCTTTAAGGCAGGAAGATGAAGATATTACTTTGTTGCTTTCTGTCTTGAATCAATACATTGCCTTCCGTCTTCTTTTTCACTTTATGTATGCAAATATCTTGTGTTAGATATAATTGCTGATGATTGTTTATCAGTGTTTAAGAAACAAGTACTTATCAGAGTTTACATTAGAAGCCAGTCAGAGTTTGTTAAAGTCTGACGGGGTGAGAGTTTATTTAGCTGTCGGTGCATATTTGAAGATTCTAGAAGCAATATATCTTGAAGATGGAAAGAAGCAAGATATATTGAGATAGCTAAAGAAACGGGACAGAAGACAGAAGCAATCCTAAATTGATATAAATTGTATAGCTGATTTATAGGAATATCAATTAGAGATTGATTGTGTAACTGTGTTCTATATAAACATAGATAGGTTAACCCTAAAAGGGATGTAAATACTGAATACATTATTCTTGTAACCTAGCAGCTCTCTGTGATTTTTTACATCACTGAGAGAAGAGTTATTTAATATAATTCAGTTTATTGTTCATAAACAGTGTTCTTAATTGTTATTCTCATACATATATTGATTATATATTGTGTATTCGGCCTAACAATTGGTATCAGAGCCAAGGCTGTTTAATATATACAGTTTATTGATCTAAAACACAAGTATAATCATGACTGAAAAATCTCAGGCAGGTTCTAATGGAGGTTCTAATGCTCAAAAGGTTCAATCTGCTTCTGTAAGTCGATATGAGTCAATCAGGGTTCCAATGCTCAAACCAGTGGAATATCCAATATGGAAGGTTAAGATGACCATGTTTCTAGAAGCCATAGATCCAGAATACCTTGATAGAATCTATGATGGTCCTCATATGCCAACTAAACTGTCTCCTGTAGTTGCTGGTCAAGAACAAAAGACTGTTCCGAAGGAAAAGAAAGATATGACTCCTGAGGACATCTCATCAATTGCGAAGGATGCAAAAGTTAGACATCTTCTTCATAGTGCCTTAGATAATGTCATGTCTAATAGAGTTATTGGTTGCAAGACTGCCAAAGAAATCTGGGATGCTTTAGAAGTCAGGTGTCAAGGAACAAGTGCTATAAAGAAGAACAGGAAGACTATTTTAACACATGAATATGAACACTTTGACTCTAGATCTGATGAAACTTTGACAGATACATATGACAGATTCTGTAAATTGTTGAATGATTTGTCTCTTGTTGATAAAGAATATGATCTTGAAGAGTCAAATCTCAAGTTTCTACTATCTCTACCTGAAAAATGGGATTTAAAGGCAACAACAATAAGAGATAATTATGATCTTGCAGAAACAGATCTTGATGAAGTTTATGGGTTGCTTAAAACTCATGAACTTGAGATAGAACAAAGAAACAAAAGGTCTGGAAAGAAGACAAAATCTGTAGCTCTCAAAGTTGAAGAAAAACTCATGAAGAAAGAAACATCAAAGAAGAAAACTGTAACGCCCCCAAATCCGGGGTCAAAGGATTTGGTCGTCACACTGCACTCTTAATCCAAACAACCTGATCAATATAAAATCAACACAATAATAATAATATCTGTGACCCCAACTCTACCGAGAATCTTTAAAGGTTATAGTGCTAGAAACAAGAATCCAAAATTTCATTACAACAATCTTTCTTCTTTACAACCATTCTCTTTACACAAATTCTAATACACTAATATAACTTCGATAAGAAGTATACCGGCAACTAATCTTATACAATATATTATTCAATAGAAAACATCTATATACAAAACCTCTCACTAGCTCCAATGCTCTGGATCAAAATGTCTTTACGCTAATATCTTTCCCCATCTCTGATCAGCTACGCGGACAACTCTCGCCAATGCACCTTCTTTCTGGCAGGCTAAAATATATATAAATAAAACAAGTATGAGCGAATGAATTGCTCAGCAAGCGCATTATTAAATATAATACGAAAGGTTTCCAAAATAAACTTTGGATTTTCAAATAAACAAGCCTTTGGCTTAAACATTTGTAATCTCTAATATTTTCAAAACAAGTTTGGTAATTTACCACAATTTCTCATTCTTCTTCTCTCATTTGAATAGTTTAAAACACAAAAAGATTTATATTGGTCGATACGGCGACCGAATCAACAATATCTACAATAGTAAGTAGAATATATGAAATAAATATAACTCATATGTCTTCAAGACAATAGTTTGTAGAAATACTAGTTTTGAAGATAACAAATCTATTCACAACATTTTCTGAAACCAACAACTCTGGAAGGTTAGAATAATCAAGGGGTAAGAATGAGCCAACACGCTCGGTCAAGGAATAAAGAACGCACTTCAAGACTTCAACATGGTACCGACTGGATATGCGGTATGAATAAAACTCATCAAGATAGATATCTCGCGACTGCCAATGGAATCAAGGAAGTGGATTTCGACTATTTGGAATCCAAATGTATTAAAGAGTAAGTAATTTCAGCAAGATTGAAACCACTATTATTAATCAACGAACCAACAACTTCACGCAACGAATAAACCTGAATATCAGGTCATAACTTACGAGTACAAAACATATGGATGTAACTCATCCCAGAAATAAGAATTAATATTAGAATTGGATTTTTAACATTTATCAAATCAAAGGTTGTGCTGCTGGCCAGCCACGCAACAACCCCGGACTAGCTCATGCATAGTCCTCTACGGATCCAAGGCCAATCTGGGCCTAAATTACATTGACCATAAATGGCCCGACCAATAATTGGTCCATTTTTAAAAACATTCCAATTCTATATTATATACGTCAGGTGTCAGAACAATTGACAACCTTACTTCGACAATCAGGTGTCGGAAGAATCGACAACCTATTACAACAATTGCTGAAAAACTCACGTTCCAGGAAACAGTTCAATTATGAAGAATCAATAAAGGGATAGCAATATAATCTAGTATCGACGAGATCGACACAACAATGGGGAGTACACATGGCAAGTAACAACATCATAAATATCGACGAGATCGATGCAACAACTGGGATAACAATGAAGAATAAACAATGACATGCTCAACAAGGTTAAGTCTGATATGAAACAGACAATATGATATCAACAGAAAGTGTAACAAGTCAAGTTCAGGTTTAAGAAGAATTCAAGGTGAAGTTTATAAATGAAGAAAACAAGGGTTTATCAACTTCTGACAGAAATAGTTCAAGTCCTTCGAACATGTACTTATAATAGATAAGCCTCGTATTTGAAGGAAGTAAACTAAATCATGCACAGCATATATGAATTCGAATCAGGGAATGGATCAGATGATCGTATCAACAAGAAAGGATAACAAGGTTTGCATAGGTGCAAGGTGAAAAATGGAATACTTGAAGGGCAAGCAACACCACTTCAGAATTTCAGAATAAGTTTTCCCTCATAGGGTTCACAAGTTCCCGCTCATCTAGGGTTGGTAATATTCCAACTTAGCATTTTTAAATCAAGTCTTTGAAAGAAGGCCTTAGTATACAGCCCATAACTATCTCTTCAAACTTTTCAATATAATAAGTATATCTTTTCAATCAATATAAAAATATGAATCTAAACTCAAAAGGTATAAAAGAGTACTCGTCAATTTACGAGATTAAAAAACATACTTGCAATTCAATGCAAAGAAATCAACATTTGAAAATTCAGTAATAAGCATTCAACATGCATACTAATAATTCAAGATAATATCCCTTAATTAATAAGCAAGGGTATAAACACTTGCCTCTGGTCCTTAGCTATTTCGTAACGCTGAAACAATACGATTTCCTCCTTATTCTGTCTTATCGCACGATTCTCTACCCCCGTCCTTCTTTGCTTTAACGGTCTTGCGAATACCACTAGTCTGCTTCTACCATTTCGAATCCATGTGCCAGCCTCGATAGTCAAACATGAGACGGTACTTAGTCTTCAACGTATGATTTCACATTCCATAAACGATTGTAACTTAACTTCGATAATCTGACTCGTCTCGTCCAATAGCCTCTGTTGCATAGAAAACCACATTTCAATTGATAGACCAATCGCAATCAACCACATAAGTAATCCACGTAACTCGCTTGACGACAATCCCCATACTATAAAAAGTCAACATCCAAGTCAAAGACCTCGTAAATCTCACTTTCTAACATAACCGACAAATTTCTATCCCAACTACCCCTCGTGATGATATTAGACACGACCAAATACTCAAACAAGTCTCAACACAATTTATTCGCATGCATGACTCAACAACAGATAATTCACATCATTCACATAACATATTTAAACAAGTAACCGGTTACGTATCGGACGCCCGGTCTAATTTACGATATTTAAAACTCAGACACTAGCCCTAGTACGGGCATATACTGACTATAAAACACATTACACAACTCATACGAATCACATAGCACTTATAACTATTTTTAAAACATCACACGAAGCTTATTTGAATTTAAATAGGCCACAAACAATTTTTAAATCAAAAATCGGATTTTTAAATCCAATATAAGTATTTTAAATGCAAATAAATCAATTAATAAAATTAATTGACACTCTTTTAAATGCCCAAACTATTTTTAAATAAATAAACCAAGCTAGCAAATAATTAAACTTAATTTTAATTAATTAAATCTAATTAATAATTAATTATTAAGAATTAACTGATTAAAAGAATTAATCAATTAATTAAATAAATTAATTATTAATCAAAAATAATTAAAATAATTAAATTTAATCAATTTTCGAATTTAAATAAATATTTATGAATTTATAAAATTTTCGGAATAATAAAATGTATTTTTAAATCAAAGATATGATTTTTAGGATTTTTAAAACAATTTTTGAATTATTTTAAAAACTCAAAACCCAGAAACACTTTCTGAAAAAGGTATTAGGGTTTTAACAGATCAAAACCGGGTCGGGTATGGGAGTAATACGGGTCGCCAAGAACACGGTGGGTCGCCAAGAACACCACCGGTCTCCGGTGGTGGTTCCAGCCACCTACCCAGATTCCGGCCACCCGTACTCGTCCAAAACGCAAGTTCTCACAAGGGGAATACAACACAACCAGTTCCCCCATTCAAAACACTAACAATCGGCTCGAATTTGAGCCAAAACACTAAAGATATCCGGCCGAAATCGCGAGGGCCGCCGTTCGACCGATTTCCGGTCATAACAGAAACGAATCCCAACCTCGAAACCAATTACACGGTTCAACTCCCCGTCCCCCGATCTATTCATTAATGTAAACATCAATAAGAACAATTCAATCAAACTACAATTCCGCCCAAAGCTTCAAGAACTCCGGCGAGCCTGTAACTTTCCGATTAGCTCGATTTACAACTCAAAAATTTGATTAAAAATCATGAGTACACTCACCACAACACATACAATCCATTCATGTCATCAATTATCAAGAAAAATCACAAACGAAGATTCCCCCAAATTAAATCAAAAATTCAAAAATAAATAAATAATTAAAAATCGGAAAGATCAAAAAATCATACCCACGTGAAGTTTGATGATGGATTTAGGTAGAGGATGATGAGAGATTCGATTTGGTTACAAGAACATCGAAATCGGATTCCGATAACGCCTTCAAAATTGAGTTTGATTCTCAAGAACACGAAGAACACGTTTCAGGGGTTTTTAGATTTTTAACTGTAATTAAGCTTGATTATATGAAAAACAAAGTACGATTTGCCTTTTTATAATAAACGGAAAATAATACCCCAAACGACATTTTTGGATCGATACTGATCCGATGGATCGCTTTAAATACAATTTAACAAAATAAACGCTTTAAATCTTTAATAAAGCAGAATACACGTTTCACGAGACGATAAGCATCCATAAAGTACGGATAACTACAAGTATCGTTTAATACCAAATATACGAACCAAAATACTTCCATTACGAATATTTTCGAATACTTTCCACTTTAACGAATGAAATATTGGTACGAACGATATACCAATTTCCCGAATAATTTGGGAACGATCCAAATTTTTTTTTCAATAATTAAAATAAAATAAAATAGTATAACATCCTTTTCAAAATAATTTCAAATTCCCCACACATTTCACATAGCACCACAATATCACATATTCAATCATTTAACGAATAACTTAGCACGTTTAAACAGATAAATCATTTAATAACTCTTAATATGAAATTAAAATTTCATTTCACATCATATAATAACACGTAATTTTCCCGGATCTTACATCTTTTCCCCCTTAACAGGATTCTGTCCTCAGAATCAACTTGCGCAAACATAGGTGGATATTTTCCAACATCTCATTCTCAAATTCCTAGGTTGACTCTTCAACCTTAGGATTTCTCCTCATACTCTTACTAATTTGACTCCTCTATTACTTATCACTCTCTCATACTGACTCAATATCTCAATTGGTTGCTCAACATAGAACAATTTAACTAAATCTCTATAGGTTCGTATTTTATGAAATACACTATGAATACACCACTCATGGAGTGGTACGCAAACTTATACGCAACTTTCCCAACACGCAGTAAACCGACATAAGGTAGCAATTCAAAATTGTCATAATAACTGTTGTCGTAAGGAAATCTAATCAACGGTAAATGGTCCTTCCAATTACCTTCAAAATTTAGTACACAACCATAGTCTGTCTGAATTATTTAATTAAGTCGCGGATCTCCGTCAAATACAATTGAACCCGTCATTCCATGCCGTACTATTACCTCATTCAAATAGCTAGAGATGAACCAATTCATCTAATAAATATCTCTCGTTAATCGGTCAATAATAACTCAAATAACATCACGATAAGCTCTCGGCCTTAACAACTCTACCACACAGTTTATCTTAACATGTTTCCACTTCCATTCAGGAATCTCTTTAGTTGTAATCGTCTACTATACCTCTGTTACTCTGTCTTCATTTTCTAGCATCCCAAGCACTTAAATACTCACCAACATTAATATCCTTTTAAACCTCTTATATGTCCTTACATTTCCTTCTTATCCATTATACTCTCTCGCTCCTTCCTGTAATTGAATTCCATTTCTCTTTCCACAACTCTTTCCTTTATGTAGCCCTTTCTCTTTAATTAATTCTGGTTGAATCCTCATTTCCGTCATTTCTTTTAGTTAATCTCTTGTTATCATAACCTTAAAGCTCCATCCTTTCTAATCCTTGTACCGAAGATATTTACATCTCAATTCTCTCTTTTACTACTCATACTATCAACCATCCATATTCTTGGGTCAACTTTATCTACCTCCAATATATTTAACAACCGCTTTCAACGATCACATACCTTCCGTGCCAAACAAATATTCAGTTTAAAACAATCACTCATTACCTCATTCATTGTCTTTAAATCCTTATTAACACCTCTTCATCTTCTTTTCCTATTTACAATTGTGAGAATATTCCTTATCAACTTGGTGACTTAATCCATATCTTTAAAAATTGTTCTACTTAGTTCCAAGAACTTAATTAATCTCCATCTGATTCCCAAATAATTTAGAAGATACATTCACAGTAACACTCATGACACCTTTTCCATGGTTCCATCTCATTTCCCAAACATCTTGATCAACTCGACATTATCTTGATTCTCATTCTATACATCCACATTGACTAGTAAGATCTACCTTAACTATCGTGAGCAAAAGACTTGCAACCATATCGTACAATCCTGAAATACTCAGAGATCAACTCATTCTCCATTATTAGCCTATCATCAAATTTTAAAAGTTCTTCTCATTGAGACAAAAATCTATTAGGTTCATCTTCCACAACATGGGATATCATCAGCACAATTACACATTTTTCCCCAAATTTCCAATCAACTTTTGAATTATCTAACTTCACCTCTTCCACATCGTAACGTTAATCGATAGGGAGAGAACAACTGGCTCCGTTATATGTTACTAGTATTCTAATAGCATCGTAATCCGCTTTTGCTCGTGGTAATTCAATCGCAAATTCTTCGTTCATTATGGTAGGGTAAATTTCAGTTCACCCTAATGGCATACCACCCAGATTATTTGGTATAACAAAAATCCATGATATTTTGAAGTGAAAAGATTCTATATCGTAGCAAATGTCCCACAATTAGGGTTACCAAATCTGTATATTCCAAAGCAAACATTATTGGAAGTAAGAGAATCACTGAGAGATCAATTTGATCACATGAACTCAATGTTGTGTGTCTCTATTAAGACAGTACTAAAGGTAATTAGCCTTCTTGTATTTCACAACACACAAGTGACGGCGTCCCGTCAGACTTCTATCACATAGACAGATAGTCCTTGTGTCCCCTATAAATAGGGTTGTTTACCTCAGTTGGAGTAGAGAAATATGAAAGAAATTTAGAGTCGGAATGACAACCAGGGCCTTTCGATAAGAAATCTCAAATACACACCTTGGATTGAAATTGAATAGATTCCAAAGGTGTTATTTCAGAAAAGAAGAACAACCAGAAAGGAAGTATCAACAAATAGTGTTACATCACAAATAGAGTCACACTCCGAAAGAATGAAGGAGTTGGAATTTAAATAACACATTTTCAACAGGCTTCACAAATTTGAAATAGATGTCACAACAACCTCTGATGCAATTGCAATCATGATTGATCAAAAGTATCAAGTACAAGGTCAAAAGGTGGAATATATTCACCAACACAGCTTCGCTTAAAGAAATGTCAAATATTTCCTTAGGATGGGAAGGTATTACCAAGGTCTTCACATATGACTCCTCCGTCGACTCCTTCGATAGCTCGTTATTTGATTTCAGCCCTTCTTGTCCACGTTATTCGATTTCAGCCCTTCTTTTCCACGTCGCAAGGTTATCAATATCGTACGTTGTCGTCGACTCGTAATAGTCCTCGAAGATTCCGCCATAGACGTCTACAAACGCAAGAAGTTCTATCCATTTCAGCACAACTATCTCAATCAAATACCTCCATCTCAACTCTCTAAGCGGTACTATATCCAATAATCCAATACGAACTCTAAATGAGCTCTGACGTTCCTTATATAACTATATACACTCCCACACACTCTCGTTTCTAGTTTTACTATAACCCTTGCTCTGATACCAACTGTAACGCCCCCAAATCCGGGGTCAAAGGATTTGGTCGTCACACTGCACTCTTAATCCAAACAACTTGATCAATATAAAATCAACACAATAATAATAATATCTGTGACCCCAACTCTACCGAGAATCTTTAAAGGTTATAGTGCTAGAAACAAGAATCCAAAATTTCATTACAACAATCTTTCTTCTTTACAACCATTCTCTTTACACAAATTCTAATACACTAATATAACTTCGATAAGAAGTATACCGGCAACTAATCTTATACAATATATTATTCAATAGAAAACATCTATATACAAAACCTCTCACTAGCTCCAATGCTCTGGATCAAAACGTCTTTACGCTAATATCTTTCCCCATCTCTGATCAGCTACGCGGAAAACTCTCGCCAATGCACCTTCTTTCTGAAAGGCTAAAATATATATAAATAAAACAAGTATGAGCGAATGAATTGCTCAGCAAGCGCATTATTAAATATAATACGAAAGGTTTCCAAAATAAACTTTGGATTTTCAAATAAACAAGCCTTTGGCTTAAACATTTGTAATCTCTAATATTTTCAAAACAAGTTTGGTAATTTACCACAATTTCTCATTCTTCTTCTCTCATTTGAATAGTTTAAAACACAAAAAGATTTATATTGGTCGCTACGGCGACCGAATCAACAATATCTACAATAGTAAGTAGAACATATGAAATAAATATAACTCATACGTCTTCAAGACCATAGTTTGTATAAAAATACTAGTTTTGAAGATAACAAATCTATTCACAACATTTTCTGAAACCAACAACTCTGGAAGGTTAGAATAATCAAGGGGTAAGAATGAGCCAACACGCTCGGTCAAGGAATAAAGAACGCACTTCAAGACTTCAACATGGTACCGACTGGATATGCGGTATGAATAAAACTCATCAAGATAGATATCTCACGACTGCCAATGGAATCAAGGAAGTGGATTTCGACTATTTGGAATCCAAATGTATTAAAGAGTAAGTAATTTCAGCAAGATTGAAACCACTATTATTAATCAACGAACCAACAACTTCACGCAACGAATAAACCTGAATATCAGGTCATAACTCACGAGTACAAAACATATGGATGTAACTCATCCCAGAAATAAGAATTAATATTAGAATTGGATTTTTAACATTTATCAAATCAAAGGTTGTGCTGCTGGCCAGCCACGCAACAACCCCGGACTAGCTCATGCATAGTCCTCTACGGATCCAAGGCCAATCTGGGCCTAAATTACATCGACCATAAATGGCCCGACCAATAATTGGTCCATTTTTAAAAACATTCCAATTCTATATTATATACGTCAGGTGTCAGAACAATTGACAACCTTACTTCGACAATCAGGTGTCGGAAGAATCGACAACCTATTACAACAATTGCTGGAAAACTCACGTTCCAGGAAACAGTTCAATTATGAAGAATCAATAAAGGGATAGCAATATAATCTAGTATCGACGAGATCGACACAACAATGGGGAGTACACATGGCAAGTAACAACATCATAAATATCGACGAGATCGATGCAACAACTGGGATAACAATGAAGAATAAACAATGACATGCTCAACAAGGTTAAGTCTGATATGAAACAGACAATATGATATCAACAGAAAGTGTAACAAGTCAATATAGAGTAGGGTTCAAAGAACAGGCTCTAGATGGCCTCAATAGTTCAAATTATCACATCATGGAAGAATTAGTTAAGATTCAACAATCTGGTAAGTGACAAGAAAGTCAAGTTCAAGTTTAAGAAGAATTCAAGGTGAAGTTTATAAATGAAGAAAACAAGGGTTTATCAACTTCTGACAGAAATAGTTCAAGTCCTTCGAACATGTACTTATAATAGATAAGCCTCGTATTTGAAGGAAGTAAACTAAATCATGCACAACATATATGAATTCGAATCAGGGAATGGATCAGATGATCGTATCAACAAGAAAGGATAACAAGGTTTGCATAGGTGCAAGGTGAAAAATGGAATACTTGAAGGGCAAGCAACACCACTTCAGAATTTCAGAATAAGTTTTCCCTCATAGGGTTCACAAGTTCCCGCTCATCTAGGGTTGGTAATATTCCAACTTAGCATTTTTAAATCAAGTCTTTGAAAGAAGGCCTTAGTATACAGCCCATAACTATCTCTTCAAACTTTTCAATATAATAAGTATATCTTTTCAATCAATATGAAAATATGAATCTAAACTCAAAAGGTATAAAAGAGTACTCGTCAATTTACGAGATTAAAAAACATACTTGCAATTCAATGCAAAGAAATCAACATTTGAAAATTCAGTAATAAGCATTCAACATGCATACTAATAATTCAAGATAATATCCCTTAATTAATAAGCAAGGGTATAAACACTTGCCTCTGGTCCTTAGCTATTTCGTAACGCTGAAACAATACGATTTCCTCCTTATTCTGTCTTGTCGCACGATTCTCTACCCCCGTCCTTCTTTGCTTTAACGCTCTTGTGAATACCACTAGTCTGCTTCTACCATTTCGAATCCATGTGCCAGCCTCGATAGTCAAACATGAGACGGTACTTAGTCTTCAACGTATGATTTCACATTCCATAAACGATTGTAACTTAACTTCGATAATCTGACTCGTCTCGTCCAATAGCCTCTGTTGCATAGACAACCACATTTCAATTGATAGACCAATCGCAATCAACCACATAAGTAATCCACGTAACTCGCTTGACGACAATCCCCATACTATAAAAAGTCAACATCCAAGTCAACGACCTCGTAAATCTCACTTTCTAACATAACCGACAAATTTCTATCCCAACTACCCCTCGTGATGATATTAGACACGACCAAATACTCAAACAAGTCTCAACACAATTTATTCGCATGCATGACTCAACAACAGATAATTCACATCATTCACATAACATATTTAAACAAGTAACCGGTTACGTATCGGACGCCCGACCTAATTTACGATATTTAAAACTCAGACACTAGCCCTAGTACGGGCATATACTGACTATAAAACACATTACACAACTCATACGAATCACATAGCACTTATAACTATTTTTAAAACATCACACGAATCTTATTTGAATTTAAATAGGCCACAAACAATTTTTAAATCAAAAATCGGATTTTTAAATCCAATATAAGTATTTTAAATGCAAATAAATCAATTAATAAAATTAATTGACACTCTTTTAAATGCCCAAACTATTTTTAAATAAATAAACCAAGCTAGAAAATAATTAAACTTAATTTTAATTAATTAAATCTAATTAATAATTAATTATTAAGAATTAACTGATTAAAAGAATTAATCAATTAATTAAATAAATTAATTATTAATCAAAAATAATTAAAATAATTAAATTTAATCAATTTTCGAATTTAAATAAATATTTATGAATTTATAAAATTTTCGGAATAATAAAATGTATTTTTAAATCAAAAATATGATTTTTAGGATTTTTAAAACAATTTTTGAATTATTTTAAAAATTCAAAACCCAGAAACACTTTCTGAAAAAGGTATTAGGGTTTTAACAGATCAAAACCGGGTCGGGTATGGGAGTAATACGGGTCGCCAAGAACACGGTGGGTCGCCAAGAACACCACCGGACTCCGGTGGTGGTTCCGGCCACCTACCCAGATTTCGGCCACCCGTACTCGTCCAAAACGCAAGTTCTCACAAGGGGAATACAACACAACCAGTTCTCCCATTCAAAACACTAACAATCGGCTCGAATTTGAGCCAAAACACTACAGATTTCCGGCCGAAATCGCGAGGGCCGCCGTTCGACCGTTTTCCGGTCATAACAGAAACGAATCCCAACCTCGAAACCAATTACACGGTTCAACTCCCCGTCCCCCGATCTATTCATTAATGTAAACATCAATAAGAACAATTCAATCAAACTACAATTCCGGCCAAAGCTTCAAGAACTCCGGCGAGCCTGTAACTTTCCGATTAGCTCGATTTACAACTCAAAAATTTGATTAAAAATCATCAGTACACTCACCACAACACATACAATCCATTCATGTCATCAATTATCAAGAAAAATCACAAACGAAGATTCCCCCAAATTAAATCAAAAATTCGAAAATAAATAAATAATTAAAAATCGGAAAGATCAAAAAATCATACCCACATGAAGTTTGATGATGGATTTAGGTAGAGGATGATGAGAGATTCGATTTGGTTACAAGAACATCGAAATCGGATTCCGATAACGCCTTCAAAATTGAGTTTGATTCTCAAGAACACGAAGAACACGTTTCAGGGGTTTTTAGATTTTTAACTGTAATTAAGCTTGATTATACGAAAAACAAAGTACGATTTGCCTTTTTATAATAAACGGAAAATAATACCCCAAACGACATTTTTGGATCGATACTGATCCGATGGATCGCTTTAAATACAATTTAACAAAATAAATGCTTTAAATCTTTAATAAAGCAGAATACACGTTTCACGAGACGATAAGCATCCATAAAGTACGGCTAACTACAAGTATCGTTTAATACCAAATATACGAACCAAAATACTTCCATTACGAATATTTTCGAATACTTTCCACTTTAACGAATGAAATATTGGTACGAACGATATACCAATTTCCCGAATAATTTGGGAACGATCCAAATTTTTTTTTCAATAATTAAAATAAAATAAAATAGTATAACATCCTTTTCAAAATAATTTCAAATTCCCCACACATTTCACATAGCACCACAATATCACATATTCAATCATTTAACGAATAACTTAGCACGTTTAAACAGATAAATCATTTAATAACTCTTAATATGAAATTAAAATTTCATTTCACATCATATAATAACACGTAATTTTCTCGGATCTTACAAAAGCTAAGGGAAAAGCTTTGGTCATAAACTCTGAAAGTGAGTCATCAAACTCTGATGGTGATTCAAACTCTGATGCTTCTTCTGAATCTGAGGATGATGAAGAACAAATGATGCAAATGGCTGCTTTGATGGTGAAAACCTTCAAGAATATGGGTTTTAAGAACTTCAAGAAGGGAAAAAGATTCTCAAGGAAAGATTCAAACTCTGAAAAAAAGAGTTTCAGAAAGTCTAAAGGAAATGATACCAAGTATGGAAAGAAAGACAAGTCTGAGATCCAGTGCTACAAGTGTAAAGAGATGGGTCATTATGCTCTAGAGTGCAAGAAAGGAAAATCTGAGAAAGCACTCATCACTAAAGGAAAAGACTGGGCAGACACTTCAGATTCTGATGAAGATGTCAGCTATGCTCTTACGGAAACTGTTGAAAATGAATCTGAAACATCTGAGAATAAGGTACCTCTAACAACTTATGCTTATGATATTGATAATATATCTGAATTGAGAATTTATCTTAAAAGCATACATGTTAGTTATAGAGATCAGACTTTAGAAAATGAGAGAATTAAATCTGAGAATCTTAAGCTTAATTTCTCCGATTAACCGCCTCATCTGGTAAATGTCGAGCTACACCTTTAAAAATCTCCCAAGCAATGCGATACCTGAAGACCTGGATATCATCTGGATAATTCCAAACGGCCGTGTGCAATGGTATGCCATTAAGTATAGCATCCATGTATTTGCAGACATACACGCCACAATCAGAGCCACCAATTTGTTTCGGTCGCTCTTTAACATACCTAACTTGCATGAAATTGTCTTCTTTATACCGCTGGTCATCCAAGAAATGAAGCATACACGGTATAATTTTTTCCTACAAAATTTACATACAATTAGTAACAACACACTATAAATATATTTGTTAATCTTAAAAGTATAGGTTACCATGACATAAAACTCCTTTGAGTACACAACTCGAAGATTGCAATCACTCTCGTCCCTTAAAGGATCAAGTAGATTGACTTTCATCCTTTTAATGTCCACAACAAACAGAAACCAGTGACCTGCTGTGCAGACGGGAAAGAAAGCATAATCGCAATCTACCAAGGGTGGCCCAGGAATCTGGGTTGATAAACTCCTGTAAATACGTTTCAGGCCAACCATTTCCTCAGGTGTTCTACATGATGGATGCATCTGCAACAATTAAGACAAATTATCAAGACATAAATTGATGAATTAAGAAATATTATGAAGAATTAAATAAATTTAGGATAAAATGCAATTGTGAAGGCATAAAATTACCGCAAGGTCTTTAATTTCATTGACCGCTAAGGTCATGAAAAAACTGTGAGCAATGAAGAACCTCTTGGATGGTGGGAATAGCAATGGTTGGCTAGTATCATGGAATAACTCCTCCCTTCTCCTCAACAACTCAACATAAGCATCCACAACTGTGGTCTCCAGATATTGGTTGGGTTGTAGGCATTGGACATTGCTCCAAGCAAGTCTATAAGTCTGCTCATGATCCAGCCAAACATAATTACTCTTCTCACTCCACCAAACCTTGTACAGCAAGAGTACTTTTTTATTCTTCAGCGGCCTCGTCAAATCACCCTTAGGCTTATGCCGCCGCCTATCCATGTCCTTGAATTGATCTTCGTTTGAGAACAACTGCAAATACATGTCCGAATATGAGAAATATTCATAACAGTAAAAAAAATATTAACAGGAATTCAAGATACTTACACCAAGTAGCCTCGATAACCTCACCGCAGCAGCTACAGGACCAACGGTACTGGCAACCTCTGGAGGAGTAGGACATTGCCACCAAGTAACCGGTGTAGTAAGAGACGGTGTAGTAAGAGACGGTGTAGTAAGAGACGGTGGAGCAGGAGACGGCTGTGTAACGGGAGGGATAGTGGCAACCGGTGTAGTAGGAGATGGCTGTGTAACGGGAGGGATATTGGTAACCTGCAACGTTAAAAAATATATTATGTGTCATATATTCGATAAAGTACCTCAACAGCCGGCGGATGAGTTGCAAATAAAGATAAACACGAACAAGTACCTCAACAACCGGCGGAGGAGACCGCTCTGAATCCTGCTGTGAAGGTGAAGGAGCACTATCTCCAACCTAACATTCCATTCAGAGACATCATGCAAATATTCGATAAACTATTCTCTAAAGTGAAACAAAAAAGATTTGTACCTCAACATGAACAAGAGGAGGGTCAACTACTGGGTTCTGCTGTATAACAGGATCATCTGTACTCTCAACCTGCAATTACATGTCAATACATCAATCAGTGCCATATTTTCTCCTATGTGACTCAAACTAAACCTAGCATCATTGTTACCTGACGAGGACGTTTATAGGAGACATCGTGCGTAGGTGAAGTAGGAGAATCAGTAGTCTCAATCTGTAAAAACACGATTATGTAACATCCATACATATATTCATTAAACCATCTTCCAAAGTAAAACAATAACTAACAGTTATTACCTCACGCGGACGTTTTTGAGAGATATCTAGAGGCTGTTGTGAAGAAGAAGCGCCGGGATCAAAATCACGTGAGGGTCTATCAAAAGAAGGTCTAGTATATGCATGACCCCTCCACTCGTTATTGATTCGATCATAGCGAGCCAAAAAATCGGGGATGATATCATAGAACCAGTCGGGAGGGTCACGAAGGTGCATATCATGCAATGTCCTCATGCCACAATCCAACTGCATTTAAATACCAAATTAAGTTCTAAAATGCAAGAATATGACAAATGAAGGCGTAAATAAAATATTAAGGTCTAAAAGCATACCGCATCAGCCATGTCCTGCTGGGGGTACCAGTCACGAGGAACTATCTTCTCAGGATGCGTGACAAGGAATGGAGCAATCCTCAGCTTGCTTACACGCCTGAACCAATACATGTATTCCTCAGTGGGTACATAATGCCCCTCCTCCACGATAGGAATCATGCCATCATTAAAGACATTCCACTCCTCAATGTAGTCCCGAAATAAAGAAACATGTTTCTCCCGCTGCCATTTAGATAACCGCTCCCTCCGCAAAGAAGTGTGGTCAATCGGGTCCTCTGGAATATGTTGTAGCACTCCAAACTGTCTCATGACTCTGTCTGGCATGGCGTACTCGATGATTTCCATGGACACGAGAGGGACACGACCGAGAGCCATATAAGCCGCATCCAACATCGCGACATTATAATCCTCGTCATAGTTCTGTAGATCATAAAATCTGTGATATGGCTGCCATGTCAGCCAACAAAGCTCAAAGCCGTCGTAGTCCCCCCGGTACTGTCCTGTATGATGGTGGGGGTTAACCCTATGTGTCGGCTCAGCCCATGCAAGTGCCCTCGGCCAGACAAACTCCTGATGAGGTGCAATAACTGGAGCACCGGGTAACAACCTCTCGTAGCTCCAAAGCATCAGAAGCATGGTGCACCCGTTCATGCCTCTGCAGTTCTTATGAGTAGCCCTGGTCAAGCTCCTGTACAAATGCGCCAGTACCGCGGCCCCCCACGCATAAGAAGAAATCTCAGACGACTCCTGGATAAACTGTATATACCTGCAAAAAATATAAAAAAATTATATTATAAAATGCAGTTATCGTGAATTTTAAATAAGTAATTAAAAAGATATTATCATGATTTAAATAAATTCAGAATAAAATGCAATTAAGGGACATACCTTGGATGCACAAGGTTCCGGCTCGATGAGGGAAACAAAACTGCCCCGATGATGTAAAGAAGATAACCACGGGTGTACAATACATCATGCTCTGGAGAAGGATCCGGCTTCATCTTATATTTTCCCTTCAGCAAATTCAGCTTGATTCCCTCTTTATACATTTCATCACGTTCCTTCTCACTCAAACTCGGATCCTTCCACCGCTTCATCCAGTACGATTTTGGAGTCTTCAGCTCCGTATGTGAAAGCGGACGACCACGTACAGGCAGACCCATAATCATGTAAACATCCTCAAGGGTGATGGTCAACTCACCAAATGGAAAATGAAAGGTGTTGGTCTCCGGCCTCCACCTCTCCACCAAGGCCGTAATCAGACGTATGTCATTCTGTGGAATTGCAAAGTTGTTGGTAAATACCCCAAAACCCCACTCTCTCAGCAAACTCTTCTGACGATCATCTAGCACCCACTCCTCCCAATTAGCAGTATATTGTCTGCAATCTATTACATCCCTCGCTCCCCCCTCCCATATCACAGTACTAATATGATCGTCCTGCAAGGTCAAGAGAGATCTATCGATAGGCCCACACTCCATATCCATGGTATCTGCAACGTCCAAAATCAAAAAATTAGACACATTTATTAATTATTGTATTAAATAATAACCAATCAATAAAATTCACCAATTAACTTTTAACTTAATTGGTCAATTAAATTAACTTCATTATTATCTAAAATTGATTAAAAATAATCAAACTCAATTACTCCTTAAACTCTAATGACTTTAAAACAAATAATAAAATAAATACTCAGATTTTACGAAATTTCGGCATGACCCGTTCGTAAACAGGACTAGCCAGAAATTTTGCATGTACTATGCTGCGTCCCCAATCATAGGACGGATCACATAGTACAGCACAACAATAACCTGTGTAATTAATAGTAAATAACAACATAAATACCTCAACCATCAACTATAATAATTCCCCCAAGCTGGGAATTAAACCAGAATACTAAATCACCATTACATCTAATTTGCAACTCAAAACCACTTTAAATACATCAATTTACAATATAAAACTCACGATCACTCAAAACATTAACAAATTACGAAAATACAACTCGTAATTCAAATCAACATACTAAAATGAATTACTAAAATAAAATTGAATTATACTTAAACCTATACACACGATAGAACTATCCGAACTATTCTCAATAATAAGTTCAAACTTCTACATACACACCAATTAATCGACCAAAACAAATTATAACACCACTTAATCAACAAAACGAATTTATACACACAATACACACAAACAATTTATAAATACACAGAAATAAATAAAAAAACGAAACAATAAATAAGTGTTTCGATTTATGCTCACAGGGATGGCGGCCGGAAAACTGACGGCGGCGGAAGAAGGTTAGGACAGCGGCGGCAGGAAACTGACGGCGGCGGCGGTGAAACGGCCGGAGAAGAATCCACCGGAGAAGAATGGATATATATGAGAGAGAGAGAGAGAGAGAGAGAGAGAGAAGAGAGAAAGAGAGAAGAGAGAAAGAGAGAAGAGAGAAATCGAAACTAGAGAGAAGAGAGAAAGAGAATTGGGGAAAACTGATTCGGGTAGAAGACGGGTAAGGGTCCACCGCAATGAATCATTGCGGGGGTTAAGGGTACCCGCAATGAATCATTGCGGGGGAGCGGGGTAATAAGGTAATTTCACATTAAAAAATTAATTAATTTATTTTTTGCTTTTTCGTAATAAAAAATTATTTATTTAAAATTAATTAATTTAATTTTTCCTTTTTCGTAATAAAAAATTATTAAAATTTTATTTATAGTTAATATTTAATTAAATATTTTATGAAAAATTATTAAATACTTTTTAAATTATTATCTCTAATTATTAATTTAATGATTTTATTTTAATTTTTGATAATGTAATTAATTAATTTAATTTTTTAATATTGTACTTTAATATTTGAATTTTATTATCTTAATTCATGTTAGGGATTTTTAAAATTGTTTTTTTGTAATATTTGAACCTAATTTTACATTTTATGGGGTATAATTTTGTATTAAACTAAATTTAATTATAAAAAATAATTATTAATGAAAATAATTAAGTTAGTAAATATTCAAAACTAATAAAATAAAAATAAATGATTACATATTAAATGATTAGATATTCAGAAAATAAATAAAATATTAAGAAATTCAGGGTGAACAGTTCCCCGCAATGTAACATTGCTGGGGTGAACAGTTCCCCGCAATGCATCATTGCGCAGGGTCTTTTCTCCAGAAGATTTCCGTTTTCCCCTGCCTCAATAAAATATTAATATTTTATTTATTTTCTGAATTTCTTTATTTTAATAATTCAAAATAGTGAATATTTAAGTATTTTAATGTTTTTTTATTTTTCTTCAAAAAATGAGATAATTAATTAGTTATTTATTTTCTGAATTTCTTTTTTTTAATAATTCAAAATAGTTAATTTAAAATAGTGAATTTCTCAAAGCGGAGGTCTAGTTAACATTTTTTACTTCTTATTTAATTCGAAAAAAGGAATACTATATCATAATATTCCTTTAAAAATTAGAAATGATCATATTTTTCAATTAAATTCAACAAACTTTGTTCATAAGAAATCGATTACATGAAATAAAAAGTACTAAACAACACAACGTTAATCCCACCCGGCGACACCGCGGAAATAGCGTAACTCCATTCGGAGATCCCTCACTTCCTCTTGAAGAAGCTCGATCCTCACCTCGAGTTCATCTTGTTCATCAATGAAGACTCGAATCTGCATCCGCAAATCTGCAATAATTGTCTGCAATTCCTCAACAGTTGGTCCGGGAGGAGGCGCCGGTGCTTCCTCAACCGCCGCTGTTGGAGGCGCCGGATTTTCTACCACCGGAATCTCCACCTCATTATCCATAATCTATATTATAAAACTGAAAATATAGAAGATGGATTACAAACATATGTATATATAGGGATTTTCTACCTAGGTCTTCACTATATTAATGACATACAATTCCCAGAAAAGAAGAAGAAGAGTCTCCGTCAAAATTCCCACCCGCAATGAGTCATTGCGGGGCTCGTGACTGTTTAAATTCCCCCCCGCAATGAGTCATTGCGGGGTATATATTCAATTAATTATTAGCTATGATTTTTTCATAATTCAATTTTTCGAATTAAAAAAATAAAAAATAATTTTTGATAATATATTTAATTAATTTAATTTTTTACCTTATCACAATAAAAAATTATTAAAATTTTATTTATAATCAATATTTTAGTGAATAACTTTTAAATTATTAGCTATGATTATTAATTTTATAATTTTATTTTAATTTTTGATAATATAATTAATTATAATATATAGGGATTTGGTACACTACCTAAGGAAGAAGATGGGTCTTCACCATATTAATGGCATACAATTCCCAGAAAAGAAGAAGAAGAGTCTCGGTCAAAGGATTCCCACCCGCAATGCGTCATTGCGGGGGTCGTGATTATTTAAATTCCCCCCGCAATCACTCATTGCGGGGATGGTGACTAGTAGAGGTGCGCACCTCTACCGATTGTGACTAGTAGAGGTGCGCACCTCTACCAGTTATTATTTTTCATAATTCAATTTTTTCGAATTAAAAAAATAAAAATTAATTTTTGATAATATATTTAATTAATTTAATTTTTTACCTTATCACAATAAAAAATTATTAAAATTTTATTTATAATCAATATTTTAGTAAATAACTTTTAAATTATTAGCTCTGATTATTAATTTTATAATTTTATTTTAATTTTTGATAATATAATTAATTATAAAAAACAAAAAATTAATATAAATTAATTTAATAAAAAATTATTTTTGTACAGACCCAATACAATTTACATTAAAAATTGTAACAAGAAAATTATATCTAAGCCCAATACAATTATATCTAAGTCCAATACAATTATATGCAAGCCCAATACAATTATATGCAAGTCCAATACTATTTACATTAAATCCATAAAACTCGGCCCAACAAGAAAAGAAGGGTGTTTTGGTAACTGAGACCCCCCGCATTGTAACATTGCGGGCATGAGACGTGAGACCCCCGCAATGTTTAGTTGCGGGTGGTGGTTCCTACCCGCAATGTTTAGTTGCGGGTGGTGGTTGATAAATTCTTCAACCACCTGTGGTTGTGGAAGGGGACCCTTTATAAAATGCCATAATTATCAACTCTGATGCAGATGTACTGTAAAGAAGGTCAAGCTTACAATCATAACCATCCTTCAAGTTCCTATGCTTCCGATTTCTGAAATAATAGATGTATGTTCCAACGAAAACTAGTACGGCTAAGCTAATAGCTAGAACAACGACAATGATGATTGTACGTGTTGTTTTCTTATCATCGCTGCCTTTGCCTGCAAAAAAACAGATATGTCTTTCAGTAACATCGTATAGTTTCTGAATCATACATTTGTCCATGAGCTAAGTCACAAGAATTACATTTAGACAAAGTTCTGGAAACCATAGAAAATATTCATTCGTTGTAAATTTTATAAAATTTCTAATTATTATTTATTTTGTTATTCATTTTTAAGTAATTTCTAATTATTATTTATTTTACTTTATACATGAAATTCATTTCCATTATTTTTTTCATGTCTTTTCGCTCTTTTTTTTCAATTTATTCTCTATTTTTTTGAATTTAATATTATAATAATAATATAAAATAATTAAAAATTATTGTTAAATTAATATATAAAATCATATACTTAAATTACTAAAATCTGTTATTATATGATATTTATAAAATATATACTAGGATATTGTGGGCGTTTGGGGTATCACAAAAAAGTTGATTTATATCTTAAAATGAGTAAGTGCTTTATAAGTGATAAGTTGATGGATTCTTATAAGTTATACGGGTGTTTGGATAAATTTACTTATAAGTTAGTGAAGAATTTGCTAAATTAAATTTGAAAAAATAATTATTAAATACAATGATTTCAACAATTGTATTTTAAATTAAAAAAAAAAATTTAAAAACACAAAGGTAAAAATTTAAAGTATTAAAAAAATAAAGAAATCAAAGAATAAGTTGATAAGTTAAGTAAAATGTTGGTGATTTCTAACATTCAACTTATAAATTTATAAATTTATAAGTTATAAGTTATCAAATAAGCTGAGTACACAAACACCCTTCGTAAACTCTTATGACTTTATAAACCATAAGTCAGCTTATTTTGGAACAGGCCCATTATTAGACTTACATTAATATCCTGAAATTTAGAATGTCGCCTTTATTGGTCACTCGTATGTAGAGCTGGCCATACGGGCGGGTCAGAACGACCAACCTGTAACCGGCACGGCGAAATGACTCGGCAAACTCGGATCGGTAACAGGGCGAATCAACTCGGCACGGCTCGTTTTCTGTAACGGGGCGAATACAGATTGAATATATGGAAACCGGGCACGGCACGGCACGCGGCACGACCAGTGAACCGGCACGGCCCGTGAACGTGCTAACTGCCATTCTGTGACTTTGTGTGACTTTCTGTCTCACGTGTTGCCGGATGAAGCCAGGTCTAACAAAGTGGGTTCACTGTGTCCAAATTAAGTACATTAAAAATGCTTTTTTTCCCCAGCTTATTGGTCAAATGTAAAATTTGTGAAGTACTTCGTCACAATCCGTGCCGAAAACATTTACAACACGTTCCGTTACAAATGTTACAAATTTTGACAAAATGCGATTTGTTCCGTTTTTTTAGAGAGGAGTCCTCTCAAATTAATTGTAATATTTTTTTTAATTAATAAAATTTATAGAGGTACTGTCCTCTTTTCTTCCAAATTTTTTTATAGTTTCAAACAATTATTTTTATCGAATTAAAATAATAATAATAAAAAAAATTAAACCGCCCCGACCCGTAACTCGTCCGCCAACCCGGCGGAACCGTGCACGTGCCAACCATTCTTTAGCACGGCACGGCTCGCCCCGCCCCGTCTCCAGAAACGTGTTGTGCCCGGGTTACTGGTCGCACGGGACGACCCGCCTGTGCACCGGCACGGCACGGGACGGACCGCCCGTGTGACCAGCACTACTCGTATGTAGTAAACCTAATAATGCTCCTTCAAGAAGTTGAACTTCCTAAAGCAACATATGCATGCTAGAGAGTTCTCGAAATAATATTCCCTTTCATCCAAAAAAAATATGTACACGTGTTAAATAATTTTTAGTATCCAAAAATTTATAAAAAAAAATAAGTTATAAATGAAGAACAAAAATTTATGAAAATATCACATTACTAGCATATAATTTAATTAATTTCATATGATGCTGAGTGTTTATTAATGATCTTAAGTGATTACATACTTGTATTACTCAATAAATGGTGTATTTTTAAAAAATTTATTTTACTAGTTGGTTCACTACAAGGATAAAGGTTAAATGTGACCGAAAAAATCAGTTACATATATTAATGATGCGTAACCTGTAATAGTTTTTCGGTCACATTTAACTTAAATGTGACCGATAATAAATCGTCACATTTCCTGTCATCACATTTAATAAATCCGTCACGTTTAATTTTTAAATTTGACCGACTTATCCGTCATATTTAACATTTTATAAATGTGACGGAATTACCCGTCACAATTAGTATTGACCAAGACCTTTGAAATTTTTGTCAAAAAATTGAATTTTCGACCAATTTTTCAAGAAACTCCCGCTCAATTTATTAATACTAGAAGATAACCCGTGCGAAGCACGGGCGAGTGATTATTTTTGGAAATTTATTTTATTTATATTATTTTATAATTAATATTATCAATTATGTTATTTTAAATTTTGACTTAAAATTGTTTACAATTACATTATTTTTTCATGAAATTAGTTACTGAATTTTAAAAATATTTTACTCATGAAAATATTATTATTATTCAGTTAATTATAAAAAAATTATATGTTATCCCTTTACAACATAATAGAATCTCAATAAACTGTGGAACACTATCAAATGAAATGTTAATGACAGATTATTTATATTTCAATATCGAAAGCAAAATCATTTTAAAATCTAAACCACCAACTTGTGTTTAGATCCAAAAGATTCTCATCCAAATGAATTTCTTTATTTTCAGCAACAACTTTCTATTATATAGAAAACGTAAAATATTAATAGTTGTAATTTTTTAATTATATATATAAGTAAGAGAAACTATGTCACCAATACCTGTGTCATATATCTTTTTCGACGTTTCAGCTCATTACGTTTATTTCGCTACTCATTAATTCAGAATATCTTATTTAATGACATCTTTTTATTCCAGCAGATCTTTTAACTTCCAATTTTGAAAGCATAGTTATAAGGGATAATTATATGGGTAATAACAAATTAGCCAAATGTAGTATACACTATGTATGTATACATATAATTAAAATTTTGTTTATTCAACTTGGGATAAGATCTAGAAGATTTTCATCCAGTTGATTTTCTTTATTTCTAGAAATAGCTTTTTTATTATATAGAAAACGTAATTAAAATCAAATTAATTTTAAAACTGAAACACCAACTTGTATATAGATCCAAAAGATTCCCATTCAATTGAATTTTTTTTCCATAAACAACCTTCTTTTATATAGAAATTATATATAAATGTAAGAGGTCATTAGTTGAATTGAAAAATTATACAAAAATAAACAAAAAAAACTTCGTCACCAATACATGTGTCATATATTTTTTTGAAATGTTTATCATTATGTTTATTCTAATGCTCAATAGTTTAAGAATCTCTTGTTTGACGATATCTTTTTCTTCCAATAGATCTTTACAATTCCAATTTTAAAGGGGTAACTGTAAGGGATAATTATAAGGGGACTAAGAAATCAGTCAAAATACAGTGTAAACTATGTATATATAATTAAAATTTTGTATATACAACATGGGCCAAAATTTAGAAGATTGATATCCAGTTGAGTTTCTTTATTTCTAGAAACAACTTTTTATTTATAAAACACAATAGATCATTATCTGAATGGAATAATTCTAAAAATTAAGAAAAAAGAAACTTTTGATAATAATACCTGGGTCATAATTTTTTTGTGAACTTAATCATTACGTTCATCTCACTACTCAATAGTTTAATAGTTTCAGGATCTCTTATTTGACGATATCTTTTTTTTGTATGCACACCTTTTGTCTTTCAATTATAAAGGCATAGCTAGAAGGAAAAAATATAAAGGACTAAGAAATTAGCTCAATATCGTACAAAGTATGGATGATTTAAATATTTTAAGCCTATTCATGAATTAACTAACCATACATGATATATAGTTAAATTCATTTGGGACTATTTAAATATAATAAGGCTAGTCATGAATAAAGAATAAATATAACAGGACAAATATAATTGTATTCAATTTATGCACTTGTGATTGGTGATGTAAATATTTGAACCTTTTCTATGAAATTAATTCGCATGCAGATGGGAACAACTTGGCATGCTGAAAAGTGAATTTACTTCTACACAACTTGTATTAACAAAAACTTGGCATGCTGAAAAGTAAATTTACATGTCCACAACTTGTATTCGATTAGTAACTTTTTTTGTACTTTGGTGATGGACAATGATCACTTCATCGGTAATGACGACCTACATTCATATTCGTTGGTGTTTCATATTCTAAGTTCAATTCAGCAAGACACTAAGATTATAAAAGAATTAGAACTACGATAAGAATACAAACTTCCGATGGCCTAAACTACAAATTACACGTATTATAATTTGCTTATGTTGTGATCTTATTGTGGGCCTGTATGACAACCTAAATAAAAGGCAACTTATAGCTTATAATAACATAATAGCTTATGTAGGGTGTTTGCCAACCCAATTTATAAACCAACTTATAGCTTATATATTCATAAGTTCAATGTTAGCAACAACGTATATTTTCCTTAACTTATTGACTTATTGCTTGATTTCTTTGTCTTTTAATACTTCTTATTTTTACATTTGTGTTTTTAAATATTTTTTTAATTTAAAATTTATGTGTTTAGCTCATTGTATTTAATAATTATTTTTAAAATGAAAATTATCAAATTTGTAACTAACTTATAAGTAAATTTATCCAAACACTTAAGAATTCATCCACTTATCACTTATATGACACTTATTCATTTTAAGGTATAAATCAACTTTTTAAAGATACCCCAAACACGCACCGTAACTCCTCCGACATGGGATAATATCTATTATATGATATAAAATATAATAATATAATATATTTCGGTACAATAGTAATATAATTTAATAACAATATAATATATTCGTACAATAACAATATAATTTATTGTAGATTTAAATTAGATTATTATTATTATTAAAAACAATATAGAATTTTACGTGAAATAAGAGTTTATGGTACAATAACAATATAATCTATTTTAGATTAGATTTTTTTTTTAATTTCAAAACAATAGAGAATTAATTTTTTTTGAAAAAAATTAGAATTTTACATGAAGTAGAAGTTTAGAGTACAATAATAATATAATCTATTTAGATTAGATAGTTATTTTTTTAAAATTTAAAAACAACATAATAATATATAATATATGAGTTGAACATTGAAGTAGCAAGTGAGTAGTAAATTTATACTTTCAAAAAAAACTTGATAAAATTGTTTAAATTTTATGACTTAACTATCTATGCGATCACTGATATTATTGACATATGTATACCAGTGTTATGACAATGACAAAGAAGTGACAAAGAAGAAAGGTAACCTTTTATAATGTAGACTTTTAATTGCTTGTATGTGCTGGACGAAAAGTCAAAAATTAAATATTATTTTCTATAAGCCGAAAAAGTCAAAATAATAATAGAATTGTTAGAAGATTGGTGAAAGTAGAGTATTGAACAAAACAAAAATAAGTTAAAAATAACATAAAGTTCTACTACGTGAAATAGGAGTTTAGGATATAATAATTCTACTACGTGAAATAGGAGTTTAGGGTATAATATAATTTATATTAAAATAGATAATTATTTATAAAAAAATTAGGGGTGAAACCAAAAAAAAGATGGAACCAAAAAAAGTGCGAACCAAATTTGGTATTGTTTAAATTTTATGGCTTAACTATCTATGCGATCACTGATAATATTGACATATGTATACCAGTGTTATGACAATGACAAAGAAGTGACAAAGAAGAAATGTAACCTTTTATAATGTAGACTTTTAATTTCTTGTATGTGCAAGACGAAAAGTCAAAAATAAAATATTATTTTTTGTAAGCCGAAAAAGTCAAAATAATAATAGAATTGTTAGAAGATTGGTGAAAGTAGAGCATTGAACAAACAAAAATAAGTTAAAAATAACATAAAGTTCTACGACGTGAAATAGGAGTTTAGGATATAATAATTCTACTACGTGAAATAGGAGTTTAGGGTATCATATAATTTATATTAAAATAGATAATTATTTATAAAAAAAATTAGGGGTGAAACCAAAAAAAAGATGGAACCAAAACAAGTGCGAACCAAATTTGGTACCATGTTAAAAAGGGGTTTCGCTTATTAACAAAGGTTATAGAAGCAAAACAATGTGAAAATGGCGCGCGGTACTAAAGTACCAAATTTGTTATCACTTAACCGGGTTCGATTTCTCGCAACTACATAATTTATACAAGATTTATTTACTTTAAATTCTTTAGCTTCATCAGGGTTCGATTCCTTACAACTACGTAATTATACAAGATTTATTTATTTACTTTAAATTCAATAGTTTCATCGAGCGTTAGATTCTTTGCATCTATGTAATCATACAAGATTTATTTATTTACTTTAATTTCTTGAGCTTTATGCACAGTTCGATTGTCTATAACTACATAATTAAATAGTTATTTATTTATTATATATTTTTATCATTCAATTCTCGAAAAATACATTTTTAAATAATATTTATTAATAATTTATTAATACTAATATTTTAAAGTCGACTCATGTTTAGTCATGTTCGGTCCGTGCTTGGCACGGATTATAATTCGATAAATATTAATTTTGTTGATGCAAAAAGACCCATGATAGATACTTTTCAGTGTGACCAAGTCACGCACTCTTAGTATATATTTATTTGTTGATGATACATAGGAGGACGAATAGTCTACATACAAATTATTATTTTTTTAACTTTTTAATTTTTTTAACAAACAGTGATGAGGAAAATAAAGTATGGGTACGTATTAAGCCTCCAATAAATTTTATATCAAATATAAATAGATAATTGTTAATCAAGATCTGATAGTAAAATAACAAAAATATTTGTACATATTGGTGAGCTCTTCGATCTACAAGCATTTTCTTATGAGGAAAGATAAGATAAACCAGTCTTCTTAATAAAAAAAGAACACTTTGAATTGAAAAAAATTACACTCCTCTTGCATGACGCCCAGTTTCAATACCTGATGGAGTATATGGAAAACAAGAAAATCAACAGAAGTCAACCAGTTACCCTAATCTTCCCCTTTCTAAAGTTTTAACTGATGGGGTGGGTTGAGATATCATAAAATGTTACAAGTTGATGAATAGGACAAGCACCGGAAAGTTGTCTGGCATCGATTCGGACGGACAAGTCTACAAAAATATGATGATTTCATATATATATTTTTCACGCATCTAGACTAATTTGGAAGACTATTAGCACACTCGTACCCATCAAGCAGCTCACTTACTTTTGTGCATTATAGTAGAATTGAATTTATGATCTTGGGATGGTAAACACCTCGCAATTCATGTCATGTGTTATAGAACAAAATTCGGTATCGAGTATTTAAGGAAGATTCAGATCAAGTAATAATCAATTGGGGATATCCAAGGTGCAATTAGGGATTGAACTAGTACAACCGGAGGCTCAGGGCTTGTCCTCATAGGGGCGATGGCGCGCCCTCTAGCCGTCCAACCCTTGAGGACGCGTCCTCTTGGTGTGGACTGACAACTTGACATGAATGGATGACTTGACAGAGAATAACAGCTAGACTGACATGGGATTAGCATATGGAAGACTTAGGGTTTGCCCTCAGAGGGGGTAAGGGCACGCTCTTTTAGGCCGTCCACCCCTTGAGAGCGCACCCTCTTGGTTTGAAGTAGCTACTTGGTGATGAAGGACGACTCCCTTGGCTTGATACTTGCAAGATATTGAAGACTTCTCCCTTAGGATGAGCCCTAAAGGAGGGATGTCCATTATTGAAGGCCTCCAGGGGTTTGCCTGATGATTGAAGAATTCCCTCCTAGGATGTGCCCTAGGAGGGGGATGTCCGTGGTTGAAGGCCTCCAGGGGTATGCCTGATGACTGAAGGCCTCCTCCTGTAATCAATGGGCGCGTCCTCATTGGGGATGTGGGGTGAACCTTGGTGTGTGCTTTGGGAGCTCTGTTCCTGTACTCAATGGGTGCGTCCTCATTGGGGAACTTTGGAGTAATCTTGCACTTTGCACCCAAACGCTTGGGATCACTTGTCATGCAATCTGGTGGGTGCTTCTCATTCGGGGGACAAGGATGCGTCTGGAATTTGGGGTAAGTCATGGTTATAGCTGCAACTACTTTGGTCAGGGAGATAGCTGGTAGCGGTTAGTGTCGGCTCCTAAGTTGGGTCGATGCCATATTCGTGAAGTCCCTAGACTGTAGTACTTAAGCCTTGGGCCTTTGTGACTAGGCCTCATCGTTGGACATTCCTAAAGCGAGTCGAAGACCAGTTCCAGAAGACGGATCAAGTATCTTAGTGGGCCTCGGAAATCTGAGACCAGCCCATATAGGTTACTTGCTCCCCAAGAACTACGTAGGGCTTGATCCCTATAAATACGGGGTACGTAGGCACATTGTAAGGGGTTGGAAGAGAAGAGCTCAGCGAGCCACCACCAAGAAACCCTTACAATCTCAGCCCCCAATTCATCACAACCACCACACTCTGGCGACTTTCCGGCGAAGAACCACCGTCATAGATCTTGATTCCGATGATAAACCTCAAACTTTGTTAATACCAAATTCCTCCGTTAACAAATTGGCGCTAGAAGGAGGGGTGCTGATCAAGATCATAATCTCAGGAGGAAGAGATATCTCATCATGATGAAAGTTCTTAGAAGAAGGTCTGCCACGATTCAAAGGATGGCCATGACTACGACTTCATGCTGGCGGCAAGGAGGAAGATCCAAAGATGGTGATTTCAAGACGATGATTCCTGACTGGGAGTTCGAAGAAGATCTGGAGAAGAAGATATCAAGGCGATTCAGATCTGAATGCAGCAGTTTCCATGTATACTGGGGGGGGGTGATTCTGAGCAAGATCCTAAAAAGAAGGCGCAATTATCGGGAGCACATCATCATCTTCTTGACACGCCCTCAAGGTAACACCTAACTTGCTTTGTTGTGGTTCCTGTTATCTGTTCCTTGAATTATTGCGGGAAGAAGATTGTGAAGGAAAATTCCCAAGAACCCTTAGGGCGCGCCCTAAGAGTGATGCTCGAGGGTCAGATGACTTCCAAAAACTGTTGGGAGAATTCGATGATGGAACACGTCCTCTTCTCCAGGACGCGTCCTCCAGGTACTTTTTGAAATTTTCGATTATTGAGTTTTTTGACAGGTGGAAAATTCCTACTTGGAAGAATATCTCAAGAATTATCAAGATATACGTCCCAACCCGAAAGGACGCGTTCTCTGCTTCAAAGATGCCCTCTCAACATGTCAAAGGTCCCAATGATCGTTTCTCCCCGAGTGCGCGTACTCCGAAGATACTCCGATGTGCGGCTTCCTAGTTTTTCAGGACGCGTCCTTCCTCCATGGCGTGCCCTCGGGAAAAAGAACTACTGCTTAACATGAACTCCAGCGGTTTTTAGAGGAAGATAATAGGGAGGCGAGGCCCCATGATCCAAAGAGAGTGCCCCCTGGTTACAGGTTGCGGCCCCATGGACATGAGTGAGCCCCCTCATGTAACAATTTAATCAATAGTATGGGAGAGTGGCCCCATGATCCATAGTGAGTGCCTCCTGATTACAGGTCGAGGCCCCATGGACATGAGCGAGCCCCATCACGTGACAGTTCAATAGATGATATGGGAGAGCGGCCCCATGATCCAAAGAGAGTGCCCTCTGGTTACAGGTTAAGGCCCCATGGACATGAGTGAGCCCCCTCATGTGACAACTCAATTTATAATATCGGAGAGCGGCCCCGTGATCCACAGAGTGGGCCCCCTGATTCTTGAAAGAATTACAGATTGAGGCCCCATTGACATAAGCGAGCCCCTCCGCGTGAAGAATTCATTACTTGAATTTCAGAGGAAAGGAAGCTATTGGAAGCAGAGGCCCCGTATTCCATAGTGAGAGCCCCATGATTACAGGTCGAGGCCCCATTGATGAGTGAGCCCCTTCAAGTGATAATTCAATGGATTATATAGAAGAGAGGGCCCCTGCTCCACAGTGAGTGCTCCCTGCTTACAGGTCGACGCCCCATGAACATGAGTGAGCCCCTCCGAAAATAAAAGACTTTTATCTTCAGAGAACGCATCGTCATATCCTCAATAATAGAAGATATGCCCTTCAAGGCGCGTCATAATGGTATCGTCCTCATATGTTAAGGCTTCGACTTTAAACATGATTGTACAACCCTCATGTTGCAACAAGAAGAAGAATATTTGGAGTAGAGGCCCCATGGACCTTCGGATGCGCCCCCTGACCAGCAGGATGCGGCCCCAAGGTCATGAGTGAGCCCCTCCACAAGATAATTCTATTATAAAATGGATTAGAAGATTAGAAGGGACTTCGACATTGCCCTCGTCCATATAGGTCGCCCTACGCAAGAGTCAGGAAGGAGGAGATGACTCTTCTCCTCATATCAGCAGAGTGGACTCCTCCACCTCATATCAGTAGAGAGGACTCCTCCACCTCATATCAGCAGAGAGGACGCCTCCACCTCATATCAGCAGAGAGGACTCCTCTCTTCATATCAGTAGAGAGGACTCCTCCATCTCATATTAGCAGAAAGGACTCCTCTCCTCATATCAGCAGAGTGGACTTCTCCCCTCATATTAGCAGAGAGGACTCCTCCCCTCATATTAATTGAGAGGACTCCTCTCATTGTATTCGTATAAAGGCCTTCTCCCATCATATTAGTAAGAAGCCGGACAAGAAGAGAAGACTCCTCTCTTCATATTAAAAAGGAGGAACATGTGACAGGAGAGGACTCCTCTACTATACTAAAAAAGAGAAAGACTTATGTGACAGGAGAGGACTCCTCTCCTCATACTAAAAAGTAGACAGACAAAAGGAGAGAACTCCTCTACTCCTCTCATCATATCAACAAGAGGCCTTCTCTTATGATACTTTAAGAAGACTTGAAGATACATGTGGGAACATAAGCTCACATGTTAGCTGGAGAGAAAATATTATTGTGATAACTTTTGACTACAAGGCCCTACGAAGTCGCTTCACAAGGTCCCTACGGGACTGGTTTGCGCTTTTAAGGACCCTTCGAGGGCATCACTTACATATTCTTAAAATTATATGACATGAAGACATCTTTACAAGACATATCATAATATCAAGACAAGAATGCCCATGGCCAGACCCTCAAGGGACGCATAAATGTGTCATTATTGGAATTTTTGAAAGAGGACGCGCCCACATTTTAGGACGCTCTCAAAAGAGAACTATTCTGGAATGAGAGAGAAGAAAGATTGTAAGGAAGGGCAAAGGAAGATATTAGGTGGAACACGTAGCAGCCATCAGATGGAATAGTATGACTGATTAGACCACCGTACAAGTATATATATACAAGGGTGTATCTATATTTACACAAGCTACTCCATTTTTTGAATCTTAAGATAAATGAATGAATCTGTACCCCTTAATGATAGAAGACGGCGCCAGGAGAGGGGTTTATATCTGTGCACAATATCTCTTGTTTCTTACACTGAGTTAGCTCATGTAAGCTTAGAGGTGTCGTGTGCAGGTGGGTATCCCTCTCTAAACATTAAAATCAAAAATATATGATGGAAGAATTAAAGGACGCGTCATCTGGAAGGATGTGCCCTCTTTACAGCATAAAAGAAGGAAGAAGCTCGAGGACACTTCTTGAAGAAGAAAAAGTTACAAAGAGATTTTGGCACTTTGGAGATTAAAAATTCCATGCTTCATCTCTGATTTCACATGGAATTGGGGGGTAGTTGTTATAGCTAAAATTCGGTATCGAGTATTTAAGAAAGATTCAGGTTAAGTAACAATCAATTGGGGATATCCAAGGTGCAATTAGGGATTGAACTAGTACAACGGAGGCTCATGGCTTGTCCTCATAGGGGTGAGGGCGCGCCCTCTGGCCGTCCAACCCTTGAGGACGAGTCCTCTTGGTGTGGACTGACAACTTGACATGAATGGATGACTTGACAGAGAATAATAGCTAGACTGACATGGGATTAGCATATGGAAGACTTAGGGATTGCCCTCAGAGGGGTAAGGGCACACTCTTTTAGGCCATCCACCCCTTGAGAGCGCGCCCTCTTGGTTTGAAGTAGCTACTTGGTGGTGAAGGACGACTCCCTTGGCTTGATACTGGCAAGATATTGAAGACTTCTCCCTTAGGATGAGCCCTAAATGAGGGATGTCCATTATTGAAGGCCTCTAGGGGTTTGCCTGATGATTGAAGAATTCCCTCATAGGATGTGCCCTAGGAGGGGGATGTTCGTGGTTGAAGGCCTCCAGGGGTATGCCTGATGACTGAAGGCCTCCTCCTGTAATCAATGGGCGCGTCCTCATTGGGGATGTCGGGTGAACCTTGGTGTGTGCTTTGGGAGCTCTGTTCCTGTACTCAATGGGCGCGTCCTCATTGGGGAACTTTGGAGTAATCCTGCACTTTGCACCCAAACGTTTGGGATCACTTGTCCTGCAATCTGGTGGGTGCTTCTCATTCGGGGGACAAGGATGCGTCTGGCATTTGGGGTAAGGCATGGCTATACCTGCAACTACTTTGGTCAGGGAGATAGCTGGTAGCGGTTAGTGTCGGCTCCTAAGTTGGGTCGATGCCATATCTGTGAAGTCCCTAGACTGTAGTTGAGCCTTGGGCCTTTGTGACTAGGCCTCATCGTTGGACATTCCTAAAGCGAGTCGAAGACCAGTTCCAGAAGACGGATCAAGTATCTTAGTGGGCCTCGGAAATCTGAGACCAGCCCATATAGGTTACTTGCTCCCCAAGAACTACGTAGGGCTTGATCCCTATAAATACGGGGTACGTAGGCACATTGTAAGGGGTTGGAAGAGAAGAGCTCATCGAGCCACCACCAAGAAACCCTTACAATCTCAGCCCCCAATTCATCACAACCACCACACTCTGGCGACTTTCCGGCGAAGAACCACCGTCATAGATCTTGATTCCGATGATAAACCTCAAACTTTGTTAATACCAAATTCTTCCGTTAACATCATGTATTTCATGTCGTGTACATTCGTGTTTTGTGTACATAAATGCTAAACACAAAATCGACCAGTTTAGATTCGTTTACATTCCATGGCGTGTACTTTTCGCGCCTTGTATTGTGCGTGTCGTGTTTCGTGTAATTTTAAATAAATATTAAAATTTTCACCTAAACTTTTACAAATATGTATGTACATCCTATTTACAAATAATATTATAAAATTATGTATAAACATATAGAGTTAAGTTCTATGGAGACCACCTTTATTGTGGAGTCCTGGAGACCGCATATGTTCTGCAATCTAAATTTGGCAAAATAGATCATATTTTGTAATCAAAAATTTGCAAAACGTACTGTTTTGCAAAGTATATTCTATGAAAATCACTATTTCATTGAAAATCTTGAAAATCATGTAAGTTCTACAAACTAAACATGAATGTTCTACAAACCGAACATGTTTTGCAGAACAATATGTTTTGCTATGTTTTACTTGCAAAACATATATAATTTTAAAGATTTTAAATGAAAATAGTTATTTTCGTAGAACATAATTTATAAAATATTATATTTTGCTAAATTCAAATTGCAGAACTTATGTGGTCTCCAGGTCTCCACAAAAAAGGTAGTCTCCATAGAACTTAACTCTAAACATATAATAAATATTAATTTATCTAATGTAAATATTAAAATATCTAATGTAAATATTATTATATAATTATATATTTATTTCGTGTACTTCGTGTCGTATACCCAAAGAGTAACACAAAACCGATACTAAATCTCGATCATGTACTTTCGTGTCGTGTACTGAAAATGCAAACACAAACACTAAATTTTCATGTCGTTTCGTGTTGTATCATAAATTACCGGGTCTACCTCTAAGTCACAATTTCAACCAACTGAGACACCTGTGGTGGATTGATTTTATATATCATTTTTAAATCACAGATATATCAAATACTGCTGACGTACCGAATTTAATGTTTTTAGAAAACGCCACCCAATTTCTAAAATAAAAAATATGATAAAAAAAATCTATGCATTAACCAACATAAAAGTATGAAAAAATGTACATTTGATTGATCATGACATGTATTGATTAGACCCAACAATAATATTTAGTGTTTGAATTTAATTTTTTGATATACAAAATACTTAAGTACACGAACACAAAAATACATGATAAATTTAATATCAGATACAGGTTTCTACCTTGAGTACACGACACGACACGAAAGTACACGAAATAAATATATTTAGTAATAAATAATTATATTTTATAAAAAAAACACAAATTTACAAATTTTTATAGAATTCTAGGTAAACATTCGTAATTAATATATATTTTCATAAGAATTTAAACTAAAATTTAATTTTGTAAGATATAAATATTAATTATATTGAATTAAAAATTTTACTTCATTTACACAAATAATACACGACACATTTCAAATCAGATATTTTTTTTGAAATTAGGTACACTATTTCAACTATAAATTTTATATTTAAATACACAAAAATACGAAAATACATGATACAATATGTACAACCTACAAGTCTAGTTTTATTTACAAAAGCATCTACTTCCAAGGAGACAAGGGAAGTTACATACTATCACTATTATTGTTACATCTACAATAGTAAATCAAGTCAACAAAGTCAACTCATCAATAGAAAGTTAGTTAGGTTGTTAGTCTGTTAGCTGTCTGTTAGGATTTATGGGTGATAGGTATGAGACAACTTAACTAGATATTTTAAATGCTTAATTTTATTAAGTATGAAAATACTGTCACAGCCAGAGTATGTTCTTGTAAACATTTTGTTTACTGTTAAATAAGATTCTAGTACATCTTGGTAGAAGTTCATTTATTTTGTTCAAGCCTCAAGAGGTACTCAAGATGGACACCAATAATAAATATTACTGTCATGGCATTGACAGTAAGGTTACAAGAAGACATCATGTTGCAAGTCACGACAGTATATCCACTCTGACAGCAACATTGGCGGAAGCTCTCAGACAACAACGTTACCTCAGCCTGACAGCAAGCATGGAACTCCTGACAGCATCTATTGCGGGGATTTCTTACTGTCACCAAAAGCACATTCTTGTGACAGCAAGCTTGAGGATCAGGATACTGTCTTGAAGGGATAACATTTGTATTGGGGATCTACCCAGTCAAACATGTGATAGTTTGGATGTTCAAGAAACAGGCGTGTTGCAGTATCCCAATACTGCATCAGGTCTGCAAGACTATGACCGAAGCTTGAGAGATCACATGACAAAGCTCACCAATTCAAGAGTATGACGAATAAACATCTATTAAACTGTGTTAGCTAAATATAGAATGTATCTAGATTGATTTTCCCAGTAATGATAATCTTGTTTGTATAGCAATTTAGGTAATACTCACGGGTAGACAATTTGTAAGAAGCTGCCACATGAAAATGACAGCAGCTTCACAAACCCGTGATGATAGAGATATGATTAGTTTACTTAGACTATCTCTCAATTCATTCTATGAATCACTCGAGAAATTGAAGCTCAAGAAAACTGACGTTTTCTTGAGGTTGTAGCAACCCATTGCAAAATAAATAAAACATTTATTTTGTGAGAAATTCTCTTGTGTCTACTTGTACTTGCAATTCGTAAACTGATAAACTTAAATCTTAGTTTTAAGTTGTTGGAACGTAGATTGAGATTTATCAGTATTGCATTCAATCCCCCCCCCCTTCTGCAATAGTCAAGGACCAACACTGTCATATATATACCAAAAAGAAGTCTATGTACTTAGTAACAAACTCATTTTACAATTTACACATTACATTGTTCAATGATAGTCTCTCCGGTCTCTTTTTACTTTGTTGTGTTCTTCATGTTATCAATTTGACAATTATATATCTGGTCTTTTCTGATGGCCAATTTTTGACGGAAAAATTTACATGTATTTCATTTCTATCTTATTTATAATAAATATTATAAATTGTTCAAAAAAGAAAAATTATAAAACAATCTCTCTTTTGTTGTTACGTTTAGTATATTTTATATAATTTTGGATAAATATGGGTTCATCATATCCCATTTCTTGGCAAGCCGGGATGCTAAAGTGAATAAAAATAGTCCCAAAGCCAACACTAAAGTTAAAGACTGTTCAAATAGGAAGAAACTCGGGGTTTTAACAAATTTCTTGTTTTAAAGAGCATTACATCAAAATTAATAGAAAAAATCTCAAGTCTGCTTGAAATTGTTCAAATAAGAAATTACTAAAAGCTATTTTTGCTTGCATGGGACAGCTCCCCTGTGTGAAAAATACGGAAGAAAGATTCGTTTTTAGCTTTGCATTTTGACTTGCTCATTTTAAAAAGTGTCGCGAGGGATCCTTCCGAGTAGAGCTTTGCATTTTTGCTCAAGTCTTAAGTTCGCATTTTCGTCACAAATTCCATTCACGTCACAAGTATTTCTTTCGTTATAAGTACTAGTTTCGTCACAAGAATAGTTTTCGTCATAAGTATAGTTTTCGTCACAAGTATAGCTTTTCGTCATAAGTGCTAGTGTGGGACCCACCTTTTTCAATAAATTAAAAAATGAACTTACGACGAAATATACTATCATAAATTGATATTTTACGACGGAAAATCTGTTCGAAATTAAAGAATGGGGCCCACCTGCTACAAATATTTTATTCGCGGAAAAAATAAAAATTAATATAAAAAAGATGAACACCCGTCGGAAGTTTCCTAAAAATTCGTCATAAGTTGGACTGACCAGAAGAAGCATTATGCTGCTTTTTTAGGTTCCAACCATTTTTGGCTTCCAAATTAAATCTCAATCTACAAACAATCCAACGCCACACAATCTACATGCAATACAACACCATAATCAAACATGAAAGTTTGTAACAGCATCCACGCAATTAAGCGAATCCAAATATAAAATTACCAAAGTTATGTTGGATTAGTTATATAATCTAAACATAAGTTATTTATTTATTTAGATTGTTATATTGAATAAGTCGGTCATGCAGACGTGTGCATGGGATGAGAATGGGTCGTGGGTAGTTCAGATAAAATAGGGAGAGTTGGGGATGAATCAGGTATGTAGTTCCTGGTTTATCGTGATCAACTTGTAGTTTAAATTTCTGCATGTATTCATTAATCTTTATCTCTTCAGTTTAGTAAATTATCCATTCAATAACATATCAAGCAGACTTGCATATACATTGAGTTTCTTGTTTAAATCCAATATCTGGTTTCAGAGCAAAACACACAAACCCAAACACTCGAACAGAAATACACTGAACACTTCACAGAGATGGAAGCCACTAAAGGCAAGGAAAGTTCATTTGGCTTAAGCTATCCAATGCTTACAAAAACCAACTACACGACATGGGCTATGAAGATGAAAGTCTTTATGCAAGCCCATTGTGTGTGGGAAGCCATAGAACCTAAGGATCCCAAGGTTGCAGCTGAAGATAAGGTGGATAAACGGGCGTTGGCTATTATATTTCAAGGAATTGCTGAGGATTTGCTGTTGTCCATTGCAGATAAAAAAAACTTCCAAAGAAGCTTGGGACGCAATCAAGACAGTCCATTTGGGTGCAGACAAGGTGAAGAAGACAAAAGTTCAGACACTTAAATAAGAATTTGAAGCTCTAACTATGAAAGAAAGTGAGCAGCTTGATGAGTTTTGTATGAGATTGAATGGCTTGGTAACAAATATCAGAGCCTTGGGAGAGCAAATTGAAGAAGCTTATGTGGTTAAGAAAATCCTTCGAGCTGTACCTACAAAGTTCCTACAGATAGTGTCAGCTATTGAACAATTTGGTAACCTAGAGACAATATCTGCGGAGGAAACGGTTGGATCCCTGAAGGCTCACGAGGTAAGGATGCGTGGGTAAAAGGAGAGTGGTGAACAACAACTTCTTTTGACTGAAGAAGAGTGGGTGAAGAGGGAAAGTAAGGATGGGCAATTACTTCTCACACGAGAGGAGTGGTTAAAACGGGGAGGCAAAGGAGGCCCAGGTAGCAATATTGAAGCAAGAGGCAGAGATTTCAGTCGAGGCTACAGAGACAGGAGTAAAATTCGATGCTACAACTGCAGTGCTTACGGACATTTCCAGGCTGAATGTCGTAAGGCAAGAAGAGAGAAGGAACAAAAGAATGAAGTGAACCTGACACAAGTTGAGTATGATGAACCCACACTTCTTCTGGCCAAGTGTGATGATGGTAAGGGAGAGATGACTTTGTTAAACGAAGAGGGAATGACTCCAAAACTTAGTGCTGTTGGGAATGATAAGTTGAATGAGTCCAGTATATGGTACCTTGACAACGGGCTAGTAATCACATGACTGGCATGCGTAGTATGTTCAAGGAACTGGATGAAACAGTAGCTGGGGAAGTAAGATTTGGTGATGGCTCCACAGTGCAGATACAAGGAAAGGGCTCAGTAATGTTCACAACCGAGGATGGAAAGAAGTGCATGCTAAGAGAGGTATATTTATTCCATTGTTGTGCAATAATATAATCAGCTTCGGTCAGTTATCAGAAAATGGTAGTAAAGTTCTTATTAAAGGTGAATTCTTATGGATTTATGACGAGAATGATAAGCTGATTATGAAAGTAAAGAAATCTTTGAACATACTGTATAAGATGGTTGTTAAAGATAACAGAGGTGCATGTTTACTGACAAAAACAGATGAGATAACCTGGTTGTGGCACTCACGGCTAGGTCATGTAAATTTTCAATCTATGCTTCTTATGTCTAGAAACAGGATGGCACGTGGTTTGCCCGATTTTAATCAGCCCAAAGGTGTATGCAAGGGTTTTTTAATGGCAAAACAAGCCAGACGTCCATTCCCATCTCAGACGGACTTCACTGCCAAGCAATGGTTGGAATTGATACATAGGGATATATGTGGCCCTATCTCACCATCAACCCTATCTGGAAACATATATTTTCTACTTTTGGTGGATGATTTCAACCGTGTTATGTGGGTATACATGCTCAAGACCAAAGACGAGGCTTTTAGTTACTTCAAGAAGTTCAAGGCACTGGTGGAGAAGGAATCAGGCAATGAAATACAAGTCTTACGGACAGATAGGGGTGGAGAGTTTTGTTCAAGTGAATTTACTAATTTCTGTGAAAGCAATGAAATTCTTAGACACTACACATCGCCATATTCCCCACAACAGAATGGCGTTATGGAGCGTCGTAATCAAACTGTAGTAGCTATGGGAAGGAGTCTACTAAACTAGAGAAATATGCCACCATACATGTGGGGGGAAGCCATTAGACATGTTGTGTATCTCTTGAATCGAGTGCCTACAAGGGCAGTGCAAGGAGCAACACCATATGAAGCCTGGACAAAGGAAAAACCTCAAGTAGATTATCTGAGAGTTTTTGGTTGCATTTGTTACATGAAGGTCCCTAGTGTGCATACGAAGAAACTAGATAACATAAGCAAATGTGTTGTGCATCTTGGAAGGGAAGCTGGAACTAAAGCCTATCCTTTATATGATCCTGATACAAAGACCATACATGTCAGCAGAGACGTGGTTTTTGAGGAAGCAAAGAGCTGGAAATGGAACGAAACAGAGGCAACTGATACTCTGTCATCATCATCCTTTGTTATAACAGGTCATCAGGTTGAAGAACTTCAAAATGAAGAAGAAAAATCTGGAAGCAGAACCATGGGAAATAGAGAAGAGGAGCAAGGTGGTGGTATGTTTACACCACACTCAGTGTCATCAACTTCAAGTCACAAATCAGTTCAGTCAAGAAATCCAGTTCAGTCGCAACTCGAGTTGGATGAGACACATGATGAAAGTGAGCCCCCACGACGTTTCAGACTCATTAGTGACATATATAATGAAACTGGGGAGGTGGAGCTAGCTGATGAGCTAGCTGATGAGTTACTACTAGCTGGCATCGATGAACCTGTCTGCTACAACCAGGCAATAAAAGAACAACATTGGAAGAAAGCCACATATTGTGAAATTGAAGCAATAGAGCGAAATAAAATTTGGGAACTGACAAACTTACCATCAGGTCATCGAGCTATAGACTTGAAGTGGGTGTATAAAGTGAAAAGAGATACAAATGGTGAAGTTTTGAAGTACAAGGCAAGGTTAGTGGCGAAGGGGTATGTGCAAAAATTTGGTATTGATTTTGAAGAAGTTTTTGCTCCTGTAACGAGACTGGAAATAGTACGCTTACTGTTAGCTCTTGTAGCAAAGAACGAGTGGGGGGTACTTAATTTAGATGTAAAATTGGTCTTCCTAAATGGCAGATTATATGAGGAAGTATACGTAAATCAACCTGAAGGTTATGTGAAGGAAGGACAGGAAAGAAAAGTTTACAAGTTGTACAAAGCATTGTATGGACTCCGTCAAGCTCCACGAGCTTGGTATACACAACTAAAAAAGTGTCTAGAGAAGCTTGGTTTCATGAAGTGTCCCCTGGAGCATGCTGTATATACAAAACGGGAGGGCAGTGAGTCACTAATTATTGGTGTTTATGTCGATGATTTGATTGTTACAGGCACCAGTGTGAGTAATATTGTTAAATTCAAGAGATAGATGAGTCAAGAATTCGAGATGTCTGATCTGGGTAAGTTAAGTTATTATCTTGGCATAGAAGTTGAACAAGGAAAGAGTTTTATTGAACTCAAACAGGTGGCATATGCCAAGAAAGTTCTCGAGAAGGCTGGCATGTCTGATTGCAATGCAGTGAAGTTTCCAATGGAGCCTAAATTACAGATGCATAAAGATGAAAATGGTAAACCTGTCAACGCTACTGAATACAAGAGTACAGTAGGGGGATTAAGGTATTTGGTACACACCCTTCCAGATATAGCATATGAAGTAGGGGTGGTGAGTCGATTCATGGAGAGGCCTACTGTACTCCATCAAGGTGCTGTTAAAAGAATACTGAGGTATGTAAAGGGAACATTAAACTATGGCTTAGTATATACAAAAGGTCGAGGAGACTACATGTTGTCTGGTTTTTCGGATAGTGACCTAACAGGTGATGTGGTGGATAGAAAAAGTACAGGAGGGATGGCTTTTTACTTAGATGAGGCTTTGATTACTTGAGTTTCTCAGAAGCAGAGATGTGTTGCATTATCGAGTTGTGAGGCTGAGTTTATGGCAGCTACAACCACTTCTTGTCAAGGAATATGGTTGTATAGGCTTCTCAGTCAGATTTTAGATGTTCAAGCTGGGCCAGTCGTGATTTATATTGACAATAGGTCTGCTATTGAACTAGCAAGAAATTCGGTGTTTCATGGTCGTAGTAAGCACATAGATATGCGTTACCATTTATTCGAGATTGTGTAGAGAAGGGACTGATCATCATCAAGCACGTAAGTACTGATCAACAGCGAGCAGATGTTCTAACTAAGCCCATGTCTGTGGTTAAGTTTGAAAAGATGCGTGAGTTATTGGGTGTTAAGAATCTTAATCATGTTTAAATTAAGGGGGAATATGTTGGATTAGTTATTTAATCTAAACATAAGTTATTTATTTATTTAGATTGTTATATTGAATAAGTTTGTCATGCAGACGTGTGCATGGGATGAGAATGGGTCGTGGGTAGTTCAGATAAAATAGGGAGAGTTGGGGATGAATCAGGTATGTAGTTCCCGGTTTATCGTGATCAACTTGTAGTTTAAATTGCTGCATGTATTCGTTAATCTTTATCTTTTCAGTTTAGTAAATTATCCATTCAATAACATATCAAGCAGACTTGCATATACATTGAGTTTCTTGTTTAAATCCAATAAGTTACATAAATATTATCATAAATCCATATCTGACCACACAAAGTTACATAAATATTACCAACACCAAATCAATTTGTATACATTTTCAGATTTATTTTTATTGGACTTTGCCTCTAAAATTAAAATAATCATGACATTCTCTGATCTGTATTTAAAAAAAAAGTAACTTTTGTGTAACTTTTGTGTGGTCGGATATGGATTTATAATAATATTTATGTAAGTTTGATACTTTTATATTTACAAAAGTAATTAGTCGAGATGTGTGAAAAATATATATATGAGATGTGTTTAAAAGGTTCAATTCTTTATAATTGACAATCTGATTTTGTATAAATTATGGGTTCTGGTATGTGATCTATATATAATCTAATTACATTTTAGTATTGAAAATAATTATGGGTAGAAAAAAAATTCTTCTTAGGGTTTAGGGTTTAGATTTAGCGGTTGGATCAGGGTTTGAGTTTTATTTTAAAATTGTTTTGAGTAATCCAACCGGATGTGAAGATTGTCAAAAAATATAAGGTGTACAAAAAAATTAATTAATTTTAAATTTTATATCTTAAATATTTTAACAAATACTAGCTTAAAACCCGTGCGATGCACGGATTATTATTAATAATTATTATTTTTATTATTTTTATTATTTTTTATTATTTTTATTATTTATGTTTTAATATTCTATTAATCTGCATTTACTAAAAAAATAAGTAGGCGCATTAAACTTTTTTAAATAATTAAAAGTATTAAAATAGATTTTAAAATAAATTAATAACAGTTTGCCCGTGATATTTTTGGAAAAGGAGGAGTCTTAATAAGGAAAAATAGAAAAAGTAACATGTTTTAGCTGAAAAGGTAAGTGTCCGTAATTAAAAGTATTTAAATAGGCTTCACAATAAATAAGTAAGGATTTGTTCGGAATAATTTTGGAAAATGAGGGGTTTAGTAAAGAAAAATCAGAAAGATTAACATGTTTTAGTTAAAAAAGGTAATTACCCATGATTTTTTTTAGAAAAAGAGAAGATTTTGTTAGAAAAGATAATGTATTTTAGCTAAAAAGGTAGTTGGTTATAAAAATGTTATTATTTAATAATAATTTTTTTAGAAAATGAAAAAATAGAAAAAGTAACATAATTAAAAGTATTAAAATAGATTTTAAAATAAATAAGTAAGGATTTGCCCGTGATATTTTTGGAAAATGAGGGATTTTAGTAAGAAAAAATAGAAAGAGTAGCATGTTTTTGTTAAAAAAGATAATCGCTCGTGTTTTTTTTAGAAAAAGAGAGGATTTTGTAAGAAAAAAAATAAAAAAGGTAATGTATTTTAGCTGAAAAGGTAATTGGTTATAAATAATGTTATTATTTAGTGATAGTTTTTAAAAAAAATAAGTAAAGGTAATTAAGTAAAATCACTAAGTACCGACCGTCTGTCTATCCGACTACCAAACTTTTAATGTTTCGTCTTTAATAATATAGCTTAAAACCCGTACGATGCACGGATTGTTTTTAATAATTGTAAATTTTATTTTTTATATTTTATATTTTTTATTAATTGCATTTATTAAAAAAAATAAGTAGGCGTGTTAAACATTTTAAAATAATTAAAAGTATTAAAATGAATTTTAAAATAAATAGGTAACGGTTTGTCCGTGATATTTTGGAAAAAGAGGGGGTTTAGTAATAAAAATAGAAAGTAACGTGTTTTCGTTAAATTTTAAAATATAAAACTAACGATTTGTCTGTCATATTTTTGAAAAAAGATGGGGTTTAGTAAGAAAAATAGAAAATGTGACATGTTTTAGTTGAAAATTGTAATTGTCAAATAAAAGTATTCAATTGTAACTGATTATAATAATTAAATAAACAATTAAATAAGGCAAATATCGTATCAAAAAATAGGTACAAAAAAACAGGTACCAAAATTTTCAATGTTTCGTCGTTGATAATATATGTTAGGCCGAATACACAATATATAATCAATATATGTATGAGAATAACAATCAAGAACTCTGTTTATGAACAATAAACTGAATTATATTAAATAACTCTTCTCTCAGTGATGTAAAATATCACAGAGAGCTGCTAGGTTACAAGAATAATGTATTCAGTATTCGCATTCCTTTTAGGGTTAACCTATCTGTGTTTATATAGTACACAGCTACATAGATTCAATCTCTAATTGATATTCTTACAAATTAGCTATACAATTTATATCAAATTAGGATTGCTTCTGTCGTCTGTTCCGTTTCCTTAGCTATCTCAATATATCTTGCTTCTTTCCATCTTCAAGATATATTGCTTCTAGAATCTTCATATTAGCACCGACAGCTTCAGTAAACTTTCACCCCGTCAGACTTTAACAAACTCTGACTGGCTTCTAGTATAAACTTTGATGAGTACCTGTTACTTAAACACTGATAACCAATCATCAGCAATTATATCTAACAATCTCCCCCAACTTGTGCATAACAAAAATGTACAAGTTTAAAAGATAATTGATGATGTCAAAACATATAACAAATGCAATGTTTATAACATGACAGAGTTTAACTTTTACTTAAAACAGAAAACTTTAAAAACTTACAGACAGTCTTTACTTAATTTCCTCAATGTTAGGCACTGTCTTGAGATAACCTGTTAGAAGTCTTATTTCAGCTCTTTCTAGCTCAGCAGTCATAATCTCTTTCAGCTCCTTAAGTTCTGGGTCTTTTTCACCAGTCTGATATATGGCAGCCCTCAGAGAATATATGATGTTTTTATTCATCTAATTTCCTAGCCTGATATAGTAAGACTTGTCTGATTCCAAATTGAATTCCAAAACTTTAATACCAAGTGCTGTTTTGAATCTAGCACTGTTTCTCTTCATTTCTACCAGATTTCCATGGTAATCTCTGTACTTAGGAATATATGCACTTGAAATTTTGGCTCCACACAAAACTTTAGACTTCATCATTCTCTCTCTTAAAACTTGAGCAGCATTGTGAGTACTTTGATTTTTCACTTTTAGCAGATATAAAACATACTCCAGCTCTTCCCATAGTTTTAGATGAATGTCAGCTTCTCCAACTCTATAAACTCTTCCATCAGCCATAAAATATAACAGAAACTCCTTTTTGATTCCTCTATGATAGATCATCTGAGCAGACTCTAACTTGTCAAGGCTTTCTTGAGTTACCCCAACACCAGGTTCTGCCAGAGATGTATGATCTAAATGACTGTTATTTATTCTTCTATCTCTATGTGATCCCAAACCAGATCTATCATAGTATTCCTTTCCTAACACAGTTCTGCTTTGTAGAATGTTCACATTTTCTGGCTTCAGAGTTTCATCTTTAGATGGTCTTCGAAAAGTACCTTGGAGTTGTGGAGATATCAATTGAGTTTGTACAACTTGAGCAGTGTCAGAGGTTGTCACAACTTTAACAGAATCATCAACTTGAGCAACGTCAGTGGTTGATTGATTAGGTCTTAATTCAACTTGAGCAATGTCAGAGATTGAATAAGCCTTCTTTGATAACTTGGATTCTTCAATTATTTTTCCTTTCCCTTTATCAGTATTTGCTCCAACAGGCCTCCTTGAGTATTGTAAACTCTGTTCAGAATTTACATTCTCTCTAATAGAAATTCCTTGTTCCTTTTTCCTAGGAGCCTTGGCAGCCTTCTTATAAATTCCAGCTTCAACATTCTTCTTATGCTCTTCAGCAAGAATCTACAATTCAGCATCAATGTCTTCAACTGTGGCTTCACCACCATGTTCTTCCAAAAAGAGTTTAGCAGCAATCTCTTCATCAGTAATTGGATTAGCTGAAATAGCTAGACTTTTAAGTCTTGAAGAAGATTGAGCACCAGAGTTTACTCTATCAGAGTTTGTCAGATTTCTAGCAGAGTTTGCTCTTGAATAGATTTTGACCTTCTCTCTGGTTCTTTGCTTCCACCATCAGTTGCATCATCCCTCCGTCTCAGAGTTGGAGCCCTTTTGCATTTGTCTTTAGGAATTGAGAAAATTTGCAGTAAGAGTGTTTGAGAAAATGTGTGTGTAACAGTAAAGTTTGAATTGGAGTAAGTTGTGAAAAGTTTAAACAAATATGTGTATTGTATATTATTACAAAATTAAAAATTAAAAACTGAACAGTTTCTAATCAATACACATAACTATTTTACTCCATGAAACGTGTGAGTGGGACACGTGGCACACATGCAGTGACTGACAGCAGTAATTGGCAGTTTCCAATGCTCATGCGCAGTAAAAAGAGCAATAATTACCGCCTATTACACTTTCCTAGACACTCAACCTCTCTCCTTTGTTTAATACATTTTTGAACTGTTGTTCAATCATACTCTTTTGAATTTTCAAAACTAATGTCTTTTCTAAAAAAAAAACATAATATGTCTGAAACAAAGAAATTTATTTTAATCATCAGAGATTAAAAGTAAATTACCTCGGCGTAGAGTACACAGTTCATCAGTGTTTACCAATCCTCCTCCTTTATTAATAATCTCTTTTTCTCAAAATGCACAGTTGTGAATATTTGTGTGTATATAGCAGATTGTACTGAATATAAATATTGAGAGAATCTCAAAGTGCATAAAATCCACAAATTAAATCAGTAAAAACTGATTCCCCAAACTCTCATGTATAGTACAAAATCTGATATCATCTAAACTCTGTACTTATAAATTTATTATTTTCACCCCCTTCGATTTTTTTATTTTATTTTATTTTATTAATTTTCCAGTAATCAGTGGTTGGCACTAGTCACCAAAAATCAAAAAATTTAGCCCTTATTTCATACAATAAGTTCATGGGTCTTCCTAGGCACAACTTGATCTCAAAGGAATTTGTGCTTATTTTTGCATCTTTTTATTTGAGGGTGAAATATGAGCAACTAATTATCAGAGTTTAGACTTTCATCAGTTAATACAATTAATTTATGAGAGAAAGTGCAAACAGCTAATACAGACTCAGTGTATAGGATCAATAAACTAAGAGATACTATAAATATAGAGACAGTATCATGCTGTGTAAAATTTCTGCACACATTTGAGATCAGAATTTATATCACTCAGAAGGATTCATGATTACTTACTGAGAATCATGCTTCATACAATTTTCTTCATCGGTCAATATGTTTCAGACAAAATCACAATCAGAGTTTAACATTAGAGTTTAACTGACAGAGTTTAACATTATGACAGAGTATGACTTTGGAATTTTGACAAGCTGGTATGAATGACAGTTAACATATGCAAAGAATCATGAGCAACAAATCACAGAATGAGAAATTTTGAGTCTAACCAATATCTCTAGTCAAAACCAGAGATCATTCCAAGTTCATTTACCAGTCTTGTAAAGGTAGCTTCACTCAAAGGCTTGGTGAAGATATCTGCAAGCTGTTGTTCTGTAGACACAAAATGAAGCTCAATATCTCCTTCCTCCACATGTTCCCTGATAAAATGATACCTTATGCTGATGTGCTTGGTCATGGAATGCTGTACTGGGTTACCTGTCATAGCAATAGCACTTTGATTATCACAGAAAATAGGTATTTTAGAGTACCTTAATCGATAATCCAGCAATTGATTCTTCATCCATAGAATCTGTGCACAACAGCTACCAGCTGCAATATACTCTGCTTCTGCTGTGGATGTGGAAATTGACTTTTGTTTCTTGCTGTACCAAGAAACTAATCTGTCACCTAAAAATTGACAGCTTCCACTTGTGCTCTTTCTGTCTATCTTACAGCCTGCAAAATCTGCATCAGAGTAACCAATTAACTTAAACTCTGATTCTCTAGGGTACCACAAACCAAGAGTTATGGTTCCTTTGAGATATTTGAAAATTCTCTTCACAGTTGTTAGATGAGGCTCTTTGGGATCTGCTTGAAATCTTGCACAAAGGCAAGTTGCATACATGATGTCTGGTCTACTTGCAGTTAGATAAAGAAGAGACCCTATCATTCCTCTGTAGTTTGTCATATCTACTGAGGCTCCTGTGTCTTTGTCTAGCTTTGTTGCAGTTGCCATAGGAGTTGTTGCAGATGAACTATCAAGCATACCAAATTTCTTGAGAAGATTTCTGGTATATTTTGCTTGATTGATAAAAATCCCATCATCTGTTTGCTTTACTTGTAAGCCTAGAAAATAACTAAGCTCTCCCATCATGCTCATTTGATATCTTGACTGCATTAGCTTTGCAAACTTCTTACAGAGTATATCATTAGTAGACCCAAAGATTATGTCATCCACATAGATTTGAACTAAAAGCAGATCATTACCAATGTTGAAATAGAACAAGGTTTTATCAATTGTACCTCTAGTGAACCCACTTTCTAAAAGAAATTGAGCCAGAGTTTCATACCATGCTCTAGGTGCTTGCTTTAGTCCATAAAGAGCTTTGTCAAGCCTGTAGACATAATCTGGATGCTTGGGATCTACAAATCCAGGTGGTTGTTCAACAAAGACTTCTTCTTCAAGTTTCCCATTGAGAAAAGCACTTTTCACATCCATCTGAAAGACTTTAAACTTTTTGTGAGCAGCATAGGCCAGAAAAATCCTTATTGCCTCCAATCTAGCAACTGGAGCAAAGGTTTCATCATAGTCAATTCCTTCCTGCTGTGAATAGCCTTTAGCCACAAGTCTAGCTTTATTCCTTGTAATCACTCCATCACTGTCTGTTTTGTTTCTGAAAACCCACTTTGTACCAACAATAGATTTGTTTTTGGGTCTTGGTACAAGAGTCCATACTTCATTCCTTTCAAATTCATTTAACTCTTCCTGCATAGCTGTTATCCAGTTAGCATCTTGAAGAGCTTCTTCCACTTTCTTGGGCTCAGTTTGAGACAAGAATGCATGAAACATACATTCATTAGTTGTAGCACTTCTAGTTCTCACACTAGCATCTGGATCTCCAACTATCAAGTCAGGTGTGTGAGCTTGTGTCCACCTTCTTGCTGTAGGTAATTGGCTTCTATTATCATTAGATCCTCCCTCTTGATCCATGCTTTCCTGATTTTCTTCTTGACCATTTGCATTCTCTGAGGCTCCCCCTGAATTGAACTGCTCAGAGTTTGGGATAGATTCTTCAGCTGACTCATTTTCAGAATTTGAGTCATCATTTTGAGATGTTGCTGAAGTATCTTCACGCTCCCCCTCAACTGGTTCTGTATTTTGTTCTGTCAGAGAAACTTCCTGTAATAACCCCAAATTTTGGACTTAGTTAAATTTTTTTTGATGAATAGTAAAATTGCTCCTGATGAATAGTAAATTTGGTGATGGAAATTTTTTTCAGACCACACTATATAGAAGACATGGAATGAATGTTTCGAAGTTATATTATTGATGTATAAGGAGAATGAGTGAATGTAAACGCGATCAGAACCGGGAGATTCCAACTTTGAATATTTATCACTATTCATCGGACAATCGAGGGTGTATTGATTTGATCGTTTTGAGAAAGCGTGTAGGATGAGAAATCCATGATCATACTTTAAGCCAAGGAGAGAAATCTAGGATCATATATTAGACAAGGTAATGGAAGGATAAAGGAAGTACCCTAGCTTTGGTACAGAGAAACGTCTTTAGAACCACTGGAAGCTATCGCGAAACAAAAGCGTAATAAATTATGGATTAAACTCTAACCAAAGGAGGAGTATTATATGAGGTCATCAAGTGAAATATATAAAAAGAATTGAGGATGCAAAGGATGACATAAGCATGATGCAAGGAGATGACATAAGCATGACAAGTGATGACAAGGTGATGAATCACCACCTTGTCACCACTTTCACCACAACCACAAGCTCAAAATGAGCCTTGTCATTGATGACAAGCACTCTTATTAGCCACACAATTAATCAGAAAAGTATTAGTGTTTATTTGACAAAGCAAAAGAAAAGAAAACCAAAAGAAAAACCAAGCAAATAACCATGTTCTTCATTTTCTTCAAAATCTGCTCAGCTTGACCATGGTGGAACGAACAATTTATATCTCAAAACCTACTCATCCAAAAATCACCAAATTTTAACCATAGCTCCTTCATTGTATGGAGAACAGACGTTTAAAAGTTTATGGCCAACAAAGGAGTATAGCCCAGTAAAATCCCTTCCCCAAGTCGGAGGACAGAAACTGTCCAGTTTTCCCAGATCTGACCACTCACCTTAGAAAGCCAATAAGTTGAGCTTTGAGCATCCCCTGGTGATGAGATAGGACTCAAAAGAAAGCCCTTGAAGCGTAGAAGGTGTGGTAAAAAGTTGAGAACCAAACTCTCAGTTTTCGAGTTTATATGGAATTTTACAAAGTGATGATGAATAGTAATGAATAGTACTTTTACTAAGAACATGTTTTTGTTTTGTAGTTTTTTGATTAATTAGCTTAATCAAGGAGCAAGGAAGCCTAATATCCATCTTATATAGCTTGTATTCAGTTCCCAAGAAGGTATAAAACTCCTCCACTTTGTGGTTAAGTTTTGATTTTTGAAGTTATAGTGATTGTATGAAGTTGATGTTGTTAATGGAGCATGTTTGTATGATTTAAGGTTGTTTAGTATATGATTTGTGGATAAATAGATGGTGGAGTATGAGATCATGTTTAGGCAGATTATAACTAGTATTAGCTTGTGGTTTGATGATTGATGGGTTGGTTGGTTGATTGGTGTTGTTTTGGAGTGTTGAAAACACGGGAATCTTAAAATAGCGTCGTTACCATGTCGGATTTTACTTAGGTAGTTTAGACAGAAACCATGACTGCAAAACAGGGCATAAACTTGAGGTTTCTGACCATCAGCATGTAGGCTCTGTTTCCTAGATTATTTTAGCGAAAGAATCGTATCGTTTCGATTTACGGTTTAGGAGAAACGGCCGTTTTAGTAAAAGCGGTTTCGCGTAACTAGATCGTTCATTGTATGAACTTTGAGGTAGGGATCAAGCCCTTTAAAATTGGAATTGGATTGAGATATTAAAATGGATACTAGTATGGACAGTTAGGAAAGGAACCTAGAAGGTTTCGTGTTAAAAAGATGAGTTTGTGATTTTATAAAAATGCGTGAACAAAGGTTGCGCGAGTGAAATACCCTTAAGGGGATGGTTAAAACGATAAGTTTAGTAATGGTAAAGTACTTGGGTTTTGTGAATGGATTTCCACCCAAACTTTTGACTTAAGAGTTTAAGGAATGTCATAAGGTTATAAGCGGCCAAGAGCGAGACATTTGATGTTCGTTAATAGAACGTTAGTGCTTAAGTTAAATGCACTTTAAATAATTAAGCCAGGGGACTGATTGGGTATTTCTTTGTTTATAGATTTCCCGGCAAGTTCTCGAACCCATAACAACCAAGGACCCGAGGCAAGTTTTCTTATTCCATGCTATGTTTTAAAGTACCATATTCTGATGATGCATATGACAGATGCACGTTTTCAAATGTAATATATGCATACAATATTATGCATGTTTTCAAACCGTACATCGTATATGGATGTGTTTGGATTTAAAACTATGAAGATGTTAATATGCATATGATAGATGCATGCTTTCAAATGTATTATATGCATACAATATTATGCAAGTTTTCAAACCCTATACCATATAATGATGCTGTTGTGATATATGTTGTGGTATCGCTATATATGCTGCTTTATGCTGTGAAACGACTTAATAACTGTTTTCGCTTTTTAATAAAAAGCGGTATAAGGTTTATATGCTAGCTAAGTACTAGATATATACCAATGTTAAGGATTAAAGACTCTAAGTATAGAGTACTTGTACGATGGTTTAAAAAAAAACTTAGACCGGGAGTCAAATTATTATTTTGTTTTAAACTACTATTAGAAGCTGGAAGGTTCCAGGGACGGTTATACTTTAAGGGTATATTAAATATTCCAATATCTATATAATTGGATATTTAAGGCGAGATATTTAAATAATATTATAATATATATTATTTGAATATTATTTAATTAAGTGAATATTATTTTGAATATTCACTTAAGTGTTTTATATTGAATAATAATTCAATATTTATTATTTGAATATTATTTAATTAAGTGAATATTATTTTGAATATTCACTTAAGTGTTTTATATTGAATAATAATTCCATATTTATTATTTGAATATTATTTAATTAAGTGAATATTATTTTGAATATTCACTTAAATGTTTTATATTGAATAATAATTCAATATATATTATTTGAATATTATTTAATTAAGTGAATATTATTTTGAATATTCACTTAAGTGTTTTATATTGAATAATAATTCAATATATATTATTTGAATATTATTTAATTAAGTGAATATTATTTTGAATATTCACTTAAGTGTTTTATATTGAATAATAATTCAATATTTATTATTTGCATATTATTTAAATAAGTGAATATTATTTTGAATATTCACTTAAGTGTTTTATATTGAATAATATTTCAATATTTATTATTTGAATATTATTTAAATAAGTGAATATTATTTTGAATATTCACTTAAGTGTTTTATATTGAATAATAATTTAATATTTATTATTTGGGTATTTATTAAATATTCCAAATATGATTTAAAATCATAGAACCTTATTATATGATTAAAGGTTCTATTATTTACACAAAAATATAAATTTCTGATTTTCAGAAAAGGTATTAAAATAGAGATTCCCAACTATTATCTTAAGATAGTTAAAGGTAGTTAAATGCGATTAAATATTTCCTAACTCATCAAAAATTGGGAATCCAGTTTTAAAGGTCGAGCAAATGGTTTTGCTTCTTCTATTCCTCGAGAATACTCGTATCTTGGGTTGCCTTCCCTATCCAATCCGAGTATTCCAATCTCGATAATTTCAGAAAAATTCCGATTAACTCCCAGGTCGTGATTTTAAAAAGGGTTTATGATATATCCTCTGTCAGTTGGCAACGGCCAACCCACATCTTGTTATTACTTCCTCAAAATTTCCGGAAGTAAGTATGATAAAGAGTTTAAACCTATCAACGAACTAGCATGACGCTCGGGGAACGACGATTAAGTTCGGTTCCGGTTATAATGATAGGATTCATCAAGGGACTGGAGGCGTTATATAAGCAGAGGCATTACGAGTACCGGGACGCACATGCAAATTTAGCAGAGGTACTACGAATGCCGGGACGCAACTTTAGTTGAGGTACTTCAGGTACCGGGACGCTAATGATAGCCCGTATGCGGCTGGGGTGATAACCATGAAAAGGTTTTCGTCCACTACTAGTAGAAAGAAATATTTTGCGATACTGCGACTGATCATCGTGTATCGTGGTGCTCCAGTATATCCCCTTCTTCCACTTGGAATTGTGCTGCACATTGTAACGAAAGCCTAGGTGCTGAGTTACCGATAATGTGACAGAAATTGAACAATGATGTTCCGTGTATAGTATTTGAACTACATTGCATGTTCTGACGAGAAGAGTATCCAATATATTATTCTATATACGAATGAGGTTTTAAAAGCTTTCAGCTATGATATCAGCCCATATATATGATTATGTTGCTATATATTATTGTCGAGCTATAGTGCTCATTCTTGCTTCTTTTATATATCACAACCCAACAGCTTTAAAAAGGTGTTCATTACTGACATTTTACAGTATTTTGAACAGTATGAGATATCTAAATAGATATGCATGTATATATGTTGAGAAGTCTTTTAAGATATACAGTATATTGAATTGTATAGTATTTTGAATCAATGGATGGGTTTAAGCCTTGATTCCAATATTAATATCTATTTTAAAAAGAGATGTTTTGAGACTTGGTTTATCATCTTGATACCTAGGATCCCTAAAAGGATTTACGAAAAGTATTTGAGTATGATTATAAATCATACGGTATTTTGAACGATATACTATTTTGGGGGATAAACCCTAGTAGTTTTAAACATGGATCCCATATGGATTATCTTCCTAAAAGGTTTAAAGATTTAAACTGGGATAGATTTCTTGCTGAGCACTATTAGCTCATTCTTGCTTTATTAAATATTTCAGCATGAAGAAAACATTGCCGATTCACCTCGTGTTACGAGAGCAAGGGAATGGAGAGACCACCCTTGAGTTAGTTCAGCAAGATGGATACTGTCGGATTTAGCAGAACAGCTGTAGACTGAGTTAGTAAGAATTGTTTTCGAATAGGTTTGTATTATTAAACCTTGTATAGAATTGTGAGGTCTATTATTTTTAACTTCAGGTAGAGGTTGTAAATGATAGATGAGATCCTGGATAGTCCATTTGATTTGTAATGACAAATATTACTTATTGTTGCTCATTTCCAAGGCTATAACTTGTGTGTGTGTGCGTAAGTGATTGGGGTCTTTTGGAGTTATATTATTAGAATGTTGTAAGTAATACAGGTATTGTACAATTGATGGAGCGTGACAACCCAGATTCCTGACCCCGGGTCTGGGGGTGTTACAGAAATGGTATCAGAGCGTTAAGTTATAAACTTGGATATGAGAGTGTTAAGAGTTATAAGTAAGAGAATGATGCGAGGACTCATATAGAGCTCGTTAAGTGGACTACCGGAAGTAGTGCCATTGAGGATGTCAAGGTTAAAGAGTTTAGTAAAAGACTTGTTGGAGGATCAATAGGATCGTTGAAGACCATCATAATGATGAGACGAATGTCTAGAATTATACTCGGATTATCAAAAACATTAAGATAAGAAGTGGAGCAGAGTCTCTGTGCAGTTGAGGTAAGGTCGGAATGGCCAATACCAATGGATAACTTGACTTAGTGAGAACCTAAGTGTTAGTAGTTCATCGTAGTTGCCACGAGGAGGCAGCACATGTGAAGATCAAGACGTTTACATTTCTTGACGCAATCCGGGTTACCAAACTATGTGGACTAGTTAAGGCATTATCTTGTGTATGAGGTCCAAGCCTTGAGAACAACGATTCCACCAGAGTTGGTGTCTTTTCCGTCAATGGGTATTTTGTTACCTAAGAGGAAGACTTTTGCGTACATATAGTACCAGAACGTTATCGTGAGACGAACGTGCTAAATCGCATCGCGAGTATACTTCGTACGATAGGCCATGATGGCTCAACTCGGAAATCAAAGATATGAAGAATGGATAGCGTGATTCTAATAAAGACACGTATGGTTGCAACGAGCAATGCGACAATCTCAGGACCTACGAGGAACGAGACCTATGGTGGCCTGGGGTTGGATTCATTCGATACGACTAGTGTTAAGAAATTACATATACGTTAATCGACCTTCGTCTTTTGAGGATGTGTTGATGCGGTCGTAGGAGGCCCAATCTCTGAACGATTATCGGGGAATGGCGAATATGTTTAGAACTCCCGACCTATTTAAGGACTTGTACGATTTTGAGGTACCGTTGGTTAGTACCCTAAGCCATAAAGGTAGAAAGATAAGATCATCCTCGCACGGGTGATGTTAGAAATTATGATGACCATTGACTCTTGGTATCTACTTGCTGGTGCACTACTCAGTCTAAAACTGTTCCTGCCCGTGTTACCTTGAATAGTTCATGTCAGGTAACCCTTCTAATTTCCTACTTCAACTTGGGATGCAACCAACAACTGTTATATTCAGTTTATTCATTTTCTTTCCTCCACTCATTACCTTAAAGGTTAAATACGCAGAATTAAGTTACCATTACTCACCGGAGCATATTGTTCATGTTCCAGGACGACCTGAAGAGGGAACCATTTTTCATCTATCCTTCTAGGTCTATATTTTATTCTTTATTCTTTTATTTATTCAAGGAATGTTCAGTTAATATTCCCTTCATTACTTGACGAGTATTCTTTAACGATTATCTTGAAATGTGATTTCTTCTTTCATACTTGGACTCCTCAGTCGAGTTCATAAATATCAAACTGTTTATTTAAAAACATGGATGATATATATTTCAGAAATTACTCGAGAATTCTTCTCTCTATTTAAGATGAGATTTGTACATCTGACGTTGAAATCGTAGAAAGGATATCAATTTGATATTGATAGTCCGAATTCAATCCTATTGGAGAATTTGACAAAGTTTATGTACGGAGACACCTTTGGGTGGACCGTTTCACTGATAAGAAATGTTTATTGAGAGGTTATCGATTGTTCCGATACCAAGAATTTTCTATTCAGATCATACATTTTATTCAAGGATTATAATTACCTTGTTCGTCCCAAACTTATTTACTCTTTCTTTTAATTCGTTATCCGAGTTGTCAAAATTGTGTTTCTTCTTTGACTACGATGTTTAGAGTTTGTACTATTAAATTGAAACTAGCTAATTGTATGTGCCATTGCGATTTACTAGTTAATTGTTCTAACTAGTTGAAATTTTAATGATATGATGAAAATCTAGCTAATCATCCTAGCTAGATGCTGCGTCCCAAACTAATCGAACTAGCAAAATTTTGTTCAGCTAGTTGTTAATGTTTATTGAAATGAACTAGTTATTGTATCACTAAGTTCAACTTTCGGTCAAATTTATATAAATGAATTCACGATGCATTTGTATGCAGTGAAGTATAGTGGGAAGATTTTCAAACGATAATTTGATTGAGACCTAACCAGGTCGCCCCCTCAGCGAGAATTTTACAAAGTTTTTTTTTATATAAAGCATTCAGTTGCTTGAAGTATTCTTGGTACCATGCAAGTATTTTCCTTAGTATTTGGAAAATTAGAGTGTTGAAGCTGAGAGCTAAAACGAATGAGTACGACAAGTTATGAATTGAAGTTTACGGAAATTGCCAAGGTTGTTTCGCATGATGCGAATTCAGAATAACGAAGTGAACGAAACGACTGATTATGTTACCTTGGTTAATGAAACGACTGTGATAGAAATGGAAGTAAGTGGACGAGAAAGGAATGGGTATAAAGAAAATAGAGTATGAAACGCGAAAAGATTGAGAAAGAAAGAATGTAAGAATTCAGATTGTCGGACGAGGAAATGTTTGACCTCCAAGAAGATGAAACTTGTTTAGCGACTGTGATGGATACGAAACGGAAAGCACCTAGTATGCGGAATATCCCTGTCATCAACGAATTCGAGGATGTATTTCCAGAAGATCTTTCGGGGTTACCACCCGATAGAGAAATAAAGTCTGGTATAGAATTAGCTCCACGAACGGCGCCAGTTTCGAAGGCCCCGTACCGACTAGCTCCAGCCGAGATGAAGAAATTAGTCGCTCAATTGTAGAAATAGTTAGGGGAAGGAATGATAAGACCAATTACGTCACTGTGGGATACGCCAGTATTAATTGGTGAAGAAAAAGGGACGACAACATGAGGTTGCGCCTAGACTACCGAGAGCCGAATAGGCTAACGATTAAGAAGTAATACCTCTGCCAAGGATCGATGATATATTCGACTAACTACGCGATGCGGTTAAATTTTCGAAGATTGATTTGATAACTGGATACCACCAATTGAAGATTAAACCCGAGGACGTGCCCAAGACTGCGTTTCGCACTAGGAATGGACACTACGAGTTTTAGTGATATCGTTTGGGCTAACGAATGTCTTGCATCTTTCACGGACGTGCTGAATAGACTTTTCAAGAAGTATTTGGACAAGTGTGTCATAGTTTTATCGATGATATTTTAGTCTGCTCCTAGACAGAGGAAGAACACGCAGAACGTTTAAAGACGGTGTTAGAAGTAATGCGGAGAGAAAAGTTTCCAAGAATTAAAGAAGAGACTAATCACTGCCCTGTGCTAGTACTGCCAGACGGGAAGAGAGATTTGGTGATCTACAGCGACGCATCGCATAAAGGATAAGGGTGTGTGCTTATGCAGCACGGAACAGTAATTGTGTATGCATCCAGACAGTTAAAGGAGAACGAAATCAGATACCCTACGCATGACTTAGAATTGGCTTATATTAAGCGTCCGGTAGTTATCACAGACCGGAATGAGTAAGTATCGTAATGAAACCTGAGGGTTGAAGAGTCAACCTGGAGACTGGAGATTTCTATATTGAAAGAGTAACCTCGGCTATTTTCTTAGATTCCGGGACGGAATCCTTTTAAGTAGGGGAGACTGTAATAACCCCAAATTTTGGACTTGGTTAAAATTTTTTTGATGAATAGTAAAATTGCTCCTGATGAATAGTAAATTTGGTGATGAAATTTTTTTTCAGACCACACTATATAGAAGACATGGAATGAATGTTTCGAAGTTATATTATTGATGTATAAGGAGAATGAGTGAATGTAAACGCGATCAGAACCGGGAGATTCCAACTTTGAATTTTTATCACTATTCATCGGACAATCGAGGGTGTATTGATTTGATCGTTTTGAGAAAGCGTGTAGGATGAGAAATCCATGATCATACCTTAAGCCAATGAGAGAAATCTAGGATCATATATTAGACAAGGTAATGGAAGGATAAAGGAAGTACCCTAGATTTGGTACAGAGAAACGTCTTTAGAACCACTGGAAGCTATCGCGAAACAAAAGCGTAATAAATTATGGATTAAACCCTAACCAAAGGAGGAGTATTATATGAGGTCATCAAGTGAAATATATAAAAGAATTGAGGATGCAAAGGATGACATAAGCATGATGCAAGGAGATGACATAAGCATGACAAGTGATGACAAGGTGATGAATAACCACCTTGTCACCACTTTCACCACAACCACAAGCTCAGAATGAGCCTTGTCATTGATGACAAGCACTCTTATTAGCCACACAATTAATCAGCAAAGTATTAGTGTTTATTTGACAAAGCAAAAGAAAAGAAAACCAAAAGAAAAACCAAGCAAATAACCATGTTCTTCATTTTCTTCAAAATCTGCTCAGCTTGACCATGGTGGAAAGACAAATTTATATCTCAAAACCTACTCATCCAAAAATCACCAAATGTTAACCATAGCTCCGTCATTGTATGGAGAACAGACGTTTAAAATTTTATGGCCAACAAAGGAGTATAGCCCAGTCAAATCCCTTCACCAAGTCAGAGGACAGAAACTGTCCAGTTTTCCCAGATCTGACCACTCACCTTAGAAAGCCAATAAGTTGAGCTTTAAGCATCCCCTGGTGATGAGATAGGACTAAAAAGAAAGCCCTTGAAGAGTAGAAGGTGTGGTAAAAAGTGGAGAACCAAACTCTCAGTTTTCGATTTTATATGGATTTTTACAAAGTGATGATGAATAGTAATGAATAGTACTTTTACTAAGAACATGTTTTTGTTTTGTAGTTTTTAGATTAATTAGCTTAATCAAGGAGCAAGGAAGCCTAATATCCATCTTATATAGCTTGTATTCAGTTCCCAAGAAGGTATAAAACTCCTCCCCTTTGTGGTTAAGTTTTGATTTTTGAAGTTATAGTGATTGTATGAAGTTGATGTTGTTAATGGAGCATGTTTGTATGATTTAAGGTTGTTTAGTATATGATTTGTGGATAAATAGATGGTGGAGTATGAGATCATGTTTAGGCAGATTATAACTAGTATTAGCTTGTGGTTTGATGATTGATGGGTTGGTTGGTTGATTGGTGTTGTTTTGGAGTGTTGAAAACACGGGAATCTTAAAATAGTGCCGTTACCATGTCGGATTTTACTTAGGTAGTTTAGACAGAAACCATGACTGCAAAACAGGGCATAAATTTGAGGTTTCTGACCATAAGCATGTAGGCTCTGTTTCCTAGATTATTTTAGCGAAAGAATCGTATCGTTTCGATTTACGGTTTAGGAGAAACGGCCGTTTTAGTAAAAGCGGTTTCGCGTAACTAGATAGTTCATTGTATGAACTTTGAGGTAGGGATCAAGCCCTTTAAAATTGGAATTGGATTGAGATATTAAAATGGATACTAGTATGGACAGTTAGGAAAGGAACCTAGAAGGTTTCGTGTTAAAAAGATGAGTTTGTGATTTTATAAAAATGTGTGAAGAAAGGTTGCGCGAGTGAAATACCCTTAAGGGGATGGTTAAAACGATAAGTTTAGTAATGGTAAAGTACTTGGGTTTTGTGAATGGATTTCCACCCAAACTTTTGACTTAAGAGTTTAAGGAATGTCATAAGGTTATAAGCGGCCAAGAGCGAGACATTTGATGTTCGTTAATAGAACGTTAGTGCTTAAGTTAAATGCACTTTAAATGATTAAGCCAGGGGACTGATCGGGTATTTCTTTGTTTATAGATTTCCCGGCAAGTTCTCGAACCCATAACAACCAAGGACCCGAGGCAAGTTTTCTTATTCCATGCTATGTTTTAAAGTACCATATTCTGATGATGAATATGATAGATGCACGTTTTCAAATGTAATATATGCATACAATATTATGCATGTTTTCAAACCGTACATCGTATATGGATGTGTTTGGATTTAAAACTATGAAGATGTTAATATGCATATGATAGATGCATGCTTTCAAATGTATTATATGCATACAATATTATGCAAGTTTTCAAACCCTATACCATATAATGATGTTGTTGTGATATATGTTGTGGTATCGCTATATATGCTGCTTTATGCTGTGAAACGACTTAATAACTGTTTTCGCTTTTTAATAAAAAGCGGTATAAGGTATAAGGTTTATATGCTAGCTAAGTACTATATATATACCAAGGTTAAGGATTAAAGACTCTAAGTATAGAGTACTTGTACGATGGTTTTAAAAAAAAACTTAGACCGGGAGTCAAATTATTATTTTGTTTTAAACTACTGTCAGAAGCTGGAAGGTTCCAGGGACGGTTATACTTTAAGGGTATATTAAATATTCCAATATCTATATAATTGGATATTTAAGGCGAGATATTTAAATAATATTATAATATATATTATTTGAATATTATTTAATTAAGTGAATATTATTTTGAATATTCACTTAAGTGTTTTATATTGAATAATAATTCAATATTTATTATTTGAATATTATTTTGAATATTCACTTAAGTGTTTTATATTGAATAATAATTCAATATTTATTATTTGAATATTATTTAATTAAGTGAATATTATTTTGAATATTCACTTAAGTGTTTTATATTGAATAATAATTCAATATATATTATTTGAATATTATTTAATTAAATTAATATTATTTTGAATATTCACTTAAGTGTTTTATATTGAATAATAATTCAATATATATTATTTGAATATTATTTAATTAAGTGAATATTATTTTGAATATTCACTTAAGTGTTTTATATTGAATAATAATTCAATATTTATTATTTGCATATTATTTAAATAAGTGAATATTATTTTGAATATTCACTTAAGTGTTTTATATTGAATAATAATTCAATATTTATTATTTGAATATTATTTAAATAAGTGAATATTATTTCGAATATTCACTTAAGTGTTTTATATTGAATAATAATTTATTATTTATTATTTGGGTATTTATTAAATATTCTAAATATGATTTAAAATCATAGAACCTTATTATATGATTAAAGGTTCTATTATTTACACAAAAATATAAATTTCTGATTTTCAGAAAAGGTATTAAAATAGAGATTCCCAACTATTATCTTAAGATAGTTAAAGGTAGTTAAATGCGATTAAATATTTCCTAACTCATCAAAAATTGGGAATCCAGTTTTAAAGGTCGAGCAAATGGTTTTGCTTCTTCTATTCCTCGAGAATACTCGTATCTTGGGTTGCCTTCCCTATCCAATCCGAGTATTCCAATCTCGATAATTTCAGAAAAATTCCGATTAACTCCCAGGTCGTGATTTTAAAAAGGGTTTATGATATATCCTCTGTCAGTTGGCAACGGCCAACCCACATCTTGTTATTACTTCCTCAAAATTTCCGGAAGTAAGTATGATAAAGAGTTTAAACCTATCAACGAGCTAGCATGACGCTCGGGGAACGACGATTAAGTTCGGTTCCGGTTATAATGATAGGATTCATCAAGGGACTGGAGGTGTTATATAAGCAGAGGCATTACGAGTACCGGGACGCACATGCAAATTTAGCAGAGGTACTACGAATGCCGGGACGCAACTTTAGCTGAGGTACTTCGGGTACCGGGACGCTAATGATAGCCCGTATGCGGCTGGGGTGATAACCATGAAAAGGTTTTCGTCCACTACTAGTAGAAAGAAATGTTTTGCGATACAGCGACTGATCATCGTGTATCGTGGTGCTCCAGTATATCCCCTTCTTCCACTTGGAATTGTGCTGCACATTGTAACGAAAGCCTAGGTGCTGAGTTACCGATAATGCGACAGAAATTGAACAATGATGTTCTGTGTATAGTATTTGAACTACATTACATGTTCTGACGAGAAGAGTATCCAATATATCATTCTATATACGAATGAGGTTTTAAAAGCTTTCAGCTATGATATCAGCCCACATATATGATTATGTTGCTATATATTATTGTCGAGCTATAGTGCTCATTCTTGCTTCTTTTATATATCATAACCCAACAGCTTTAAAAAGGTGTTCATTACTGACATTTTACAGTATTTTGAACAGTATGAGATATCTAAATAGATATGCATGTATATATGTTGAGAAGTCATTTAAGATATACAGTATATTGAATTGTATAGTATTTTGAATCAATTGATGGGTTTAAGCCTTGATTCCAATATTAATATCTATTTTAAAAAGAGATGTTTTGAGACTTGGTTTATCATCTTGATACCCAGGATCCCTAAAAGGATTTACGAAAAGTATTTGAGTATGATTATAAATCATACAGTATTTTGAACGATATACTATTTTGGGGGATAAACCCTAGTAGTTTTAAACATGGATCCCATATGGATTATCTTCCTAAAAGGTTTAAAGATTTAAACTGGGATAGATTTCTTGCTGAGCACTATTAGCTCATTCTTGCTTTATTAAATATTTCAGCATGAAGAAAACATTGCCGATTCACCTCGTGTTATGAGAGCAAGGGAATGGAGAGATCACCCTTGAGTTAGTTCAGCAAGATGGATACTATTGGATTTAGCAGAACAGCTGTAGACTGAGTTAGTAAGAATTGTTTTCGAATAGGTTTGTATTATTAAACCTTGTATAGAATTGTGAGGTCTATTATTTTTAACTTGAGGTAGAGGTTGTAAATGATAGATGAGATCCTGGATAGTACATTTGATTTGTAATAACAAATGTTACTTATTGTTGCTCATTTCCAAGGATATAACTTGTGTGTGTGCGCGTAAGTGATTGGGGTCTTTTGGAGTTATATTATTAGAATGTTGTAAGTAATACAGGTATTGTATAATTGATGGAGCGTGACAACCCAGATTCCTGACCCCGGGTCTGGGGGTGTTACACTTCCTCAGTGTTTACCAGTAGAGGTTCAGAGTATGCTTCATCAGAGTTTGTCGGATTTGCTTCGTCAGAGTTTACATCAACAGTGTTTAGATCTTCATTTTCAAAGCGAAGTTGATCATGATATTCTTCATCTTCTATTCCAGTTATTTTCTTGTCATCAAATGACAGATGTATTGATTCCATGATCACTTTAGTTCTCAGATTGTAGACTCTGAATGCTTTAGTTGACAACGGGTATCCAACAAAAATTCCTTCATTAGCTTTTAAGTCAAACTTGGTCAACTGTTCAGGATGAGTTTTCAACACAAAACATTTGCATCCAAAAATATGAAAATATTTCAAATTTGGCTTCTTATTTTTCACTATCTCATATGGTGTTTTTCCATGCCTGTTGATCAGTGTTGCATTTTGAGTAAAACAAGCAGTTTGAATAGCTTCTACCCAGAAATAAGTTGGCAATTTTGCTTCTTCAAGCATTGTTCTGGCAGCTTCGATTAAAGTTCTGTTCTTTCTTTCAACTACACCATTTTGCTGTGGAGTCCCTGGTGCAGAAAATTCTTGCTTCACTCCTCTTTCTTTGCAAAATTCTTCCATTATTGAATTTCTGAATTCAGTACCATTATCACTCCTGATAATTTTCACTTTATACTGTGATCCTTTGTCCAGTAGCTTTACATGATCCATCAGAGTTAAAGCAGTTTCATCCTTCTTTGCTAAGAAATACACCTAGTGTACCTAGTGTACCTAGTGTACTCATCAACAATGACAAGAGCATATTTCTTTCTGCAAAGAGACATTATATTGACTGGACCAAATAGATCAAAATGAAGAAGATGATAAGGATCCACAACTGAAGATTCAGACTTACTCTTGAAAGATGACTTCCTTTGCTTGGCCTTTTGACAAGAATCACATAGACCATCTAAGCTGAGTATTGACTTTGGAAGTCCCCTTACAAGATCTTTTCGAATTAGCTCATTGATGTTGTTCAAGTTTAGGTGAGAGAGCTTATGCCATTTCCAACTCTCTTCATTTGACATTTTTGCAGACAGACACACAGCTTTTCCTTCAGAGTTTGTTACCAAACTTGCTTCATAGATATTGTTACGTCTGTGTCCAACTAGAACAACTTTCCCTGTAGATTTACAAACAACCTCACAGTATTCAGGTTGAAAATCTACATGATATCCTTTGTCACAGATTTGACTCACAGATAGCAAGATAGCAGATCATGCTTGAGTCCTGGGACAAGAGCTACATTTGTGATGATGACACTTCCAAGATTGATATTGCCATATCCCATAGTACGTCCTATGTTGCCATCTCCATAGGAAACTTTTGGACCAGCCTTCTCCTCATAGTCTGATAGCAGGGCTTTATTTCCAGTCATGTGTCCTGAACATCCACTGTCCAAGACTAGGGTGCTTTCCCTTATGCCCTGCAATCACAAACAATTACAAAGAGTTAGATTTAAGGATCCAGACTTGCTTGGATCCTTTGGCTTTCTTAACATAGTTAGCTTTTGCAGCGGAAAAACTTTCAACAGAGTTTGAGCTAACTGTGTCAGACTTTACACTTGCAGAGTTTGCTCTAACCCATTTCAAGTTGGGTTTTAACTCATAATAGTTGTGATAAATGGCATGATAGCTCTTGCAAGTATAAATGGAATGCCAAGTGCTCCCACAGTGTGTGCATAAAGTCTGTGGTCTAACCCTAACAAAATCATTCTTCACTCCAGACTTGGAGGGTAAAGAATTAATATCTTTGTTTTTCGTGCAGAAACTTGCAAGATGGTTAGTACTACCACAACTATGACATGTCTTTCTAGGAGCATCAGAATTAGGCAGATAATCATTTCTTTTATTAATGCCTACTTTTCCATTCCTATTTTTCCTGAACACTTTCTGTTTTTCAACAGACTTTACCTCTTTGAGCTTATACTTGAATTGTTTCTCTGTCATTAAACCAACATTCACATGTTTAACACAAGTTTTTACTGATTCTTTAACAGCTTCTGCTTCAAGTACAAAGGTTTGCTTACTAGATTCAGAAACAAATTTCACAGGTTTAAGTTGTGGTTTAACTTTAACTTTATCTTTAAACCTAAGTTCATCTTCCTCACAGTAATCTAACCCAACTGTATCTGTTTGAAAAACTTGATGTGTGTCTTTTCCAGAATTAGTACAGGTTTTAATTACCTTCCTCTCTTTTTCCAAATCAGATTCTAGTTGTCTAAATCTCTTTAACAACTCTTGCTCAACATAAACAGCATCATCTCTTTCCTTTTGAACTTGTTGCATGTTAAAAAGCTCTTCTTCAAGAAATTTATTTCTATCTTTAAGCTTAAGATTCTCAGTTTTAATTCTCTCATTTTCTAAAGTCTGATCTCTATAACTAACATGTATGTTTTTCAGATAAATTCTCAATTCAGATATATTATCAATATCATAAGCATAAGTTGTTAGAGGTACCTTATTCTCAGATGTTTCAGATTCATTTTCAACAGTTTCCATAAGAGCATAGCTAACATCTTCATCAGAATCTGAAGTGTCTGCCCAGTCTTTTCCTTTAGTGATGAGTGCTTTTTCAGATTTTCCTCTCTTGCACTCTGGAGCATAATGACCCATCTCTTTACACTTGTAGCACTGGATCTCAGACTTGTCTTTCTTTCCATACTTGGTATCCCTTCCTTCAGACTTTCTGAAACTCTTTCTTTCAGAGTTTGAATCTTTCCTTGAGAATCTTTTTCCCTTCTTGAAGTTCTTAAAACCCATCTTCTTGAAGGTTTTCACCATCAAAGCAGCCATTTGCATCATTTGTTCTTCATCATCCTCAGATTCAGAAGAAGCATCAGAGTTTAAATCACCATGAGAGTTTGATGACTCACTTTCAGAGTTTATGACCAAAGATTTTCCCTTAGCTTTCTTCTTTGATGTTTTTTTCTTCATGAGTTTTTCTTCAACCTTGAGAGCAACAGATTTTGTCTTCTTACTAGTTCTTCTGTTCCTTTGTTCTATCTCCAGTTCATGAGTTTTAAGCAACCCATAGATTTCATCAAGCTCTGTATCTGCAAGCTCATAATTATCTCTTATTGTTGTTGTCTTTAAATCCCATCTTTCAGGTAGAGATAAAAGAAACTTGAGATTAGACTCTTCAAGATCATACTCTTTATCAACCAGAGATAAATCATTCAACAGTTTACAGAATCTGTCATATGTTTCAGTCAAAGTTTCACCAGATCTTGAGTCAAAGTGCTCATACTCCTGTGTCAGTATGGTCTTTCTGTTCTTCTTTATAGCACTAGTTCCTTGGCATCTGACTTCTAAAGCATCCCAAATTTCTTTGGCAGTTTTGCAACCAATAACTCTGTTAGACATAACATTATCTAAGGCACTGTGTAGAAGATGTCTAACTTTTGCATCCTTTGCAATCGATGAGATGTCTTCAGGAGTCAAATCTTTCTTTTCCTTTGGAATAAGCTTTTGCTCTTCACCAGCAACAACAGTAGACAGTTTAGTTGGTTTATGAGGACCATTATAGATTCTATCAAGGTATTCTGGATCTGTGGCTTCTAGAAACATGGTCATCTTAACCTTCCATATTGGATATTCCACTGGTTTGAGCATTGGAAGTTGGAACCCTGATTGACTCATATCGACTTACAGAAGCAGATTGAACCTTTTGAGCATTAGAACCTTCCTGGGAGTTTTCAGTCATGATTATACTTGTGTTTTTAGATCAATAAACTGTATATATTAAACAACCTTGTCTCTGATACCAATTGTTAGGCCGAATACACAATATATAATCAATATATGTATGAGAATAACAATCAAGAACTCTGTTTATGAACAATAAACTGAATTATATTAAATAACTCTTCTCTCAGTGATGTAAAATATCACAGAGAGCTGCTAGGTTACAAGAATAATGTATTCAGTATTCGCATTCCTTTTAGGGTTAACCTATATGTGTTTATATAGTACACAGCTACATAGATTCAATCTCTAATTGATATTCCTACAAATTAGCTATACAATTTATATCAAATTAGGATTGATTATGTCTTCTGTTCCGCTTCCTTAGCTATCTCAATATATCTTGCTTCTTTCCATCTTCAAGATATATTGCTTCTAGAATCTTCATATTAGCACCGACAGCTTCAGCAAACTTTCACCCCGTCAGACTTTAACAAACTCTGACTAGCTTCTAGTATAAACTCTAATGAGTACCTGTTACTTAAACACTGATAAAAAATCATCAGCAATTATATCTAACAATATAGTATAGATAGAGAGATATATTCATAATATTAGTATTTTATGCTACTAAATGGAATAGCCCATGATATTTTTGAGGTTTTAGTTAAAAGAAATATTAGTTAGAAAATATAAAAAAAATATACGTTTTGGAAAAAAAACTAATCGGTTAGTCATTAATAATTATAATATTATTATTTTATTTTATTAAATAGAACTATTCGTGATATTTTTGGAAAATTAGAGGTTTTATTTAGGAAAAATAGAAAAGTAGAAATTTTAGTTAGAAAATATAAAAAAAATATACACTTTGGCTAAAAATGATAATGAGTTATTTATTAGCAATTATAACCTTATTATGTTATTTTATTAAATAAAACTGTCTGTGATATTTTTGGAAAATGAGATGTTTTAGTTAGGAAAAATATAAAAGATATTCTATATACTAATTTTAATATTTTATCTAACGGTTCTCAATGATTTGATCAAAAATATCTAACGGCTATGAATGGAGTGACCAGACTACAAAACTTTCAATGTTTCGTGTTTAATATAATACTAGTTTAAAACCCGTGCGATGCACGACTTGTTAATTGTTATTTTATTATTTTTTTTAATATTTTATTAATTGTAATTGTGCAAAAAATAAGTAGTCATGTTAAAATAGATAAACACTTTTAATTAATTAAAAACATTAAAACATATTTTAAAATAAATAAGTATGGGTTTGTCCGTTATATTTTTGGAAATGAGGAGTTTTAGTAAGAAAAAATAAAAAATGTAACATATATTTAGTTTAAAAAGGTTAATTCCCGTGATATTTTTGGAAAATGAGGTTTTAAAATTTAATAATTAAAAGTATTTAAATACGTTTTAAAATAAATAAGTAAATAGTTTTCTGTGATATTTTTTAAAAAAGAATGGATTTTAGTGAGAAAAATAGAAAAAGTAAAATGTAAAAGGTAATTTCCCGTGATATATTTAGAAAAGGAAGGACTTTGTTAGAAAAAATATATAATGTGTTTTAGCTGAAAAAATAATTGGTTGTAAATAGGTATTTGATTATTTATATTTTAATATTTTTAGTAATTGCATTTGTTAAGAAAAATAAGTAGACATGTTAAAATAGGTAAACTTTTAAAAAATAATTATAATATTAAAATAGGTTTAAAAATAAATAACTAAATGTTTGTCCGTAATATTTTTGGAAAATGAGGGGTTTTAGTAAGGAAAAATAGAAAAACTAACATGTTTTAGTTAAAAAGGGTAACTGCCTGTGATATATTTGAAAAAGTAGGGAAATTTGTTAGAAAAAATAATGTATTTTAGGTGAAAAAGGTAATTGGTTATAAATAAGCAATATTATTATTTAATAATATATTTCTATAAATAAGTAAGGTTAATTAAGTAAAAATTAATTAAGGGCAATTAAGTAAAATCACAACGTACCATACCGACCAACCAAACTTTTAATATTTCGTCTATTATATAATAGTATTGATAGTATAGATATATTTAACAAAAAATAATTAATTTTAAATATATATCTTAAAAAAAATACATTTTACCGAGTGGATCACATTTCCTTGCGTATTTGTAAGTATATTTAGTGCAGTGTACATAATGTATGTGTTGGGATTTATGGGTGATAGTATAGAAACAACTTAACCTTGTATGTACTTAATTTTCAATTAAGTAGAACATACTGTCACAGCCAAAGTATGTTCTTGTAATCAGTATGCAATGTCATTTTAGTTGTGTAATTTGGAAGAAGTTCACTTGCTGTGTTCAAGCCTCAAAGAATGCATATTAGATGACAGCATGAATAAAGGTTACTGTCATAAGCATTGACAGTAAGATTACAAGAAGACAGAATGTTGCAAGTCACGACAGCATATTCACTCTGACAACAACATTGGCGGAAGACTACGCGACAACAACTTTAGCCCTCGACAACAAGTTTGGAAACCTCGACAGCACTCTGTGCGGGGAACTCATACTGTCACCAAAAGAACATTCCTGTGACAACAAGCTTTGCGGCAAAAGTAACTGTCTCGAGAAAGATCCTTGTTCTAGGTATCTTCTCAGTCAAATCCCGTGATAGTTTCAATGTTCAAGAAACAGGCGTGTTGCAGTATCCCTAAGTTGCACCAAGTCTGCAAGACTACGACAGAAGCTTCAAGCACTACAAAACAAAAGCGAATCAATTCAAGAGCAAGGTCAAGTCTCTATTTGCTGAATTGTTTTAGCTGGAAATAGAATGAATCTAGGTTGCTTTCTTTGTAATGTATATCTGACATGTTAGCAATTTAGGAAAGTCACATGGGTAGACATTTTGTAAGAAGCTGCCACTTGATAATGACAGCAGCTTCACAAACCCGTGTTGACAGTGATAGGATTAGTTTTATACTTAGACTATCAATTCATTCTAGGTATGTGAATGCAAGCAAGTAAGTGTCTTGAAGAAAACCGAAGCTCAAGAATTCTCTCTTGAGGTTGTAGCAACACTTTGCAAAATAAATAAAAACATTTATTTTGTGAAACTTGTCTTTAGACCATACTGTTTGTGAATGCATACATATTACTGATAACGTTAAATCTTAGTTTTGGTTGTTGAAATTGAGATTGAATTTTATCAGTATTGCATTCATCCCCCCCCCCCTTCTGCAATACACGAGGACCAATAACTGGTGTCAGAGCTTACAGATTAACATACATATCTGAGATCACGACGACAATGCAGAAATCAAGCAGTATCAAGATCCCAGCTTTTGATAAAGAGAACTACAGCATTTGGAAAAGAAAGATCTTGTTGTTTATCAAAGCTGCGAATCCACTATACCCGGGTATTCTCGAGAATGGTCCTTTCATTCCAAGGAAGGAAATTGAAGCCACAACAGTAAATGGTGGATACTCTAAGAAGAATCAAGGTCGAGCCTATGTGGCTGAAGGAAAGTGTTGGGATGACTCTGATGATGAAGAAGAAGAAGAATATGTCAACCTAGCTCTCATGGCTAGCACTGATGAAGTAGCATCAACATCTTCAAGTCAGGTACCTTCACTTGTCTTACTTGATATGTCCACTAATGAGTATAAGAAAACCATTAAAGACTTAAGTGCTGAAATGTTCAATGTCTATACTAGTTTATCTGCTGCTAATGAGGAAATCACTAGGCTGAGTAAGCTAAATGAAACACTAAAGTCTGAAAATGAATCTCTTGTTCTCAAAACCAGTTCACTAGACTCTTTAGCTCGGGAGAATGCTAGACTTAAAAATGAATTAAAATGTGCTAAAGAGGTTGAGGAATTCCTGAGGAATGAGATTGCTGAAAATGAATTCAAGATTAAGGCTTATAAAAACTCATCAAAGATAGTTCAGGATTACAATGATAAGCATACAGAAAATCAGACAGTTGATATAGGTTTTTCATATGGTAGAAGACCTGGAAAGGAAACTGTGATTCAAGATTGTTCTGGAAATGCTGCTGTCAAACCCACCATTCTCAAGAAGGTTAAAACTCCTATTTTCAAAGCTGCAGAAATTGAGTTTGATGAAGAAGCCATGCTCATCAAACAAGAAATTCTTGATGAGGATGAAGGTGTTGACAGCACATCCAAGGATGGAAAGGATACTGTCACAATCCCCAAGACAGTAAACTTACCAAGCAATCAGACAGTAAGTTCAAAAGATGCTGTCACAATTGGCAAGACAGAATCTTCCAAAGATGCTGTCAAGAATGTTTCCAAGACAGTAACTTCCAAACCTTCTATCAAGACAGTTGGAATAAAAGGTACTGTTGTTAGGAATATGTTGTTCTTGATGATAAACATAAAACACTTAGTAGAATTTGTGTAAAGTCATTTTGTAGCTGTCAACGAAATGGCATGCTTTGCAGCATTCCGTTGACAGGAAGCTCATCAACGAAATGAGTGTTGTAGCAATTGCATTGTACAATACTTCTCAAATGATAGGCATTCTGTTATATGTATTAGATAGGTTTTCTAAGTCATGTTGACTAAGTACTAGATAGGCAAAATAGGTTGGTTAATTGTAAATATATTATGCCTTGTAATTTTGCCTAAGTGAAGACATGTCAACGGTATGAAGATTACTCTGTCAACGGTATGGAGTTTACCCATCAACGAAACGAGGGAAACACCATCAACGGAATGAAGTTTACCCATCAACGAAACGAGGGAAATACCATCAACGGAATAAAGTTTACTCATCAACGAAATGGAGAATAAAGCTATCAACGAAACACATCTCCCTGCTATCAACGAATCATTATTGCTTTTCTGAATAGTTGACAAAGTGATAGTGACAGTTTACTGAACAGATCTAAAGGTGATGTGGAAGTGTACTTTGCATTGGAAACCATTAAAATGGACATGGGGAATAAGGAAACATCCCAGTTTCCAATTGGGTCTTGGGAGTGATCATAATAAGCATGAAGACAAAAGCAAGGATCTCCAAGGACCACTGGACAAAGGGATGAAAAGCAAACTATTGGCGGTTACTCATTGTACTTTTAGTGTAGCCAAAAATAGGGTTGTAAACTTGGGGATATATAACCAAGTGTAGCAGTTACTTTAAGTATAGAGAAGAAAAACAAATAGTTTGTATTAGCTATCCTTGAGAGCATTCTTCTCTACAACCTTGTAACTGAGCAGCTGTGTACTTTTGTATCACAGATTATTTCCGCAATAAAAATCACTTCAGTTGGATCATCAAACAATCCAACTGAAATTATTTATGTGCTTGTGATTTTTACTTTAAGTTCAGTTTTTATTTGTAAGTTGTTTTAAGTTAAAGAAATATCAAGAATTGTATTCAACCCCCCCCCCCTTCTACAATTATGTTAGGTCATTTGGGATTAACAATTGGTATCAGAGCAAGCTTCTAACATACAAGAAGTTTAAAGATCAAGACCAAAAACAGAAACCATGGTGAAGAAGGATGCAGGTGTGAAGATACCAGTTCTTGATAAGGACAATTACTTTCACTGGAAAGTAAAGATGCATTTACATCTCATGTCTATGGATGAGAGGTATGTAGACTGCATTGAGAAAGGTCCACACGTTCCCATGAAGCTTGATTCTAGAGTTGGACTGCCAGATGATGCTCCTGATGTAGAGATTCCAAAACCTGTCTCAGAATGGACTGTTGAAGATGTTGCAGAAGTCCATAAAGACAAAAGAACCATGAACATTCTGTTTAATGGTTTGGAGCAAGAGATTTTTGACAATGTCATAAACTGTACAACCTCCAAAGAAGTATGGGACACTGTTAGAACTCTCTGTGAAGGAACTGAGCAAGTCAGGGAAAATAAAATGCAACTCCTTAGACAACAATATGAGCATTTTCATTTTAAAGCTGGTGAAACCCTAAATGACACGTTTAGTAGGTTTCAGAAGCTTTTGAATGGATTAAAGCTGTATGGGAGGATCTATCAAACCAAGGATTCAAACCTTAAATTTCTTAGAGCTCTTCCAAAAGAATGGAAGCCTATGACTGTTTCTCTCAGAAACACTCAAGAGTACAAAGACTACACTCTTGAAAGGCTTTATGGAACCTTGAAGACATATGAGTTGGAAATGGAGCAAGATGAAGAAATTGAAAAGGTATAGAAGAAGGGTGGATCTATTGCATTGATTGCATCTGTGAACCAACTGGAAGATGACACTGAAGAAGCTGCAAAGGCAACAACTAGTCGAGCTAGTTGTAGAAGTGATGTTAGCAAGGGTAAAGGCAAGATGACAGAAGAAGAAGAACCAGAACCAGCCAACTTGGATGACTTAGATGAGATTGATGAACACATTGCTTTTCTGTCAAGAAAATTCTCTAAGTTCAAGTTCAAGAGAAACTCAGAAGCAAGGCCACCAAGGAGAGACTTTCAACCTAACAAAAGTAACTGGATTGAAAAGTCTAAATCTAAATGTTTCAATTGTGGAATGCTTGGTCACTTTTCTGGAGACTGCAGAAAGCCCAAGATTGAGAAGGGCAACAGGAAATTTGAGCCTGTTGATTATAAAAAGAAATACTTTGAACTTCTCAAGCAAAAAGAAAAGGCTTTCATGTCTCAGGAGTATGATTGGGCTGGTAATGGTGAAGATTCTGATGATGATGTTGAATATGTCAACTTGGCTCTTATGGCTAACAATCATGAGCAGGAAGCAAGCTCCTCAAGCAACCAGGTAACAATTACTAATCTTTCTGAGCTTTCTAAAGAGGAATGCGATAGTGCAGTAAATGAAATGTCTACTGTATTATATAATTTACGTGTTACTCTTAAATCACTTACCAAAGAGAATTCAAGAATAAAAGAGACTAATTTGCTCTTAAGTGATAGGAATGCAATGTTAGAAGCACAGCTCATTGAATTTGAGAAAATGAGATGTGTTAGTAGGGATGCTAAGAAGGAACTTGAGAACGTGTTACAAAGGGAAGAAATTCTTAAGACACAACTTGAAATAGAACAAAGTGTGATTGCTAAATGGAAAGATGCCAGGAATGTTGCTACCAACATCATTAATGTTCAAGGTATGGAATCTTTCTGTGAACAATCATGGAAAAAGAACAAAGAGAAACTAGGGTATGTTTGTGAAACCTTAGAATCAGAAACAGAGTCAACAAACAACAATGATCATTTGTTGAAGGTTGATATGTCAACGGAATGCAATGTTTCGTTGACAGATGAACCATCAACCGATCAGGGTGTTTCGTTGACAGAGAAAAGAAAAGATGAACTCACTAGACTTAATAATAAGTATGGTCCTGTCACCAAGAACTTTGTTCAAGGTGAGTCTAGTAAATCAAAGAAAGTTGAGAAGCCTGTTGAGAGAGCTAATGTAGGTCACTTGTCCAACAAGCAATTGAAAGATAAGTTAGAGAATGTTCAAGTTGAGGCTAAGGGAAATAAAAAGAATAACAGGAATGGCAAAGTAGGAATTAACAAACACAACAATTACACACCTGATAAATATGCTCCTAGAAAGACATGTGTTAATTGTGGAAGTGTTAGTCATTTATCTACTAACTGCAAACCTGTTAAGAAGACTGTTAAAGTGAAAATTCCCAAGCCTGCAATGAATAGTTTTATGCCTACGATGCCTGTTATGCCTAACATGTTTGCTCCATATGCACAATTTCAAAATCCATATGTCAGCATGCCATTTGTGTCTAATCCATACATGAATATGTTTAATGTGCCACAAATGGCATGGAATATGAATAACATGTTTATTCCTCCAACTATGCATGATGTGAATGAAAATGTGAGCAACCCTCAGAAATCAACACCAAGGGTAAAGATTGATTTAAATCAATCTGAGCCCAAGGCGAAAAATAATGTAAAAGGGAAAGCAAAGGCTAACAAAACAGGACCCAAGGAAACTTGGGTACCAAAATCAACTTGATTTGATTTTATTGTGTGCAGGGAGACAAAAGGAATCTTTTGTACTTGGATAGTGGTTGTTCAAGACACATGACTGGTGATTCTACCCTGCTCACAGAGTTTCAGGAAAAAGCTGGCCCTTGTATTGCTTTTGGAGATGACGGCAAAGGCTACACAAAGGGATATGGCTTGATTTCAAAAGAGAATGTCATCATAGATGAGGTTGCATTGGTGGATGGTCTTAAGCACAATTTGCTTAGCATCAGTCAACTTTGTGACAAAGGATTTTTAGTTACTTTTTCTAGAGAAGCCTGTGTTGTTTCTAAAGGAGGAAACAACAATGTGGTAATGACTGGATTCAGAAGAGGGAATATGTACATTGCTGACTTTAGTAGCACAAGTCCAGAAACCATCACTTGTCTTTTCAGCAAGGCAAGCAAGGATGAAAGTTGGCTATGGCACAAGAAATTATCTCATCTGAATTTTAAAGTTATGAATGACTTGGTGAGGAAAGATCTTGCTAGAGAAATTCCACAGGTGGAGTTTTCCAAGGATGGTTTGTGTGATGCCTGTCAAAAAGGGAAACAAAAGAAGGCATCATCCAAAAGCAAGACAGAGTCATCAATTGTCCATCAGCTTGAGTTGCTTCATATGGATTTGTTTGGCCCTGTAAATGTCATGTCTATTTCAAAGAAGAAATATTGTCTTGTGATTGTTGATGATTTTTCTAGATTTACATGGACTTTCTTTTTGCTCTCCAAAGATGAGGCAAGTGAAATCATTATCAATCACATCAAGATGGTAAACAATCATCCTGACTTGAAAGTAAGAAGGATTAGGAGTGACAATGGGACAGAATTCAAGAATTCAAGCATGAAGGTGTTCTGTGAAGAAAATGGTATTTTGCATGAGTTTTCAGCAGCAAGGACACCACAGCAAAATGGTGTAGTTGAAAGGAAAAACAGAACACTTATTAAAGCTGCAAGGACAATGCTAGATGAATCAAAGTTACCAACTTATTTTTGGGCTGAGGCAGTTAATACAACTTGCTTCACTCAGAATATTTCTTTGATTAATCAGGCCAAAGGAATGACCCCTTATCAGCTACTCAAAAGAAAGAAGCCACTATTGGATTTTATTCATGTCTTTGGATGCAAGTGCTTTGTTCTGAGAAATCAAGCTGAGCATTTGGGGAAATTTGAAGCAAAGGCAGATGAAGCAATATTTGTGGGATATGCAGCAGGGAAAGCCTACAGAGTCTATAATCTCAAAACCAACATTGTTATGGAATCTGTACATGTTGTTTTTGATGATCTCAAAATTCAAGGTCTCTGTGATGAAGGTTTCCATGAAAGTCTTTCTTTTGAAAATGAGGAAGGAGATCAAGTGAATCATGTTAAGGCTACTGAGAAACAGCCTAAAGTTGTTGTATCTAGCACAGATGAAAGCAGCAGTGAAGATGAAATTGCTGCATTAAGATTGAAAAGAATAGCTGCTAGCAGACCAAATGGTCATTTCGTTGACAGTCATGATGGTGGATTCGTTGACAGTCAAAATGAGCGTTTCGTTGACAGCCAAAATGGTAATACCGTTGACAGTCATAGAAATGCTTCTAGAAGTGATCATTTAGGGACAACAAACTCAGGGGGAGTTTCTCAAGGACAAATATCCAATCAAGGCAATCATGATCATGAAGCTACCTCTTCAAGAGCAAATCTACCTCCCTCAAGGAAATGGACTAAAGATCATCCCTTTGAACTTATTATAGGTGAGGTTTCTTCAAAAGTCCAAACTAGAAAAGCAACTCAAGAAGAATGTCTATATAGCAGCTTTCTGTCTCAAGATGAGCCAAAGAAAGTTGAGGATGCACTTCTAGATCCAGATTGGGTTTTGGCTATGCAAGAAGAGCTAAACCAATTTGAAAGGAACAATGTTTGGAAGCTGGTGCCCAAGCCTAAGGACAGGAGTGTCATAGGCACAAAATGGGTGTTCAGAAACAAGATGGATGAAAATGGCATAGTCACAAGGAACAAAGCAAGACTGGTTGCAAAAGGCTATTCACAGGAAGAAGGAATTGATTTTGATGAAACATTTGCTCCTGTTGCAAGACTAGAAGCAATAAGGATTTTCCTAGCCTATGCAGCCCATGCCAATTTCAAAGTCTATCAAATGGATGTGAAGAGTGCTTTTCTGAATGGGGAATTGGAAGAGGAGGTGTATGTAAGTCAACCTCCTGGTTTTGAAGATGATGATTTTCAAGAATATGTATACTTCCTCCTCAAAGCACTCTATGGTTTGAAACAAGCACCTAGAGCCTGGTATGACACACTTTCACAGTTCCTTCTTGAGAATCACTTCACTAGAGGTACTGTAGATAAAACTCTTTTTCACAGGGTTGTGAATGGCTCTACTATACTTGTTCAAATTTATGTAGATGACATAATCTTTGGGTCTACAGATGTGAAACTTTGTCAAAAGTTTGCCAAGCTTATGCAAAGTAAATATGAAATGAGCATGATGGGAGAATTAACTTACTTTCTTGGTCTTCAAGTAAAGCAAGTTAATGAAGGCATTTTCATTAGTCAAACAAAATATATTCATGATTTATTAAAGAAGTTTAATTTAATGGAATGCTCTCCTGCCAAAACTCCCATGCCTACTGCCACCAAACTTGAATTGAATACTAAGGAAAAATCTATGGACATTTCAGGTTACAGAGGCATGGTAGGCTCACTTTTATATTTAACAGATAGTAGACCTGATATTATGTTTGCTACATGTCTATGTGCTAGATTTCAGGCTGATCCTAGGGAATCCCATTTAGTTGCTATTAAAAGAATTTTCAGATATCTCAAAGGAACACCAAACCTTGGCATTTGGTATCCTAGAGAATCTGGCTTTGAACTAATTGGTTATTCAGATGCAGATTTTGCAGGATGTAAAATTGACAGGAAAAGCACAACAGGCACCTGTCAATTCTTAGGAAACAAGCTTGTCTCATGGTTCAGCAAGAAACAAACCACAGTTTCTACCTCCACAGCTGAGGCTGAGTATATTGCAGCTGGAAGTTGTTGTGCACAGATTTCATGGATGAAAAATCAACTACTTGATTATGGAATAAGAGTTGAGAAAATTCCTATTTTCTGTGACAACACTAGTGCCATTGCCATTACTGAGAATCCAGTGCAACATTCAAGGACCAAGCACATTGACATCAAGTACCATTTCATTAGAGAACATGTTATGAATGGTACTGTGGAGTTACATTTTGTTCCAAGTGAACAACAACTTGCAGACATCTTTACCAAGCCACTTGATGAATCAACATTCTCAAGATTAGTAAGTGAGCTAGGTATGCTAAATTTCTCTTAATTACTTTGAGATTTTTCAAGTTAAGATGCAGCCAGAAACTTGCTATGTTTTTCTGTGAATTAATTTTCTCAGGAAAAGTGAAATTTTGTCTAAGTCAAAATTACTATGTCAACGAAACGAACCATTTCGTTGACAGTCTTAGCATTTTTCTGGGTGTTTCGTTGATAGCTCTTTTATATCAACGAAACACAGCTTTATCAACGAAATAAGACGGGACTTTAACCGCCCAATCCTGATTCGTTGATTTAGCGCTTTTAATCTGAACCGTTGAAATTTGACACGTCCGTTACCACGATCTATGCATACACCCCTGTAAGTATAAATCATGGTAATTCTTTAAAAGTAACGGTTATATTTTTAAGCCAATCCAGTAATTTACTTTTATTATTGGATTTTTTTTTCTGAGAATTTTTGGGAGAATATTTAAGAAATTCTATTTTCTTTATTTTCTTTTTACCTGTTCTCAAAAATTCCAAAGGCTTTTCTCTCTTCTTCTCTCTAACAAGCAATTTAGCTCGAAGCTTTTCTTCACACAACAATGGCACCCATAGTCAAGCTTATGTCTGCTGGAGGGTTCATTTACGAAAAGAACAACTCAATCCCATTTGTTGTCAAGGAGGGTCCAAACAGTATCTTTTTCAAGATGATGGACTTCATGAAGAACTGCAAATTGAGCTATGCAATGTTTCACTCAACTCCTCTCTATAATGAGATAATCGAGGAGATTTGGACCTCGTGTGAGTATAGTGGAACAAACTACACACTGCAATTCACCATACAAGGTAAAGAGTACATAGTTAATTCTGATGTATTGCAAGCATGTTTGCATATTCCTGAAAATAACTGTGATTCTTTGCCTACAATCACTGAAATGGTTAACTTGCTAAATTCAATAAACTACTCTTTGCCTACTGATAATCTGGGTAGAATAATTAGGAGAGTTTTGGTTAGGGAATATAGTTATTTAGTTGATGCATTTATCAAGGTCTTTTCTGGTAAGATTAGTAATTTTGATGCATTAACTAATTCCATGTTGATTCTTTTTACCATGCTCCTAACTGATAGATATTACAACTTTAGCACCCAACTTATGTATGAAATTGGTGCTAAGTTGGTTGATAAGGCTAATAGGAAAAAGAATATCTATTATGCTAGGTTTCTGATGATGTTGGCTAATCATGTTAGTCCAACACCATTAGTTATTTCTAACCCTGTTTCCAAGTTTGATTGTTTTGTGCAATAAAAGAGAGTACTGACAGACATACTGAGGCTGAACCACAATGGTGGGGTTCCAGTGGTGTATCTGCCAGTAATTGAGGTAACTACTGCTATCCCTTATAGTATAATTGTTACTTCAACTATATCACCCAGTACTGTTGTTGTGGAGTCTGTAGTTGTGACCCAACAAGCTCCTGCCCCAGCAACAAGACCAAAATCAAAGAAATCCTCCAAGCCAACCTCAGGTGCTTCCCAAAAGGCACCTGTTGTAAAATCCACTACACAACCTAAGGGGAGTGTTGTAGGTGTTGTGAGAGGTGAGGGAAGGGGTGAACATAAAAGAAACCCTAAGGATAAGGAAGGACAGATGAGTGAAATCCAGCCAAGCCCCATTGTGTCTTCTCAACAAGGCACAATGAGTAATATGGATTTAAGCACAAGTCTAATTGCATCCTCCCAAAAGGATGTAATTATTGAAACAAGCTCTTCTCCAAGAGCACACTCCAAGAGGGTAAGGGACACTTCAAGACCACAGTCTACTTTTTCCCAATACCAAAGGAGGGTGAAACAAAAGTCCAAGGGTTCACAGGGTGCACACACTCTGGAAGCTACACTTCCAGTTTCACAAATTCAGTTTGATGAACCCCTATCATTACTCTGGGGTTACAGTCCCATTCTCTAAACATCAACCTTGAACTATCTCCATCAAATTCACCAACTTTATCTCTAGATGTGGACATGATCCATACATCTATTCCTGATTCTCCAACTCTGATCTTGGAGAAGCCCCACTCTGAAGCTGGTGGCCATCACTTGTTAAGTGATTTGTTGGGCCATCAACCAATTTTTTCTGAAGTTGCAAGAGGATCTGTGGACAAATCTCTAAAATCAATCACCACAGATTCTACTGTAATTTCACTTTCTCAAAGTGCTTTATTGACTTCATCAACGAAACAGCTTCTTTCGTTGACAAGTGTTTCTCCATCAACGGTATCCATACCGTTGACAGTTCAAACTACCATTCCGTTGATAGGTCAATCTACACCCCTTATTGAAAACCCAGTTGTTTCCACAACTAATGTAGATGACCTGGTGGTAGTTGAGACACTTTTAGGTTTGAGAGGGAGTGAAACTGAGAGACTGGCTTGCAGCCAGGCAAAAGGAGAGATTGAGAGTACCACCTTAGTAGGTGAAGGTGAGGGTGTGAGAGGTGTGAGCCATGGGGAGCCCATGATGCAAGAAAAGAGTGGAGAGAGAGAGGGGACTACAAGAGCAATAAGGATGGAAGCAGCCATTGCAAGTGAGTTAATGGGGGTCAGTGAGGGAGAAAGGGAACTTACCTTCCAAGAGCATTATCAACAAACTCTGGATATTATTTCCCTGGATCCTGAGACCTTTACTCATCCTGTGTCAGCCTATCAAGTTATGGCTCAACAGGGCAATGTGGAGGCAGAAAGGTCACTCAACTTAATTCATACTACTGCATCAATGCAAAGAGCAAAGGATGCCTTGACCAATCTACCTCCAGGAGCTGCAGCAAGTGGAGAATTTGAGTTTTCTGATGATGAAGACAGCTTTGGTGACAATCTACAGGTGGCCGCTACTACACAGACTGGGACTTCTGTGGTGCCTCCTACACCAAACTGGCTTTCTCAAGATATGCATGGTAGATCCAACTTGGATGCTGCTATTACAAGGCAATACAATGAGGCATATCTAGCTCATGAGTCAGCAACTGCAAGGGACAAGAAATTCTATAAGGCCATAATGGATTCTCTGGAAATTCAAAGGCTACAAATGTTGCAGACAAGGATTGAAGCTACAGAAATAAAGGATTCAATTAGCAACCTTAGGGATGCTACTGACAGGAGGCTAGATGAAAAGCTTCCTCTTCACACTGTCTCCAAGATGTCAAGGTTTTTCACCAAGGAACCTGAAGTGTCCTCATCTTTGAAAACTCTCTCCTCTAGAGTGGACAAAGTTGAGGCTACACTTTCTCAAATGCAGAAGGAACAGGAGAAGCAAACTCAGCTACTTACCCAGCTTCTGGCAGCTCAAGGACTCCCTATCATCTCACTTGATGATAACAAAAAGGGGGAGAAAACTAAGGAAACTAAGGAGCTAGAGATACAAATCACAAAGGTTTTGGTCCCAGCCATCTCCTTACCAGAAGAGCCATTAGCAATGGGGGAGCTTGGAAAGAAGCAAAAGGATGGTATTGATCTAATTAAGGAAGCTTCTATGAGGATGAAACTTGCAGAACAGATCAAAGGTCACTGGTCCAACATAGAAGCAAGGTGATAAGTGGATTTTATATCTACTTGGAACGCTTCATATCGGCCTAAATTGATGACTTGAACTCAAGTATGTGGTGTGTTTAATGTGTTTTCATTAAGTTTTGCAGAACCAAGAGTTGGAGGTTAATTTGATTAAAATTCGGATTTTCCGGGTAGGTTGCGCAGTCTACACTGTTTTGGCCATATCTGGAGTTCTACAAGTCCGATTCTGACGATCTTACAGCTCACGCGAAGAGGACAACATTTTCTATAATTCTGAACAGTAACCTGGCGCGCGGGGGCGCGGCCAAACGCGCGGGTGCGCAGCAAACGCGCGGGTGCCTTCACATAGTATGTGTTGCTGGGAATTAGGTTGTGATTATTGGTGAAGGGTTGTGTTTATATAAACTCCAGGAGGCTTTTTCAGCAAGATATTTCCATATTTCCAATTAAAAATCGAAATCAGGAAAATTTCCAAACTATGTGGACTAGTTAAGGCAGCACATGTGAAGATCAAGACGTTTACATTTCTTGACGCAATCCGGGTTACCAAACTATGTGGACTAGTTAAGGCATTATCTTGTGTATGAGGTCCAAGCCTTGAGAACAACGATTCCACCAGAGTTGGTGTCTTTTCCGTCAATGGGTATTTTGTTACCTAAGAGGAAGACTTTTGCGTACATATAGTACCAGAACGTTATCGTGAGACGAACGTGCTAAATCGCATCGCGAGTATACTTCGTACGATAGGCCATGATGGCGCAACTCGGAAATCAAAGATATGAAGAATGGATAGCGTGATTCTAATAAAGACACGTATGGTTGCAACGAGCAATGCGACAATCTCAGGACCTACGAGGAACGAGACCTATGGTGGCCTGGGGTTGGATTCATTCGATATGACTAGTGTTAAGAAATTACATATACGTTAATCGACCTTCGTCTTTTGAGGATGTGTTGATGCGGTCGTAGGAGGCCCAATCTCTGAACGATTATCGGGGAATGGCGAATATGTTTAGAACTCCCGACCTATTTAAGGACTTGTACGATTTTGAGGTACCGTTGGTTAGTACCCTAAGCCATAAAGGTAGAAAGATAAGATCATCCTCGCACGGGTGATGTTAGAAATTATGATGACCATTGACTCTTGGTATCTACTTGCTGGTGCACTACTCAGTCTAAAACTGTTCCTGCCCGTGTTACCTTGAATAGTTCATGTCAGGTAACCCTTCTAATTTCCTACTTCAACTTGGGATGCAACCAACAACTGTTATATTCAGTTTATTCATTTTCTTTCCTCCACTCATTACCTTAAAGGTTAAATACGCAGAATTAAGTTACCATTACTCACCGGAGCATATTGTTCATGTTCCAGGACGACCTGAAGAGGGAACCATTTTTCATCTATCCTTCTAGGTCTATATTTTATTCTTTATTCTTTTATTTATTCAAGGAATGTTCAGTTAATATTCCCTTCATTACTTGACGAGTATTCTTTAACGATTATCTTGAAATGTGATTTCTTCTTTCATACTTGGACTCCTCAGTCGAGTTCATAAATATCAAACTGTTTATTTAAAAACATGGATGATATATATTTCAGAAATTACTCGAGAATTCTTCTCTCTATTTAAGATGAGATTTGTACATCTGACGTTGAAATCGTAGAAAGGATATCAATTTGATATTGATAGTCCGAATTCAATCCTATTGGAGAATTTGACAAAGTTTATGTACGGAGACACCTTTGGGTGGACCGTTTCACTGATAAGAAATGTTTATTGAGAGGTTATCGATTGTTCCGATACCAAGAATTTTCTATTCAGATCATACATTTTATTCAAGGATTATAATTACCTTGTTCGTCCCAAACTTATTTACTCTTTCTTTTAATTCGTTATCCGAGTTGTCAAAATTGTGTTTCTTCTTTGACTACGATGTTTAGAGTTTGTACTATTAAATTGAAACTGGCTAATTGTATGTGCCATTGCGATTTACTAGTTAATTGTTCTAACTAGTTGAAATTTTAATGATATGATGAAAATCTAGCTAATCATCCTAGCTAGATGCTGCGTCCCAAACTAATCGAACTAGCAAAATTTTGTTCAGCTAGTTGTTAATGTTTATTGAAATGAACTAGTTATTGTATCACTAAGTTCAACTTTCGGTCAAATTTATATAAATGAATTCACGATGCATTTGTATGCAGTGAAGTATAGTGGGAAGATTTTCAAACGATAATTTGATTGAGACCTAACCAGGTCGCCCCCTCAGCGAGAATTTTACAAAGTTTTTTTTTATATAAAGCATTCAGTTGCTTGAAGTATTCTTGGTACCATGCAAGTATTTTCCTTAGTATTTGGAAAATTAGAGTGTTGAAGCTGAGAGCTAAAACGAATGAGTACGACAAGTTATGAATTGAAGTTTACGGAAATTGCCAAGGTTGTTTCGCATGATGCGAATTCAGAATAACGAAGTGAACGAAACGACTGATTATGTTACCTTGGTTAATGAAACGATTGTGATAGAAATGGAATTAAGTGGACGAGAAAGGAATGGGTATAAAGAATATAGAGTATGAAACGCGAAAAGATTGAGAAAGAAAGAATGTAAGAATTCAGATTGTCGGACGAGGAAATGTTTGACCTCCAAGAAGATGAACTTGTTTAGCGACTGTGATGGATACGAAACAGAAAGCACCTAGTATGCGGAATATCCCTGTCATCAACGAATTCGAGGATGTATTTCCAGAAGATCTTTCGGGGTTACCACCCGATAGAGAAATAAAGTCTGGTATAGAATTAGCTCCACGAACGGCGCCAGTTTCGAAGGCCCCGTACCGACTAGCTCCAGCCGAGATGAAGAAATTAGTCGCTCAATTGTAGAAATAGTTAGGGGAAGGAATGATAAGACCAATTACGTCACTGTGGGATATGCCAGTATTAATTGGTGAAGAAAAAGGGACGACACCATGAGGTTGCGCCTAGACTACCGAGAGCCGAATAGGCTAACGATTAAGAAGTAATACCTCTGCCAAGGATCGATGATTTATTCGACTAACTACGCGATGCGGTTAAATTTTCGAAGATTGATTTGATAACTGGATACCACCAATTGAAGATTAAACCCGAGGACGTGCCCAAGACTGCGTTTCGCACTAGGAATGGACACTACGAGTTTTAGTGATATCGTTTGGGCTAACGAATGTCTTGCATCTTTCACGGACGTGCTGAATAGACTTTTCAAGAAGTATTTGGACAAGTGTGTCATAGTTTTATCGATGATATTTTAGTCTGCTCCTAGACAGAGGAAGAACACGCAGAACGTTTAAAGACGGTGTTAGAAGCAATGCGGAGAGAAAAGTTTCCAAGAATTAAAGAAGAGACTAATCACTGCCCTGTGCTAGTACTGCCAGACGGGAAGAGAGATTTGGTGATCTACAGCGACGCATCGCATAAAGGATAAGGGTGTGTGCTTATGCAGCACGGAACAGTAATTGTGTATGCATCCAGACAGTTAAAGGAGAACGAAATCAGATACCCTACGCTGGCTTATATAAAGCGTCCGGTAGTTATCACAGACCGGAATGAGTAAGTATCGTAATGAAACCTGAGGGTTGAAGAGTCAACCTGGAGACTGGAGATTTCTATATTGAAAGAGTAACCCCGGCTATTTTCTTAGATTCCGGGACGGAATCCTTTTAAGTAGGGGAGACTGTAATAACCCCAAATTTTGGACTTGGTTAAAATTTTTTTGATGAATAGTAAAATTGCTCCTGATGAATAGTAAATTTGGTGATGGAATTTTTTTTCAGACCACACTATATAGAAGACATGGAATGAATGTTTCGAAGTTATATTATTGATGTATAAGGAGAATGAGTGAATGTAAACGCGATCAGAACCGGGAGATTCCAACTTTGAATTTTTATCACTATTCATCGGACTATCGAGGGTGTATTGATTTGATCGTTTTGAGAAAGCGTGTAGGATGAGAAATCCATGATCATACCTTAAGCCAAGGAGAGAAATCTAGGATCATATATTAGACAAGGTAATGGAAGGATAAAGGAAGTACCCTAGATTTGGTACAGAGAAACGTCTTTAGAACCACTGGAAGCTATCGCGAAACAAAAGCGTAATAAATTATGGATTAAACCCTAACCAAAGGAGGAGTATTATATGAGGCCATCAAGTGAAATATATAAAAGAATTGAGGATGCAAAGGATGACATAAGCATGATGCAAGGAGATGACATAAGCATGACAAGTGATGACAAGGTGATGAATAACCACCTTGTCACCACTTTCACCACAACCACAAGCTCAGAATGAGCCTTGTCATTGATGACAAGCACTCTTATTAGCCACACAATTAATCAGCAAAGAATTAGTGTTTATTTGACAAAGCAAAAGAAAAGAAAACCAAAAGAAAAACCAAGCAAATAACCATGTTCTTCATTTTCTTCAAAATCTGCTCAGCTTGACAATGGTGGAAAGACAAATTTATATCTCAAAACCTACTCATCCAAAAATCACCAAATGTTAACCATAGCTCCGTCATTGTATGGAGAACAGACGTTTAAAATTTTATGGCCAACAAAGGAGTATAGCCCAGTCAAATCCCTTCCCCAAGTCGGAGGACAGAAACTGTCCAGTTTTCCCAGATCTGACCACTCACCTTAGAAAGCCAATAAGTTGAGCTTTAAGCATCCCCTGGTGATGAGCAAGGAAGCCTAATATCCATCTTATATAGCTTGTATTCAGTTCCCAAGAAGGTATAAAACTCCTCCCCTTTGTGGTTAAGTTTTGATTTTTGAAGTTATAGTGATTGTATGAAGTTGATGTTGTTAATGGAGCATGTTTGTATGACTTAAGGTTGTTTAGTATATGATTTGTGGATAAATAGATGGTGGAGTATGAGATCATGTTTAGGCAGATTATAACTAGTATTAGCTTGTGGTTTGATGATTGATGGGTTGGTTGGTTGATTGGTGTTGTTTTGGAGTGTTGAAAACACGGGAATCTTAAAATAGCGCCGTTACCATGTCGGATTTTACTTAGGTAGTTTAGACAGAAACCATGACTGCAAAACAGGGCATAAATTTGAGGTTTCTGACCATGAGCATGTAGGCTCTGTTTCCTAGATTATTTTAGCGAAAGAATCGTATCGTTTCGATTTACGGTTTAGGAGAAACGGCCGTTTTAGTAAAAGCGGTTTCGCGTAACTAGATAGTTCATTGTATGAACTTTGAGGTAGGGATCAAGCCCTTTAAAATTGGAATTGGATTGAGATATTAAAATGGATACTAGTATGGACAGTTAGGAAAGGAACCTAGAAGGTTTCGTGTTAAAAAGATGAGTTTGTGATTTTATAAAAATGTGTGAACAAAGGTTGCGCGAGTGAAATACCCTTAAGGGGATGGTTAAAACGATAAGTTTAGTAATGGTAAAGTACTTCGGTTTTGTGAATGGATTTCCACCCAAACTTTTGACTTAAGAGTTTAAGGAATGTCATAAGGTTATAAGCGGCCAAGAGCGAGACATTTGATGTTCGTTAATAGAACGTTAGTGCTTAAGTTAAATGCACTTTAAATGATTAAGCCAGGGGACTGATCGGGTATTTCTTTGTTTATAGATTTCCCGGCAAGTTCTCGAACCCATAACAACCAAGGACCCGAGGCAAGTTTTCTTATTCCATGCTATGTTTTAAAGTACCATATTCTGATGATGCATATGATAGATGCACGTTTTCAAATGTAATATATGCATACAATATTATGCATGTTTTCAAACCGTACATCGTATATGGATGTGTTTGGATTTAAAACTATGAAGATGTTAATATGCATATGATAGATGCATGCTTTCAAATGTATTATATGCATACAATATTATGCAAGTTTTCAAACCCTATACCATATAATGATGTTGTTGTGATATATGTTGTGGTATCGCTATATATGCTGCTTTGTGCTGTGAAACGACTTAATAACTGTTTTCGCTTTTTAATAAAAAGCGGTATAAGGTATAAGGTTTATATGCTAGCTAAGTACTATATATATACCAAGGTTAAGGATTAAAGACTCTAAGTATAGAGTACTTGTACGATGGTTTTAAAAAAAAACTTAGACCGGGAGTCAAATTATTATTTTGTTTTAAACTACTGTCAGAAGCTGGAAGGTTCGAGGGACGGTTATACTTTAAGGGTATATTAAATATTCCAATATCTATATAATTGGATATTTAAGGCGAGATATTTAAATAATATTATAATATATATTATTTGAATATTATTTAATTAAGTGAATATTATTTTGAATATTCACTTAAGTGTTTTATATTGAATAATAATTCAATATTTATTATTTGAATATTATTTTGAATATTCACTTAAGTGTTTTATATTGAATAATAATTCAATATTTATTATTTGAATATTATTTAATTAAGTGAATATTATTTTGAATATTAACTTAAGTGTTTTATATTGAATAATAATTCAATATATATTATTTGAATATTATTTAATTAAATTAATATTATTTTGAATATTCACTTAAGTGTTTTATATTGAATAATAATTCAATATATATTATTTGAATATTATTTAATTAAGTGAATATTATTTTGAATATTCACTTAAGTGTTTTATATTGAATAATAATTCAATATTTATTATTTGCATATTATTTAAATAAGTGAATATTATTTTGAATATTCACTTAAGTGTTTTATATTGAATAATAATTCAATATTTATTATTTGAATATTATTTAAATAAGTGAATATTATTTCGAATATTCACTTAAGTGTTTTATATTGAATAATAATTTAATATTTATTATTTGGGTATTTATTAAATATTCTAAATATGATTTAAAATCATAGAACCTTATTATATGATTAAAGGTTCTATTATTTACACAAAAATATAAATTTCTGATTTTCAGAAAAGGTATTAAAATAGAGATTCCCAACTATTATCTTAAGATAGTTAAAGGTAGTTAAATGCGATTAAATATTTCCTAACTCATCAAAAATTGGGAATCCAGTTTTAAAGGTCGAGCAAATGGTTTTGCTTCTTCTATTCCTCGAGAATACTCGTATCTTGGGTTGCCTTCCCTATCCAATCCGAGTATTCCAATCTCGATAATTTCAGAAAAATTCCGATTAACTCCCAGGTCGTGATTTTAAAAAGGGTTTATGATATATCCTCTGTCAGTTGGCAACGGCCAACCCACATCTTGTTATTACTTCCTCAAAATTTCCGGAAGTAAGTATGATAAAGAGTTTAAACCTATCAACGAGCTAGCATGACGCTCGGGGAACGACGATTAAGTTCGGTTCCGGTTATAATGATAGGATTCATCAAGGGACTGGAGGTGTTATATAAGCAGAGGCATTACGAGTACCGGGACGCACATGCAAATTTAGCAGAGGTACTACGAATGCCGGGACGCGACTTTAGCTGAGGTACTTCGGGTACCGGGACGCTAATGATAGCCCGTATGCGGCTGGGGTGATAACCATGAAAAGGTTTTCGTCCACTACTAGTAGAAAGAAATGTTTTGCGATACAGCGACTGATCATCGTGTATCGTGGTGCTCCAGTATATCCCCTTCTTCCACTTGGAATTGTGCTGCACATTGTAACGAAAGCCTAGGTGCTGAGTTACCGATAATGCGACAGAAATTGAACAATGATGTTCTGTGTATAGTATTTGAACTACATTACATGTTCTGACGAGAAGAGTATCCAATATATCATTCTATATACGAATGAGGTTTTAAAAGCTTTCAGCTATGATATCAGCCCACATATATGATTATGTTGCTATATATTATTGTCGAGCTATAGTGCTCATTCTTGCTTCTTTTATATATCATAACCCAACAGCTTTAAAAAGGTGTTCATTACTGACATTTTACAGTATTTTGAACAGTATGAGATATCTAAATAGATATGCATGTATATATGTTGAGAAGTCATTTAAGATATACAGTATATTGAATTGTATAGTATTTTGAATCAATTGATGGGTTTAAGCCTTGATTCCAATATTAATATCTATTTTAAAAAGAGATGTTTTGAGACTTGGTTTATCATGTTGATACCCAGGATCCCTAAAAGGATTTACGAAAAGTATTTGAGTATGATTATAAATCATACGGTATTTTGAACGATATACTATTTTGGGGGATAAACCCTAGTAGTTTTAAACATGGATCCCATATGGATTATCTTCCTAAAAGGTTTAAAGATTTAAACTGGGATAGATTTCTTGCTGAGCACTATTAGCTCATTCTTGCTTTATTAAATATTTCAGCATGAAGAAAACATTGCCGATTCACCTCGTGTTATGAGAGCAAGGGAATGGAGAGACCACCCTTGAGTTAGTTCAGCAAGATGGATACTGTTGGATTTAGCAGAACAGCTGTAGACTGAGTTAGTAAGAATTGTTTTCGAATAGGTTTATATTATTAAACCTTGTATAGAATTGTGAGGTCTATTATTTTTAACTTGAGGTAGAGGTTGTAAATGATAGATGAGATCCTGGATAGTACATTTGATTTGTAATAACAAATGTTACTTATTGTTGCTCATTTCCAAGGCTATAACTTGTGTGTGTGCGCGTAAGTGATTGGGGTCTTTTGGAGTTATATTATTAGAATGTTGTAAGTAATACAGGTATTGTATAATTGATGGAGCGTGACAACCCAGATTCCTGACCCCGGGTCTGGGGGTGTTACACTTCCTCAGTGTTTACCAGTAGAGGTTCAGAGTATGCTTCATCAGAGTTTGTCGGATTTGCTTCGTCAGAGTTTACATCAACAGTGTTTAGATCTTCATTTTCAAAGCGAAGTTGATCATGATATTCTTCATCTTCTATTCCAGTTATTTTCTTGTCATCAAATGACAGATGTATTGATTCCATGATCACTTTAGTTCTCAGATTGTAGACTCTGAATGCTTTAGTTGACAACGGGTATCCAACAAAAATTCCTTCATCAGCTTTTAAGTCAAACTTGGTCAACTGTTCAGGATGAGTTTTCAACACAAAGCATTTGCATCCAAAAATATGAAAATATTTCAAATTTGGCTTCTTATTTTTCACTATCTCATATGGTGTTTTCCCATGCCTGTTGATCAGTGTTGCATTTTGAGTAAAACAAGCAGTTTGAATAGCTTCTGCCCAGAAATAAGTTGGCAATTTTGCTTCTTCAAGCATTGTTCTGGCAGCTTCGATTAAAGTTCTGTTCTTTCTTTCAACTACACCATTTTGCTGTGGAGTCCCTGGTGCAGAAAATTCTTGCTTCACTCCTCTTTCTTTGCAAAATTCTTCCATTATTGAATTTCTGAATTCAGTACCATTATCACTCCTGATAATTTTCACTTTATACTGTGATCCTTTGTCCAGTAGCTTTACATGATCCATCAGAGTTAAAGCAGTTTCATCCTTCTTTGCTAAGAAATACACCTAGTGTACCTAGTGTACCTAGTGTACCTAGTGTACTCATCAACAATGACAAGAGCATATTTCTTTCTGCAAAGAGACATTATATTGACTGGACCAAATAGATCAAAATGAAGAAGATGATAAGGATCCACAACTGAAGATTCAGACTTACTCTTGAAAGATGACTTCCTTTGCTTGGCCTTTTGACAAGAATCACACAGACCATCTAAGCTGAGTATTGACTTTGGAAGTCCCCTTACAAGATCTTTTCGAATTAGCTCATTGATGTTGTTCAAGTTTAGGTGAGAGAGCTTATGCCATTTCCAACTCTCTTCATTTGACATTTTTGCAGACAGACACACAGCTTTTCCTTCAGAGTTTGTTACCAAACTTGCTTCATAGATATTGTTACGTCTGTGTCCAACTAGAACAACTTTCCCTGTAGATTTACAAACAACCTCACAGTATTCAGGTTGAAAATCTACATGATATCCTCTGTCACAGATTTGACTCACAGATAGCAAGATAGCAGATCATGCTTGAGTCCTGGGACAAGAGCTACATTTGTGATGATGACACTTCCAAGATTGATATTGCCATATCCCATAGTACGTCCTATGTTGCCATCTCCATAGGAAACTTTTGGACCAGCCTTCTCCTCATAGTCTGATAGCAGGGCTTTATTTCCAGTCATGTGTCCTGAACATCCACTGTCCAAGACTAGGGTGCTTTCCCTTATGCCCTGCAATCACAAACAATTACAAAGAGTTAGATTTAAGGATCCAGACTTGCTTGGATCCTTTGGCTTTCTTAACATAGTTAGCTTTTGCAGCGGAAAAACTTTCAACAGAGTTTGAGCTAACTGTGTCAGACTTTACACTTGCAGAGTTTGCTCTAACCCATTTCAAGTTGGGTTTTAACTCATAATAGTTGTGATAAATGGCATGATAGCTCTTGCAAGTATAAATGGAATGCCAAGTGCTCCCACAGTGTGTGCATAAAGTCTGTGGTCTAACCCTAACAAAATCATTCTTCACTCCAGACTTGGAGGGTAAAGAATTAATATCTTTGTTTTTCGTGCAGAAACTTGCAAGATGGTTAGTACTACCACAACTATGACATGTCTTTCTAGGAGCATCAGAATTAGGCAGATAATCATTTCTTTTATTAATGCCTACTTTTCCATTCCTATTTTTCCTGAACACTTTCTGTTTTTCAACAGACTTTACCTCTTTGAGCTTATACTTGAATTGTTTCTCTGTCATTAAACCAACATTCACATGTTTAACACAAGTTTTTACTGATTCTTTAACAGCTTCTGCTTCAAGTACAAAGGTTTGCTTACTAGATTCAGAAACAAATTTCACAGGTTTAAGTTGTGGTTTAACTTTAACTTTATCTTTAAACCTAAGTTCATCTTCCTCACAGTAACTGATAAGCGTGAGCTTTATCGTAATTTGGTCCTTATATTTAAGTTATTTTGCACTGAATTGGATTTTTATTTAATAAATTATATTGTTTTATTGTAGGTATTAAGGAGATACCATTTAATTTGAAGTGGAGCTTAAATTGCAATTTTTGGAGTGGATTAAAGCAATTTTCGGATTTTTGGGCTGGTTGCGCAGATTTTACTGTTTGGGCTCTATCTGGAGTTCTACAAGTCTGTTTTGGGCCCGTAAGCAGTCGTTGGAAAGCTTGGAAGAAGATCTTTAATTCTGAGTTGGGCTCATATTTTATTACTGCTCGGAGCGGTCCAGAATCAGGAGGGAACAGAAGCCAACGAAATTTCCATTATAGAAATCTAATTCTGATTGGGAAATCTCCTTGTAATTATTTTAGTTAATTAAAAATACTTTATATTAGATATATTAGAGACATATTATTCAGACCTAGTATTAGACAGAGACATACGTATATTGTAAGCAAAGGAGGCTCAAGAACAAGAGAAGTTTTCTTTTGTCTTTTCTCCTTAGTTAATTGATTTCATATTCAGTTCTCGTAATTAGTTTATTATTGAATTCAGATTTCTTTCTTCTATGCTTTATATTGTTTTAATCATGTTATCACTTGAACCCATGATGATGAGAAGTCCAATTATGGGCTAATCGTTATCATGGGGTTTTAATGGAGTTTTCCATGGATTCTAGTTATTAAATGTTTTTATGCCTTGGTGTGTGTTTGATATATTGTTAACCTAGTTTGGTTGCGCTTATTCGTTATGGGTGCGTCGCGAACATCCGTAATTGTTTGTTGAATCCTAGTGATTGCGAAAGTGGATCTAGGGTTTAGAACATACCATGCTAGCGTAGGTTTTTGCATGTGAAGAGCATGTATTAATTTGTGGTGTAATTCTATCCGTCTCGCACCGACTATGTGATTATTTGGATTCTTGATTGTAAACCATTATGTTTTCAATCTCTATAGACATATAGGGACTAAGCATATTTGGTGACTACTTGACTTCTATCAATTGTGGATGATCAGTAGGATGATATATGTACAACGAAAGTTGGCGTGTGTCAGTTTAGTGCGTCTAATCAGTTATCATCGCTTGCACATGCTAGGCTAAGAGGCATAAGGTTCTAGATGAAGTGGTTAATGAAGTTGAAATCCCATGTTTGTTTATTTATAATAAAATCGTTTAAGTCATTTTTCTAGTAAATTCTTAGTTAATAATAATCATTAGTATAATCAACCCAAATTTGTGATTGTTTTAGTAGTGGATAGAAATCGTAATCTGGTGTATAAGTGAACTAAAACGAACAATTCTAGTCTCTGTGGGAACGAATCCTACTTATCTCTATATTACTTGTGACCACGTTGTTAGGAATATGTTGTTCTTGATGATAATTATAAAAACACTTAGTAGATTTTGTATTAAGTTATTTTGTAACTGTCAACGAAATAGCATGCTTTGCAGTGTTTCGTTGACAGGAAGCTCATCAACGAAATGAGTGATGTAGCAATTGCACTGTACATTACTTCATAGTTTGATATGCAGTTTGTTGAGTACTAGATAGGTTTTCTAAGTCATGTTGACTAAATGGTTAGATAGGCAAAATAGGTTGGTTAATTGTAAATATTTAGTGCCTTGTAATTTTGCCTAAGTGAAGACATGTCAACGGAATGAAGATTACCCTATCAACGAAACAAGGAAGCTCATCAACGAAACAAAGAATAAAGCTATCAACGAAACACATCTCTATGCCATCAACGAATCATTATTGCTTTTCTATACAATTGACAAAGTGATAGTGACAGGTTCCTGACAGATCAAAAAGGAGATGTGGAAGTGTACTTTGCATTGGAAACCATTAAAATGGACATGGGGAATAAGGAAACATCCCAGTTTCCAATTGGGCTCTTGGGAGTGATCATAATAAGCATGAAGACAAAAGCAAGGATCTCCAAGGACCACTGGACAAAGGGATGAAAAGCAAACTATTGGCGGTTACTCATTGTACTATTAGTGTAGCCAAAAATAGGGTTGTAAACTTGGGTTTATATAACCAAGTGTAGCAGTTACTTTATTTGTGTGAAGAAAAACAAAGAGTTTGTATTAGCTATCTTTGAGAGCATTTTTCTTCTCTACAACCTTGTAACTGAGCAGCTGTGTACATTTGTATCACAGATTATTTCCGCAATAAAAACACTTCAGTTGGATCATCAAACAATCCAACTGAATTATTTATATCTTGTGTTTTTATTTATTCAGTTCAGTTTAATTTTATAAAGTATTTTCAAGTTAAAGAAATATCAAAATTGTATTCAACCCCCCCCCCTTCTACAATTCTGTTAGGTCATTTGGGATTAACAATTGGTATCAGAGCGAGCTTCTAACATACAAGAAGTTTAAAGATCAAGACCAAAAACAGAAACCATGGTGAAGAAGGATGCAGGTGTGAAGATACCAGTTCTTGATAAGGACAATTACTTTCACTGGAAAGTAAAGATGCATTTACATCTCATGTCTATGGATGAGAGGTATGTAGACTGCATTGAGAAAGGTCCACACGTTCCCATGAAGCTTGATTCTAGAGTTGGATTGCCAGATAATGCTCCTGATGTAGAGATTCCAAAACTTGTCTCAGAATGGACTGTTGAAGATGTTGCAGAAGTCCATAAAGACAAAAGAACCATGAACATTCTGTTTAATGGTTTGGAGCAAGAGATGTTTGACAATGTTATCAACTGTACAACCTCTAAGGAAGTATGGGATACTGTTAGAACTCTCTGTGAAGGAACTGAGCAAGTCAGGGAAAATAAAATGCAACTCCTTATACAACAATATGAGCATTTTCATTTTAAAGCTGGTGAAACCCTAAATGACACGTTTAGTAGGTTTCAGAAGCTTTTGAATGGATTAAAGCTGTATGGGAGGATCTATCAAACTAAGGATTCAAACCTTAAATTTCTCAGAGCTCTTCCAAAAGAATGGAAGCCTATGACTGTTTCTCTTAGAAACACTCAAGAGTACAAAGACTACACTCTTGAAAGGCTTTATGGAACCTTGAAGACTTATGAGCTGGAAATGGAGCAAGATGAGGAAATTGAAAAGGTACAGAAGAAGGGTGGATCTATTGCATTAATTGCATCTGTGAACCAACTGGAAGATGACAACAAAGAAACTGCAAAGGCCACAACTAGTCGACCTAGTTGTAGGAGTGATGTTAGCAAGGGTAAAGACAAGATGACAGAAGAAGAAGAAGAATCAGAACCAGCCAACTTGAATGACTTAGATGAGATTGATGAGCATATTGCTTTTCTGTCTAGGAAATTCTCTAAGTTCAAGTTCAAAAGAAACTCAGAAGCAAGGCCACCAAGAAGAGACTTTCAACCTAGCAAAACAAACTGGATTGAAAAGTCTAAGTCAAAATGTTTCAATTGTGGAATGCTTGGTCACTTTGCTGGAGACTGCAGAAAGCCCAAGGTTGAGAAGGGCAACAGGAAATTTGAGCCTGTTGATTATAAAAAGAAATACTTTGAACTTCTCAAGGAAAAAGAAAAGGCTTTCATGTCTCAGGAGTATGACTGGGCTGGTAATGGTGAAGACTCTGATGATGATGTTGAATATGTCAACTTGGCTCTTATGGCTGACAATCATGAGCAGGAAGCAAGTTCCTCAAGCAACCAGGTAACAATTACTAATCTTTCTGAGCTTTCTAAAGAGGAATGCGATAGTGCAGTAAATGAAATGTCTACTGTACTATATAATTTGCGTGTTACTCTTAAATCACTTACCAAGGAGAATTCTAGAATAAAAGAGACTAATTTGTTCTTAAGTGATAGGAATGCAGTGTTAGAAGCACAGCTCATTGAATTTGAGAAAATGAGATGTGTTAGTAGGGATGCTAAGAAGGAACTTGAGAACGTGTTACAAAGGGAAGAAATTCTTAAAACACAACTTGAAATAGAACAAGGTGTGATTGCAAAATGGAAAGATTCCAGGAATGTTGCTACCAACATCATTAATGTTCAAGGTATGGAATCTTTCTGTGAGGAATCATGGAAAAAGAACAAAGAGAAGCTAGGGTGTGTTGGTGAAACCTTAGAATCAGAAACAGAGTCAACAAACAACAATGATCATTTGTTGGAGGTTGATATGTCAACGAAATGCAATGTTTCGTTGACACATGAACCATCAACCGATCAGGCTGTTTCGTTGACAGACAAAAGAAAAGAGAAACTCACTAGACTTAATGACAAGTATGGTCCTGTCACCAAGAACTTTGTTCAAGGTGAGTCTAGTAATTCAAAGAAAGTTGAGAAGCCTGTTGAGAGAGCTAATGTAGGTCACTTGTCTAACAAGCAATTGAAAGACAAGGTAGAGAAAGTTCATAATGAGGCTAAGGGAAATAAAAAGAATAACAGGAATGGCAAAGTAGGAATTAACAAACACAACAATTACACACCTGATAAATATGCTCCTAGAAAGACATGTGTTAATTGTGGAAGTGTTAGTCATTTGTCTACTAACTGCAAATCTGTTAAGAAATCTGCTAATGTGAAAATGCCCAAGCCTGCAATGAACAGTTCCATGCCTACAATGCCTGTTATGCCTAACATGTTTGCTCCATATGCACAATTTCAGAATCCATATGCTAGCATGCCATTTGTGTCTAATCCTTACATGAATATGTTTAACATGCCACAAATGCCATGGAACATGAATAACGTGATTGTTCCTCCAACTATGCATGCTATGAATGAAAATATGAGCAACCCTCAGAAATCAACACCAAGGGTAAAGATTGATTTGAATCAATCTGAGTCCAAAGTGAAAAATGGTACAAAAGGGAATGCAAAGGCTAACAAGACAGGACCCAAGGAAACTTGGGTACCAAAATCAACTTGATTTGGTTTTATTGTGTGCAGGGAGACAAAAGGAATCTTTGGTACTTGGATAGTGGTTGTTCAAGACACATGACTGGTGATTCTACCCTGCTCACAGAGTTTCAGGAAAGAGCTAGCCCTTGTATTGCTTTTGGAGATGACAGCAAAGGCTACACAAAGGGATATGGCTTGATTTCAAAAGAGAATGTCATCATAGATGAGGTTGCATTGGTGGATGGTCTTAAGCACAATTTGCTTAGTATCAGTCAACTCTGTGACAAAGGATTTTTAGTTACTTTTTCAAAAGAAGCCTGTGTTGTTTCTAAAGGAGGAAACAACAATGTGGTAATGACTGGATTCAGAAGAGGGAATGTGTACATTGCCGACTTTAGTAGCACAAGTTCAGACACCATCACTTGTCTCTTCAGTAAAGCAAGCAAGGATGAAAGTTGGCTATGGCACAAGAAATTATCTCATCTGAATTTCAAGGTTATGAATGATTTGGTGAGGAAAGATCTTGCTAGAGGAATTCCACAGGTGGAGTTTTCCAAGGATGGTTTGTGTGATGCCTGTCAAAAAGGGAAACAAAAGAAGGCATCATTCAAAAGCAAGACAGAGTCATCAATTGTTCATCAGCTTGAGTTACTTCATATGGATTTGTTTGGTCCTGTAAATGTCATGTCTATTTCAAAGAAGAAATACTGTCTTGTGATTGTTGATGATTTTTCTAGATTTACATGGACTTTCTTTTTGCACTCTAAAGATGAGGCAAGTGAAATCATTATCAATCACATCAAGATGGTAAGCAATCATCCTGATTTCAAAGTAAGAAGGATTAGGAGTGACAATGGGACAGAATTCAAGAATTCAAGCATGAAGGTGTTCTGTGAAGAAAATGGTATTTTGCATGAGTTTTCAGCAGCAAGAACACCACAGCAAAATGGTGTAGTTGAAAGGAAAAACAGAACACTTATTGAAGCTGCAAGGACAATGCTAGATGAATCAAAGTTACCAACTTATTTTTGGGCTGAGGCAGTTAACACAGCTTGCTTCACTCAGAATATTTCTTTGATTAATCAGGCCAAAGGAATGACCCCTTATCAGTTACTCAAAAGAAAGAAGCCACTATTAGATTTTCTTCATGTCTTTGGATGCAAGTGCTTTGTTCTGAGAAATCAAGCTGAGCATTTGGGGAAATTTGAAGCAAAGGCAGATGAAGCAATATTTGTGGGATATGCAGCAGGGAAAGCTTACAGAGTCTTTAATCTCAGAATCAACATTGTTATGGAATCTGTACATGTTGTTTTTGATGATCTCAAAATACAAGGTCTCTGTGATGAAGGTTTCCATGAAAGTCTCTCCTTTGAGAATGAGGAAGGAGAACAAATGAATCATGATAAGGCTACTGAGAAACAGCCTAAAGTTGTTGTATCTAGCACAGATGAAAGCAGCAGTGAAGATGAAGTTGCTGCATTAAGATTGAAAAGAATAGCTGCTAGTAGACCAAATGATCATTTCGTTGACAGTCAAAATGAGCGTTTCGTTGACAACCAAAATGGTCATACCGTTGACAGTCATAGAAATGGTTCTAGAAGTGATCATTTAGGGACAACAAACTCAGGGGGAGTTTCTCAAGGACAAATGTCCAATCAAGGCAATCATGATCATGAAGCTACCTCGTCTAGAGCAAATCTACCTCCCTCAAGAAAATGGACTAAAGATCATCCCTTTGAACTCATTATAGGTGATGTTTCTTCAAAAGTCCAAACTAGAAGAGCAACTCAAGAAGAATGTCTATATAGCAGCTTTCTGTCTCAAGATGAGCCAAAGAAAGTTGAGGATGCACTTCTAGATCCAGATTGGGTTTTGGCTATGCAAGAAGAGCTAAACCAATTTGAAAGGAACAATGTATGGAAGCTGGTGCCCAAGCCTAAGGACAGGAGTGTCATAGGCACAAAATGGGTGTTCAGAAACAAGATGGATGAAAATGGCATAGTCACAAGGAATAAAGCTAGATTGGTTGCAAAAGGTTATTCACAGGAAGAAGGAATCGATTATGATGAAACCTTTGCTCCTGTTGCAAGACTAGAAGCAATAAGGATTTTCCTAGCCTATGCAGCCCATGCCAATTTCAAGGTCTATCAAATGGATGTTAAGAGTGCTTTTCTAAATGGGGAACTGGAAGAGGAGGTGTATGTGAGTCAACCTCCTGGTTTTGAAGATGATGATTTTCCAGAGTATGTGTACTTTCTCCTCAAAGCACTCTATGGTTTGAAACAAGCACCTAGAGCCTGGTATGACACACTTTCACAGTTCCTTCTTGAGAATCACTTCACTAGAGGTACTGTAGATAATACCCTTTTTCATAGGATTGTGAATGGCTCTACAATACTTGTTCAAATTTATGTAGATGACATAATTTTTGGGTCTACAGATGAAAAACTTTGTCAAAAGTTTGCCAAGCTTATGCAAAGTAAGTATGAAATGAGCATGATGGGAGAATTAACTTACTTTCTTGGTCTTCAAGTAAAGCAAGTTAATGAAGGCATTTTCATTAGTCAAACAAAATATATTTTTGATTTATTAAAGAAGTTTAACTTAATGGAATGCTCTCCTGCCAAAACACCCATGCCTACTGCCACCAAACTTGAATTGAATACTAAGGAAAAATCTGTGGACATTTCAAGTTACAGAGGCATGGTTGGCTCACTTTTATATTTAACAGCTAGTAGACCTGATATTATGTTTGCTACATGTTTATGTGCTAGATTTCAGGCTGATCCTAGGGAATCCCATTTAGTTGCTATTAAAAGGATTTTCAGATATCTCAAAGGAACATCAAACCTTGGCATTTGGTATCCTAGAGAATCTGGTTTTGAACTAATTGGTTATTCAGATGCAGATTATGCAGGATGTAAAATTGACAGGAAAAGCACAACAGGCACCTGTCAATTCTTAGGAAACAAGCTTGTGTCATGGTTCAGCAAGAAACAAAACTCAGTTTCCACCTCCACAGCTGAGGCTGAGTATATTGCAGCTGGAAGTTGTTGTGCACAGATTTTATGGATGAAAAATCAACTACTTGATTATGGATTAAGAGTTGAGAAAATTCCTATTTTCTGTGACAACACTAGTGCCATTGCCATTACTGAGAATCCAGTGCAGCATTCAAGAACCAAGCACATTGACATCAAGTACCATTTCATTAGAGAACATGTTATGAATGGTACTGTGGAGTTACATTTTGTTCCAAGTGAACAACAACTTGCAGACATCTTTACCAAGCCACTTGATGAATCAACATTCTCAAGATTAGTAAGTGAGCTAGGTATGCTAAATTTCTCTTAATTATTTTTGAGATATTTGCAAGTCATAATGCAGCCAGAAATTTGCTATGTTTTTTTTCTGTGAATAAATTTTCTCAGGAAAAGGTAAAATTTTGTCTAAGTCAAAATTACTATGCCAACGGAATGCACCATTTCGTTGACAGTCTTAGCAGTTTTCTGGGTGTTTCGTTGATAGCTCTTTTATATCAACGAAACGCAGCTTTATCAACGAAATAAGACGGGACTTTAACCGCCCAATCCTGATTCGTTGATTTAGCGCTTTTTATCTGAACCGTTGAAATGTGACACGTCTTTTACCACGATCTATGCATACACCCCTGTAAGTATAAATCATGGTAATACTTTAAGAGTAACGGTTATATTTTTAAGCCAATCCAGTAATTTACATTTATTATTGGATTCATTTTCTGAGAATTTTTGGGGGAGTATTTAAGAAATTTTAGTTTTATTATTTCTTTTTACCTGTTCTCAAAAATTTCAAAGGCTTTTTCTCTCTTCTTTTCTCTATCAATCAATTCAGTTCGAAGCTTTCCTTTAATCAACAATGGCACCCATAGTCAAGCTAATGTCTGCTGGAGGGTTCATCTATGAGAAGAACAACTCCATCCCTTTTGTTGTCAAGGAAAACCCGAACAGTCTGTTCTTCAAAATGATGGATTTCATGAAGAATTGCAAGTTGAGCTATGCAATGTTTCACTCTACACCACTCTACAATGAGATAATCGAGGAGATTTGGACCTCATGTGAGTATAGTGGAACAAACTGCACACTACAATTCACTCTTCAAGGTAATGAGTACATAGTTAATTCTGATGTTTTGCAAGCATGTTTACATATTCCTGATAATAACTGTGATGCTTTGCCTACTAACACTGAAATAACTACCATGTTAAATTCTATAAACTACTCTTTGCCTACTGATAATCTGGGTAGAATAATTAGGAGAGGTTTGGTTAGAGAATACAGTTATTTAGCTGATGCATTCATTAAGGTCTTTTCTGGAAAGATTAGTAATTTTGATGCATTAACTAACTCTATGTTAATTCTCTTAACCATGCTTCTAAATGATAGATATCACAACTTTAGCACCCAACTTATGTATGAAATTGGTGCTAAGTTGGGTGACAAAGCGAATAGGAAGAAAAATATCTATTATGCTAGGTTTCTGATGATGTTGGCTAACCATGTTAGTCCAGCACCATTAGTTATCTCTAACCCTAATGCCAGGTTCGAGTGCTTTGTGCAAGAAAAGAGAGTATTGACAGACATACTCAGGCTGAACCACAATGGTGATGTTCCAGTGGTGTATCTGCCAATCATTGAGGTAACTACTACTATCCCTGTTAGTGTAGCTAACTCCTCTACTGTTTTACCTTCCAATGTTGCTATGGAGTCTGTAGCTGTGACCCAACAGGCTCCTACCCTAGCAACAAAACCTAAATCAAAGAAATCCTCCAAGCCAACCTCAGGTGCTTCTCAAAAGGCACCTGTTGTAAAAACTACCACACAACCTAAGGGGAGTGTGTCTGGAGTTGTAAGAGGTGAGGGAAGGGGTGAACATCAAAGAAACCCCAAGGATAAGGAAGGACAGGTCAGTGTGTACCAGCCAAGCCCCATTGTGTCTTCCCAACAAGGCACAATGAGTAAAATGGATTTAAACACAAGTCTAATTGCATCCTCCCAAAAGGATGTGATTATTGAAACAAGCTCTCCACCAAGAGCACAGTCCAAGAGGGTAAGGGACACTTCAAGCCCAAAGTCTACATTTTCCCAATACCAAAGGAGAGTGAAGCAAAAGTCCAAGGGTACACAGGGTGCACACACACTGGAAGCAACACTTCCAGTTTCTCAAATTCAGTTTGATGTAACCCCTATCATTACTCTGGGGTTACAGTCCCATTCTCTAAACATCAATCTTGAATTATCTCCATCCAATTCACCAACTCAATCTTTAGATGTGGACATGATCCATACATCTATTCCTGATTCTCCAACTCTAATCTTGGAGAAGCCCCACTCTGAAGCTGGTGGCCATCACTTGTTAAGTGATTTGTTGGGCCATCAACCAATTTTTCCTGAAGTTGCAAGGGGATCTGTGGACCATTCTTTAAAATCAATCACCACAGACTCTACTGTAATTTCTCATTCTCAAAGTGCTTTCTTGACTTCATCAACGAAACAGTCTATTTCGTTGACAAGTGTTTCTCCATCAACGGTATCCATACCGTTGACAGTTCAAACTACCATTCCGTTGATAGTTCACTCTGCACCTTTAATTGAAAATCAAGTTGTTCCCACAACTAGTGCAGATGATCTAGTGGTAGTTGAGACACTTCTAGGACTGAGAGGGAGTGAAACTGAGAGGCTGGCTTGCAGCCAGGCAAAAGGAGAGAATGTGAGTGAGAGGCTGGCTATTTCTTCCAGCCAGGCAAAAGGAGAGATTGAGAGTTCCACCTTAGAAGGTGAAGGTGAGGGTGTGAGAGGTGTGAGCCATGGGGAGCCCATGATGCAAGAACAGAGTGGAGAGAGAGAAGGGACTACAGGAGAAATAAGGATGGAAGCAGCCATTGCAAGTGAGTTAATGGAGGTCAGTGAGGGAGAAAGGGAACTTACTTTCCAAGAGGTTTATCAACAAACTCTGGATAGTATTTCCCTGGATCCTGAGACCTTTACTCATCCTGTGCCAGCCTATCAAATTATGGCTCAGCAGGGCAATGTGGAGGCAGAAAGGTCACTAAATCTAATTCATACAACTGCATCAATGCAAAGAGCAAAGGATGCCCTGACCAATCTACCTTCAGGAGCTGCAGCAAGTGGAGAATTTGAGTTTTCTGATGCTGAGGACAGCTATGGTGATAATCTACAGGTGGCCACCACTTCACAGACTGGGACTTCTGTGGTGCCTCCTACACCAGGCTGGCTTTCTCAAGGTATGCATGGTAGAGCCACTCTAGATGCTGCTATCTCCAGGCAGTACAATGAAGCCTACTTAGCTCATGAGTCTGCAAATGCAAGAGACAAGAAATTCTACAAGGCCATCATGGATTCTCTGGAAATTCAAAGGCTACAAATGATGCAGACAAGGATTGAGGCTACAGAAATCAAGGACTCTATTAGCAATTTCAGGGATGCTAACTACAGGATGATGGATGAAAAGCTCCCTCTTCTCACTATGTCCAAAATGAACAGGTTTTTCTCTAAGGAACCTGAAGTGGCTACCTCCTTGAAGACTCTCTCTTCTAGAGTGGACAAGGTGGAAGCTACTTTATCTCAAATGCAAAAGGAACAGGAGAAGCAGACTCAACTTTTGGCCCAGCTAGTGGCAGCTCAAGGACTCCCAGTTGTCTCTCTTGATGATAACAAAAAGGGGGAGAAATCTCAGGAGCTAACCATTCAAATCACAAAGGTGCTGGTCCCAACCATCACATTGCCACAGGAGCCACTAGCAATGGGGGAGTTTGGAAAGAAGAATAAGGATGGCATTGACTTGATCCAGGAAGCTTCTATGAGGATACAACTTGCAGCACAGATCAAAGATCATTGGTCCAACATAGAAGCAAGGTTCAAGAAAATTACTGAATCTTCAAAGACAGATCAGCCATCAACAAATGCAATGGTGACTGCACAAGTGGAGCCACAGTTCAAGAGCTCTTATGCTATAGAGCCCCTTCTACATGGAGTCATTCAAGGACCAAGAAAGGAGAAAGGACAAACTTCATGCATTAGGGATATGGAAGAAGCTACATTACAAAGAAGCTTATCTCCCAAGTCTCCTGCTAAACCAAAAGGCAAAAACATAGCAAGGACTTTCTATCCTGCACCTTATCCAGATGAGCTCAAACTACTTGGACTTCTCATCACAAAAAGCAAGGAAAGTAATAATCATGAGATAAGGAAGCAAAGGGCAATTGTCTATAGGAATGGACAACAAATCTGTGTTTGGGCTGGTCATCCAAACTTTGCTGAAGCCAAGGCTGAGGAATCAGAAAGAGCAGCTATGCAAGCTCTTGCAGTAGCTCAAGCTCTAGATGAAGAAGAAAGACAGCAAGAAGAAAAAGCCCAAAAGGAAAGGAGTGAAAAGAAGAGTACAAGGCAACCAAAGGCAAGGGCTAGAAGAAACATAACCTTTGAAAATGATGACTCTCAGAGTATTGCATCAGACTCTTCTGTACCTCCAACAATTCCTGATCCATCTTTAAAGTTAGCCTGTGATCCCAAACATCTTGTTAATTATCATGATCAGCCAATTGAGCCAAAGGAAGAGCCAATTGAGTTTGATGAGGCTAACTTTCCTAAATTCCTTTTTGAGATGGATCCAAAGAAGAAATTGAAGCAAAGGGCTGTCAAGACAAAGCCAGTATTTGTGAGAAAGCCACAACCTCAAAAACCCCCTTCAAATCCAGAGGACTGCATGTACATTGCTGACATCAGGGAAGAATCCAGCTTGCATCTTGAGTTAGACAACCTGGTGGAAGTAAGGGGCATTGCAGCTTCTCAGAAGCTACCTGAAAGATTGGTTTTCACATACAAGGGTGGTAGAGAACAAATTTGGCCTCTCTACAGAATTCTAGGAGAAGACTACCAAACACTACTCACAGTGTTTAGATGCTTGAAGAAAGACTTTGGCTTCACCAAAACAGCCAAGTCTGAGGTGGTCTCCAGAATATGTCAAATAAAGGCTAGCTGGAACAAGCCTGAGGCTCTTCCCAGGATGCTAAGAGTGCCCTCAACAGGAAAGAAGATCCATCTTCAACCTTTCTGGATGATGGAATTCAAGGACAAGGACAACTGCAGAAGGTTCTTCAGGATGGAAGACCAGCTGGACAAGGCATCTAATCAAACTCTAAGGTTTATGCAATCCAAGCTTGGTGATCAAGATGAAGAAGAGAAGATCTTTTACAGAAGGCTACAGGTCCAGATTGAGGAGAACAACTCTAGGAGAGGGAAGAAGACTATGCCCCAAAGAAGACAAAGATGAATTATTTGCTCAGTCTGGAGGAGCACATTTGGGCATTAGTTTTGTAAGTCTTGCATTATTTCTAAAAACTTTATGAAGCTCAATACAACTTTTACTTTTATCATGTGTAATATGCCTGAGTGTTTTTGTTATCATCAAGGCTCTTGATTTATGGCTGTTATTCTATCAGTCATAAATTGGGGGAGATTGTTAGGAATATGTTGTTCTTGATGATAATTATAAAAACACTTAGTAGATTTTGTATTAAGTTATTTTGTAACTGTCAACGAAATAGCATGCTTTGCAGTGTTTCGTTGACAGGAAGCTCATCAACGAAATGAGTGATGTAGCAATTGCACTGTACATTACTTCATAGTTTGATATGCAGTTTGTTGAGTACTAGATAGGTTTTCTAAGTCATGTTGACTAAATGGTTAGATAGGCAAAATAGGTTGGTTAATTGTAAATATTTAGTGCCTTGTAATTTTGCCTAAGTGAAGACATGTCAACGGAATGAAGATTACCCTATCAACGAAACAAGGAAGCTCATCAACGAAACAAAGAATAAAGCTATCAACGAAACACATCTCTATGCCATCAACGAATCATTATTGCTTTTCTATACAATTGACAAAGTGATAGTGACAGGTTCCTGACAGATCAAAAAGGAGATGTGGAAGTGTACTTTGCATTGGAAACCATTAAAATGGACATGGGGAATAAGGAAACATCCCAGTTTCCAATTGGGCTCTTGGGAGTGATCATAATAAGCATGAAGACAAAAGCAAGGATCTCCAAGGACCACTGGACAAAGGGATGAAAAGCAAACTATTGGCGGTTACTCATTGTACTATTAGTGTAGCCAAAAATAGGGTTGTAAACTTGGGTTTATATAACCAAGTGTAGCAGTTACTTTATTTGTGTGAAGAAAAACAAAGAGTTTGTATTAGCTATCTTTGAGAGCATTTTTCTTCTCTACAACCTTGTAACTGAGCAGCTGTGTACATTTGTATCACAGATTATTTCCGCAATAAAAACACTTCAGTTGGATCATCAAACAATCCAACTGAATTATTTATATCTTGTGTTTTTATTTATTCAGTTCAGTTTAATTTTATAAAGTATTTTCAAGTTAAAGAAATATCAAAATTGTATTCAACCCCCCCCCCCCCTTCTACAATTCTGTTAGGTCATTTGGGATTAACACACGTGCACTTGCGTGTTTTTGTGCGAACAAGTTTTTGGCGCCGCTGTCGGGGACTCGGTTATTGTTTTGTTTAGTTTATGTACTTGTCATCAGTGGTCGTTAAAGTTCACTAACTCGGACACTTCTTTTCTTATCCCTTTTCTTTTTCTAGTTTATTTGGTTCTTTTGTATTAAGTGTTGAGTTTTCGCAGGATTGACAAGGACAACTTGAGCTTTTATCCAGATATGTATCCTAACTCTTATCCTGATTCATCTGATTTGTTACAACGTTACCCATACTTGCATCAAGTCAAAAATTGTAATTCTCGTATGCTTGACTACGTAATACACAATGAGTCATCATTACCCGAGGGGTCAATAGGTTGGTATGTCCTTCATGAATTGAAATATGGCGTGTCATATGAAGAAGAGTCATTGGGTTTACATTCTAGTTCAAAAAGGAATGGATATGATGATTATGAAATTCCGGCTTGTATATGTCCCTCTGCTTTTCAGGAAAATATTTTAATAACTGAAGGTTCTGATGCCAGTAATGAATTTGATGTGTTAGATGACCCCTCTCCTTTATTGTATGATGTAGAAGAGGAATGTGTTATAATAGATCAAGACTTTGATGCTGATGTTGGGGGATTAAAATTAATCGATAATGTAGCACCGAAATTTGAGGAATTTGACTTAAATAAGGTTGAGAAAGAACATGTGTATTTGTCTTATGTCGATCCAATTTGGGAGTCATTTTTGGAGTGTCAGTGTTTAAATATTTGTATTAAATATTTTGAGTACTTTGACATTCCGATAATTGTTAAAAATCATGTTATCGTTTCCTCCCAATGTTTATATGTTCTTTTAGATGTGATATATTCTAACAAAATTAGATTAATTAAAATTGGGAGATTTGCCAAATTATATGCTTTTTCACCTCATTGATAAGGCTGCATGTATAAATAAGTCTAGCCAAAGACAATAAAGAAGTGCGCTTATTGCGAAGCAACCCAATTTTTGTAAGTTAGTGTATTATTAGTGTATTATTATTATTGGTATCGTTATTATTATTAGGAAAAATAAATATTATATAATTTTAGTGTACTCCCTCAAGGTGATTTGATGAGTTTGTTAAGTGTTTCAGGAAAGAGTTCATGTAGGTGAACCAAGGGAGTTGCTGGAATTAGTCAAAAAAAAAAAAAAAAAAAAAATTGATGAACAGTGACAGCAGCGCGGGCTCGCCTCCAGCAGCGCGGGCGCGCTTGAAGTACTGTTCACACAAAAAAATAAATAAATTCTGGTCGACTCAGCTGTCTTGTTTTTGAGTTTCCCGGAGTTCCAGCGGTCGGATCGTCCTGAATTTTGGACAGCATCTTCCTGACTCTAGTATCTAAATTTTGAACGGTGGAGATCGGATTTGAAGGTCCAGAAGATCAGTTGAGTATGATCAGAACAGAGAACAGTGCACAAGCCAGTAGGGGAGTTCTCTATCCTTTCTTTTTAGTGTAGTTTTAATATTAATATATTGTTTATTTGTTCATTGAGGACAATGAACCATTCAAGTGTGGGGAGGTGTTCTCGTGAATAGTATTAATAAAATTATTGTATATGCCTCATCTCAAAATTGTGTTAGCTGCATTAAAAGTAGAGCATATAGTTGTTTAATTCTACATACATAATTGTTGTGTAGTAGAGCATTGTGTATACGTTGCATTTGCATAATTCCATGAATGTGTGTAATACCAAGTTGATATCCTATGATGAGTTTATGTGCATAATGTCTTGGTTAGTAGTCTTGATCGTATGTGATGTTGTGCATGCTTAGAAGTTGTTTGTGCGGTAATTGTTTTGAGAACACTATTAAAATGCTCTAGAGACGTGACCTAGACTAGCTTAATTCTTGAGTCTTATCCATGAGTGAACGTAGAATCTTGCGTATTCCCTTTTGAGTTTAGAATGAGTAATGCTTAAGTGTGGGGAAGTTGAGGGAGTGTAAATGCCTTTCTAAAAAAATAATAATAATAAGAAATTTTACAATAGGTATCATTGTCCTCTTTTGAGACCATTGGGTAGCAATGTTCTAACCATTGGTTACTGGAGAAAGACTTGACCTTTGTATGTAGCATATCATCGTCCTCCTTTGAGGTCATTGGGTAGCAATGTTCTAGCCATTGGTTACTGGAGAAAGACTTGATTTGCGAGCTAATAGGAAAAAAAAAAGAGAAACAAAATAGAAAAAAATTGAGAGGCATGGAAACTCCTGACAACCCTAAGCGAGAGTTCATTCTAAGTAACGAAGTGTTTAAGCGTTATTCTGATTATTAGCTCATGGTTGAGACTCGATTGAGATTTGTTGGTGTTTGGTTTGTTTCACTAGAGAGCATGAAGAACACGCACTACGCACACCGTACTTGCAATGGAAAAGTAGCATGACTAATATGTGAGATGGGTGAAATCCTAGACTGTTGTATATTCTGAGGATTATATGTTAATAAGGTGGACACATGCATGATTGGAATCTTTGTATATTCATGTAGTTGCATTCATATTAGTTTGGCATGCTTGAGACTTGGTAGGAAAATATAAATTTTGTGGGTACATTCACTATAGGCCCTCACGAGACCTTACTCGTCCACTAGGGCTGCCTAGGGGTTTAAAGGGCTTGCTGCATATGCTAAATGCAACCGTGATCACCTACGGAAGTGGTACTATTTAGTTAGATCGTAGTTTTTTTTGTTTTTCTTTGCCCGAGGACGTGCAATACGCTAAGTGTGGGGATGTGATAAGCGTGAGCTTTATCGTAATTTGGTCCTTATATTTAAGTTATTTTGCACTGAATTGGATTTTTATTTAATAAATTATATTGTTTTATTGTAGGTATTAAGGAGATACTATTTAATTTGAAGTGGAGCTTAAATTGCAATTTTTGGAGTGGATTAAAGCAATTTTCGGATTTTTGGGCTGGTTGCGCAGATTTTACTGTTTGGGCTCTATCTGGAGTTCTACAAGTCTGTTTTGGGCCCGTAAGCAGTCGTTGGAAAGCTTGGAAGAAGATCTTTAATTCTGAGTTGGGCTCATATTTTATTACTGCTCGGAGCGGTCCAGAATCAGGAGGGAACAGAAGCCAACGAAATTTCCATTATAGAAATCTAATTCTGATTGGGAAATCTCCTTGTAATTATTTTAGTTAATTAAAAATACTTTATATTAGATATATTAGAGACATATTATTCAGACCTAGTATTAGACAGAGACATACGTATATTGTAAGCAAAGGAGGCTCAAGAACAAGAGAAGTTTTCTTTTGTCTTTTCTCCTTAGTTAATTGATTTCATATTCAGTTCTCGTAATTAGTTTATTATTGAATTCAGATTTCTTTCTTCTATGCTTTATATTGTTTTAATCATGTTATCACTTGAACCCATGATGATGAGAAGTCCAATTATGGGCTAATCGTTATCATGGGGTTTTAATGGAGTTTTCCATGGATTCTAGTTATTAAATGTTTTTATGCCTTGGTGTGTGTTTGATATATTGTTAACCTAGTTTGGTTGCGCTTATTCGTTATGGGTGCGTCGCGAACATCCGTAATTGTTTGTTGAATCCTAGTGATTGCGAAAGTGGATCTAGGGTTTAGAACATACCATGCTAGCGTAGGTTTTTGCATGTGAAGAGCATGTATTAATTTGTGGTGTAATTCTATCCGTCTCGCACCGACTATGTGATTATTTGGATTCTTGATTGTAAACCATTATGTTTTCAATCTCTATAGACATATAGGGACTAAGCATATTTGGTGACTACTTGACTTCTATCAATTGTGGATGATCAGTAGGATGATATATGTACAACGAAAGTTGGCGTGTGTCAGTTTAGTGCGTCTAATCAGTTATCATCGCTTGCACATGCTAGGCTAAGAGGCATAAGGTTCTAGATGAAGTGGTTAATGAAGTTGAAATCCCATGTTTGTTTATTTATAATAAAATCGTTTAAGTCATTTTTCTAGTAAATTCTTAGTTAATAATAATCATTAGTATAATCAACCCAAATTTGTGATTGTTTTAGCAGTGGATAGAAATCGTAATCTGGTGTATAAGTGAACTAAAACGAACAATTCTAGTCTCTGTGGGAACGAATCCTACTTATCTCTATATTACTTGTGACCACGTGCACTTGCGTGTTTTTGTGCGAACAGTAACCTAACCCAACTGTATCTCTTTGAAAAACTTGATGTGTGTCTTTTCCAGAATTAGTACAGGTTTTAATTACCTTCCTCTCTTTTTCCAAATCAGATTCTAGTTGTCTAAATCTCTTTAACAACTCTTGCTCAACATAAACAGCATCATCTCTTTCCTTTTGAACTTGTTGCATGTTAACAAGCTCTTCTTCAAGAAATTTATTTCTATCTTTAAGCTTAAGATTCTCAGTTTTAATTCTCTCATTTTCTAAAGTCTGATCTCTATAACTAACATGTATGTTTTTCAGATAAATTCTCAATTCAGATATATTATCAATATCATAAGCATAAGTTGTTAGAGGTACCTTATTCTCAGATGTTTCAGATTCATTTTCAACAGTTGCCATAAGAGCATAGCTAACATCTTCATCAGAATCTGAAGTGTCTGCCCAGTCTTTTCCTTTAGTGATGAGTGCTTTTTCAGATTTTCCTCTCTTGCACTCTGGAGCATAATGACCCATCTCTTTACACTTGTAGCACTGGATCTCAGACTTGTCTTTCTTTCCATACTTGGTATCCCTTCCTTCAGACTTTCTGAAACTCTTTCTTTCAGAGTTTGAATCTTTCCTTGAGAATCTTTTTCCCTTCTTGAAGTTCTTAAAACCCATCTTCTTGAAGGTTTTCACCATCAAAGCAGCCATTTGCATCATTTGTTCTTCATCATCCTCAGATTCAGAAGAAGCATCAGAGTTTAAATCACCATCAGAGTTTGATGACTCACTTTCAGAGTTTATGACCAAAGATTTTCCCTTAGCTTTCTTCTTTGATGTTTTTTTCTTCATGAGTTTTTCTTCAACCTTGAGAGCAACAGATTTTGTCTTCTTACTAGTTCTTCTGTTCCTTTGTTCTATCTCCAGTTCATGAGTTTTAAGTAACCCATAGATTTTATCAAGCTCTGTATCTGCAAGCTCATAATTATCTCTTATTGTTGTTGTCTTTAAATCCCATCTTTCAGGTAGAGATAAAAGAAACTTGAGATTAGACTCTTCAAGATCATACTCTTTATCAACCAGAGATAAATCATTCAACAGTTTACAGAATCTGTCATATGTTTCAGTCAAAGTTTCACCAGATCTTGAGTCAAAGTGCTCATACTCCTGTGTCAGTATGGTCTTTCTGTTCTTCTTTATAGCACTAGTTCCTTGGCATCTGACTTCTAAAGCATCCCAAATTTCTTTGGCAGTTTTGCAACCAATAACTCTGTTAGACATAACATTATCTAAGGCACTGTGTAGAAGATGTCTAACTTTTGCATCCTTTGCAATCGATGAGATGTCTTCAGGAGTCAAATCTTTCTTTTCCTTTGGAATAAGCTTTTGCTCTTCACCAGAAACAACAGTAGACAGTTTAGTTGGTTTATGAGGACCATTATAGATTCTATCAAGGTATTCTGGATCTGTGGCTTCTAGAAACATGGTCATCTTAACCTTCCATATTGGATATTCCACTAGTTTGAGCATTGGAAGTTGGAACCCTGATTGACTCATATCGACTTACAGAAGCAGATTGAACCTTTTGAGCATTAGAACCTTCCTGAGAGTTTTCAGTCATGATTATACTTGTGTTTTTAGATCAATAAACTGTATATATTAAACAACCTTGTCTCTGATACCAATTGTTAGGCCGAATACACAATATATAATCAATATATGTATGAGAATAACAATCAAGAACTCTGTTTATGAACAATAAACTGAATTATATTAAATAACTCTTCTCTCAGTGATGTAAAATATCACAGAGAGCTGCTAGGTTACAAGAATAATGTATTCAGTATTCGCATTCCTTTTAGGGTTAACCTATATGTGTTTATATAGTACACAGCTACATAGATTCAATCTCTAATTGATATTCCTACAAATTAGCTATACAATTTATATCAAATTAGGATTGATTATGTCTTCTGTTCCGCTTCCTTAGCTATCTCAATATATCTTGCTTCTTTCCATCTTCAAGATATATTGCTTCTAGAATCTTCATATTAGCACCAACAGCTTCAGCAAACTTTCACCCCGTCAGACTTTAACAAACTCTGACTGGCTTCTAGTATAAACTCTAATGAGTACCTGTTACTTAAACACTGATAAAAAATCATCAGCAATTATATCTAACAATATAGTATAGATAGAGAGATATATTCATAATATTAGTATTTTATGCTACTAAATGGAATAGCCCATGATATTTTTGAGGTTTTAGTTAAAAGAAATATTAGTTAGAAAATATAAAAAAAATATACGTTTTGGAAAAAAAACTAATCGGTTAGTCATTAATAATTATAATATTATTATTTTATTTTATTAAATAGAACTATTCGTGATATTTTTGGAAAATTAGAGGTTTTATTTAGGAAAAATAGAAAAGTAGAAATTTTAGTTAGAAAATATAAAAAAAATATACACTTTGGCTAAAAATGATAATGAGTTATTTATTAGCAATTATAACCTTATTTATGTTATTTTATTAAATAAAACTGTCTGTGATATTTTTGGAAAATGAGATGTTTTAGTTAGGAAAAATATAAAAGATATTCTATATACTAATTTTAATATTTTATCTAACGGTTCTCAATGATTTGATCAAAAATATCTAACGGCTATGAATGGAGTGACCAGACTACAAAACTTTCAATGTTTCGTGTTTAATATAATACTAGTTTAAAACCCGTGCGATGCACGACTTGTTAATTGTTATTTTATTATTTTTTTTAATATTTTATTAATTGTAATTGTGCAAAAAATAAGTAGTCATGTTAAAATAGATAAACACTTTTAATTAATTAAAAACATTAAAACATATTTTAAAATAAATAAGTATGGGTTTGTCCGTTATATTTTTGGAAATGAGGAGTTTTAGTAAGAAAAAATAAAAAATGTAACATATATTTAGTTTAAAAAGGTTAATTCCCGTGATATTTTTGGAAAATGAGGTTTTAAAATTTAATAATTAAAAGTATTTAAATACGTTTTAAAATAAATAAGTAAATAGTTTTCTGTGATATTTTTTAAAAAAGAATGGATTTTAGTGAGAAAAATAGAAAAAGTAAAATGTAAAAGGTAATTTCCCGTGATATATTTAGAAAAGGAAGGACTTTGTTAGAAAAAATATATAATGTGTTTAGCTGAAAAAATAATTGGTTGTAAATAGGTATTTGATTATTTATATTTTAATATTTTTAGTAATTGCATTTGTTAAGAAAAATAAGTAGACATGTTAAAATAGGTAAACTTTTAAAAAATAATTATAATATTAAAATAGGTTTAAAAATAAATAACTAAATGTTTGTCCGTAATATTTTTGGAAAATGAGGGGTTTTAGTAAGGAAAAATAGAAAAACTAACATGTTTTAGTTAAAAAGGGTAACTGCCTGTGATATATTTGAAAAAGTAGGGAAATTTGTTAGAAAAAATAATGTATTTTAGGTGAAAAAGGTAATTGGTTATAAATAAGCAATATTATTATTTAATAATATATTTCTATAAATAAGTAAGGTTAATTAAGTAAAAATTAATTAAGGGCAATTAAGTAAAATCACAACGTACCATACCGACCAACCAAACTTTTAATATTTCGTCTATTATATAATAGTATTGATAGTATAGATATATTTAACAAAAAATAATTAATTTTAAATATATATCTTAAAAAAAATACATTTTACCGAGTGGATCACATTTCCTTGCGTATTTGTAAGTATATTTAGTGCAGTGTACATAATGTATGTGTTGGGATTTATGGGTGATAGTATAGAAACAACTTAACCTTGTATGTACTTAATTTTCAATTAAGTAGAACATACTGTCACAACCAAAGTATGTTCTTGTAATCAGTATGCAATGTCATTTTAGTTGTGTAATTTGGAAGAAGTTCACTTGCTGTGTTCAAGCCTCAAAGAATGCATATTAGATGACAGCATGAATAAAGGTTACTGTCATAAGCATTGACAGTAAGATTACAAGAAGACAGAATGTTGCAAGTCACGACAGCATATTCACTCTGACAACAACATTGGCGGAAGACTACGCGACAACAACTTTAGCCCTCGACAACAAGTTTGGAAACCTCGACAGCACTCTGTGCGGGGAACTCATACTGTCACCAAAAGAACATTCCTGTGACAACAAGCTTTGCGGCAAAAGTAACTGTCTCGAGAAAGATCCTTGTTCTAGGTATCTTCTCAGTCAAATCCCGTGATAGTTTCAATGTTCAAGAAACAGGCGTGTTGCAGTATCCCTAAGTTGCACCAAGTCTGCAAGACTACGACAGAAGCTTCAAGCACTACAAAACAAAAGCGAATCAATTCAAGAGCAAGGTCAAGTCTCTATTTGCTGAATTGTTTTAGCTGGAAATAGAATGAATCTAGGTTGCTTTCTTTGTAATGTATATCTGACATGTTAGCAATTTAGGAAAGTCACATGGGTAGACATTTTGTAAGAAGCTGCCACTTGATAATGACAGCAGCTTCACAAACCCGTGTTGACAGTGATAGGATTAGTTTTATACTTAGACTATCAATTCATTCTAGGTATGTGAATGCAAGCAAGTAAGTGTCTTGAAGAAAACCGAAGCTCAAGAATTCTCTCTTGAGGTTGTAGCAACACTTTGCAAAATAAATAAAAACATTTATTTTGTGAAACTTGTCTTTAGACCATACTGTTTGTGAATGCATACATATTACTGATAACGTTAAATCTTAGTTTTGGTTGTTGAAATTGAGATTGAATTTTATCAGTATTGCATTCATCCCCCCCCCCCCCTTCTGCAATACACGAGGACCAATAACTGGTGTCAGAGCTTACAGATTAACATACATATCTGAGATCACGACGACAATGCAGAAATCAAGCAGTATCAAGATCCCAGCTTTTGATAAAGAGAACTACAGCATTTGGAAAAGAAAGATCTTGTTGTTTATCAAAGCTGCGAATCCACTATACCCGGGTATTCTCGAGAATGGTCCTTTCATTCCAAGGAAGGAAATTGAAGCCACAACAGTAAATGGTGAAATCATTCCTGCACATTGGGTTCCCAAAGATCCCTCGGAAATTTTGGAACCTGAGAAGGAGAAGATGGTGCTAGATGATCACTTGCAACTCATCTTGCTCGATTCTCTCACGTTGGATAAAGCCATGTGTGGAAGTGTGATAAGCTGCACATCTGCCAAGGAGATGTGGATCAGATTAGCTTTACTATGTGAAGGAAGTGAAGAAGTTAAGGGCAACCAAAGGCAAATACTGATATCACAATATGAGGCTTTCATGGCCAAGCCTGGTGAAGACTTAACTTCCATGTTTGAAAGGTTCAGTAAGCTCTTAACTGAACTACAGATACATGGCAAGTACTATGACAGAAAAGAATTGAATGTCAAGTTCCTACTTACACTGCCTGATCACCTTGAATACAAGACAACAGCCATACGAGAAGGAAGAGATCTCAACAATATAACCTTTGAGACACTTTATGGCATTCTGAAATCCTATGAACTTGAACTCTTTCAAAAGAGAGCCATACAGAGTGGAACAAGGAACAAGATGGCTAATATGTCAAGTGCCCTAGTAGCACATGTGCCAAGGATCACACAGCCAAGTGAAGTACTACAAATCACACAATCAACCCCTGCACAATCCTTGAAGATAGAAAAGGTTGTTGAAGATGATGAGAAAGTAGTACTGCAGCTCAAGGATCTGGTGGATACTCTAAGAAGAATCAAGGTCGAGCCTATGTGGCTGAAGGAAAGTGTTGGGATGACTCTGATGATGAAGAAGAAGAAGAATATGTCAACCTAGCTCTCATGGCTAGCACTGATGAAGTAGCATCAACATCTTCAAGTCAGGTACCTTCACTTGTCTTACTTGATATGTCCACTGATGAGTATAAGAAAACCATTAAAGACTTAAGTGCTGAAATGTTCAATGTATATACTAGTTTATCTGCTGCTAATGAGGAAATCACTAGGCTGAGTAATCTAAATGAAACACTAAAGTCTGAAAATGAATCTCTTGTTCTCAAAACCAGTTCACTAGACTCTTTAGCTCAGGAGAATGCTAGACTTAAAAATGAATTAAAATGTGCTAAAGAGGTTGAGGAATTCCTGAGGAATGAGATTGCTGAAAATGAATTCAAGATTAAGGCTTATAAAAACTCATCAAAGATAGTTCGGGATTACAATGATAAGCATACAGAAAATCAGACAGTTGGTATAGGTTTTTCATATGGTAGAAGACCTGGAAAGGAAACTGTGATTCAAGATTGTTCTGGAAATGCTGCTGTCAAACCCACCATTCTCAAGAAGGTTAAAACTCCTATTTTCAAATGTTAAATATAATTGCTGACGTTTGTTTATCAGTGTTTAAGCAACAGGTACTGACCAGAGTTTATCAGAAACCGGTGAGAGTTTAATTAAACTCTGATAGGGTAAAGAGTTTAAAGGAAGCCGGTCAGAGTTTATTTAAAGTCTGACAAGGTGATAGTTGAATTAGCTGTCGGTGCTGAATTGAAGATTCTAGAAGCAATATATTCTGAAGATGGAAAGAAGCAGAATATATTGATACAGCTAAGGAAACGGAATAGGAGATAAGAAGCAATCCTTAATTGATAACAATTGTATAGCTAATTTGTAGGAATATCAATTAAGATAAGGATTGTGTAACTGTGTACTATATAAACACAGATAGGTTATCCCTAGAAGGGATGCGATCATTGAATATTTTATTCTTGTAACCTAGAAGCTCTTTGTGATTCATTAACATCACTAAGAGAGAATTATTTAATATAATTCAGTTTGTTGATTTACAAACCTGTGTTCTTCATTGTTATTCTCATACCTAATTGATTATATATTGTGTATTCGGCCTAACAATTGGTATCAGAGCCAAGGCTGTTTAATATATACAGTTTTACGATTCAAACACAGTATTAATCATGTCTGAAGAAAATCAAACTGCTCCTAAGGCTGAACAGGTTAAGCCCAATTCTGTGAGTCGATATGAAACAATCAGGGTTCCAATTCTCAGGCCAGTAGAGTATCCGATTTGGAAGGTTAAGATGACCATGTTTCTGGAGGCTACAGATCCAGAATACCTTGACAGAATCTATGATGGTCCTCATATGCCAACTAAATTGTCCCCTGTTGTTGATGGTCAAGAACAAAAGACTGTTCCAAAGGAAAAGAAAGATATGACTCCTGAGGATATCTCATCAATTGCAAAGGATGCAAAGGTTAGACATCTTCTCCACAGTGCTTTAGATAATGTTATGTCTAACAGAGTAATTGGCTGCAAAACTGCCAAAGAGATATGGGATGCTTTAGAAGTCAGATGCCAGGGAACAGGTGCTATTAAGAAGAACAGAAAAACAATACTCACACAGGAGTATGAGCACTTTGATTCAAGAACTAATGAAACCTTGACTGAGACTTATGACAGATTTTGCAAACTGTTGAACGATCTGTCTCTAGTTGATAAAGAATATGAACTTGAAGAATCTAATCTCAAGTTTCTGTTATCTCTACCTGAAAAGTGGGATTTAAAGGCAACAACAATCAGAGATAATTATGATCTTGCTGATACAGATCTTGATGAGATCTATGGATTGTTAAAGACTCATGAACTTGAGATAGAACAAAGAAACAGGAGATCCAGCAAGAAGACAAAATCTGTTGCTCTCAAAGTCGAGGAGAAGCCCATTAAGAAGGAATCATCAAGGAAGAAAGCCAAGGGAAAGGCTTTAGTCATTAAATCTGAGAGTGGGTCATCAAACACTGATGATGACTCAAACTCTGATGAAGCTTCTGACTCTGAGGATGATGAAGAACAGATGATGCAAATGGCTGCATTGATGGTAAAGACCTTCAAGAAGATGGGATTCAAGAATTTCAAGAAGGGAAAGAGATTCTCAAGGAAAGATTCAAACTCTGATAAGAGAAGTTTTAGAAAGTCTGATGGAAGGGAGACCAAGTCTGGCAAGAAGGATAAATCTGAAATCCAGTGCTACAAGTGTAAGGAGATGGGTCACTATGCTCCAGAGTGCAAGAAAGGCAAAACTGAGAAAGCACTCATCTCTAAAGGCAAAGACTGGGCAGATACTTCAGACTCTGATGATGGAGAAAACTATGCTCTTATGGCAACTGTCAGAGATGAGACTGAATCGTCTGAAAATAAGGTACCCCTAACTACTTATGCTTATGATACTGATAATATATCTGAGTTAAGAGTATATCTGAAAAGTGTTCATGTTAGCTATAGGGATCAGACTTTAGAAAATGAAAGAATTAAAACTGAAAATCTTAGTCTTAAAGATAGAAACAAGTTTCTTGAAGGAAAACTTGAAAGTATGAAGCAGATTCAAAAAGAAAGAGATGATGCTGTTTATGTAGAACAGGAGTTGCTTAAAAGATATAGGCAACTAGAATCTGATTTAGAAAAGGAAAGAAAAATAATCAAAACTTGGACAGATTCTGGAAGAGACACTCATCAAGTGTTTCAGACTGATTCTATAGGTTTAGGTTATTGTGAAAATGATGAACTTAGGTTTAAAGACAAGGTTAAGGTTAAACCACAACTTAAACCTGTGAAATTTGTTCCAGAAGCCAATAAGTTAAAATCTGTTGTAATAAGGGAAGCTGATATGGAATCAGATGAAGCTTGTGAAAAACAAGAAAATATTATAACAGAAAAACTTATGGAAGTAGAAGCTGTTAGAAAACCAGTAAAAACTTGTGAAAAACAGGTTAATGTTGGCTTGATGACAGGAAAACAGTTCAATCATAAGTTGAAAGAGGTAAAGTCTGCCATGAAACCAAAAGGGTCCAAGAAGAATAGGAATGGAAAAGTAGGCATAAATAACAGAAATAATCATTTGCCTAATGCTGGTGCTTCAAGGAAAACATGTTACAATTGTGGTAGTTCTAATCATCTTGCTAGATTTTGCACTAAGAACAAACATATTAATTCTTTATCTTCTACATCAGGAGTAAAGAATGATTATGTAAGAGTTAAACCACAAACTTTATGCAAACACTGTGGGAGCACTTGGCATTCCATTTATACTTGCAAGAGTTATCATGCTATTTATCACAACTATTATGAGCTAAAACCCAACTTGAAATGGGTTAGAGCAAACTCTGCTAGTGTAAAATCTGACAATGTTAGTTTAAACTCTGATAATACAGATTCCGCTGCAAAAGCTAACACTGTTAAGAAAGACAAAGGATCCAAGCAAGTCTGGATCCTTAAAACTAACACTTAGTGTTTGTTTGTTATTGCAGGGTATAATAGAGAGCACACTTATCTTGGACAGTGGATGCTCAGGAGATATGACTGGAAATAAAGCCCTGTTATCAGACTTTAAGGAGAAGGCTGGCCCAAAGGTTTCCTATGGAGATGGCAACATAGGACACACTCTGGGATATGGCAATATCAATCTTGGAAGTGTCATCATCACAAATGTAGCTCTAGTCTCAGGACTCAAGCATAATCTGCTATCTGTGAGTCAAATCTGTGACAGAGGAAACCATGTAGATTTTCATAGTGAATACTGTGAAGTTATCAGTAAATCTACTGGAAAAGTTGTTCTAGTTGGACACAGGCGCAACAACATTTATGAAGCAAGTTTGGTAACAAACTCTGATGGAAAAACAGTGTGTCTGACAGCCAGAATGTCAAATGAAGAGAGTTGGAACTGGCACAAGAAGCTCTCTCATCTCAATTTGAACAACATCAATGAGCTAATAAGAAAAGATCTTGTAAGGGGACTTCCAAAATCAATACTCAGTCTAGATGGCCTATGTGATTCTTGTCAAAAGGCCAAGCAAAGGAAGTCATCTTTCAAGAGCAAATCTGAATCTTCAGTAATGGAACCTTATCATCTTCTACATGTTGATCTCTTTGGACCAGTGAATGTGATGTCCATGGGCAGAAAGAAATATGCTCTAGTAATTGTTGATGAATATACTAGATATACATGGGTGTATTTCTTGTCAAAGAAGGATGAAACTGCTCAAACTCTGATGGATCATGTAAATCTACTGGACAGAGGATCACAGCACAAAGTCAAAATTATAAGGAGTGATAATGGAACTGAATTCAGAAACTCAATCATGGAAGCTTTCTGCAAGGAAAGAGGAGTGAAACAAGAATTTTCTGCACCTGGAACTCCACAGCAAAATGGTGTAGTTGAAAGGAAGAACAGAACTTTAATTGAAGCAGCCAGAACTATGCTCGATGAAGCAAAGTTACCAACATACTTCTGGGCAGAAGCTGTTCAAACTGCTTGTTTTACTCAAAATGCAACATTGATCAACAAGCATGGGAAAACACCATATGAGATGGTGAAAAATAAGAAGCCAAATTTGAAATATTTTCATATATTTGGATGCAAATGCTTTGTGTTGAAGACTCATCCTGAACAGTTGACAAAGTTCGATTTAAAAGCTGATGAAGGAATCTTTGTTGGCTATCCATTGTCAACAAAAGCATTCAGAGTTTATAATCTAAGAACTAAGGTGATCATGGAATCTATACATGTGTCATTTGATGACAAGAAAATAATTGGACTTGAAGACAAGGATGGATATGATCAACTGCGTTTTGAAAATGAAGATCTATTCTCTGATGATATAAACTCTGATGAAGCAGAGTTGACAAACTCTGACGAAGCATACTCTGAACCTCTACTGGTAAATACTGAAGAAACTGGAAATTCTCAAATTGAACATAGTAGAGAACCAGTTGAGGGGGAGCGTGAAGAAGCTCAACAAGACACAGCAAATGAGTCAGTTGAGGAAACTGATTCAAACTCTGACAGTTCAAACTCTGAGCCATCCAATTCAGGGGGAGCCTCAGATGCTGCAGAAAGTCAACATATGAATCAGGAGAGCATGGATCAAGGGGGAGAATTCAATAATGATGCAAGAAACCACTTACCAACAGCAAGAAGGTGGACACAGGCACACACACCTGATCTCATAATTGGAGATCCTGATGCTAGTGTGAGAACTAGAAGTGCAACAAATAATGAGTGTCTGTATCATGCTTTCTTGTCTCAAACAGAACCAAAGAAAGTGGAAGAAGCTCTTCAAGATGCAAATTGGATTACAGCAATGCAAGAAGAGTTAAATGAGTTTGAAAGAAATGAAGTCTGGACACTTGTACCTAGACCAAAGAATAGATCAATAGTAGGTACAAAGTGGGTTTTCAGAAACAAGACTGACAGTGAAGGTGTGATTACAAGAAACAAGGCTAGACTTGTGGCAAAAGGTTATTCACAACAGGAAGGAATTGACTATGATGAAACCTTTGCTCCAGTTGCAAGATTGGAGGCCATAAGAATTTTTCTGGCCTATGCTGCACACAAGAAGTTTAAAGTCTTTCAGATGGATGTAAAGAGTGCTTTTCTCAATGGAAAGCTTGAAGAAGAAGTGTTTGTTGAACAACCACCAGGATTTGTAGATCCCAAGCATCCAGATTATGTCTACAGGCTTGACAAGGCATTATATGGACTAAAGCAAGCACCAAGAGCATGGTATGAAACTCTTGCTCAATTTCTTTTAGAAAGTGGGTTCACAAGAGGTACAATTGATAAAACCTTGTTTTATTTCAATTCTGGTGATGATTTGCTTTTAGTTCAAATTTATGTAGATGATATTATTTTTGGATCTACTAATGACAAACTCTGTAAGAAGTTTGCAAAGCTTATGCAATCCAGGTACCAAATGAGCATGATGGGAGAGCTTAGTTATTTTCTAGGCTTACAGGTCAAGCAAACAGATGATGGGATTTTTATCAATCAAGCAAAGTATACCAGAAATCTTCTAAAGAAATTTGGTATGCTTGATAGTTCATCTGCTACAACTCCCATGGCTACAACAACGAAGCTTGACAAAGACACAGGAGCCTCAGTAGATATGACTAACTACAGAGGAATGATAGGGTCTCTACTGTATCTTACTGCAAGTAGACCTGATATCATGTATGCGATCATTGAATATTTTATTCTTGTAACCTAGAAGCTCTTTGTGATTCATTAACATCACTAAGAGAGAATTATTTAATATAATTCAGTTTGTTGATTTACAAACCTGTGTTCTTCATTGTTATTCTCATACCTAATTGATCAATTAACTTAAACTCTGATTCTCTAGGATACCACAAACCCAGGGTTATGGTTCCTTTGAGATATTTGAAGATCCTTTTTACAGCTGTTAGATGAGGCTCTCTGGGATCTGCTTGAAATCTTGCACAAAGACATGTTGCGCCTAGGAAGATCCAGGAACTTATTGTATGAAATAAGGGCTAAAATCTTTGATTTTTGGTGACTAGTGCCAACCACTGATTACTGGAAAAATAAAATTAAAAAAAAATAAATAAATAAAGTTAAAAAATATATATATATATATATATATATATAAATATATAAAGGGGGTGAAAAATAAAAGACATATCCAAATGAAAGGATATCAGTATACAGAGTTTAGATATAAAATCAGATTTTATGTTATACATGAGAGTTTAGGCAACCAGTTTTTACTACTTTAGTTTGTGGATTTTATGCACTTTGAGATGATCTAAATATTGATTACGGTAAACTCTGCTATTACACACACATATTTTCACACCTGTACAGTTTGAGAAAAGAGTTTATTGACAAAGAAGGACAAATGGTAAACACTGATGTATTGTGTGACATATGCTGAGGTAACTTTGTTTTAATCTCTGATGGTTAAAATAATTTCTTTGTTTCAGACATTTTATAATTTTGAGATTAGACATTTGTTTTGAAATTCGGAAAGAGTATGGTAACAAACGGTTCATATTTGTATTAAACAAAGAGAGAGAGATTAAGTATTTTGAACAATGTGACATGCGGTAATTATGGCTAATTTTACTGCGCGTGTGTATTGGAAGTTGTTACATACAGCTGTCAGCGTATACCCGTTTGACACCTGTCCCACTCACATACTTTTCAAGGATGCCTGCTGTGTGTAGTAATGATTAAAACGTTTGGGTTTTAAATCTTCACAGTTATTATTTAAATATACTACACATAAACGGTTCACTCTTTTACACACCTCAACTTTTCATAAGCTTTTACTTACACACATTGTCTCAAACACTTTCACTGCATACAATCTATTCTCTGTTTGTTATCTTCTAAACTGTTCTAATGGCTACAACAATGTTTACTGCTTCTGGATTAGAGTTTGTTCCTAATAATTACTCAGCTCCTTTAGCAAATGAGAACGCACCGGAGGCGTTTCATTTGATTCAAGATTTCTTGTCAAACTCTGATATCAGCACTGCTCTCACTGCACCCTCGAAGCTGTCTGCAACTCAAATGAGGACAGAGTGTTTGTAAACACTGAGGTTCCTGAAGTGTTTGTTCAGGAGGATGCTGCAAATGCTGAAGCTGTCAATCTAGACAGATTAAATACTGATGCTACTATGGATTTTGTAACTCCTACATCAAAGGCTAATGATGTAGTTGAGGAAGCTGCTACTCATTCTGATAGCAGAGTTTTTGATTTTGAAGCACACACCTCTAACTATTCTGATCTTTATACAGAGGGTGTGGAAGCTGATCAAGTCACTGATCAGGTAGAAGACTCTCTGGCCACTCACACTGAAATTATTTCTTGTGATCTTGACAAAGGTGAGGAGGTTACTCAGCTGATTAAAGTCACAGAGAAAATTGATGAAGCTGTGATGGAAAAGGAACAAGAGGCTACTGATGAGCTAAACTCTGAGAACATTATTCTTGAAGCTTTGCAACAATCTGTTGTAGAGATTGTTCAAAGAGAAGCAGGGGTTTTTGCTAAGGTAAACTCTGATATTCCTGAAGCTGTAGCAGAGGAGAACATTGATGAAGCTGCACAGTTTACTGCTGACAATATTCTTAATGCACATGAAGCAGTCAATAATGAAGAAACTGGAAATGATGCTGAGGGTTCTCATTCACACCCTAGTATTCAAGTTTCATTGGCTGATGATGTCAATAGTGCTGACGCAAGGGAAGTCCATAGACAGACCAATGAGCATTTTCAGAATATGTACTACAAAAATTGGGCTGATGCAGATTGCGTTTTCTCAGCACAAAGGGCTGCAGATTTGGTATCTGATTCTGTCAAGAAGATATCAAATACTGATGTACTTACAAGTTTACAAGCAACTGTTGTTCAAGTCAAATCTCTTAATAATAGATTTGATGAGAATCAATAGATGTTTACAAATCTGAGGAACGAATTTTCTCTCAGGGATACAACTTTGAAGCTTGACAGATCATTTTATTCTACACAATTCAAGCAGCAAGCCAAGGATTCTGAGGAAATCAAGAAAAGGCTTGGAAAAGTTGAGGAGAATCAGGCTGAAATGTCTACTCAATTGAATTCCATTTCTACTGCCATTGAATTGCTGACATCAGTACTACTTTCTGATGATGTCAAAAAGGGGGAGAGTGTATCTAAAGACAAATGCAAAGACACTCGAGCTCTGAGACGGAAGGATGATTCTACTGATGGGGGAAGCAAAGGAAATAAAAGAAAGGTCATCGCTCAAAGGCAAAGCAGGACTAGAGTAAACTCTGGTAGACAAATAAACTCTGAAAAGATAAACTCTGGTGGTCAATCTACTTCAAATCTCAAGAGTTTAGTTGTTTCAACTAATCCATCCACTGATGAAGAGATTGCTGCTAAGATATTCATAAAAGAGCATGGAAAGAATGTAACTATTGAAGATATCCAGGCTGAAGAGCAAATGCTTGCTGAGGAACACAAGAAAAATCTTGAAGCTGGAATCTACAAGAGAAAGGAAATCAAGGCTCCTAGAAAGAAAGAAGTTGGTATTTCTATCAAAGAGAATATTCAACAGAGTGTACAAAATACAAGGAGACCTGTGATTAGAAACTCTGATAAGGGTAAAGGCATAATGATTGAAGAGCCTAACCTGAAAAAGAAAGATATTTCAACCTCTGACATTGCTCAAGTTGAAACAAGATTAGCTAAATCAACCTCTGACGCTGCTCAAGTTGATGTTTCTATTGAAGACATGACAACCTCTGACGTTGCTCAAGTTGTACAGAAATCTACACTACTTCCAGGATTCAGCAAATCAAAAATTCTTGAAGACTTAAAGCTTGAAGCTGTGAATTTCTCAGAAACCAGAACAGTATTGGGAAAAGAAGCCTTTGACAAATCTGGACTGGGTTCACACAGAGAGAGAAGAACTAATAACAGATCTCAAGACAAGTTTTCATTGGCAGAATTTGGAGTTGGAATTACTCAAGAAAGCCTTGAAAAACTAGAATCTGTACAAATGATTTTTCACAAAGGAATCAAAAAGGAATTCTTGTTATATTTTATGGCTGATGGCAGAGTGTATAGATTTGGTGAATTTGATATCTAGTTAAAACTTTGGGAAGAGCTAGAGTATGTTCTATATCTACTTGAAGTAAAGAATAGAAGTACTTATGATGTTGCTCGAGTTTTGAAGGAAAGGATGATGAAATCCAAAGTTTTGAGTGGAGCTGGAGTATCAAGTGCATACATTCCTAAATACAGAGATGCACATGGAAAGTTGGTAGAAATGAAAAGGAATAGTGCGAGGTTCAGAACTGCACTAAATAAAAAGGTTCTTGAGTTCAATCTAGAGTCTGATAAACCTTTTTATATCAGACTTGGCAATGAAATGAACAAAAACAGCATATATTCTTTGAGGGCTGCCATTTATCAAATTGGTGAAGATGAACCAGAAATGAAGGAGCTGAAGAAGATTATGATTGCTGAATTGAATAGAGCTGAGAAGAAACTACTGTTAGATTATATCAGGACAGTGCCTGATATTCAAGAAATCAAGTAAAGACTGACTGTAAGTTTTTAATATATTTTCTATTCTAAGTCAAATTTAAACTCTGTTTTAAATTAAACTCTGTTATATGTTAAACACTGCATTTGTTAAATGTTTTTGACATCATCAATTATATGTTTAACTTGTACATTTTATTATGAACAAGTTGGGGGAGATTGTTAAATATAATTGCTGACATTTGTTTATCAGTGTTTAAGCAACAGGTACTGACCAGAGTTTATCAGAAACCGGTCAGAGTTTAATTAAACTCTGATAGGGTAAAGAGTTTAAAGGAAGCCGGTCAGAGTTTATTTAAAGTCTGACAAGGTGATAGTTGAATTAGCTGTCGGTGCTGAATTGAAGATTCTAGAAGCAATATATTCTGAAGATGGAAAGAAGCAGAATATATTGATACAGCTAAGGAAACGGAATAGGAGATAAGAAGCAATCCTTAATTGATAACAATTGTATAGCTAATTTGTAGGAATATCAATTAAGATAAGGATTGTGTAACTGTGTACTATATAAACACAGATAGGTTATCCCTAGAAGGGATGCGATCATTGAATATTTTATTCTTGTAACCTAGAAGCTCTTTGTGATTCATTAACATCACTAAGAGAGAATTATTTAATATAATTCAGTTTGTTGATTTACAAACCTGTGTTCTTCATTGTTATTCTCATACCTAATTGATTATATATTGTGTATTCGGCCTAACATCAAAGCTGCAGAAATTGAGTTTGATGAAGAAGCCATGCTCATCAAACAAGAAATTCTTGATGAGGATGAAGGTGTTGACAGCACATCCAAGGATGGAAAGGATACAGTCACAATCCCCAAGACAGTAAACTTACCAAGCAATCAGACAGTAAGTTCAAAAGATGCTGTCACAATTGGCAAGACAGAATCTTCCAAAGATGCTGTCAAGAATGTTTCCAAGACAGTAACTTCCAAACCTTCTATCAAGACAGTTGGAATAAAAGGTACTGTTGTTAGGAATATGTTGTTCTTGATTATAAACATAAAACACTTAGTAGAATTTGTGTAAAGTCATTTTGTAGCTGTCAACGAAATGGCATGCTTTGCAGCATTCCGTTGACAGGAAGCTCATCAACGAAATGAGTGTTGTAGCAATTGCATTGTACAATACTTCTCAAATGATAGGCATTCTGTTATATGTATTAGATAGGTTTTCTAAGTCATGTTGACTAAGTACTAGATAGGCAAAATAGGTTGGTTAATTGTAAATATATTATGCCTTGTAATTTTGCCTAAGTGAAGACATGTCAACGGTATGAAGATTACTCTGTCAACGGTATGGAGTTTACCCATCAACGAAACGAGGGAAACACCATCAACGGAATGAAGTTTACCCATCAACGAAACGAGGGAAACACCATCAACGGAATGAAGTTTACTCATCAACGAAATGGAGAATAAAGCTATCAACGAAACACATCTCCCTGCTATCAACGAATCATTATTGCTTTTCTGAATAGTTGACAAAGTGATAGTGACAGTTTACTGAACAGATCTAAAGGTGAGGTGGAAGTGTACTTTGCATTGGAAACCATTAAAATGGACATGGGGAATAAGGAAACATCCCAGTTTCCAATTGGGTCTTGGGAGTGATCATAATAAGCATGAAGACAAAAGCAAGGATCTCCAAGGACCACTGGACAAAGGGATGAAAAGCAAACTATTGGCGGTTATTCATTGTACTTTTAGTGTAGCCAAAAATAGGGTTGTAAACTTGGGGATATATAACCAAGTGTAGCAGTTACTTTAAGTATAGAGAAGAAAAACAAATAGTTTGTATTAGCTATCCTTGAGAGCATTCTTCTCTACAACCTTGTAACTGAGAAGCTGTGTACTTTTGTATCACAGATTATTTCCGCAATAAAAATCACTTCAGTTGGATCATCAAACAATCCAACTGAAATTATTTATGTGCTTGTGATTTTTACTTTAAGTTCAGTTTTTATTTGTAAGTTGTTTTAAGTTAAAGAAATATCAAGAATTGTATTCAACCCCCCCCCCCCCCCCCCCCTTCTACAATTCTGTTAGGTCATTTGGGATTAACAACTGTCAAGGAAAGTTCGACAGCAACTTCTGAACACACTGTCAATCCAGTAACTCCCAAGTCTAAGAATAGGAATGGTAAGGTAGGTGTCAATAAAGGAAATGGATACACTAATGTTGGAGGTGCTTCTAGGAAACTATGCAATAACTGTGGATCTTCACATCATTTAACACATGTTTGTAAGAAACCAATTGAGGATAAGATCAATGCTACTGAACTCAATGGTAACTTACATAGAACCCCCCTTATGCATAGAACTATGAGTGTCTGTAATAACATTGAATGTATGCCATGCAAGATCACTGCCATGAGTACATGCTTTAACTTACCTATTCTCACTACTGAAAAATGTTCATACATGCACACTGTTGAGACTTCTGAGCCTGCTAGCAACAGCAAAAAGGCTTCATCCACTAAGCAAAGGATCAAGTCCAATTCTAAGCCTAAGTGGGTGAAAAGAGAAGTCAAACAGGAGGTTTTTGATGATGCTTGTGATTTTATGACTGGAAGAAACTCAGGAGACACTAAAACTGCAGGACCCAACAAGGACTGGGTACCATATGCAACTTAAACACATTCTGTTTTGCAGGGCAAAAAGAAAGATCAAGTCATGTGGATCATTGACAGTGGTTGCTCAAGACACATGACAGGTGATAAAGCCCTGCTATCACACTATGTAGAGAAAGCTGGCCCAATCATAACCTTTGGAGACAACAAAAAGGGTTACACAGTGGGATATGGCTGTCTGGAAATTGGAAATGTTGTCATTGAAGACATTGCTCTTGTGGATGGATAGAAGCATAATCTACTCAGTGTCAGCCAATTCAGTGACAGGGGATTCAAGGTTGACTTTGATATGATGATGTGTAACATCTATCACAAAAAGGATGGGAGCCTCTCTTTAAAAGGGGTCAGAAAAGGAAACTTGTTTGTTTCTGACTTAAACTCAACAAAGAAGGATAAAATTTACTGTTTTTACAGTAAAGCAACTGTTGGTGACAGTATGCTTTGGCACAGGAAGCTCTCATATCTCAACTTCAAGACGATGAATATTTTGATGAAGAAGGAGTTAGTGAGAGGTTTGCCCCAACAAGAATTCTGTCAAGAAGGACTGTGTGAAGATTGTCAAATGGGCAAACTAAGGAGAGCTGTGCACAAATCCAATCAAATGAACACCAACATAGAAGCACTCAAGTTGATTCACATGGATCTCTTTGGACCAGTCAATGTACCATCTATGGCCAAAAAGAGATATGCCTTAGTAATGATGGATGATTACTCAAGGTACACTTGGGTGAAATTTCTTGAATCCAAAGATGAAGCTGCTCAAGTGATTATTGATCAAGTCAGAGTTCTTGATAGAACTCCAAACTCAAAAGTCCAAATCTTGAGGAGTGACAATGGTACAGAATTCAGAAATGTCACACTTGGAAATTTCTGTAAAGATGAAGGAATTATACAACAATTCTCTACTGCAAGGACTCCACAGCAGAATGGAGTTGTAGAAAGAAAGAACGGGACTCTCATTGAAGCAGCTAGAACTATGTTGCATGATGCCAAACTGCCAACATATTTCTGGGCTGAAGCTATCAACACAGCTTGTTATACTCAAAACAGAACCATAATTAACAAAACTCATGCAAGTACACCTTACTGTCTGCTAACTGGGAAGAAACCTACTGTCAAATACTTTTATGTGTTTGGGAGCAAATGCTTTATGATGAAGGATAACCATGAGAAGAAAGGAAAATTTGACACCAAGGCATTTGAAGGACTATTCATGGGTTACAGCACAGAAAGGACTGCCTACAGAGTTTATGTTATGGAACACAGGATTATTGAAGAAAGTGTTAATGTCACATTTGATGAAACCAAGTTTCCAGGACTGCATGAAGAAGGAAAGATGCATACATTCAGATTTGAGAATCAAGGATACTTGGAAGCTGAGGAAATTGTTGATGAAGAAACTAGCTTCACTCAAACTGTTGAAGTTGACAAAGATACTGTCAATACCATTACTGTCAACCAAACTCCAGCTCAGTCACAGACCATAACTTCTAACATTCATAACAGTGATGACTCTGGAGACAATGAAGAACATGGTGAAGACAATGGAATTGGTGAGCATTCAACTCAACAAACTGAAGCAAATGTTCCTGTACAATCAAGTAGCTTGCCCAGAATCACCAAGTAGAACAAGGATCACACAAATGACCTTATCATTGGTGACCCTACTTCTGGAGTGAGGACAAGGAACAAAGTCTCTGCTGACAGCATGTTTTCATGCTTCCTGTCTCAAATGGAACCCAAGACAACTGATGAAGCATTGTTGGATTCTGATTGGGTGATAGCCATGCAAGAAGAGCTAAATCAGTTTGAAAGAAACATTGTATGGAAGTTGGTTCCAAGACCTAAGGGAAAGTCAGTCATTGAGACCAAATGGGTTTTCAGAAACAAGCTTGATGAAAATGGATCAGTGACAAGAAACAAAGCAAGGCTAGTGGCTAAAGGTTACTGTCAACAGGAAGGAATAGATTATGATGAGACATTTGCACCTGTTGCAAGACTTGAATCTATAAGAATCTTTCTAGCCTATGCTGCACACTGCAACTTCAAAGTATTTCAGATGGATGTCAAAAGTGCCTTCCTAAATGGAGAATTGGAAGAAGAAGTGTATGTTGAACAGCCACCAGGGTTTGAGGATGCTGAAATGTATGATTTTGTGTACAAACTCTTCAAGGCTTTGTATGGACTAAAGCAAGCACCCAGGGCTTGGTATGACACACTTTCCACCTTTCTTTTGGAAAATCAGTTTACTAGAGGAATTGTGGACAAGACACTTTTCTACAAACATCATGGAAAGGACATCATTCTGGTACAAATCTATGTGGATGGCATCATTTTTGGTTCTAAAAATGAGAACCTGTGTGAGAAGTTTTCCTCTCTCATGAGTAACAAATATGAGATGAGCATGATGGGAGAATTGTCATTCTTTCTGGGATTACAAATTCTTCAACAACCTGATGGAATCTTCATTTGTCAAGCTAAATACATCAAGGAACTTCTCAAAAAGTTCAACTTGGAAGATTCATCACCTGCAAAGACACCAATGTCCACATCAACTAGTCTGGATCTTGACCCTAAAGGAAAGAAAGTTGTCTCAAGCACCTATAGAGGCATGGTAGGATCTCTCCTATACCTAACTGCTAGCAGACCTGACATCATGTTTGCTACATGTCTTTGTGCAAGGTTTCAAAGTGATCCAAAGGAGTCACACTTAGTAGCCATCAAGAGAATCTTTAGATACTTAAAAGGCACTCCTAACCTAGGCCTTTGGTATCCTAAGAACACTGGATTTGATCTAATTAGTTACTCAGACTCAGAATATGCTGGATGCAAGATTTACAGAAAGAGTACTACTGGTAGCTGTCAATTTCTTGGTGGAAGATTGGTCTCATGGTTTAGCAAGAAGCAACATTCAGTTTCTACCTCAACTGCAGAAGCTGAATATATTGCTGCAGGCAGTTGCTGTGCACAAATTCTATGGATGAAGAATCAACTTCTGGATTATGGTCTAGTGTTAAGAGACATTCCTATTTACTGTGACAACACTAGTGCCATAGCCATCTCAGACAATCCAGTTCAACACTCTAGGACAAAGCACATTGATATAAGACATCACTTTATCAGAGAGCATGTTGAACAAGGAACTGTGAAGCTGATCTATGTCCCAACTGACAAGCAACTAGCTGACATCTTCACTAAGCCATTGGATGAAGCAACCTTCAACAGGTTGACTCTCTCTCAAACAAACTTTGCTGGCATCCTTTCCCCAAATGATGTTGGTGAAGGTTTCAAAGGACTAGTGTTTTTCTTGAACAAGTCCTATCTTGGTTCTGCCATTACCTCAACACCCATTCTCGACTTAGACAAAATTGAGGCATTTTGGCAAACTGTTGTTGCTCAAACAGAGGGTGAAAACCCATCTATTCGATTCACACTCAATGGGCAACACTACATTCTTACAGCTGAGGTCATCAACACTGCTCTTGGAATTACACTTCAAGAAGGCCAAAATTTTGCTAACCTTGCTAATGATGACACTCTCAAGAAGCTCTTCTTGAAGATTGGGTATGCAGGCCCTATTCTCGAAGAGGGGACAACCAAATGGTATCCGTCTGGTGAAATGGATAGGAAGCATCTGAGAAAGGAGTGGAGTATGATCTTTGATGTGATGGTCAAGGTGTTCTCTACCAAGTCCACTGGCTGGAATGGAATACCCTCCTACATCAAGAAACTGACACATTCTCTTGTCCATGGATACAAGGTGAATGTTGGAGCTCTCCTCATGGCACACCTCAGGGCTGCCATAGGTAAGAAGGTATCAATCTACCCTCGCTTTCTTATGTTGTGCATCAACTCATTCTGTGATTTTAATAATGATGCCCCTCGTTTAGAGGCTTGCTCTGTTTTGAAAAAGAACACACACACTCTATTATCATCACAGAATCTCAATGCACATATTCCACTTTGTTTCACTCAGCACATGGTTGATCAAGTGTCCAACCTTGATTTTCCATTACCCTCTGGTTATGGCTCTTTCACTCTTGCGAATGAAACTGAATTAGACCCAAATTCAGTTAACCCCCATTCAACACCATACACTCAGCCTAGGCTCTCTAGACTTCCCAAAGCCCAAAGAGAAGCCTTGCAAGAATCCAGGAAACGACCCTTAGAAGCTGATGTTGGTGGTAGCTCTGTTAGTCAAGAGGGAGACACTGAACCTAGTGCAGCAAATAAGGAAGATAGTCAAACAGAACCACCAGTGGTTTCCCCTGAGCCTAAGAAGAAGAGAGCTAGGAGGACCAAAACCACTGTTAGCCAAGCTGCAGTTTCTCAACAAACTGTGGTTACTGAAAGAGATTCAAACACCTCCCTAGATGTGCCTTCTCAACAAGGTGCATCTATTGAAATTGGCATGTCTCCCAAGGCACCCTGTACAGAGTCTGCACAAACTCATGGTTCACAACCTGAAGAACCCCCACTTGCAGAAACACACAGTGAGTTAGGGCACAGTGAGGATTTCTCTATTCCTATTGATGGTTCACATGTTTCTCCTGTGAATCAGCCCCCGCTCTCTGCTACACTTTCACCTTCTTCCTTCCCTATACATTCTTTTGTTTCTTCTCCACAACCTAGAGAAGGGTATAGTCCCAACCCTTCAGGTTTTGATCATCCATCTCCAATCATGGATGAGCCCCCATCTGGTGGTCCACAAGAACCCATTTCTCAAAGTGAAATGGATACCACTCCTCCAAACACTGAGCAAGGGCAAAGGGGTATTTTGCCAGAAAATGAAACAGCCAACACTTTGTCTAAACTCCAAGGAGCATCTTACCTTCAAGAAGATGCTGTCACAGCCTCTGTTGCTGTCAAAGACACTGGAAATGTTGCTGTCTTGGACGCAGCTGCTGTCATGGGTGGAGAGAAAGCTACTGTCAACACAGAACCTACTGTCACTCCACATCCCAAAGATGCTGTCATGACAGAACCTGCTGTCCACGCTCAAGCTGACAGTAACATTCCTGCCAAAGATGTTGTCCAGTCCTCTCAGCCAGATTTTGATGCTGCAACCATTGAGGATGCCTCTGATGATGACCTACCTCTTGCCAAACTCTTGAAGGTACATTCTAAATCTTCTACTTCCATGCATGTTAGTACTGCTCATACCCATGCATTTAGGTTGAGTGAGGGTGTGCAAAAGAAAAAAGAGAGATAAAAGAAAAGAGAGGTGAGCATAAAAATGAGAGGCAGCCAAATGAGCTGGCAAAAAGAGAGGGACTTGAGCATGTCCAGAGAGATCTTGAGGGAGCCCACACTATTCAGGCATTAGGCCTTGAGAGTCAAAGAGTGAGGAGTGATGAGATCACTCAAAAACACCCTGAGAGTGTGAGAACCCCCTTAGCCTCCAAGCCCTTTTCTTTTCCTTCCCCTCCAAGAAGGTTCAGGAATGGTGGCCCCTCTGCAAATTTTGGTAACAGGATTGAAGCTCTGGAAGGACAGTGTGCTACTTTTAACTCCAAACTGGACTCTCTCTCTCAACTGGTGGTTGATGGTTTTGCTGCTACTCAACTCTCTATCCAGTTCATTACTGACCTAGTAGCTGCCAACTCAACTACGGGGGAGAAGATAGCAAGATCAGAATCAATATCTATTCAGGAATCAGGTGGAACTCAGGGGGATCCAGTAACTGTGAAAACCAAAGGGGGAGCAAAACAAGTTTCTGGAATCAAGAGTAAAACAATGACAAAGGGGGAGCAAGTCAAACCAAGCAGTGGACAACCAAAGGATAAAGCTGAAGATCTTGTTGAAGTTGACTTGGATGGTGAAAAGGTGTTAATGTCTAAGGCAACTCAAGATGCAATGCAAAGAAGATCTGCATCTAGACACCCAATTCTACCTCCTGTGACAATTAGAGAACCAACTTCAGCAACTCAAGAAACTGCTCTACAGAAAAGATGGAGAGAAATGGAGGAACAAAACAAGCTTGGGAAAGGTAAAGGGAAACTGCCTGAATCCATCCATAAGGGAAATAATTGGTCCAATGGTGCTGAGTTTGATCAAGAAGAAGCCAATACTATAATGGTGAATTACAGGGAGAGCACATTACACAATCATGACACTGAATTTAGTAGTGTGGTGGAAGAAGCAATGAATGCACCAAGCAACAGTCCAACCAACACCACAAAACTGTTAAAGGACCAAATCATCAGTGTCAGTATAATGGTGAATGATGAGAAAAGATGGGCTGTAAGTATCTATTTCACTTCTGGCATATCTTATTTCATCACAATGAAGTTATTGCAGAGTCTGTCAGCAAAGGTGTTGTGTGCTATGAAGGGAAAGATCAAGGAAACTCAAACACCATTCAATGAAACATTGAATATGAAAATCCAGAACATGATCACACAGAAGCTACCTGAAGTCTACACAAATCCACCATGTGTTTTCTACAGATCTACTACAAAGGATGGCACACGAAGGAACAGCTACATGAATTTGATCAGTCCATCCAGGATGCAAACTGAGATAATTCTGAAAGTGTTATATGGAATACTCAGCTCAAATGCCAATCTAGGAAGAGTCTATGTTGTTCAAGAGATCTACAAAATGCTGGTGTTGAGAGACAAGGCACTGGGAGCTAGAGTGAAGGAGCTAATCACTAGAGCCAATGCCAAAAGAGCTGATCAAGGTGGAAACTGCCTCTATGATATTCCTTTTCAAGATGATGATGATGATGAGATTGGAGGTGGTGAAGCTTCTGGAAATGCAGGTAATGCTGGTGGAAGTAATTCTGGGAATACTGGTATTCAATCTCAGAATGAAGGCAATGAAGAAACTCCTAGTCAAGAAAAGAAAGATGCTGATGCAACAGATGAAGAGGAGCCAAGAATACTGGAAGCTTTGGAGGCAAGCATTCTTAGATGTGCTATTGACTGCATAAATGCAGAAAAAGATGATGTCACCAAAGATACTGTCGACAAGGAAACTGTCATAGAAGATGCTGTCATGGAAGATACTGTCGACAAAGGTACTGTCAAGGAAGGTTCTGTCAAGGATAAAGCCAAAGCTACTGTCAAGCCCAAAAGACTGAAATCTAAAGCAAAAGCATGGTTTTCTAGACAGAAACCTAAAGGAAAGCACAAGTACTCAGGAAAGGAAAAGGCCACTAGATTTGGCAGGAATCTTAAGAAGCCAATTCAATCAGTACCTCCTAACAGTCTTAAGATACAACAGATGCAATCTAAAGAAATCAAGAGTGTTGAGATTAAGCTGGATGCAAATCAAGAGGTCACTGAGTACATTCTGTGGTGGGAAGAATCAAGATCTGCCAAGGTTAATAAGGACTTCTATCTGGAAGCCACATCAACCAGTGGTAGCATGACAACCATAGATAAAAGGAGAATTGACTTCTTCTACCTGGAAAGAATGGTAGAGTTGTTGGAGAGCTATGAAAATGTCCCAGAGTCTGTCATGGAACATATTCTGAAATATCAGGCTGATAGGGATGCTGAGTTCTATCAGAAATTTGACTACAATTTTGCAGATTTTGATGATGCTGATATTTTAACTGATCTACCAGCTTCTCCTATACCATATCACTGGTACTATGAGTTTGATGATCTACCCACTGAAGAAGGCAAACCCAACCAACTCAGGAAGGGCAACCCAAGCCAACCAAAAGACCTGACTCTTCTCAATATTCTCAATATCAGTCAGAACTTGATAAGAAGGAAGCTGAACTCCTGGAAAGATGCAAGACTGCCAACAAGGCAGAAAGTGAAGCTCCAAATTATCAAACATGTATTCTGGAAAATCCCTTAAGAATCAAGTACCTAAAAGAAGAAATCTACGTTTGCAGCTTGCACAAGCTAAAACCAACTATTCTGAAGGATTTACAGTATATGGTAGCTGGATCAATTCATCCCTTGGAACAGATTTGTTCTGATTAGATAAAGGAAATATTGGAAAGGAGAAAAGGAGAAAGTTCAAAACTGGACAAGCAAAGGAGGATGTCTCTCAATGCTTATCCTGGAAGTAGATTCAAGCTCATTCATGAAGAACTCCACTTCAGAAGCCATCCATATGATCAAGAGCAATGGATGAATCTCAGGGATGCTAATTCTCTTATCTCTCCTACTATAAGGAAGATCATTGAAGAAATAGAAGATGCTGCAGTCACTCCTGCTGAAATATCTCTTGTAGAAGGTCTAAGAGGCTGCTTGGTAGAAGCTCTCAAAAGAGAAGATGTAGCAAGACAGAAGAGGAAATCTCAAGCTAAGTAAAAATTCTTAATCCATTCTGTTCTTGTTAGTTAAGTTGTCAGCATATATTGTAAATTTGTTGATATTATCCATAAAAACAAATTGGGGGAGATTGTTGGGATTTATGGGTGATAACATATAAACAACTTAACCTTGTATGTACTTAATTTTCAATTAAGTAGAACATACTGTCACAGCCAAAGTATGTTCTTGTAATCAGTATGCAATGTCATTTTAGTTGTGTAATTTGGAAGAAGTTCACTTGCTGTGTTCAAGCCTCAAAGAATGCATATTAGATGACAGCATGAATAAAGGTTAGTGTCATAAGCATTGACAGTAAGATTACAAGAAGACAGAATGTTGCAAGTCACGACAACATATTCACTCTGACAGCAACATTGGCGGAAGACTACGCGACAACAACTTTAGCCCTCGACAGCAAGTTTGGAAACCTCGACAGCACTCTGTGCGGGGAACTCATACTGTCACCAAAAGAACATTCCTGTGACAGCAAGCTTTGCGGAAAAAGTAACTGTCTCGAGAAAGATCCTTGTTCTAGGTATCTTCTCAGTCAAATCCCGTGATAGTTTCAATGTTCAAGAAACAGGCATGTTGCAGTATCCCTAAGCTGCACCAAGTCTGCAAGACTACGACAGAAGCTTCAAGCACTACAAAACAAAAGCGAATCAATTCAAGAGCAAGGTCAAGTCTCTATTTGCTGAATTGTTTTAGCTGGAAATAGAATGAATCTAGGTTGCTTTCTTTGTAATGTATATCTGACATGTTAGCAATTTAGGAAAGTCACATGGGTAGACATTTTGTAAGAAGCTGCCACTTGATAATGACAGCAGCTTCACAAACCCGTGTTGACAGTGATAGGATTAGTTTTATACTTAGACTATCAATTCATTCTAGGTATGTGAATGCAAGCAAGTAAGTGTCTTGAAGAAAACCGAAGCTCAAGAATTCTCTCTTGAGGTTGTAGCAACACTTTGCAAAATAAATAAAAACATTTATTTTGTGAAACTTGTCTTTAGACCATACTGTTTGTGAATGCATACATATTACTGATAACGTTAAATCTTAGTTTTGGTTGTTGAAATTGAGATTGAATTTTATCAGTATTGCATTCATCCCCCCCCCCCTTCTGCAATACACGAGGACCAACAGTATGTATACACAAGCATGATCTATGGTCTACCCATCCTTGATTGTTTTGTTTGTCACCGATTTCCACTGGCTTTGCTCCCACTCCTTTGTCTATTCCTGTGTCCCTGTGTGTGGTTGTCCCCTGAGCTCATTTTAAACATTTCTTTTTTAATTTCTTCTTTCTTTCTTTCTTCTTTTCTTTACTTTTTATGTGGTCCTCATTATTCCCTCTTTCTTACTTTCATGACACATTTTAACAGAAATATATTCCCAGTGGATGTCGTTAGGTAAATCGGTATCACCACCTTTTTATGTTTTATTATAGCCTAAATTACCCACTTGCCTTAAATTTAATACATGCGTGTTTACTTCTGATTTCCAGCAACGTTTGTTCTTTATGTAGTCATTTTTCCTTTTTTGTATGCGATAACTCTAGTTTGCAATTTGTGTATACAAACGTATATAATACTAAAGTGTTTGAAAACTGTAAAACTGGGGAAAAAAAATATTGTGTTGTTCTTATAACTGAAATGAATACATGCATAATATACACCATGCATATCAGGTGGTGGCTAGAAAATAGCTAAACAAACTCCTAGTTTTTCTCTACTACTTCCACTAATTCAAAATGCTTCCTAGACTATCTCAACTACTTATACGACTAAGGACTAAGTCATACTGATACATAAAACAAAACTACTTTATTTTGAAACAAATTAAAGCCCAACCAGTTTGGATTAAAAGCCTAACAATCACCTCCTTAATCTAAATTGTTTTAACCAAGTCCTTCACGCCCAGCAACTTCCTCATCTGCTCAAATTTAACCTTAGACAATGCCTTAGTTAGTATATCAGCTTTCTGTTCTTCCGTGCGGACGTGCTAAATGATTCTCTCCCCGTTTCACACATTCTCTTATAAAATGATAGCGTATATCAATGTGCTTACTACGACCATGGAACACAGGGTTTTTGGCCAAATCAATGGCAGACTTATTGTCGATCCACAGTACCACTGGTCCATTACCTTCATCTGAAATCTGACTCAAAACATTTCGCAACCATATCCCCTGGCATGCTGCAGCTGTTGCAGCCATGAACTCTGCTTTGCATGATGATAATGCTACACATTTTTGCTTCTGTGAAACCCAGGTTATCAAACTCTCATCCAGGTATAAAGCTAACCCACCTGTACTCTTACGATCATCCACATTCCCAGCCAAGTCACTATCCGAAAAACTAGATAGCAAATAATTTCCTTTTCCCTTCGAGTACACTAAGCCATAATCGAGAGTTCCCTGTATATATCGCAATATGCGCTTCACAGCGTTTAAATGTAACACTGTAGGTCTCTCCATAAAACGACTTACAACATCCACTGCGTATGCAATATCGGGATGTGTGTTTACAAGATACCTGAGACCACCCACCATGCTCTTGAACTCAGTTGAATCCACAGCTCTTCCATTCTCATCTTTATGAAGCTGCGTTTTTGGTTCCATTGGATACTTGACGGAATTACAACCTGTCATACCAGCTTTTCCAAGAATCTTCTTCGCATAAGCAGCATGTTTAAGCTCAATGAAGTCCTTTCCTTGCTCAACTTTTATACCTAGGTAATATGTTAGTTTACCCAGGTCGCTCATATCAAATTCTTTAGCCATCTGCTGTTTGAACTTAACGATGTTGGCAAGCTTTGTTCCTGTCACCAACAAGTCATCAACATACACACCTACTATTAAGGATTCATTACCTTCACGACGAGTGTAGACGTCATGTTCATGTGGACATTTCTCAAAACCTAGCTTCTCGTGACACCTGTTCAGCTGAGCATACCAAGCACGTGGTGTCTGGCGTAATCCATACAAAGCTTTCAACAATCTGTATACTTTGTGCTCTTCACCCTTCTTCTCAAATCCCCCTGGTTGTAACACATACACCTCCTCCTCGAGGACACCATTAAGGAATGCAGACTTTACGTCAAGATGGTAAACTTGCCATGCATTTTTCGCTGCTAAAGCTAATAATAAACGCTCTGTTTCCAAACGAGTGATAGGGACAAACACATCCTCATAATCAATTCCTTGCCTCTGCACATACCCTTTTGCGACTAATCGTGCCTTGTGCTTGAGTATCTCACCATCTGTATCTTTCTTTAGTTTAAAAACCCACTTCAACCCTATTGCTTTTTTTCCCGTTGGGAGTTCTGTCAAACTCCACGTCTTGTTTTTTTCAATGGAATCCAACTTTCATTTCATGGCTTCACTCCATTCCTTCTCCTTTGCAGCTTCCACATAACCAGGTTCCTCCATACTCAGCAGTAACACATCATCTGGTAACTCGATCTCTTCAGTGTCATTATAGACGTCACTTAGCAGCCTGAACTTACTGGACTCTTCGCTGTTTTGAGATGTATCATTTTGGAACGCCTCAGAAGCATGACTCCCTTGATCACCAGTTTCGGGAGTCTGAGATACTTCAGTTTCAACAATAATGAATGTACCTGCAACTGGACTTTGATTTTCCACAGACACATTTCATGGCCAGCTCTTGGCTTCCTCAAAGCACACATCTCTGCTTACATAAACTTTATCTTCCCTTGGATCATATAAGCGATAAGCTTTACTGCCAGATTCACAACCATTTTACTCCGGTCATCCAACTTTGTTACCTTCACAGCTGGAAGTTTCATATGTGAAATACAACCAAATACTTTAACATGATCGATGTTTGGTTTATTACCTGACCAAGCCTCATAGGGTGTTGTACCTAACAGTGCTCGAGTAGGCAGTCTGTTCAAAAGATAAACGGCATGCCTGACAGCTTCACCCCAGAAATTTAATGGCATGTTTCTTTCTTTTAATAGACTCCTTGCCATCTCCACCACAGTTCTATTCCGGCGTTCCACCACCCCATTTTGCTGTGGGGAATATGGTGCCGTGAAATGCCTCTCTATCCCAGCCTCAGCACAGAACTCCTCAAACTTTGCTGAATGGAATTCGCCATCTATGTCCGTCCTTAGAACCTTCACCCTTTCAGTACGTCCATTCTCAACCAATGCCTTGAATTTTTTGAACGAATCCAAAGCTTCATCTTTGCTCTTCAACATGTACACCCACATGACTCTACTGAAATCATCAACAAGCAAAAGGAAATAACGACAACCACTTGAGGTAGCTGGCGAGATGGGACCCCACAGGTCAGCATGAATTAGCTCCAATATCTTACTTGAAGTGAATGATGACTTAGCTGGACATGGCTTTCTAGTTTGTTTTGATAACAAACATCATTTGCAAACTTCCTTCGCTTTTATCATCTTTGGCAGTCCGTACACCATGTCATTGTTTGACAACATTGACAAAGGTCCAAAATTCACATGGCCCAATCGTGTATGCCACAATAGTGTTACCTCCTCTGCTTTGGACAACAAACATACGCCGTCTGAGTCTTCAATGATTATCTTATACAATCTGTTTTGAGACCTCTGTACTTTCATTACAAGTTTTCCGCAATCATCATAGACCCACAAGAACTCACCTTTCAAGATAACTTTATTTCCTTCTTCTGACAATTGTCCCAAAGAGATAATATTATTACAAAGCGTTGTAATAAAATATACCTCTTTCAGCAATCTTTGTCGTCCATCCTTGCATTTAAAAACTATTGAACCTTTTCCTCTTATATCGACTGTTGACCCATCTCCAAAACGGACCTGCCCAGCTACATTTTCATTGAGCTCTACAAACTTTGATCTTTGCCCAGTCATATGGTTGCTTGTCCCGTTATCAAGATACCACAAGTTTGATTTAAGTAAACTTCCGCCTTCTGTCCTTAACTTTAGAACTAATCCTTCTTCATTCAATGGCACAAGACCCTTGTCACTTCCAGCGTGTTCACTTAATAGGAGTGCTGGCTCATCATCGACAATTTGAGAGAGATTTTCCTCCTGCTTCTTGTCTTTCTCCCGTCGAGGTTTCCTACACTCTGATGCATAATGACCATAGATGCCACAATTATAACATTTTACCTTACTTCTGTCATGATTGGAGCCAGTAACTCGACTACCATCATCAGCTTGGCTCTGTCGTCCTTTGTCCGTGTGTCTGGAAAAACTTTTTCCCTTTCCACGATTTCCAAATGCGGAACGATTTTTCTCATCTCCTCCTTTGTTCGTCCGTTTCTGCCATTCCTCCTGGGTCAAGAGGAGTTGTCCACCAGAGCATTCTAATTGTCCACGCAGCCTTTCATCATGGGTCTTCAAACGACCCACCACTTCATCAACAGTCATTTCTTCCATGTTTCCAAATTGTTCTATTGTTGAAGCAATTTGTAAATATCTCGAAGGAACAGCACGAAGCAATTTCTTCACGACGTTGGATTCTTCCATTTTTTCCCCTAGGACACAGATGTTAGTTACAACTCCACACAGCTTCATGCAGAAATCATCAAGCTGGTCTGTTTCCTTCATATTCATCGTATCAAACTCAGCCTTTAACGTTTGTACTTTTGCCTTTTGTACACGATCTGAACCTATGCACATTGTTTTGATTGCATCCCAGGCCTCCTTGGCGGACTTCTTCTCAGCTATGGACATCAGTACATCTTCCGGTATGCTCTGGTAGAGAGTCGTTAAGGCTATCTTATATGTCCTCACCGCTACAGCTACCTTGGGGCCGACTGGGTCTATTGCCTCCCACACACCTTGTGCTTGCATATAGACTTTCAGTTTCAACGACCACGCAGTATAATTGTTCTTCGCCAACATATGATAACTTAAACCAACAGAGCCTTCTTTGGGTTTCTAAACGTCCATTGTTGATGATGGTTTTGGCATATACTTTGGCATCCACTGGTAATATCAAGCTCTGATACCAAATCTAGTTTGCAATCTGTGTATACAAACGTATATAATGCTAAAGTGTTTGAAAACTGTAAAACTGGGAAAAAAAAATATTGCGTTGTTCTTATAACTGAAAAGAATACATGCATAATATACACCATGCATATGAGGTGGTGGCTAGAAAATAGCTAAACAAACTCCTAGTTTTTCTCTACTACTTCCACTAATTCAAAATGCTTCCTAGACTATCTCAACTACTCACACGACTAAGTCATACTGATACCTAAAACAAAACTACTTTATTTTGAAATAAATAAAAGCCCAACCAGTTTGGATTAAAAGCCCAACAATAACTTCCAAGTTTTGTACACTTTTCTTTACCTAATCATCAGAAATTGCCCCCATTAAGCTAATGAAATGAGATTTACTTGTTCATAATCTCTGTAATTAAGGATTCTTAATTAAGATTAAGTACAAGCCGTGCCAGCTGGTAAACTGTTAGTTACTTAATTAGTAAACTAATACACATTGTTAAATTAAGTAATTAATTCGTACATCAAGTTGCATCATAAAGCCAAAGGCGTTTTCATTAATTATATCTGTCATACGCGATTAAACATGTGAAAACTCAATGATTATATGTAATGAAACGCTCAAATTGTTAAGGCTATATTTGGATGTTTCTAAGACTAGTACTTCATTAAGTGTGTCATTAGTAGTAGTTTACATTGACGCGTGTTGTCTTAATTAACCTTGAGCAATTCTCTTTTGCTTTACATTATTTTGTGATTTACCTAATTTTTTACAAAATAATGTATATATGATAATATGTAATGAGCCCGGCTTAAAAAAAAAAAGAGGAAAATTACCAAAAATACTACTTTTTCTAAGTTTTTTTGCAATTTTATCATCTTCTAGAAATATTTGTAAAAATACTAACTTTTTGAAAATATTTGCAAAAATACGGTCTGCAACTACTTTCAACCATATGCAACTGCAACCAAAATCAACCACAGATGCAACCAAAAATACGGTCAGCAACCAACGCAACTAGATGCAACCGGATGTAACCAGAAGCAACTTTTTAAAAAAAGATTGAAAAACAACTAAGAATTCAAAAAAAAATGTTAATAAGATGTTTGGTAAGCTTGTGGTCTTGATTAAGCCGTTCCCTGGGGTTCAATAGTTAACTTTTGGGGTTCAATGGTTGGGTTTTAGAAATATTAAGAATGAGGAATAATTCATATACGGACTTAGAGTTTAGGATTTAGGGTTTAAGGGTTGTACGGTTGTTTACAACCCTAAATCCTAGACTCTAAACTCTAACCTACCATGATTTTAGGGTTGTTTACAACCCTAAAATCAGAACGCCGGAAAAAAATCATTTTTGATTAAAATGTTGCATATGTGGTTGATTTTGGTTGCAGTTGCAGATATGGTTGAAAGTAGTTGCAGACCGTATTTTTGCAAATATTTTCAAAAAGTTGGTATTTTTACAAATATTTTGGTAGTTTCGCAAAAAAACTAAAAAACACATAGTATTTTTGCAAAAAAAATTTTTGAGTTGGATATTTATGAAAAAAAAGCCCAAAAGAGGGAAATACTACCAAAAACAAATTACTGTATGTAATGAGTCACAGCCATAATTGGCATGTTGATGCAAAATTAGCATGTAGGTTAAGAGAGACTCTGTACACTCTCATATACGATGCGAGTCTACGCAATTCTTCTGCACCTTCCACTTTTTTGGAGGAACAAACATTAATATTTCGAAAATCAATTAAAAGCATCATTTCTAGCTCTTTAATTATCAAAAATAAATCGAGATAGAAATCAATAAGAATTTATGTATATGTGAATTTTTCTTTTTCAATAATTAAATTTACATGTAATACAAATAAGTATATCTTTTAACAAATCTATGTATCTCACTACCACAAATCTATTATTTTATGTACGTTGTAGGGGAAGGCCCCGGCCGAAGATGATGACAATGTCGACGATGGAGACCCCGATGATGAGGATACTGAATCTGATGAATCTGATGAAGACCATGAGTGTTATGCCTCACGTATTTCATGGTCCTAAAATCAGGGGTTGAGTATTAATGTATGAATTTAATTCAGAATATGAATGCTTTTAAGATAATCTAAATTATGTTGTGAACTAAAGTTGTCTTATAGAAGTTTGTAACATGATCTATGTTTATGTTGGATGATTTAAACTTTTGTGTGATAGAATACGGATTTATGATAATATTTATGTAACTTTGGTACTTTTATTATACTAGCTTTATACCCGTGCGGGATACTTTATAAATATTATATTTTAATTTTAATTAATTTTTTTTGAAAAATTATAGACTAATGTTTGCAAATCATATTTAGAGGATGATACTTATTTTATTAATATTAATCTTTATTATTTCCATTTTTTATTTTTCTTTTCATGAAATTCCTTGTTTTCTTTAATTTTAAAATTATTAAATTTCATATTTTTTATATTTTTAGATTCAATAACTTTATTTTACTATATTTAGTTAATTTCTGATTTTTTTAAAAGAAAAATCAAAATAACATTTACAAATTCCGGTCACAATTTGTTCACAATCTAATAATATTTTTAATTTTTATTCCACATTATTTCAAAACTATGATTACAACAATACTTATAAAATGACAAATACTCTCTTGATCAAAATGTCTAAACCCCATGCTAATTATATATAGGATAACTATATAATTTTTAGTTTTTATTTAATATTAACAAAAATTATAATTACTAATAATATTATGAAAAAACAAACTGACGACCATACCATCTAAACCCCCTTAGACTAATTATATATAGGATATAACGAGATGTGTTTAAGAGGTTCCATTGTTTGTAATTGACAATCTGATTTTGTATAAATTATGGGTTCTGATATCTGATCTATATATAATCTAATTACATTTTAGTATTGAAAATAATTTGTATGTAGACTATTCGTCCTCCTATATATATATCATAAAAAATAAATATATACTAAGAGTGCGTGACTTGGTCACACTGAAAAGTATCTATCATGAGTCTTTCATGCCCACCCAACATTGGATATGGTCATATAGGAAACTCGCGTGCATAGAACAATTGATTTGAACATTTACGACCACACCCAACACACTTGCTACTTTTCAAACTTCTACTTCCAAGGAGACCAAGGGAAGTTATATACTATCACTATTATTGTTACCTCTACACTAGTAAATCAAGTCAACAAATCAACTCAGCAATAAAAAATTAGTTAGGCTGTTAGTCTGTTAGCTGTCATATACTCCCTCAGTTCCCTCAATTCTTTATATTGGAGGACGGCTCGACACGTATTTTAAGGTTTTTTAATATATAATTCGATAAATTATTTTAAATTTTTTTTTTTCTGAATAAAAATATAAAATATTTAAATTTTTATGTAGAAAAAAAAGTTTTAAAAATAGATTGTAGAACTATACTTGAAGCCTTAAAATACGTGTTAAGTAAAGAAATGAGAGTGACCTTACATTGTTCAATGATAGTCTCTCCGTCTCTCTTTACTTTGTTGTGTTCTTCATGTTATCAATTTGACAATTATATATTTGGTCTTTTCTGATGGCCAATTTTTGAAGAAAAAATTTACATGTATTTCATTTCTATCTTATTTATAATAAATATTATAAATTGTTCAAAAAAGAAAAATTATAAAACAATATCTCTTTTTTTGTTACGTTTAGTATATTTTATATAATTTTGGATAAAAATGGGTTCAGCAAATCCCAGTTCTCGGCAACCGGGATGCTAAAGTGAATAAAAACAGTCCCAGAGCCAAAACTAAAGTTAAAGACGATTCAAATACGAAGAAACTCGGGGTTTTAACAAATTTCTTGTTTTAAAGAGCATTACTTAAATTACTTAAATTTCTTGTTAAAGTTAATGTTGTTTCTACCTGTACTATCTATATTATATTATTAAAGCCGAAATATTGAAAGTTTTGATTTTCGGTTAACGGTCGGTTTTTGGTTTTCGGTACTTTTTCTAATTAATAAATTAATAATATAATCAAAATTCGGGAAAGTTATGGAAATGTGGGATCTAATTTGTTTATATTTAGGATACTACAAATATACTTCTTTCTTTTTATAGGATAACGAAAGCTACTACAAATCAAATCTTTAATGTAATTGTATTATTGTGTAACTAGATGATTGGCTTTTATAATTAAAATATTTTTTTTCTAACAAATCTACTCCTTTTCCAAAAATATCATTACAATTATTTTTAAATTAAAATATATTACCTTTTATATTTGTTATTACTAAAATCTATGTTTTCCAAAAATATGAGGTGCAATCCTTACTTATTTATTTTTTTTTTTGCCAAGAGAAAATAAACTTTCATTACTTCAAATCGTTCATAAGAACATGAGAAATTTCTGGATAGGCTACATTTGTCTTCCAAATGCGATCAGCTACAGAATAACTATAGCTTGCCAAGACATGAGCTAGGTTATTCGCAGAACGCTTTACAAACTTAAGGACTACACCCTTGACTTCTAAATCCTTCAGAAGATCCATGCACTCCTGAATTAAGACTCCGAGGTAAGAGGCCATTGCAGCTTTTCCTCTAATTGCTTGAGCGACACCCAGACAATCTGTTTCTACTATTGTATCCTCCATCTGTTGAGCTTTGATCCAGCTCAAAGCCTCTCGAATCCCCATGGCTTCTGCAGATTCTGGATTAGTATTCCCCATCTTACAACTGGACCTGGCCTCTATGAGGTTTCCTTTGTGATCTCTCGCAGCGAACGCATAACTATATCTGTTAGAAGCTTCAAAAACTGCCGCATCAGTATTAACCTTAGTCTGGTTTTCTGTTGGGGGTGACCATTGCTCAGCACCATCGTTTGGATTTATCAATCCCCAAGAACGATCAAAGAGTTTATTCTGAGCTTCTGTCCATTGACTAAGGACCACTCTAGTTGAATTCGCGACTTCTTTCACTTCCATAAATTTTTGATTCCAAATTACATCATTCCTGCACATCCAGAGCATCCAGCATAACATCGCCCCAGCTTGGCGATTCTCAGTACTCCATTCATTGAATACGTCCATTGCCCACCCAAAGAAAGTGTCGTACCTAGTATCATTTCCACTAATACCCATCTGTCCCCAGCATGACTTGGCAAATGAGCACTCTAACAATACATGGTTAGTACTCTCAGCGTCCCCATTGCATAATGCACACTCTATGTTTACGTTGACTCGTTTTATCCTTAGGTTCTCCTTTGTTGGTAGACATCCTGTGATGGCCCGCCACATAAAATTCTTCACTTTTGGTGGCACTGCTAGATTCCATAATCTCTTCCAGAAGCTACTGCTGTCGTATTGCCTCCCCAGTTGTTTGGATTCCTGGATAAGAGTATATGCTGATTTGACCGAGTAGTTCCCATACTTTTCTTTTCTCCAGTACCAGCTATCTTCATTAGTGGGTGATAGGGGCGTGGCTAGAATAAGGTTGGCATCCCTAGGAAGAAAGACATCCCTTATCAGGTCTTCGTCCCATTCTCTTTCATTAGTTACCATCAACGTTGAGACTGTTTGCCCCTGGATAGTTTCACTCTCGGTCATTACGTAAGGGTTCTCTGTATTAGGCAACCATGGTTCATTACAAATTTTCACTGTCTTCCCATTACCCACTCTACAGCCCAATCCCTGTCGAAGAATATGTTGAGCTACACAAATACTTCGCCAGACAAAACTTGGGCTTGCTCCCTGTTTCGCACTTAGAAAGGTATCGTTAGGGAAGTATTTTGCTTTAAACATCCTTGCTACCAGAGTGTTTGGATTTGTGATTAGGCGCCAGCCTTGTTTTCCAAGCATCGCAACATTGAATTCATGAAGATTTCTGAACCCAATACCTCCGTAGAATTTTGAGACGCACATACGATCCCAACTCATCCAATGAATATTCTTATCTTTTTTCCTTGACTTCCACCAATATTTGCACATTAATATAATAAAATAATATAAAAATAGTAACTAACTGATTGCCTTTCATAATTAAAAAAAATCTAACAAAATCTACTCCTTTTCCAAAAATATCATGACAATTACCTTTAAATTAAAACATAATATCTTTTATATTTGTTATCACTAAAATCTCTATTTTCCAAAAATACGTGGTGCAATCCTTACTTATTTATTTTAAAATCTATTTTAATACTCTATTTTAATAAATAAAAAAATAATAAAAAAATATTAACTAGTTGATTGCCTTTTATAATTAAAACATTTTTTTTCTAACAAAATCTACTTCTTTTCCAAAAATATCACGGGCAATTACCTTTAAATTAAAATATATTACCTTTCATATTTGTTATCACTAAAATCTCTATTTTCCAAAAATATCAAGTGTAACTCTTACTTATATATTTTAAAACTTATTTTAATACTTTTAATTATTTAAAAAAAACTTACATATTTTAACAAGTGAACGCATTTTTTTTAACAAATACAATTAATATAATTAAAACACATCATCACTAAAATCCCTATTTTCCAAAAATATGAGGTGCAATCCTTATTTATCTATTTTAAAACATATTTTAATACTCTATTTAATAAATAATAAAATAATATAAAAATAGTAACTAGCTGATTGCCTTTTACAGTTAAAACGTTTTTTTCTAACAAAATCTACTTCTTTTTCAAAAATATCACGGCCAATTACCTTTAAATTAAAATATATTACCTTTTATATTTGTTATCATTAAAATCTCTCTTTTCCAAAAATATCAAGTGCAACTTATATATTTAATACTTTTAACAAGTGAACGTATTTTTTTAACACATTAAATTATTATAATTAAAACACATCTAAAAATATTACGTGCAATTACTTTTTTTTAATTAAAACATCTTAACTTTTCTATTTGTCTTTATTACAAAAACTTACTTATTTTAACATGTCAACATATTTTTTTAATAAATACAATTAATATAATTAAAACACTTCTAAAAATATCACGGTCAATTACTTTTTTTAATTAAAACATATTAGATTTTCTATCTGTCCTTATTATTAATATTATTTTATTATAAAATAATATTAATAATACCTCATTTATCTTCCTCGACCTCATTTGTATTTTTTTTATATTTTTTTATGTTCCAATGAATATTTAAGTTTCTCATTTTATAATTTATCATATTAATTTTTACTTTTATTTTAATATTTTCCGTTCACATTAAATTTTTTAGTTTATTATTTTTAAGGCCCGTGCCTTGCACGGGTTATAGGCTAGTATTATTAAAGCCCAAATATTTAAAGTTTTGGCTTTCGGTTTTCGGTTAGTTTTTGGTTTTCGGTATTTTTTCTAATTAATAAATTAATAATATAATCAAAATTCGGGAAAATTTTATTCTACATTAATATTTCACTATATTTTACTATATAAAAATCAAATTATATTGAAATCTAATCAAAAAAAATGGAAATGTGGGATCTAATTTGTTTAAATTTAGGATACACTGTTACAAATATACTTATTTCTTTTTAGGATAACGAAAGTTACTACAAATCAAATATTTTGTGGAATTGTATTATTGTCAAGTTACCAAAATAGTAACTAGATAATTGGCTTTTATAATTAAAATATTTTTTCTAACAAAATCTACTCCTTTTCCAAAAATATCATTACAATTATCTTTAAATTAAAACATATTACCTTTTATATTTGTTATTACTAAAATCTATGTTTTCCAAAAATATGAGGTGCAATCATTACTTATTTATTTTAAAATCTATTTTAATACTCTATTTAATAAATAATAAAATAATATAAAAATAGTAACTAACTAATTACCTTTTATAATTAAAAAAAATCTAACAAAATCTAATTCTTTTCCAAAAATATCACTACAATTACCTTTAAATTAAAACATAATATCTTTTATATTTGTTATCACTAAAATCTCTATTTTCCAAAAATACGAGGTGCAATCCTTAATTATTTATTTTAAAATCTATTTTAATACTCTATTTAATAAATAATAAAATAATATAAAAATATTAACTAGCTTATTGCCTTTTATAATTAAAACATTTTTTTTCTAACATAATCTAATTCTTTTCCAAAAATATCACGGGCAATTAACTTTAAATTAAAATATATTACCTTTTATATTTGTTATCACTAAAATCTCTATTTTCCAAAAATATCAAGTGCAACCCTTACTTATATATTTTAAAACTTATTTTAATACTTTTAATTATTAAAATAAACTTACCTATTTTAACAAGTGAACATATTTTTTTAACAAATACAATTAATATAATTAAAACACATCTAAAAATATTATAGGTAGTTACTTTTTTTTTATAATTAAAACATGTTAGCTTTCCTATTTGTCCTTATTAAAAAAACTTACTTATTTTAACATGTCAACGTATTTTTTTAATAAATACAAGTAATATAATTAAAACACTTCTAAAAATATCACGGACAATTACTTTTTTTAATTAAAACATGTTAGTTTTTCTATATGTCCTTATTATTAATATTATTTTATTATAAAATAATATTAATAATACCTCATTTATCTTCATCAGCCCCATCTGTATTTTTTAATATTTTTTTACGTTTCAATTAATATTTAAGTTTCTCATTTTATAATTTATCATATTAATTTTTACTTTTATTTTAATATTTTCCGTTCACATTAAATTTTTTAGTTTATTATTTTTTAAGGCCCATGCCTTGGGTTATTGGCTAATATTACTTAAATTGTATTTTCGGTAGTTTGGTACTCGTGTTGTTTGAATGTAGCAAATAATTATCACGACCGTAATATATTAAAAAAAAAGGGTCAATTATATGTGTCCGAATCCGATAAATTAACTTAACAAAAATTAATTATACAAAATTAAATTTTATTAAAAATGTTACATATATTTCATTCATCCCATTACATTTAATAACTATTAAATATGACCACCTTAGTCATATTTATAAATTGAGCGGGAATTTCTTGAAAAATTGGTCGAAAAATCATTTTTTTGACAAAATTTTCAAAGGTCTTGGTCGATACTAATTGTGACGGGTAATTCCGTCACATTTATAAAATGTTAAATATGATGGATAAGTCGGTCAAATTTAAAAATTAAACATGACGGATTTATTAAATGTGATGACAGGAAATGTGACGATTTATTATCGGTCACATTTAATTTAAATGTGACCGAAAAACTATTACAGGTGACGCATCATTAATATATGTAATTGATTTTTTCGGTCACATTTAACCTTTATCCTTGTAGTTAGGGCCGAGCATTCGGTCGGTTCGGTCCAGAACCGGACCGAACCGAATAGACAAAGAACCGAATTATCATTTTTTTCCGAACCGAACCAAACTGAAATTGTATTTTGGACCAGAACCGAACCGAACCGAAATAATGCTATTCGGTTCGGTTCTTTCATAAAATAACCGAAATTTTTTCAAATAAAATTTTTTTATTTCAAAACAAGCCAAAAAATATGATTTTTCAAAAAATAAAAATATTATCTAATGAAATACAAGTATGAAATGTAAATATAATATTTCAAATCTCGAATAAAAAATAATCCATGCAAAATTTTGAATATATACATACATATAAAATTAATATATTATATCTATAAAAATTATATAAATATAAAATAAAAAAAATTCGGTCTATTCGGTTCGGACCGAATTTTTTTGAAAGAATCGAACCGAACCGAACCGATATTTATTTAGGTCTATTCGGTCCGGACCGAAAAGACTGAATTTTCAGAAAATTAGAACCGAACCGAACCGAAATTATACTATTCGGTTAGATTTTTCGGTTCTGGTTCGGTTCTGCTCGGCCCTACTTGTAGTGAACCAACTAGTAAAATAAAAATTTAAAAAATACACCATTTATTGAGTAAAACAAGTATGTAATCACTTAAGAGCATTAATAAACACTCAGCATCATATGAAATTAATTAAATTATATGCGAGTAATGTGATATTTTCATAAATTTTTGTTCTTCATTTATAACTTATTTTTTTTATAAATTTTTGGATACTAAAAATTATTTAACATGTGTACATATTTTTTTTTGGATGAAAGGGAATATTATTTTGAGAACTCTCTAGCATGCATATGTTGTTTAGGAAGTTCAACTTTTTGAAGGAGCATTCTTAGGTTTACTACATACGAGTGACCAATAAAGGCGACATTCTAAATTTCAGGATATAAATGTAAGTCTAATAATATCCTAGTATATATTTTATAAATATCATATAATAACAGATTTTAGTAATTTAAGTATATGATTTTATATATTAATTTAACAATAAATTTTAATTATTTTATATTATTATTATAATTTTAAATTCAAAAAAATAGAGAATAAATTGAAAAAAAGAGAGCGAAAAGACATGAAAAAAATAATGGAAATGAATTTCATGTATAAAGTAAAATAAATAATAATTAGAAATTACTTAAAAATGAATAACAAAATAAAAGTCATAATAACTTAGAGGATCACTGAAATATTATTTAAGTATCATTTCAATTAGAATTTTGGATATCTTATAAGTAAAATATAGGGCATGTTTGGCAATTGATTTATAAGCTAGCTTATAGCTTATAAATCAATTTTGACTTATGGAGGGTGTTTGCCAAAATAAGTGAAATCAACTTATGGCTACTTAAAATGGATAAGTTGAATGTTAAGAATCCTTAACATTCAACTTATAACTTATAACTTATTCTCGATACACGCAATATATAATATCCTTCAAATCTTCAAAACCATATATCTTTTGATCCGTTCATTAAAAAATTGATATGTATATATCAAATTTATCTACTCATCGAGATCTATCCATTGATATCCATTTATATATATTAAAAAATAAATATTTTAAAAATAATAAAAAAAGTTAACTTATAAGTTCTGGTTTACCCAACTCTACTGCAAAGTTCTGATTTACCAAACACTCTAGGACTTATAAGCTCAGCTCTACTTATCACTTATAAAGCACTTACTCATTTTAAGCTATAAGTCAACTTTTCCTTGATACCCCAAACGCCCACGTATTATTGAACCCAACCATTGTAGCCTTTCTAATGAGATTTTGGGATAAGGATCAACTTCATGGTTGTATTTGTGGTTTGGGCTAAAGCTATTCTGCATAAGTGTCTGATCCCCTGATATGGGTTCATAAGTTGGACTGCTTGTCACCTTGGCCTGCCCACTTTAGCTGGGCTGCATTATGTGGACATCCATTTAGTCTTCTCTTTTCTTTAGATTTTTTTGTAAAAAGTTTTGTCCATTTATCAATTTGTTTTGTCCATTAAACAATTTGTCCAGTTTTGTTCTAATGAGATTTTAGAAATTATTGACAAATATGGGCTCAGAAATTAAAAAACAGTCACCTGTTCTGAAGCTAGAGTAACATTTTTCAATGGTCATATCCACAGAATAAAATAACTTTTCCATTATAATTACAGTAAAAATGAAAGAAATAATTAAGAAAAACTTGAAATGACAACATACAAAGGGATATAATACGTTTAGGTAAAATAAGTAGGGCATTTACGTCCAACAGAACTAGCCATAATCAAGCCGTCCGCCCCAACATCTACCTGGCAATTTGCATGCATCTTATGCCATTTACTATCCCACGTCGAAATCTTGAATCGAATAGTTGAGGTTAATTCAAGCCGAAACATTATTTTACCTCTTGCCCGATCATTCAAAAACTGCATCCAACGACGATTATTTACAGTTAACGTTGCCCCACTCAACGTACCGAATATGATTGTTGAATTTTTCGGCTCTTGGTAAAATGGATATAATACGGGCCGGCCACCAATGCTTTGATCATCGTAGAATGCATTGACTACCATGTTGTCGTAATACACCCCGATTTTGTGGTTGGAGTTTCGAGCTGTTACGTTGAATGTTAGTTCAGCATTCTCGAATCCATTAGGTTGTGCGAGGGCAGGAATAGAGAATTGTTCGATTATAAACCTTGGGCGGTGTGGACGTAAGCTTAGATAAACAATAAATGCTATAATGCCTGCGAAAAAGAGAAGGCCAAGAAATATTGCACAAATAAACTTGGAAACCCTAGTAGTTAGACTTTCTTGAACCCGGTGCATGTAGTATCGGGCCGTGTGGCGCCGCTTAAGCTGCCGGTTGTCTGGGGTGGGTGTTGCTATCTGAATTGGGAAATGATCTTGGGGAGACATTCTCATATTGATCAAAATGGAAAAGACAGAATGTACAAAATCTTGGCAACAGTATGGTGAACAAGGAGAATTAGAGAAAGATTACATATATGCAATTTAATTTTACCCAAGGAATGTACTTTTGCATGGGGGAAGAAAAGAATATTTATTATTTTGATATTTTTTACATCAGTTCACATTGCAGTGCAACTTTCGAGTTCAAGTTGATATGAAAATATAAAGGTTTAAAGGGTATATAATAAAGTTAATGATTGGTGAACCAAAAAGGAAGCCACTGATGATGAAGAAAGCATATGATGCTAATCTTGTATTGAACTTTGTCACATGCATAATTTAAGGTTTCCTTGGAAGTTCAAAAACGGATATCTTTTGAACAAACATGCCTGAAAATTAAACGTAACCCAGACTTAAGATAATTATGAATGTCACAGTACTGCTAATTTTACCATTTATATTGTTTTTCGTTAATCGAAATTCAGATATATTTTTCATTTCTTGATGAAATGAAGGGTTTACTTTAATAAATTGTCATATTTCATAGAATTATGAACTAAAAATGTATTTCAAGAGCAAAAACAAATAAAATGCATGTTTAAGCGGTATACCTATAACGTCAAATAAGTGAATTTTTATTTGTAGTTTTCGTTTCAACTAGCTCTTTAGCCCGTGCAATGCACAAAATTTTTTATTCTTTTTGTTATTTTGTGTTGATTTGAACGTATTTGTGTCATACAAATCTAATACTTAAAATATATTAAAGATTATGAGGTATAAATAATTAAAATGCACATGCATCCAAATAATAATATAATAAGATATGATATATATTAGCGTATATGATCATATATTACCATGTATGTTATGTGTATGTATGTATATACGTATGCGACTAACCAAAAAATTCAAATCGCTCAATCAAATATTATTATATATTCACATAATATAAATGTATGTATGTATGTATGTAGTATGTATGTATATGAATATTTATTGTGCATCATTTAATAGAATGTAATAAATATGCATATTTATTGTGCAGCATTTAATAGAATGTAATAAATATATCGAAATTAAAAGACTAAAATAACCCTCATAATATATTAGAAATGAGGGTAAAATAGTCCACGATTTAAATTGATTACCCAAACCTCTGTTGCTGTATTAGATATATAATAAATTTCTATTTCATAATGGGTTCCATTCCTAAAATCTTATGGTTGAATTTTCATCAATCTAATGAATTTCTTTCCGTACCAAATCAAGTGCAATTACAAATGTTGTCGAAATTACATCAAACATTGATTATATAATTGTGATGTATGAATGTTTTAATTAAGGGGTTTCTTGATTCAAAGTTTACTAGTTAGGGCTGTTAAAATTAATTTGATTCAAATGTTAAAATGTTTTAATTGTGTATCGAGAATTATTGTTTTATATATTGTTATCGTATCGAAAATCGTATTTTTCTATACGTGTATACATGTTATTTGCCCTACTAGTTGAATCGATTGATTTCTTGTTGGGCTGTATGTCTTATTCCTTACCATTTTCAGGTTCGAGTTAGGATCGAGTGGATGTGTTTTCGAGTTCGAGAATCTTAGGTTTGGACTAGGTTGGCTTGGATTGTAATCGTTAGCTGCGCTTTTGTAATAGTTATCTTTGTATAGAACTTTTGTCACCGTATGTAATTGTCATTGTATAGTACTTTATTTAAGTTTTGTATTTATATTTAATAGTCCAAAAAATCGAACTGTTACAATAATTGTGATGTATGAATGTTTTAATTCAGGGGTTTCTTGATTCAAAATTTACTAGTTAGGGCTGTTAAAATTAATTTGATTCCAAATGATAACTTAATTAATAGCGTCACATCCATTCATGTTAAATGTTAACTAACCAACTACTCTCGAAGTAAGCTAACATAATCTTATGTTACAATAAATATGTTATAAAAAATATTATACGAATACCAATATCAATACCAACAAATAATATGAAAAAAATTAATATTATATTAACTAACTAGTCAGAGTATGTCTCAGTAGAATCTTATGCTATAACCAACATTATTCAACAGTTCGATGGTATGGGAAGAAGCAAAATACAATAAAATTACAAAAGATCTCTCATCACAACATTCTTTGTAATATTTGCAGTGACAAAGCAGATCGGAGCACGCGATCACTCATGTCGGCTACACCGGAAAAGTAGCTAGGTTGGATTGCCCACCTCCATAGGTGTTGCTTAGTTACGAGGTCTGTTACTTTTTCAATCACTCCCTATACAAATATAGCAAAACTCCATTTTACTTTCTGCATGCTCAAATATCGCCAAGAATGTAGAGTTTGACATTATTTCTCCACGACTTTGTTCATCATAATGTACTTCATCAGGTGTTGATATATAACCTTCGTGAAAACTTATGAAATCATTACGTTGATATATGGGCCTGTTTGGATGACTCAACTTATACATTATAAGTTGATAAGAGCTTAATGTTTGTGTACCCAGCTTATAACTTATCTATACTATATTATTAAAGACGAAACATTAAATCAATTTATTAATAATCAATTACCTTTTTTCACTACATTACCTATTTTATATTTTTTTTAAAACTAAACCAACTCATCTTCTAAAAATAAAACGGGCAACATATATATAATATGGTAATATTATTATATATTTATAACGGATTAACTTTTTCAGCTAAAACACATTATTTTTATATTTTTTACCTAAAACAACTCATCTTATAAATACACATATATGGAAACCAAGTTATTGATAACTAATTACCTTTTTCAGCTAAAACATATTACCTATTTCATATATCTATTTAACTAAAACAAATCATTTTCTAAAAATAAGACGGGCAATATATATATATAATGGTAATATTATTATATATTTATAACCGATAACTAAAACACATTATGTGTTTTATATTTTCTAACTAAGACAACTTATCTTTTAAATATAATACATGCAAAATAAATATACAATGGTAATATTGTTTTATATAAATATTAATAAATAACAAGTTATTCTTTTGAGCTAAAACAAATTACCTCTTTTATATTTTCTAACTTAAACAACTAATTTTCTAAAAGTAATGCAGATGACGTATATATAAAAAAATTAATATAATTTTATATAATTGTTAATAAGTAACTAATTGTCTTTTTAAGGATATTACCTGTTTTATATTTTTTAACTGAAACAACTCATGTTCAAATTAAAAATAACACGAGCAAAAGATAGATATATTGGTAATATTATTATATTAAACTTATGAAATTCATGTTTATTATAATTTTTTTAACATTCAATTTAAACGAGATAATTAATGAAAATAAAAGTAATAGTATATTCAAATAAACTCGGTATATTGAACAAGCACATATTTTGATATTTGCACTTGAGTTCCTTTTTAGATTTTTAAGAGTAAAAAAATATGAATCATTAGATCTGTTATTTTAAAATATTTTATATTTTAATATCTAAAATACTACTATCGATTACGTCAATAATATATTAAATTTAAATATCATATTGTTAGATTTATAAATCCAATATATATATATATATATATTAAAATTTTATCAAATTATATATAATAACTAAAATCTAAATTAAAAATAAGAAAATATTAAAGAAGACCGTGCATCGCACGGGATATAAGCTAGTAACTTATAAATTAATAAGTTCAATGTTAGAAATCACTAACATTTTACTTAACTTATCAACTTATTCTTTGATTTCTTTATTTTTCTAATATTTTATATTTTTACATTTGTGTTTTTAAATATTTTTTTAATTTAAAATACAAGTGTTGAAATTATTGTATTTAAAAATTATTTTTTCAAATTTAATTTAGCAAATTCTTAACTAATTTATAAGTAAATTTATCCAAACACCCATATAACTTATAATAATTCATCAACTTATCACTTATATGGCACTTACTCATTTTAAACTATAAATCAACTTTTTGATCATAACCCAAATACGCACATAATAACATCTGAATGCGTACCCGGCATAAAAACTTTTTCACCGGTCCAACAAATCTTATTTCGTGCAACGGCATTTTTGATTTTGTCAATTTTTTTAATTGCCTTCTCCTCACATATTTTAAAACATCACCGTTTTCATGAGTGACACTATTTTATTAAGCGCATAATTTAAGATATCACCATTTCAGACTCGACGTGTTTATCACATTTCATGTCTTCAACTTTAACTCGCAACAGCCATCGGGCGTGTTGCTAAGAGTTTATCAAATTTTTGAAGGTTCAATTCCTTGCGACACGATGAATTTTTCCAGCACTCCACATTTGAATAAAATATAATGTAACAACAAGAAATCAAAACCATAATGTATTGCTTCCCAAGGCACTAACACCAACATAAACATCCTTGTTTGGTGAACAACCATAAAAAAATTGAAGGGAGTTCCAAAAGAGTAAATTTATTATACATATCTACGTTGATAGAGCAAGAGTGGATAAATAACTTTGCTTCGTTATACCTTAGATCTGAAGCGAAACATCATTGGCATGCTCTGTTGTAATATCCCATAATTTTTAAATTAATGATAATCATAAAAATTTGAAAAAATGATTAAAATTTGAAAAAAAAATAAAATTTAAAATTGAATTACATTAGTGAGCCTAAAATATGGATGAGATACGAACACAGGTACTTAGTAGGTTTGAAATTAGGTTTTAGTATCGTTATATATGCATCATTATCTCCTTTCTCATCTTTTTGTTAAAAATTTGTAGGTTTCTTCCATGCAGAAATCAACTGTCTTGTAAAATTCGTAGTTAATTTATCGTAAGTCGGAATTTGACGATTCTGGACTTTTTGGAAAGATCTTTTCGTTCTCTACAACGTTTGTCCTTTCAGTTTTGCAAGAAAATGTTGTTTAGAGGGTCGAAAAAGCTAAAAACAGTTCTAGTCACATTTGAAATCATTGTGACATTCAAGGGTTTTGCAAGAAAACGTTGTTTAGAGGGTCGAAAAAGCTAAAAACAGTTCTAGTCACATTTGAAATCATTGTGACATTCAAGGGTTTAGATGTCGAGGTAATTTTTCGATTGATCTTTCTAGTATTTTCCAAATTATGTGTTATATGTTTATGTTTGATTATAAAAATATGGGTAACTGGTTGTATTATTTGATATGTGATATTGTATATGTGTTATGTGTAAAGAATAGTCTTGTGACTCAAATTTGTGTCATGATTTGTGAAAATATCGAATAAGAATAAGGACCGAGTCACTGGGTTATAGTGACAGTTTTCTGAAAATTTAGGACCGTTTTCACCGGGTTGTAGTGGTCGTGGCATGAATTGTGGGTTTCAAGTTATTATTGCTTATATGGTTATTGTGTCGTATCGTATCGAATATTGAATTATGTTATGTGTATACATGTTATTTGTTCGACCAGTTGAATCGATTGGTATCTTGCTGGCCTGTATAGTTCATTACTTACAATTTTCAGGTTCGGTGTAACTCAAGTGGGATAGCTTTGTGATTCGAGGATCTTAGGTTTCGAATAGATTGGTTTTTGGATCATCGTTAGCTGCGCTTTTGTAATATTTATTCTTGTATAGAATTTTCATCACGCTTCCGTTTGTCATTGAATAATTGTATTTTATTTCAGTTTTGATTTCAAATAATAGTTCGAAAAGTCGGGCTGATATAGTTGGTATCAAGAACATGTAGTTTTTCAGAGTGTGTTAGGTATGAGACTAATACATTTTCTAGGGTGCGATCACTACAAGAAAGTAAGGCTAATTTCGACAAATTAAATTCGACAGAAACTAAATTCGACAGAATTCCGTCGAAATTATACACTGCGGCTAAATTCGACAGTTTTCGGCCGAAAATGCATTTTGTCGAAATTAATTTGTCAAATTTAGTACTAAATTCGACAGTTTTTTTTATGTTGTCGAATTCAATACTAAATGTTAGGCTCAAGACATGTCTGAACACCACTATTAACAAGCCTACACTTTGTGACTATGTCACATTACATGACCTAGTGAGTTCTATCACTGGGATGTAGTATAGGTCTCTAAATGTACTTGTCTTGTTCTCATGAACATTAGCTTGACCATGTATGCTCAAAGTTATAATGAGCTTAGTAAAGTTTCTTGCATCTAGATTGTATATAGGCCATTGAATAATTATCCTGGTAGAAGTTCAGAAGTGTTCATGCAGCAGGATAGAGATAAATAAGGCTATGAAGAAATAAGTTGCAGAAATTTGTCTAAGGCATTATATAGCAAAGTCAGAAGAAAGCTATGTCGTGAAGTCACCAATATCCATGTCGTGAAGTACTATATCGCATAGTCCATTTTGTACTATGTCGAGAAGTCCTCAAGACACATGTCGTGAAGTGTTGAAGTCAGCAAAGTCAAAGAAGCCTAGATCGTGAAGTCCTCAGAATCCCTATGTCGCATAGTCTTCAAATGACCTATGTCGCATAGTCTTCAAATGACCTATGTCGCAAAGTCTTCAAAGGCTATATCGCGTAGTCCTCACAAGGGAGATCGCGAAGTCAGGAATAAAGTGGAGTTCACGATCTCAACACTTAGTCGTTTACAACAAGACAAATCAAGGTACAGAATCAAGAATCAAAAGAGACAAATACTGAAGCATTTGTTCTGGCAAGGTGGTCCAAAGAACAGATGGCAAATCTACAGCTAAACTTGGAGAGAAAGATAAGAGACAAGCAGCTACAGAAACGGGAAAGACTCCGAAAAGCAGGTGGTCCTTCCTGACACAGTCAACGTCTTATGACAGGACAAGTTGGACTTTCAGCAAGGGGTAACTGTGTAAAAATAGGTGTGTGCACTAGTTTGTATAGGGCTTATATATATCATGCACATCCTATTGTTAGCTGCAAGAGAGATACACATAGTTATTTGCTAAGCTCTTTTCTCTGTAAGCAAGCAAGTTCAAACTGTTCTTGTTTAGAAGCCATAAATTCTATTGTGAATTTCTTGGAAAGCTGTAGTATTTAATTTGCTTATACAAAGTAGATTAAAGTGATTGTGTGTGTTATTTACTTTCTGCATATTACATATCATAATCATATACAGTCTGTTACTTAGTTTTCAAGAATCGAAAAATATATCAAACTATCCATTCACCCCCCCTCTGTCTAGTTTCTAGTAGTATTCATTTCTAACACTAAATTCGACAGATTTTTTTATGCTGTCGAATTTAGTAAAAGGTGGGAATTTTGCCGCCTATATTTTTGAATTTGGTAAAAGGTGGGATATTTCTCACCCAAACTTTTTCATACTATTCAAAACTATATTCGACAGAGTTCCGTCGAATTTAGTACCAACTCCTAAATTCGACAAAAAACGATCGAATTTAGCCGCGGTTGAAAATTTATGCAGTCTAAATGAAAATCCCTTAAAAAGAGATGGAAAAGTCCCATCAAAATATTAAATTTAGAAAACTAAATTCGACCGAATTCGGTCGAATTTGAAAATAAGGTTGGCGGGAATTTTGCCGCCTAAAAAATTTCAATTTTGGTAAAAACAAATTCAACCAAATTTAGTCGAATTTAATAAATGTTACCGAATTCGGTTGAATTTATTATTTTCGGAATTTTAAAAATATGTTATTAATTTTATAAATGTTTGTACACATCATGAAAAATAAATAAAAATACAAGAATAACATTCATTACATGTCAGAATTTAGTTGTACAAAAATTTTACATAATTTTTTTATATGATTAGATAATGTTGAACTTTCATTTTTTGATACTTTTAAAAAAATTAAATAAAATATCTAATTAGTTTTAAAAAATACAAAAAAAAATATGAATGTATTTATACGACATGTTACATTCAATAAAAAAATTTGAATAAATAATAGTGGGTAGAAAAAAAAATTATAGTTCTGTACATAAACAACATAGTTGAGTTGAAAATGGGGGGTTTAGGGTTTAGATTTAGGGGTTGGACTAGGGTTACAGTTTTTAGTTTATTTAAAAATTGTTTTGAGTAATCCAACCATACAGATGTGAAGATTATCAAAAGAATATAGTGGGTGCAAAAAATTAATTAATTTAAATATATATATATATCTTAAACATTTTAACAAATATATATATATGTCACTTACACTAAATTCGACTACAAACCTTAATTGGTCGAATTTAAGCTTTAGTTCGACTGATATCAGTTGAATTTAACTAAATTCAACCGATATCAGTCGAATTTAGCTAAAATCAACTGACTTCTGTCGAATTTATCTGTGTTTTATTTTGACCACTAATCTGTCGAATTTAGCTAAATTCAACCGATTTCTGTCGAATTTACCCGTGTTTTATTTTCGACCATATTTGGTTGAATGTAGTAAAATTCAGAATAAGTTAATTTTCTCTTGCCATGTGTCACGCTGGTAGTGGTTGAAAAACAAGCACATGGATTGCTCTTTTACATTGAATCTAAACCATACATTTCTTCCCTAAAATATTTCATCCTAACCATTAATTTAATTACACTCATCTCTTTCTCTTTTATATATTTCATTCATTAATATTTTCTCATAAACATTCAATTACTCCTACTCCATTTTTCTTCTCTAACAAACATACTTATCAATCTATTACTATATATAATAGGCCAACACAAGGGCAAAAGTTGCCAATTCAATGGCCGCGAAATTACCGTTTTACCCTTTTCTTTTGAAAAATAACAAAAATGCCACTCGTATATTATTATACAAAAAAATTTTAATAGATGTGTTACTATAGAGATTCGAACATCCAACCTCCTTGCAAGATATCCATGGGCTTAACCACTATGCTACACGCCTTTTTGAGTTTATTTCAAAAAACTTATTAGATAACCCACGTCTTTTCCTTTTTTTTTGAAAAATAACAAAAATGTCACTCGTATATTATTATACAAAAATGTTTTAATAGATGTGTTACTACAAAGAATCGAACCTCCAACCTTCTTCCAAGATATCCATGTGCTTAACCACTATGCTACATGCCTTTTTGAGTTTATTCCAAAAAACTTATTAGATAACCCACGTCTTTTATCTCTTATATTTTCTTTTTACTTTGATGTTTGAATAAATAAAATATTGGTTTGAATTATTTATATAAATTTGTTTTTCTTTTTTCCTTTTCGTAATTTTATATATCTATATATTCAATCACTATATATTATTACAGTTGTATGTTTTCAATTTAATATATATTATTATGTTGATTATAATTCATAATTTATATTATATATTTATATTATACTTTATTTGAATTAAATTAATTATTCATGCATAAAATATACTATTAAAATTCGATCTAATATAAGAAATATTATACACATTATATCTCTCATTATTAGTTATTTCTATAATTTTAAATTAAGAACATTAGCATTCAAATTATACAAAAAATTTGTCTACCTACTCTGTTCGTCACATCCAGCAAACTCGGATTCGGCAAGAATCTCATTTTTTTGGTAGTATGAAGGGGGAATTAGCCCCAAAATTGGGTCAATTACGAGACGAGGGCGGAGGAAAAAAGACGAGAGAGCAACCCGGCTTAAGATTCTACTAATAGCCGTCCATTTGTTTCGTGTAAAAAAATGAAAAGATCGGAACATGGGAATAGATCGAATCAGAGTTCACGCCGCCCGCCCTGAACAAATAGGAGGCGTGGGCCACATGTCGCACAATGTATTGTTCATTTGTTAACATTTTCTAAAGTAACATGTCATTCTTTATTAACTTATCTATATTTTTTTCACCTTTCTAACCCCCTCCCCTTCAACCCCAGTGACGTTCGTGTCAAAAATCGCGGTGAGTTTTTAAAATATAGGATATTACATAGTATATAATTACATAATGATCAGTCAGACTGTTAGTAGACGATAAAGTTTGGGAAAATTGAAAATTACAAGTTTTGAAAATAGAATTTCAAATTGTATTCCAAAAATTATTGTACGATGTTAAAAAAAAGTATAATCTTTCATAATAATAATAATAGAACTTTATAGAATACATTAAATTGATTCGTAATGTCATATAATCATTTTGATAAAATGAAATTCTAAATAGGGTTTGTGGGTCCTTGACGACATCATCTACAACATATGCAATATTTCTTATATTAGGTCGAATTTCAATAGTATATTTTATGTATGAATAATTAGTTTAATTCAAATAAAGTATAACAAAGATATATAATATAAAAGTATGAATTTTAAACAACATAATTAATATATATTTAATCGAAAACATACAACTGTAATAAAATTCAGTGATTGAATATATAGGTATATAAAATTACAAAAAGAAGCCTTCGGGCCTGTAGATGAGTTGGTGAGAGCACTGGTTATTGACCAAAGCATTCAAGGTTTGATTCATAGGAGCGTGGGGAATTCTTCCTGCACTCTAGGGTCTGGCGTGATACTGGTTGGGGTGTTCGGAAAATAAATTTTTTGACCAAAATTACGAAAAGATGAAAAGAAAAACTAATTTATATAAATAATACAAAACAATATTTTATTTATTTAAACATCAAAGTAAAAATAATATAAGATAAGAGAAGAAAGACGTGGATTATCTAATAAATTTTTTGAAGTAAACTCAAATAGACATGTAGAATAGTGGTTAACCCCATGAACATCTTAGAAGGAGGTTGGAGGTTTGTTTCTTTGTACTAACAACTATTAATATATTTTTGCATAATAATATATGAGTGACATTTTTGTGACGACCATTTAATTGGAAATTTTTGCCCTTGTGTTGAGGTTTAATATATAGTAATAAATTAGATTAAAATGTGTAACTGTAAAACGATATTCCAAACACATTCTTAATGCATTTACCAAGTGTGTTAATATAATTTAATATAAAGATGAATACATGAGAGTAGTGCAGAATCAGTTCCTAAGTAAAAAACCAAAAACAAATAGGTGACATGAATACTCCAAACTGTAATAGGTGTTCATCTCCCAAGGTGTTTATCACAAACTTGGGTGATGTGAGGGTGTGCAAAGATGCGTCGGCCTTCAGCTTCTTTTTAAAATCTTCTATCTCATTCATGCATGTTCAATTATATTACAACAACATTGCATGCATATAACCTATTCATAACCTAGATTGCAAAAAAAAAATCAATCAATTCCCGAAAAACATATAACAACCGCTCTCTAACGCAAATTACCAATCTACAAACTATCCTTTCTCTGACACACAAAACACAGGTAAACCTGCTTATAATCACAAGAAGAACAATAGTACATTCGTGCTTCAAATTCTACATTATTTCAATCTGGTCTCAAAATCAATAATAGTCACTATAAACAAGTCTTAGAGCCTTGGCATAGTTACGTTTGTGATTCAAAGTAATTACATTATTCGCCAAAAAAATTCTTTACTCCTCACTATGCATGAACCATACTTCTCATTTTACGCTCTCAAACTTAAGACTACACAATCCTTAATCTAATAAATCGATCACGACCAACTTTTTCACGATAAAAATTATTGACATCTCTATGCAGGCCCGTGCCTTGCACGGGCTGTTACGCTAGTTTATATACATAAACACTAACACATGTTTCATATATTTTAAGCAATATATATACATAATTCATATTAGCACATCCATTAATTACATTTCTAGCATCCGACGAGTTCACCCCAATCAATTCCGGCAAGTTCACCCCCATTCAATTCCGGTGAGTTGTTTGTAGTATGCTTCTTAAAAGCGAAACAACACAAGTCATTATAATTATACACATACCAAGTTAAGTTTTTTTTTATATTTTCTTTACATTTGGATATTATTTGGGTAGAGTAATTTTTATAATGTTTGAGTTTTAATGTGTTTCAAAAGAAGTAGAAATTGTTGTATTTTTAGTTCAACATTATTGATTTATATTATTTTCGGATTAGTACAAAAAATGACTATTGTATCCATTATTGTTTAATGTAATTACCTTCTTGATATACAAACACTATTGAAAAATCGCAAAAAATTGGATAAATTATTGAGCAGCAGATTCTGCTGCTTATTTTTTAAAAACTGGTGTTCATTAAATTCGACCGAATTTGGTCGAATTTAATATGTAATTTGGACTGTGTTCCGTCGCATTTAGCATACTAATTTCGACCATATTTTGTCGAATTTAATGCAAGAAGGGCGCCAAAATTTGAAAATTTAAATTTTTTAGCGGAATTTGAAGATTTCAAAATTTTGAAATATTCGGCTAAATTCGACAGAATTTAGTCTGTCGAATTTACATAAATTCGACAGAATTTGCTAAATTCGACGCGAGCATTTTCGACAAATAGGATTTAGCCGTTTTTCTTGTAGTGGATCTTGTTGACCATAGATTAAGTTTGACTTGTAGAAGATTACTGGGTAGACGTGTCATGTAATAGGATTTGTTGTGAATTTGGGGACCAAATTCTTTTTAAGGAGTGTAGTATGTAATATCTCGTAATTTTTAGATTAATAATAATAATAGAAATTAGAAAAAAAACAATTAAAATTTGAAAAAGAATAGGATTTAAAATTGAATTACATTAATGGACCTAAAATATGGATCAGGTTTGAACACGAGTAATTAGTAGGTTTGAAATTAGGGTTTAGTATCGTTATATATGCATCATTATCTTCTTCCCCATCTTTTTGTTTAAAATTCGTAGATCTCTTTCATACAGAAATCAGCGGTCTTATAAAATTCGTAGTTAATTTATCGTAAGTCGGAATTTGACGATTCTGGACTTTTTGGAAAGTTCTTTTCGTTCTCTACAACTTTTGTCCTTTGAGTTTTGCAAGAAAACGTTGTTTAGAGGATCAAAAATGCTAAAAACAGTTCTGGTCAGATTTGAAATCATTGTGACATTCAAGGGTTTAGATGTCGAGGTAAGTTTTCGATTGATCTTTCTAGTATTTTCCAAATTATGTGTTATATGTATATGTTTGATTATATAAATATGGGTAATTGGTTTTATTATTTGATATGTGATATTGTATATGTGTTATTTGTAAACAATAGTCTTGTGACTCAGATTTGTGCCATGGTTTGTGAAAATATCAAATAAGAATAAGGACCGAGTCATTGGGTTATAGTGATAGTTTTCTGAAAATTTAGGACCGTTATCATCAGGTTGTAGTGTTCGTGGCATGGAATGTGGGATTCAAGTTATTGTTGCTTATATGGTTATTGCATTGTATTGTATTGAATATTGGAGTAGTAGTTGGATCGATTGATTTCATGCTGGACTGTATAGCCTCATTACTTATAATTTTCAGGTTCGGTGTAACTCAAGTGTGATAGCTTTGGGATTCGAGGTTCTTAGGTTTGGAATAGATTGACTTTTGGATCATCGTTAGCTGCGCTTTTGTAATATTTATCCTTATATAGAATTTTCGTCACGCTTCCGATTGTCATTGAATAATTTTATTTTATTTTAGTTTTGATTTAGAATAATAATCCGAAAAATCGAATTATTACAATCCGAAAAATCGAATTATTACAATCAGCTACTGAAAAAGTATAACAAAGAGAAGAGTGCAAGGCATACAGAAAAAGGGGGCCGAGGATCTCTAGTTTCCTCATTTACCAGTAGATACACTTAGGGATAATGTATCACAAAATAATTGATCAACAAATGGTTGGTAAAATAAAATTTTTTATATTAGAATTATTCCATAGCCATTCTGTCCAAAATGCATACACGGGGATCTGGAATAAAAGAAAGGAGAAAAGGTTACAAAAGCGACCAGTCTAGCTACATTCATTTTGTTTATTTATTTCCTTCGCTCCGTTTATGGAATGTCCAGAGTGAGTTGGAACCCGAACTTTGTCAAAAACAAGGTGTGTGCAAATCTATAACCTTTATTAATAAACGAAACTTATTTTTAATATTATACCAAATTTGGTTCGTACTTTTTTTATGATTCACACTTTTTTCTGGTTTCAACTCTAATTTGTTTTTTTTTCTAAATCTAATAATGTAATTTAAAATATATTATATTATACCCTAAACTCCTATTTGATGTAGTAGAATTATTATATCATAAACTTATATTTCACGTAGTAAAATTTTATGTTATTTTTAATTTTTTTTGTTTTCTTAAATGCTCTACTTTCACCGATCTTCTAATATATAACCTTTATTGTTCAATGCTCTACTTTCACCGATCTTCTAATCTATAACATTTATTAATAAACGAAACCCCCTTTGACATTGTATCAAATTTGGTTTGTATTTTTTTTGGTTTGAACTTTTTTTTTTTGATTTCACCCATAATTTGTTTAAAAAATATATAATTATCTAATTTAAAATAGATTGTATTATACCCTAAACTCCTATTTCATGTAGTAGAATTATTATATCCTAAACTCCTATGTCACGTAGTAGAATTTTATATTATTTTTAAATTATTTTTATTTTGTTCAATTCTCTACTTTCACCGATCTTCTCACAATTCTATTATTATTTCTGACTTTTCGTCTTAAAAACAATTTTATTATTTGTTTGACTTTTCGTATTGCAAATGCAAGCAATTAACTCATTAATATTTAAACCTGCATTTTAAAAGGTTACTTTTCTTGTTTGTCACTTCTTTGTCATTGTCATAACAATGATAAACATATATATGTCAACATTATCTGTGATCGCATATACAACGGACACTTAAGTCATGAGATTTAAACATTCGTATCAATTTTTTTTAAAGAATAAATTTACTACACACTTTCTGCTTCAATTTTTGACTCATATATTATATATTATTATTATGTTCTAAACTCCTATTTATTGTAGATTTTTTATGTTGTTTAAAATTAAAAGAATAATAATTATCTAATCGAAATAGATTGTATTATTATCGTACTATAAACTCCTTTATAAAATTATATATTTTTTAAGAAAAAACTAATTCTATGTTGTTTTTAAATTAAAAAATATGATTATCTAATCAAAAATAGATTATATTGTTATTGTACCATAAACTCTTATTTCACGTAAAATTCTATGTTGTTTTTAAAACTAATAATTATCTAATCTAAATCTATAATAAATTATATTATTATTATACGAAAATATATTTTATTATTATTAAATTACAATACTATTGTACCAAAACATATTATATTATTATCTTATGTTAGATCAGGATTCAATGATCATCAGGATTGCTGACGTCATCAGTATTGCTCAAGCGTTAGTATCAGGATTGCTATCAGGATTACTATCAGGACTGTGATTAGTATTTATCATCAGGACTGGAAGCTGATCAGGATTACTATTTCTAGTTTGTTTTAGAGTCCAGTTAAAGAAGAAAGTTTATTTTGTCGGTTCCTAGTTAATAGGAATGCAGCTGTCGGTTAGGATATGTTTCATTATAGTTTGTAATTGATTTGGACTTATCTTGTAATCGATAGAGAAGCTGTGTAGTATATAAACACAGTTTATGTTTTGATTTTATATAAATCGCATACACGAGTATATTGTAACCTAGAAGCTCTCAAGAACATCAGAATTTCTTGAGAGAGTTTGTGACCGTTTTATATCAGAATTAATAAAGTTGTTATTATTCATATTTGTGTTTAAAGTCGAGAATCTTATACAATTGTATTCAACCCCCCTTCTACAATTGTTTATTAATGGGCAACAATTGGTATCAGAGCAAACTAATTTAATTTGAATAAGAATCGATCTAAAGATTTCGACAACCAAGTATGAAAGCATGAAGATTCTCATTCTGAAGAAAACTGAATACCCTAAATGGAGGGTAAAGATGTTGATGTATCTAGAAGCAATGGATCCTGAATATCTGGACAGGATTCATGATAGACCATATATCCCCACGAGACTTATAGGTCAAACAGATACTGTACCTGAACACTACGTGGTCAAGGTAAAAAGTGAGTGGACTCCAGAAGAGAAAGCTGACGTTCTCAGAGATGCAAAGATAAAGAATATCCTGCACAACAGTCTTGATGCTGTCATGTCTAACAGGGTTATTGCATGCAAGTCTGCAAAGGAAATTTGGGACACTTTGGAAACTCAATGCCAAGGAAATTTGGGACACTTTGGAAACTCAATGCTCAAGACCTTTGATTTGAGTACTTGAACTTGAGATTTGGATTTCAATAACACCTTCGAAATTGATTTTGATTTTCAAGAACACGAAGAACACGGTTCAGGAATTTTTTTATATTTTTTTGTATTTATATATGTATTATACATATAATAATGTACGATTCTCCTTTTTATACTTAGTGGAAAATAATACCCCAAACGACATTTTTGGATCGATATAGATCCACTGGATCGCTTTAAATCTTTAATAACGTAAAGTTCACGTTTTACGAGGTGATAATCATCCAAAAGGACTGATAATTATCCATATCAATACATATCATATATATAACGAATGCTCAAGAATACTAGGGATATAACAGATGTATTATAGATATGAACGAGATATCAATCGCCCTAAACAATTAGGGTTCAGAATAATTTTTCTTTCTTTGAATAAAACAAATACTATTGATAGTATCGGATAATAAGGGATATAATGATAAGAAGAAATCCTCCGATAATGTTTCGGACACGAATGACGAAAGAATAATAATGATGTACAAAATTTCAACGGGGCCCTTGAATTTTCAAAACGGGGCTCAAAATTGAAGATATTTTCAAATGACAAAATATTTGAAAGGGGCTTCCGACACACCAATTTAGCACATAATCACTCAACAACCTTAATCATTAAAACTCTAAATACTCCACAATAATTATTCTACACATATAATACAATTTATATTTTTAATAAGTTAACGGATCTTACATCCATCCCCCCTTAATAGGATTCTGTCCTCAGAATCTGATCAAGGAAACAACTGGGGATACTTATCTAACATATCACTCTCTAATTCCCAGGTAGACTCTTCCACCTTAGGATTCCTCCACAAAACTCTTACTATCACTACAGTCTTATTCCTTAACACTTTTTCCTTACGATCCAATATCTGAATTGGTCGTTCTACATAAGATAAATCTGCCTGGACCTCTACGGGTTCATACTCTATTACATGGTTCGAATCTGGTCGATACTTCTTAAGCATAGATACGTGAAACAGATTATGAACGTGCTGCATATGCGGGGGTAACGCTAACTCGTAAGCTATTTTCCCAACTTGCTTCAGAATCTCAAATGGTCCAACATATCTTGGACTCAATTTCCCTTTCTTTCCAAACCTAACTAATCCTTTCCACGGTGAAACTTTCAATAACACTTGTTCTCCGACTTCGAATCCCATATCCTTTCTTGCTAGGTCAGCATATTTCTTCTGCCGGTTCTGAGCTGTTATCAACCTTTTCTGAATCAATTCAATCATTTCCTTTGTCTGCTGTACTAATTCTGGCCCTATCACTTTTCTTTCACCAACTTCTTCCCAATATACTGGAGATCGAGACTTCCGTCCATATAAAGCTTCGTAAGGTGGCATCCCAATACTCGCGTGAAAACTATTATTATATGAGAATTCTACTAAGGGTAGATGATCGTCCCAATTACCTTTAAAATCAAGCGCACATGTTCTAAGCATATCTTCGATGGTTTGAATCGTCCTTTCACTTTGACCGTTTGTCTGCGGGTGATAAGCCGTACTCATTTTTAATTCGGTGCCTAAACACTCTTGAAAACTTCTCCAAAATCTTGAGTTGAATCGAGGGTCTCGATCAGATACTATTGACACTAGAACTCCATGCCATACCACGATTTCCTTTACGTATAAACGAACTAACTTATCCAGCGAGAATCTCTCTTTAATTGGAAGAAAATGCGCAGATTTCGTCAATCGATCCACAATAACCCAAATAGCATCATGGTTAGTCTTCGTTCTAGGCAATCCTACCACAAAGTCCATCGCAATGTGTTCCCACTTCCACTCAGGAATTTCTAAGGGCTGCAGCAATCCACTTGGTCTCTGATGTTCCGCCTTGACTTTTTGGCACGTAAAACATTTACTTACCCACTCAGCAATTTCTCTTTTCATATCTGGCCACCAAAAGTTCGTTTTAAGATCTCGATACATCTTCGTACTTCCAGGATGAATTGAATACTTCGAGTTATGCGCTTCGTGCAAAATTTCACTTCTTAGTTCCGCTATATTAGGTACCCATATTCGAGAAGCAAACCTTAAGATTCCTTTGTCGTCCAGTTGGCTACATATCTCCTCGCCTGTTAAACTATTTGCCTTGTCGTTCATAACTTGCTCTTGGCATTTCCGTATCTTTTCTAACAATTCAGGTTGAAACGTCATGGCGTAAATCATTTCTGTCGCATCCTTCGGAATACATACTTTGATTTCTAGCCTTTCAAATTCTTTGTACAGTTCCCTGGTCATCGTCAGTGTATTCAATCTTTCTTTTCTGCTCAATGCATCTGCTACCACGTTTGCCTTGCCGGGGTGATAATTTATAGAAACGTCATAATCCTTGATTAGCTCCAACCATCTTCTTTGTCTCATGTTCAGCTCCTTCTGAGTAAAGATATACTTCAGACTTTTGTGATCGGTGTAAATTTCACATCTCTCTCCGTACAAGTAATGTCTCCATATCTTCAGTGCAAATACGATCGCTGCTAATTCCAAATCATGTGTAGGATATTTCTGTTCGTGAGGTCTCAATTGTCTTGACGCATAAGCAATTACTTTGTCATGTTGCATAAGCACACAACCCAATCCTTTGTAAGACACATCACTATAGATTACAAAATGTCCTTGATCATCTGGTAGCATTAACACTGGTGCCGTAGTTAGTCTCTTGTTTAACTCTTGGAAACTCTCTTCGCATTTGTCGTTCCATATGAATCGCTCGCTTTTCCTTGTCAGCTTGGTCATTGGAGTAGCTATCTTTGCAAAATCCTGTACAAATCTCCGATAATATCCGGCTAATCCCAAGAAACTTCTAACTTCAGTTGGTGTCCTTGGTCTTTCCCAATCCTTTACTGCTTCAATCTTTGATGGATCTACTTTGATGCCTTCACTACTTACCACATGCCCTAGGAAATGAACTTCTCTTAACCAAAATTCACACTTTGAAAATTTTGCGTATAATCCTTCTTGTCTTAAAATCTCCAACACAATCCACAAATGGTTCGTATGTTCTTCTTCCGTTTTGGAATATATCAAAATATCATCGATGAATACCACTACAAACTCATCCAAATACTTCTTGAAAATCTTGTTCATTAAATCCATTAAAACTGTTGGTGCATTCGTCAATCCAAATGCCATTACCAAAAACTCGTAATGTCCATACCTTGTTCGAAAAGCTGTCTTCGGTATATCGTCTGGTTTAATCTTCAATTGGTGATATCCTGACCGTAGATCAATCTTTGAAAAATGAACCGCTCCTTTCAACTGGTCAAACAGATCATCTATTCTGGGCAATGGATACTTGTTCTTGATGGTTAGCTTGTTTAACTCCCGATAATCTATACAAAGTCTCATACTTCCATCCTTCTTCTTGACAAACAGCACTGGTGCTCCCCACGGAGAAACGCTAGGTCTAATAATTCCTTTGTCTAACAATTCCTGCAGTTGCTTAGCTAATTCCTTCATCTCTACTGGTGCCATTCTATATGGGGATTTGGATACTGGTTCTGCGCCTGGTATTAAGTCTATGGCAAACTCAATCTCTCTATCCGGAGGTAATCCTGGTAACTCTTCTGGGAAAACATCTGGGAACTCACTCACGACTGGAATATCTTCTAACTTAGAAACTTCCTTCTCTGTATCTATCACATATGTGAGATAAGCCTCGCATCCTTGTCTTAGTAACCTCTTAGTCTGAATCATTGTCAAAAATTTCTTCGTTTGTTTCTCTCCTTTAAATATTACTTCCTTCTTTTCTGGAGTAACTAAAGTAACCCTCTTATCCTTACAATCAATACGCGCATCATAATCGGTTAACCAATCCATTCCTAAAATCACATCAAATTCTCCCAACTTGAAAGGTAATAAATCAGCGTAAAAACGATTTCCTAAAATCTCAATTTCACAACGGGGACAATACGAAATGACCGGTATACGATCCTGGTTAGCTATTTCTACACTCAACACTCCACTTAAGGGTTCCATTAAGCAATTCAATTTACGAGCAAATGTTTCTGAAATAAATGATTTAGTAGCTCCCGAATCTATCAACACTTTAGCACTAATAGAGTTTACTAGAAGTGTACCTGCCACCACATCGGCGTCTCTCACTGCTTCCCTCATTGGCATGTTATAGGTTCTGGCTAGCGGCTGAACATCAACAGCTGGAGGTGCCTCTATAGCTCGAATCATGTTGTTCACGGTTGCTGGTGCTTTACAATCCTTAATCATGTGGCCTGGTTTCTTGCATCGGTGACACACAATACCTGTCTTGCAATATCTGGCATAATGACCCTTCTGGTTGCATTTAAAACACGTGATACACAATCGATGGCATACTCCGGGATGTCTTTTCCCGCATGTCCTACATTCTGGCAGTGAGGGTCTGGAAACTCCCTGTTGACTATTGATTTGTAAATGATTGTCCTGTCTTGTATTCCCGGTATCTGGTTTCTTAAAACCTGAACTCCTGCCGGGCTGAAATCCCGGTTTCTTATTTGACTGACCTTGTGAACTCCCTTGCGGCTGTCCCTTATCAGATGTCCCTACCTTTCTTCTCTTATTCTCTCTCTCCTTCATATATGAATCACTATCTACTTCTGCAATCATTGCCTTCTGAACCACTACGGCATAGGTGTCTAACTCTAAAATGGCTAACTTACTACGAATCCATGACCTCAGTCCCTGTTGGAACCTTTTGGCCTTCTTCTTCTCCGTGTCAACATACGTCGGAACAAACCTAGACAATTCAGTAAACTTTGTCTCATATTGAGGAACAGTCATATTACCTTGTTTCAACTCTAGAAATTTCAACTCCATCTGGTCTCGCATATAATCAGGAAAATACTTTTCTAAAAACAACTCTGTAAACCTACCCCACGTAATTAATCCCTCAGGTTCCATAGCCCTACTTGTTTCCCACCAATAACTTGCTTCACTCTTCAAGAAATAACTAGCATATTCTGTTTTCTTTTCTTCCGTTACCTCTATCAAGGCAAACACTTTCTCTATTTCCTTTAACCATGCCTTCGCCTCAACTGGGTCTGCAGATCCTTTAAACTCTGGAGATTTTGCTACTTGAAATGATTTAAACGTAACTACTGGTGCTGCATGCTGGTGCTGTTGTTGTTGCTGATGTTGTTGCTGCTGCTGTAGCAGCTGTTGTTGAATCTGTTGTTGCTGTTGTGCCAGGGCAGTAGTTTGTTGAGTAAGAGTATTCAAAAGCTGTATTACAGCTGGATCTAGGTGACCTGTTGGAGGTAGATTCTGTTGACCTTCTTGGTCAGAATCATTTGAATGGGTATTCGTCTAGGAGGCATATTGCTGATGAATAAAAAATAATTGATTTAATCAAATAATTCATAAGTAGAAGAGAAAGAGAACACATTTGGTAGAACCACGGTTTACGGATTTTCAACGGCGTAAGAGTACACTCGTTGCACAAGTAGAATGACAATTATAATATTGAAAATGAATAACAGTTCTACAAAAGGTGGTTATCATAGATATATACATAGATTCGAGACAAGCGTAGAACGCTTTCAAAAGTAAAGTACGTCATAGCTGAACTACAACTGTCGGTCAACAGTACAACAACCAAAATACAACAACCCAAGGCGATACTATAAGCCCGGTGCACTATTGGTACTATACTATGCAACTATATACTATCTAATCTGGAAATCCATACGTCCACGTAACATCTATCCTTAGCTAAGTCTGCTCAAGGATAATCCTTCCTAGCTTCCCATAGCGCTGGTCCGGCAATCTCTGCAATTTCCCTCATCGCATAGTCCAATATCTCTCTCATCCCTGCTACTGTCTCTCCCTCTCTGCTAGAAACTAGTCCATGCAATCTCGTCTCTACCAATGTCCTCGTAACCCTAAGACTCATCTGAATCTCTCCTACCTGACCTCTGAGCCTGTCCCTCTCTTGGGCTGCGGCTGCCTCTGCCGAACGAGTCCCTCGCATCTCCAATACCTGTCTATAGAAATACTATCTTTGCCCTCTCACCCTCTGATACTCATGGTGTGGAACTGATGGCTGAGTCATCTGATACAATGGTCACGAAACTGATGCCTGTGACCCTGGTGCTGGGGCTACGTGTCGAAGTGGAACGGGACAAATTATATGATCCCTCCTGACTGCTGCATGTCCAGGTAGGCGTCGTATCGGTCGCGATGGTCCTGCTCTCCCTCTTGGTACATGTCTATCCTCTATCGTATGCTCTGACGGGTCTGAATCTGAGCTAGAGCTAGGGGGCTGCAATTATATAACCATATTCAATTACCACGCATAATATTCCTAATTGACCTTCTATAATCCTTACGTGAATTTCTAACTCTCTACATTATCCTGGACCCTAAGTCCTAACTTGTTTCAAATACCATAACCTGTTTCTCTGATACCAACCTGTGACGCCCTCCAGACCCGGGGCACAGGTCCGGGGAGTCACTCGACCAGCGAAACACAATATACCTGTATATAACACATGCATAATAATATAATAACATAAAACACCCCTTAACCAAGACCGCATCCAGATTATGGCATTGAACAAGCTTCTAAGTCATTATTATTACAAACCAGTTTCAGAGTTATTACACAATCTTAAAGTCAAAGCTAGACATCTAGTCTAACCATCAAAATAAACAACTACCCTGCCAATGACAACCACTCTTGGTGATCTCCTAGCTGCTGGAGAACTATCGCTCGCGCTGTGTCTGGTCATATTCTCGCTTAACTGGAATAGGGTTAGAAACAAAACAAGTATGAGCCACAAGTGCTCAGAAAGCATAATATATATCAATCACAGTTCCATAATGAAAGGAAGGATTACAGTTATCTGAATCAACAATATACAAGTCAAGCATATGCTTTTAACAAACTTTATTGAAGAAAGAGGGATTAGAATTGGACTTCTACATTTTTCAAATAAAAAGGTTGAGCTGCTGATCAGTCACACATCAACCCCGGACTAGCTTATAGCAAAGTCCTCCATTAGGATCCATGGCCATCTGGGCCTTAAGTTATTACGACCATAAATATGGCCCAACCATTACTGGTCTCATTTTAAAACATGCCAATTCTATCACAGAGTATAAGAAATAACATGCATAACAAGATAAGTACACAATGACATGGTGCAATAGTTGCAAAAGAGCTTCAACTGCTCAATATCAAATGAAGTTCGAGAAATAGATTCGAAACGGTTTCAATGGTACGTAAGTACACAATGACAAGGTACAATAGTTGCAAAAGAGCTTCAACTGCTCAATATCAAATGAAGTTCGAGAAATAGATTCGAAACGGTTTCAACGATACATAAGTACACTTTTAAGAAAGTCAACAATGATTATAGTCAACACAAGTGAATTGAAATGAAGATTTCTGATATTCAACACGATTGTGGATTTAATCAAGAATTTAGGAATATTCAAGGAAATAGCATCAGTTGCTAAAATATGGGGTGAAGATCGAATAATCTGAATCGTTCTGATGGTAACATTCATGAAATCATTAAGAACAATAACAATTGAATCAACAAGTAAAGGCACATATACTTGCCTGGTCTAAGTAGCTGACGGAATTCTACCACGCTTACTCTACCTTCTCCTTTCCCTTGCTCCGGGAACTCGATTCTATAATAAACAACTCATTACAGTAAGTCTAACTATCCTCGTTCTATCCTCGATATACACTCATACCCATTTTCAAATTTAAACAAGTAATCGGGCTCCTATCGGGTGCCCGATCTAATTTACGGTAATTAAAACTCAGACATTAGCCCTCGCACGGGCATTTACGGAGTATTAAAACACATTATTCAACTCATATAAACCATATAGCACTTATAAATATTTTTAGAATAATATTCGAGGCTTATTTGAATTTAAATAAGTCACAAACAATTTTTTTAAATCAAAAATCGGATTTTTAATCCCAATATAAGCATTTAAAAACAATTAAATCAATTAATAAAATTAATTGACACTTTTCAAACACTCACACTATTTTTAAATAATTAAATCAAGCTAGAAAATATTTAAACTTAATTTTAAATTAATTAAATCTAATTAATAATCAATTATTAAGAATTAACTGATTAAAAGAATTAATCAATTAATTAAATAAATTAATTATTAATTAAAAATAATTAAAATAATTAAATTTAATCAGTTTTCGAATTTAAATAAATAAATATAATTTTTCACAATTTTCTGAATTTAAAAATGTATTTTAAAAATAAAAATATTATTTTTATAAAATTTTAAACTATTTTCGAATTAAATTTAAAAATAAAATTCAAAAACAGTTTTCTGAAAATGAATTAGGGTTTCGAAGATTGAAACCGGGTCAACCATTCGGGTAAACGGGTCGGGAAGAACAAAAACGGGTCGGGAAGAACAAACCGGAATTTTCCAGAATCCGGTGGGTTTTTCCAGATTCCGGCGACTCAAAAACGCAGTAAAAATTGGGGCTTTTTACATTAAAACATTCCTTAAACACTCAGCAATCCATTCCGATCAAAAATAAACCAAAACACAGCCGGAATCCTAATCCCGATCAAATTCCGGCGACCTCGAACAAATTTTCCGATCTACTAAAATCGTACATGAAACTCTACGTTCTTTATGTCAAAATGAAGTTAAGAACACATACAATGAAAACCCTCTACCAAAAACAATGTCAGATCATTCATATGAATGGACTAATCAAAATAAAAATCGGGCAAAAACCCTAAAATCGAATTTCTCAAAACTGGACATAAACATGAAATTAAAGCATGGATTCCTACTAATTAGAATCCTAGGAACATGTTAGAAGCAATCAATTGAACGGAGAATCAACAGAAAAGAAATCCCCAAATTCGAACATGAACCCTAAATTAATTCAAAACTTGAAAAATTACCAGATGATGATATGGTTGGAAGATTCTGAAACTAGAGCTCAAGACCTTTGATTTGAGTACTTGAACTTGAGATTTGGATTTCAATAACACCTTCGAAATTGATTTTGATTTTCAAGAACACGAAGAACACGGTTCGGGAATTTTTTATATTTTTTTGTATTTATATATGTATTATACATATAATAATGCACGATTCTCCTTTTTATACTTAGTGGAAAATAATACCCCAAACGATATTTTTGGATCGATATAGATCCACTGGATCGCTTTAAATCTTTAATAAAGTAAAGTTCACGTTTTACGAGGTGATAATCATCCAAAAGGACTGATAATTATCCATATCAATACATATCATATATATAACGAATGCTCAAAAATACTAGGGCTATAACAGATGTATTATTGATATGAACGATATATCAATCGCCCTAAACAATTAGGGTTCAGAATAATTTTTCTTTCTTTGAATAAAACAAATACTATTGATAGTATCGGATAATAAGGGATATAATGATACGAAGAAATCCTCCGATAATGATTCGGACATGAATGACGAAAGAATAATAATGATGTACAAAATTTCAACGGGGCCCTTGAATTTTCAAAACGGGGCTCAAAATTGAAGATATTTTCAAATGACAAAATATTTGAAAGGGGCTTCCGACACACCAATTTAGCACATAATCACTCAACAACCTTAATCATCAAAACTCCAAATACTTCACAATAATTATTCTACACATATAATAAAATTTATATTATTAATAAGTTCAGGGATCTTACAGGAAGTGTGAAGGTTATGTCCATTCAAGAGCTGTTGGTTAAAACCACAAAGGAACTGAAATATGTTCACTATCTGCTTAAATGGAAGAATGGAGTGTGCAAGGAATGGAGTGATATGATTCTATCAACTATAAGGAGAAGATTTGATAAAGGAAGGAATTACAATGGTGATTATACTCCCATGTACTTAAATCTGAGAGATCAAGATGTTGAAATGCAAAGAGGCACTGCTGTTAAAGAAATGTCTTTTGGCATGAGACAATTGACTCTTAATCGTGATGGGAAGGAAATTGCTTACCTCCTGGTTGAAGGTCATAATCTACAGAGAAGTTCTATTCAAAATCTCAGGTCAGCTATCTACTAGATTGATGAGGAAGATGAATAACTCAAAAATCTTAAGGAAAGACTAATTCACATTCTTGAAGACAAAGAAGAAAGATTACTGACAAGCTTCTTGAAGATGAATTTGTTTTACCAGAAAATCTAAAGATAAGTTGTTGTTGTTATTTTTTTTGTACATTTTGTAAATATGTTTTTGGCATCATTAAATCTAGGAATCTATACTTTATTTTACAAAGTATGAGATTGGGGGAGATTGTCAGATCAGGATTCAATGATCATCAGGATCTGGACTAAACTGATCAGGATTGCTGACGTCATCAGTATTGCTCAAGCGTCAATATCAGAATTGCTATCAGGATTACTATCAGGGTTGTGATCAGTATTTATCATCAGGACTGGAAGCTGATCAGGATTACTATTTCTAGTTTGTTTTAGAGTCCAGTTAAAGAAGGAAGTTTATTTTGTCGGTTCCTAATTAATAGGAATGCAGCTGTCGGTTAGGATATGTTTCAATATAGTTTGTAATTGATTTGGACTTATCTTGTAATCGATAGAGAAGCTGTGTAGTATATATATAAACACAGTTTATGTTTTGATTTTATATAAATCGCATACACGAGTATATTGTAACCTAGAAGCTCTCAAGAACATCAGAATTTCTTGAGAAAGTTTGTAACAGTTTTATATCAGAATTAATAAAGCTGTCATTATTCATATTTGTGTTTAAAGTTGAGAATCTTATACAATTGTATACAACCGAGCAACATCTTATATCATGTATGAGATATCCCATGTTCGCGGAGATACAATAAGATTACAGATATCAGCAAACTAAAGTACGTTGTAGTTTCTAGTTTAGGCCATCTGAATTTTGATTTTTTATTTTTACAATAGGCCATCTGAAATTTATATTCTTATTGTAGTTCTAATTCTTTTATAAACTTAATGTCTTGGTGAATTGCACGTATGAATATGATTATAAGTCGTTGTTAGAGATGAAGTAGAAAATATTTGAATATTTACATCACCAATTATAAGTGCATAAATTGAATTCAATTATATTTGTTCTGTTATGTTTATTCTCTATCCTTGACTAACCTTATTATATTTAGATACTCATAAATATTTAGATAGTCATAAGTGAATTTAACTATATATATTGTTCAACGGTATAAAATCATTTTGAGACTTTTCTCTAATACATTCCTCTAAACGTAAATTATTTATTTTACAGAACATATTAGATTTTTAAAGAACACAAGTAATTTATTTATTCAACACAAAAACATGATAGTGTTTTTGAATTAAAAACTAATTTATTAAAAATTTAAATTTGTATGTAATGAGATACTTATCTTTTAAAATTACAATTAAAATTGCTACATACTATTATTATATTGTATAGAACACAATATTATATATATATATATATATATATATATATATATATATATTGTATTTGACCGATTTCTAAGTCCCCTTATAATTATCCAGTTACACCTTCAAAATTGGAATTATAAAGATCTGCCGGAAAAGAAAGATATCGTCAAATAAGAGATTCTGAAACTAATGAGCAGCAAAATAAACATAAGGAGAAACGTCGCAAAAATTTATATGGCACAAGTATTGGTAACGAAGTTTTTTTGTTTAATTTTATATAATTTTTCAGTTCAACTAATGATCGCTTACGTTTCTATATAATAGAAAGTTGTTGCTGGAAATAAAGAAATTCAATTGGATGAGAATCTTTTGGATCTATATACAGGTTGGTGTTTTACTTTTAAAATTAAATTGATTTTAATTACGTATTTAATATAATAAAAAAGCTGTTTCTAGCTAGGCTTTCAAAATTGGTTTTGAATTTAACGAGGGATAAACGTAACGAGAAAGGTTGAAAAAGATATATGACATATGTATCGGTGACATAGTTTCTTTTGCTTAGTTATATATGTATCTATATAATTATTCAAAAAATTCAACTATTAATCTCTTACGTTTTCTATATAATAGAAAGTTTTATGCTCTAAAAGGATAACATATACAAGTTTTTATATTTGATTAAATAGTGTAATTTTAATGAAAAAATAATGTAATTGTAAACACTATTAAGTCAACATTTAAATTAATGTAATTAATGATATTAATGAAAAAATAATATAAATAAAACAAATTTCCAAAAAAAATCACGTTTAACAAGTAAAAGAAAGGTAGAGTCTGTCCTAGATCTTCAAAGATTCATAGCCAGGTATAATGGACAAAATTAAACCAAAGAGAAAGTAACGTGCAAAGTGGAAGTGAAACAAGCAAGGGAAGAAACAGTGGGAGACAGATGCCCTTAAATTTAGGTAATATATAGCTTGAGAAAGAGTGTTACCTATATATATATGTTGTTGAGAAACAATTGAAATATATGGTAGTAAACGGAGATTGTCAGAGTTGTCGCAACTTCTAACGTTCCCGTAAAATATACGGATCATCTACTCGACTAGCAACCTTATATAGGTGCTTGATGAGAAAACAAAAATGAGCAACTTTTTTTCGGTGGAGTCTCTATATAAAGCCTTAACTATGCTATGCATTTTCTCAGAGCACTAAAAAACATAAGAATGGCCACTGCTTTTCATTTTTATGGGAGACTCTTCTTTTTACTTTCACTTTATCTAGTTCATTCGGCGTCTACTTCCGTAATATGCTTTCTATAGAAGAATTTACCAACTATTTTATAAGAATTTGAATTTTTTTATTTTGTTTAACTTGAAAATATACATATTATCAATCTGTAATGCAGGTCTATATAGTTTACCTAGGACGAATCAAACATGGCAATGATCCTCTTCTCACTTCGGAATACCATTCCAAGCTCCTTACCAGTGTATTCGACAGGTAAATTTGTATCGTTTGAAACAATGAGTTGATGCATATGCTTGATATTCATTCTGTATTTCTTGATTTTGAATGTCATAGGGGGGAAGATGCAAAGCAATCTATGTTGTATAGCTACAAGCACAGTTTCTCAGGGTTTTCGGCCAAGCTTAATTCAACACAAGCTAACAGCTTGGCGGGTAAATAATAACATAAATGTTCAAATTTTACGTCATCGCTCCCATTCATGCATAGCGAACATTTGAAATGCTTAAATGGTACGTACTGTCAATTTTCGTAAGGGAAATCATGCATTTCTGTGCATGGGTGCACGTTTGTATTTCGGCCTTTATTAAAGCTTAGAGCATCTCCAAGAGATTCTTAATTCACTCTTTATAAATAATATAAAATATAGGCTATTAGTGATTTAGTACACGTTCATCTCCAACAATATTCTTTATATTTTCCTCCTTAATCAATATTTTATTATTTAGTTCATAAGAATGTAAAAGAAAATGGGAAGAGAGAGTGTGTAGATATGAATATTATATAATAGTAATAGTTAAGAGTAAAATTTGACTCAAGAGAAGAGGCTCTTAGTGATTTTAAGAGTCACTAAAAACAACATTTTTCTTCTGACTCCTCAATTTTTGACTTAAAAGCCAAAATAAAGAACTTCTTCGAGATGCTCTTTGAGAATTTCTGGTCACTGCACCGTATATTTTGGTGCTGCTTTTACATTAAAATGATATATTCAGAATCAACTTCAAGGCATGTCCATCTCTACCAAATTTTACACAAAAAAAAAAAATTCTTTGTGTTTATGCACCAAAGATTTTTTTTAACGTGTAGAGTAATGATGTTGCGTCATTGGAATAAAAGAGGAATGAATCTGTTTTAGGTAAAGAGTTATAGAGATGTGTTAGATGGTGCTAAGTACTTACCTACATATGTAGAGATTGAAGGTGTGGTTTCAGTGTTCAAGAGCAAGACGCTTCGGTTGCATACAACCAGAAGCTGGGATTTCATGGGACTTTCGCTGGACTATATGAGTCCAAAATTACTGACAACTCCTCAACAGTCCGTCCATGGTTCCCATGATGTTATTGTTGGTATCTTTGATACAGGTATATCAATCAAACCAATTGCAACCTATGTTTTTTTATGCGAACTTGGCATATGAGTGCATCTCTGTTTGCTCTATGAACACTTGCCATTTTCTCAGGTAGAAGTTACAAGTGGAACCATGCATGCATACTTCCTAATTATTAAATTATCTTCTAATTTATTGATCCATTATTGGTTTTCATCAATTTTAGAATGTATTATTAGATGTCTTTTCTTCACAAGTCTGCTCACTGAGCATTACTGTATGTGCCCTCACTTTTCTTCTTTAAATTTGTTCAACCTGCATACCTACTTTGTGCATCCACTTACCAATTTTCTCTACATGCATGTGCATAAGGTATCTGGCCTGAATCTGCCAGTTTCAAAGAGGAGGAATGTATGAAGCCCATTCCAAGAAGATGGAAAGGAAGATGCTGTGCCGGACAGCAATTCGACCCTTCAATTCATTGCAGCAAGAAGGTTATCGGAGCCCGTTACTATTTTAAAGGCTTTGAGGAGGAGCACGGCAAACTCAATACATCCAAAGAATATAAATCAGTTCGAGATTACCTGGGCCATGGAACTCATACAGCATCAACTTCTGTTGGCTCGATTGTACAAAATGCGAGTTTTCTTGGCCTTGGACAAGGAATCGCAAGAGGAGGAAATCCTAAAGCTAGACTAGCTGTGTACAAAGTATGTTGGAACTATGGAAATGTTGGTCAGTGCACTGAGGCTGATATACTGGCTGCCTTTGATGATGCATTGTGCGATGGCGTTGATGTGATTTCTGCTTCTGTCGGATCTTCACCTCCATTGTTTCCGTTTTTCGAGACAAGTGCAGATATTGGCTCATTTCATGCCATGCAAAAAGGCGTGAGTGTTGTTTTCTCGGCAGGAAATGATGGCCCTACTCCTGCTTTGGTGCAAAATGTATCTCCTTGGAGCATCTGTGTGGCTGCTGCTTCTATTGACCGCAATTTCCCGACACAAATTGTGCTTGATCATGATACACTTGTTCTTATGGTAACTTTGAAATATACATAACACATGCTTAATATTAATAGATTTATGCAGTTTTTAAGTTCCAAGCTTTAGTTGGTTGTATCCTCAAATATTTAAATTTCACAGGGGGAAAGCTTGATTACAACACCAATAAAAGCAAAACTTGCTCGAGCAGGAGATTTTTTTGAATCTGGGTAGCTTTTCATATATCCGTCTTTATCTCTCAATGCCTTATTACGAATAAATATCTGAGCGATTTCTATGGTTTTTTTTTCTTTTTCAAAAAATTAAGGCCTCTGAGAAAGGTTAATAATTAGTTTTCTTTATAGATGAGTGGCATTGCTCTACAAAGTTATGAATGTTAAGAGTTCTGAATGTATATTTTTGCTGTTAAATTTTGGGTATAACACATGTAAACTCACCTATGAATTTCCTTGAAAAAACTCTGTTTCTTGATATTTATATTTTCAGACATATAAATGTAGGGAGTGCAAACTGGACAACTGGAACGGAGAATCAGCGGAAGGAAGAGTTATATTGTGCTTTTCCACGGCAGGGTCCGATGTGAGTTCGGATGCTGAAGTGGCAACATGGAAAGCAAATGCGTCTGCTTTAATCTTGGTTGAGCCTCCTACCCTGCAGAGTGTTGATGCTTTAATCATACCTACCGTGTATCTTGATATAATTCAGGGGACTAAAATCATTCAATACCTTGATCAATCTAGACGAAGGTCAGATCAGAGTTCTTAGAAATAAATTTGTTTCTTTGTAAGCTAATAAACAGTGCAGACGAATTCAAAAATATGTTATGTCAAATATCTTATATGTTACTCTAATTCATAATAATGACTTGAAATGAAGGCGATCTACGGTCCAGGTCCAGATATGGCCTAGCAGAACAGTTATCAAGAAGTCCCCAGCACCAACTGTTGCATACTTTTCTTCTAGAGGTCCAAGCTCGATAACGCCTGATATACTTAAGGTATGATTGGTATTTCTAAAAAATTTCTTATCTATGATGATGTGTAACTAAGAAAGAAGATCAGTAATTTACAGCATTTGCTCTAGTTATATATAGAAGCTCTGCAAATGAATACATGTTGAAATCAATTCTGTCGGTATGAGATAAATTGTGGATCATATTGTGCTGAAATTTATTTAATTCAATTGATACAATTAAACAATTGCAGCCAGATATAACAGCTCCAGGAGTAACAATATTGGCAGCATGGCCTACAGAAACTTCTGTCGAATGGAATTTCCAATCAGGGACTTCTATGTCTTGTCCTCATGTTTCTGGTGTCATATCTCTTATTAAGTCATTGTACCCTGACTGGTCTCCGGCCGCGGTAAAATCTGCTATCATGACTACAGGTAGGTGACTACATTAACATCTATGATTTATTATGGAGATCATATTTTCGGACAAAATTCCAGTATGTATATGATACTGGTAGAAATAGATAGACATTTTTTTGCTCGTAAAAATGGGAATCTGAGAAAATTGGCAGATAGCAACTTATTTGTAAATTTATAATTTGTAAATATTCATGTAGCCTACAGCAAAGACACAACCCATGACACCATTTTAGGTGGCGGACATATGAAAATATCGGATCCATTTGACATTGGAGCGGGTCACGTCAACCCCTTGAAAGCCATGGATCCTGGTTTGGTGTACGACATGAAAACTGTCGACTACGTAGTGTACCTTTGTAGTATTGGCTACACCGACGACCAAATTGGAAGAATTGTTAGTCTGTCTACAGTTAACAAAGAATTTAAGTGTCGAAAAGGGGACAAAAACACCTATAATATCAACTACCCATCAATTATGGTATCAAATCTTCAATCCACGATAACCATTAAGAGAACTGTTCGTAATGTTTCTATTAAAAAGATTGGGATCGCTATATATTTTGTCAGTGTTGTGAAGCCTCATGGGGTCGAAGTTTCCGTATGGCCTACTGTATTGATCTTCTCCTACTTGAAGGACGAACTCACATATTATGTTACTCTCTCGCCAACGAAGAAGTCTCAGGACAGATATGATTTCGGTGAGATAATATTATCTGATGGTTTTCACTTTGTTAAAAGTCCTCTGGTTGTGCGTGTCAACACCGCTTCTTCTGGTACTATGTCTGCCCATACTGAAGATGATCTTGCCTATTGATCAGCTTCACCTTGCAGTCCATATCAGCTTCACCTTGCAGCTTCTTATTACTATGTCTGCCCATACTATGTCAACACCACTCTGATGTTGTTTTCGAATAAGTTTGTTTGATTTTTTGGATTCGATTCTAAGCTTACATGCTGCATTTTTAATCCCTATTGAAAAAGTCCGTAAAAGTTTATCTTTTGTTATTCAATAATATGTGTTTAAGGTTATATATATAAACCCCAATATTACAATTTTAATAATTCATAATAAACCCATAAATATAATATAATATATAATTAATATAATTTTCTAACACCCCCTCAAGTTGGAGTATGCAAATCAGAGATGCCCAACTTGCGAAAATAAAAGTCAAATCGTCTCTTTTCAAGAGCCTTTGTAAATATGTCCGCCAATTGTTCGGTAGTAGGAACGTAAAACGGAGAAATAAGACCATTTTGAATAGAATCCCGCACAAAGTGACAATCCACCTCAATATGCTTTGTTCTCTGATGAAAAACAGGATTTTTAGCAATATGCAGAGCCGACTGACTATCACAAAATAGAGAAATAGATCTCTTGTGATGAACACCAAGACTCAATAATAGTGCCTTCAACCACTTTAACTCACAAGTAGTAGATGCCATTGAACGATATTCGGCTTCAGCTAAAGAACGAGAAACTGTATGTTGCTTTTTAGTCTTCCAAGAAATTGAAGACTGCCCAAGAAATATCAACCAACCTATAAGAGATCGTCAAGTAAGAGGACACGCAGTCCAATTTGAATCGCAACATCCAGTCAGAGATAATTCACTATCTCACCGAAGTAAAATTCCTTGGCCTGGAGCCCCCTTTAAATAACGAACTGTATGTAATGCTGCATCCCAATGCTCTTGTCGAGGATGTTGTAAAAATTGAGAAAGAATATGAACTGTATATGTCAAATCTGGGGGTGTAACTGCTAAGTAAATTAGTCGCCCAACAAGTCTACGATATTTTTCAGGATCAGCAAGATATGCACCACCTGTAGGATGACCAAGTTTATGATTTTGTTCAATCGGTAGAATTGCAGGCTTAGCACCCAACAAACCCGCTTCAGAAATAATATCATGAGCATATTTTCGTTGACATAAAAATAATTCTTGCGGACTACGAGCGACCTCAATACCCAAAAAAATATTGTAACACCCCAAGATCTTTCATAGGAAAACAAGAGCTGCGATAATCTTTAAATATCTTCAACGCGTGAGAGTCATTACCATAAATAATCAAGTCATCAACATAGACAAGCACATTTATTTGCACACTGTCCTTCGTATATGTAAAAAGTGAATAATCAGAATAAGATTGCATGAATCCATACTCTTTTAAAGCCATAACAAGTTTTGAAGACCAACAACGAGGTGACTGCCTTAACCCATATATTGACTTACAAAGATAACAAACCATACCTGGATTCGAAGATTTGAAACCAGGTGGAAGTTTTATATATACTTCCTCATCAAGATCGCCATGCAAAAAAGCATTTTGGACATCCATTTGATGTAATTCCCAATTTTTTGATGCAGCAATAGCTAAAGAAAGGCCGAACAGTCACCATCTTTACTACATGAGCAAATGTTTCATTATAATCAATTCCTTCCACTTGATGATTACCAAAGACATCAATCTTGCCTTTAATCTTTCAATTGTGTCATCTGAGTTGTAATTAATTTTATACACCCATTTACTGCGCCAAGAGCTTTCTTTCCAGGAGGAAGATACTCCATAGTCCATGTGCCATTATCTTCTAAAGCTTGAATTTCTTTTTGCATAGCACTACACCACCCTGGGTCCTTCATAGCCTCCTTAAAAGATTGTGGCTCCACACCTGTAGTAATAGTTGCAAGAAAATTTCGGTGCTTAACTAGAAAACTTATCAAAGTTAACATAATGTGATATGGGAAAACGTGTACTCGAAGGAAAATTAGAAGTAGAAGAAACATCCGGTGTAGTTTTATGTAACACGGTATGTGTCACAAAATCCTTTAGTCTAGTCGATGGAAATTTTGTTCTCATTCCACGACCCAAAGTACTATCTACAGTAGTAGCAGGTACAGATTCATTCATTGTTGATCTCTCATTTTCTTGCATAACAGTGGTTTCTTGAACAATTGCCTTTGTAGTTGGTGGCATGATAGTTTGTGTAGGAGTATCCGACTTCTTCTTGAGTACCCTCTAATGCACCATAATACTCAAAATTTTCTAAATCATCTATGTACACTTTGTTTTCAATCGGAGGGGGCGATTCATCTTTCACGGAATCATTATCCATGTAAGGAAAATTATCCTCATAGAATTTCTCATCACGAGACACAAAAAATTCTTTATTCTCCAAATCATAGAACTTCCATCCCTTTTTGCCATGAGGGTAACCTACAAATAACACTTTCTACTACGACTCGCAAATTTATCACCTCTTGCTCGTTGATTATGAGCAAAACACAAACATCCAAATACACGCAAAATATCATATGAGGGTGGAGAATCAAACAAAATTTCGTAAGGAGTTTTATTTTGTAAAATACCAGAGGGTGTTCGATTAATTAAATGAGCCACAACCAATATACATTCTCCCCAAAACATGATTGGTAAATTTCCTTGAAATCTTAATGCGCGTGCAACATTCAAAATATGTTGATGTTTTCTCTCCACTCATCCATTCTGATGAGGAGTACCCACACAACTAGTTTGAAATAATATGTCATTCGCCAAAAAATAATCTTTCAAACTGTTAAATTTTGTACCATTGTCATTGCATACAATTTTTATTTTTTGAGAAAACTAACGATCAGCCATAGCAACAAACCACATAAAGTATTTAAATACCTCTGTTTTATCAATAAACAAGAAAACCCATACAACACGAGAAAAATCATTCACAAATATCAGAAATTAACGAGCACCACAAGATGAAGGCGAATTGTAAGGACCCCATAAGTCACAATGGACTAACTCAAATATTCGTGTAGATTTACTATCACTTGTAGGAAAACTTTCTCTATGTTGTTTGGCTCTATGACACACTTCACATGTTTTATCCAAACACTCCCTCGAATTACGAAGTTAAGGAATCAATTTCACTATCTTTTCAGAAGGATTCCCCATTTGTTTATGTCACAATTCTACGGGAGAACTCACAGCTGAAACGACATTGACATTCGAGATATGCCGAAAATTTAATAAAGTCCATCTTGTCTTTCACCTATCCCAATAATCTCATTCGAATGACGATCTTGTATAACACACGTGTCGGACGAAAATTGAACAAAACAATTTTGATCATCATTAAGATGTGAAACATAAATTAAATTACAAGTCAATTTGGGAACATAGAGAACATGATTGAGACAAATTTTGTCAAAAATTCGCACTGTTCCTTCTTTTGTTGCTATAACTTTCTCACCGTTTTGCAAACCAACTGGACAAGCAGTAACGTCTTTGGGATCTTTCAAACAAGATAAATTATCAGTAACATGATTTGAAGTGTCAGTATCAATTATCTATCTTTTATCATCGATTTCGCTATTCGATTGATAAACTGTATTTTTAGGGTTACCAGCAAAGGCTGTAATCAAAGATTGCCATTGTTTCTTCGAAAATTCGGACAACATATATTGTGTATATCTGTGGAAGCAACGATTACATGACCTGGCTCTGATGCAATGACAAAGTCGATAAAAGTGTATCTTTTGTTATTCAATCATCAAAAGTCTCCAATAATATGTGTTTGAGGTTATATATATCAACCCTAATATTGTAATGTTAAAAATGAAAATGCACACCTAGAGGGGTAAATGGCTAATTATGATCAATTTTAATGTTTACCGAAAATGGCTTACTGCGTTCAATTTATGTAGACTTAAATGGCACGCTGACTGTTACCAAATGTAGACACAAATGGACTGACTGTAAATAAATGCAGTACGGTAAGTAAGGCAGAAAATTAAAGAACACAATAAACTTTTAGCATGACATAGAAAATTTCAGTCAACTTTTCTATATTTTAAATATATAAATAAATAAATTTCTTTATAAAATATTATAAAATTACACTCGCTTTTCATTATTATAATTGTACTAGTAAGTTTAAAACCAATATTTTACAAGATCTCATTGCTTGAATTACGGTTTAAATTATATTTAAAAATGTAAAATTAGTACATTTAATTGTGAATTAAATTGAAATTAAAATTTATTATATAATAAAATATCAACATAAACGGATATTGTGAAAATTATTTTCATATCATTTAAATAAAATTTAAAAATATGATAAACATAATATCATGTTGAACAATACCTCTTCAAATGCATATCTCGTTTATTAGGTATGCACTTTCAGTTGAATGTAACCATCGATTAACATGACATAGAAAATTAAAATATTATTTTAATGATCCAACCGTACGGATGTTATCATCACGGAAAAATATATTTATAGACAAAAAATTAGCCTACTTTGATGATTACAAACACATTTTTATAATAAATATATGAATATATCACCTAAAACTGTAAAATGATTAAAATAAAATTTAAATTACACGATCGACATGATCCAACCGTACCGATTTTTAGAATCAATGAAAATTGATCTATGTACGAAAAATTACGCTATATAATTAATTGTAATTATCTTTTACTAAAGTTTATTTGGTTTTAGCGGTTTCTAGGGTTCACTAAAACTGACAATTAGGGTTTCTAGGGTTCGTTAAAACCGACCGATTAGTGTAAAACCGACCGTCAATTTTTTCGGGGAAAAATTTTCATGAAAAATTAAAACCCCCGCCTTTAACAAAACGACGTCGTTTTGCATGTGTTACAAGACCCAATGACATAACCGACCACTACGTCGGTCGGTTTTAGTCTGGGTATAATTAAAACAAAACAACTGCTCCCATTCTCTTTATACAACTCTCAACTCTCAATTCTCTTTTCTCTCTTAATCCATGGCGAAAATCATCCGTTCAACTCGTGCAAAATCGGTTCGTTCAACTCAAAGCTGTGCAAATCAATTGCGTGCTTCCTCATCCCCACTTTCTCAACTTGATGTAAGTTTTTAAACCTATTTATATATATATATATATATACGTGTGTGTGTGTGTGTATGAATTGATGTATGTATGATTTTCTTGTATTTTTTGTTGGGTTTAAAGTCAATTTCGATTATTTAGTTTCTTAGTTTCGATTATGTATTTTGCTTGTATGCATGTATATTTTTTGTTGAGTTTATTAGTTTGATTATGAAGGTTTGCTTGGTTTGATTCGATTTATGGTTTCGATTGTTTGTTTATGGCTTCGATTAGTTGTTTGCTTTCTCGGTTTGTATAATTTGGTTGGAAACACGTAAAAATTTCGATTAGTCTTTTTTTGCATGCACGTATCGGTCGGTAATGATACTACCATTTGATATGTATTTGTTTTATTAGTCTATGTTGATATTGAGATATTTGTTTTGCTTTGTTTAATATGTATTTTTGCTCGATTTAATTGGATAGGATTTAAGGATTCGATTTACTTGCTTTGATTATTTGTTTTTATATAATGTTTTGGATTTGATTTATATAATGTGAAATATTTACGATTCATTTGATTACAAAACATGAACTTGTGACATAGAGAAACGATAGTTGTGGTTTTATGATATTAACTTGTTATGTACTTATTTTCGTGTTTTTTTTTTAAATTTTAGGGGCTCTTTGGTTGGCTATTGTTTACCGTATTGATCGGAATGGCGATATTGATGATGTCAAGGAAAGGGAAAGGCAAGGAAGTTGAAAAAGATAAGGGAAAGGGTAAGAGCAAGGGAAATGAAAAGGGAAAGAGCAAGGGAAAGGGAAAGAGCACGTTGGCCTTGCGTGATGAGCCAACGGATTCGGATGGCGATTCGGACCCAACAAATGCGGAGGAACATGTGTATCGACTAAGGAGACCGCGATCACATTCAAGCGGAATTTCCGGAGCAAAAAAACCACTTAAACCACAACGTATCAATATCTCCGATGGACAGTAAGTCTACTTTTATTTATTTTCCCTAGTATAATGAGTTGTTTAATAGTTTTGTTTCTACTAGTTTCGTAATTTGTCTCTTTTTTAAATTATGCAAAGATAATGAATATACATATTTATAGTAGGCATATGATATTTATAGTAAATCTATATTTTGTACAAGGATCATACATAGTGTTTCTTTTTTGTATTAAATACATGAAATATTAAAATTCAAAACCATAAAGAGTATTGAAATCAAAGTTGTCCACTTGAAGAGCATTTTGCACCAAATATTAAAAATAGTTAATAAAAAGTCCTTCGATATGTATGTTGTGTTAATAATTTAATTTGTTCTATATAGTATCGAAGATAATACGGCAAAAAAGACTTTGCTTGGGATGATTCGTGAGAAATGGCCGATGGGTCATTACACTTTTAGTGACATTGACGCGGCTTATCCAAAATGGTTGGAGCAAAGGACTAATCAGTTTTTTGTAAGTTTGCAATGTTAATTTTTATTATATTTGTTTTTTTATTTAGTTATGAACTTGATTTGAATATGAATTTGACCCTATCACTTGTTTCTATTTTGTAGGATTTTTATAAGCATGAAAGGGGACAAAGCCGTTCACAATCAAGAAGGATTGTTGAAGATCACATAAAGAAAACAATAAAAAGGACTATGAATGAGCTTAAGAAGAGAGTGGAGACAAAAGTGGAGGAGACCGGGGTTTCGAAGTTGTCATTAAGGCCCCCTTATTGGTCTCTTGCATTTTGGAAGGATCTTTTAAATTATTGGGAGACGGATGAAGGACACTTGCATAGGGCAAAGGTTGGAGCTTCAAACCGCGAAAATGTTGAAAGGTTGCACAGTGCCGGTGCTCGGTCATTCAACACCGTGAGAAGGGTAATAATATTTAAATATGTATACACACACACACAAGGTTATTTCATTTTATAACATAACTAATATACTAATATAAGCTTATTTTATATTTGTAAGGAAATGACAAGGAAAAGCCGTAAGCCTCCAACTAGACTTGAGGTGTGGGATAAATGCCATAAGAAAGTTGGCTCCGATCCGAATAACCCTCAATACACTACTCCGGGCGCCATGCGCATTGCGGTAATCTCAAAATTTTATTTTTTTCACCTTTATTATAAGTGTAAAAAAAGTTTATTTGTTCTAATAAAACTTGAAAAATGTGTAGGAACGATATGCCGCTATTCTTGATCGTATGCCGGTGGAGATAACTCAAACGGGTGACCGAGATGAGCCTTGGGATTGGTGGATGGAAGCAATGGGGGTTCCCGAAGGTGAAAAACCTAAAAAGAATTATGTTGTCGGGTTCCCCACTCTTCGAGCTAGTGATCTTATTCCCACACTTGCCACCCGCTATAGGGATTCCACCCGAGGTGAAGCCGGCTCATCTTCATCCACTCCAAGAAACCGTGAAGTCCTCCCCGACAATGTTTATATCTCGATTGTTAGAAATGTGCTCACGGAGATTCGCGCCAATCCTGATCGATTCGCTCGCCAACTATCCGATGAAGAGATAGCCAACTTTGCACGCACCGCCCTCGAAGCCTCTGATCCATCCGCCGATCCAAGTCAAAGACTTCAATGGAATAGTCTCATTGGCGGTGAGATTGTACATATTATCGGGACCTTGATTGATGATGTCCTTCAAAAAACTGAAGCGCGTGTGGAAGCGGTAATAATTAGCTCCTATTTTGTATTTGTGTCCATTTAGAATATAGTATTTCATTTTAATTGATTTATATGTGCATAGGAAGCGGCAAATCGGCTTTCTTTGGAAGAAAAAGATTATACGGATGTGGACGAGGCCTCAGACGTGGCCTCGGACGTGGAGGTTGACGACGGTGAAGGCAATGGTGGGGATGGCCAAGATGGGAATGGATCCGACGACTCTCCGGTTTCTTTGTCGTCGTAGTAATTTATGTCTTTTGTTTAATGCAATTCAAATATGAACATGTTTGTTTGTTGTAATGATGTTACTTTGTTGGTTGGATGTCCGAAATATCGGACTTAACATTGTATGGTTTATCCGTTTATCGGATATTTGAATTTGGTTTTAATGGTTTAATTTTATCAATTATGTTTTGTGGTTGTTTTTGTTATAGTGGGTGGTATAGGATTGAATGTTATAGTTGATATTGGTATCGGAATCCTATAGGGGATACATTGGTATTGGTATTGGAATGGTACAGGGCATGCAGCAGAACCTGCAATTTTTTTAAAAAATTAACACAGAAAATCGACCGTTTATGATCCATAACCGACCGTTTTTTACCATTCCATTACCAGAAAACCGACCGCTTATACACATAACCGACCACATTCAAAGTGTAAAACCGACCGTCTCCGATAGGAGTGGTCGGTTATGAGGTGGTCGGTTATGCAAATTAACAAGCGTTCTGCTATAAAACCGACCGATTGTGCACATTTGACCACGGTCGGTTTTGTGACTTAGTCAACATTTTACGTAGCCTAATAACCGATCGCCAGTGGTCGGTTTTATGTTGCTGACGTGGTGCCACGTTGTGCCACATGTAGTAAGTGGGTCCGTAGACAATGGTCTGCAAATTAACGTAACCGACCGATAGTAGTGGTCGGTTTTGACCGTAAACCTGACCATGTTGACGTAACCGACCAGGCTTTAACCGACCACTACCTATGGTCGGTTTTACTGATATAACCGACCGATGGTACATATAACCGACCGATAGTAGTGGTCGGTTTTGTCCTGTTTCCTTGTAGTGGAAGGCCAAGAAATATTGCACAAATAAACTTGGAAACCCTAGTAGTTAGACTTTCTTGAACCCGGTGCATGTAGTATCGGGCCGTGTGGCGCCGCTTAAGCTGCCGGTTGTCTGGGGTGGGTGTTGTTATCTGAATTGGGAAATGATGTTGGGGAGACATTCTCATGATCAAAATGGAAAAGACAGAATGTACAAAATCTTGGCAACAGTATGGTGAACAAGGAGAATTAGAGAAAGATTACATATATGCAATTTAATTTTTCCCAAGGAATGTACTTTTGCATGGGGGAAGAAAAGAATATTTATTATTTTGATATTTTTTACATCAGTTTACATTGCAGTGCAACTTTCGAGTTCAAGTTGATATGAAAATATAAAGGTTTAAAGGGTATATAATAAAGTTAATAATTGGAGAACCAAAAAGGAAGCCACTGATGATGAAGAAAGGATATGATGCTAATCTTGTATTGAACTTTGTCACATGCATAATTTAAGGTTTCCTTGGAAGTTCAAAAACGGATATCTTTTGAACAAACATGCCTGAAAATTAAACGTTACCCAAACTTAAGATTATAATGAATGTCACAGTACTGCTAATTTTACCATTTATATTGTTTTTCGTTAATCGAAATTCAGATATATTTTTCATTTCTTGATGAAATGAAGGGTTTACTTTAATAAATTGCCATATTTCATAGAATTATGAACTAAAAATGTATTTCAAGAGCAAAAACAAATAAAATGCATGTTTAAGCGGTATACCTAGGGTGATCGTGGTCCGGTTTGGTTTGGGTTAGTTATCAAACTGGAACCAAACCGCAAAATCGCGGTTCTTGAAAAAATCAAACCAAATCGTAACCTGTAAACCAACAAAACCAAACCATTCGGTTCAGTTTTAGTCGGTTCGGATTAACGAATTTTGACAATTCTTGACAAAATTTGATTAACAAAATTATAAAATAAAATAATACCTTTTCGATTTAAATTTTTTCAGATAGTTTGATTAGTTATAACAATGAAATATTGGATACGAAAAGTAATGTAAAATTTGTGATTTCATTTGTGATTTATAAGATAAAATTACTTTATATTATATAATCATAAATATAAAATTAATATATATAAGTATATAGATGCGGTTCGGATTGAGAGGGGGTTGGGTTCTTGTCAACCCGAAACCAACCCACGATCCGCGATTTTTTAAAGTAGTTGAACCGAAACCGCGAACCACACTTTGGTTTCAGTTCGGATCGGTTCAAAATTGGATTGGTTTTTGTGGATTCTGCGGTTTAACCCGAACCGTGATCACCCCTATACCTATAACGTCAAATAAGTGAATTTTTATTTGTAGTTTTCGTTTCAACTAGCTCTTTAGCCCGTGTAATGCACAAAGTTTTTTATTCTTTTTGTTATCTTGTATTGATTTGAACGTATTTGTGTCATACAAATGTAATACTTAAAATATATTAAAGATTATGAGGTATAAATAATTATAATGTACATGCATCCAAATAATAATATAATGAGATATGGTATATATTAGCGTATATGATCATATATTACCATGTATGTTATGTGTATGTACGTATGCGAGTAACCAAAAAATTCAAATCGCTCAATCAAATATTATTATATATTCACATAATATATATGTATGTATATGAATATTTATTGTGCATCATTTAATAGAATATAATAAATATGCATATTTATTGTGCAGCATTTAATAGAATGTAATAAATATATCAAAATTAAAAGACTAAAATAACCTTGATAATATATTAGAAATGAGGGTAAAATAGTCCACGATTTAAATTGATTACCCAAACCCCTGTTGCTGTATTAGATATATATAATAGATAATAGATTTCCATTTCAGAATGTGTTCCATTCCTAAAATCTTATGGTTGAATTTTCTTCAATCTAATGAATTTCTTTCCGTACCAAATCAAGTGCAATTACAAATGTTGTCGAAATTACATCAAACATTGATTATATAATTGTGATGTATGAATGTTTTAATTAAGGGGTTTCTTGATTCAAAGTTTACTAGTTAGGGCTGTTAAAATTAATTTGATTCCAAATGATAACTTAATCAATAGCGTCACATCCATTCATGTTATATGTTAACTAACCAGCGATTCTCGAAGTAAGCGCTAACATAATTTTATGTTACAATAAATATTATACGAATACCAATATCAATACCAACAAATAATATGAAAAAAATTAATATTATATTAACTAACTAGTCAGATTATGTCTCAGTAGAATCTTATGTTATAACCAACATTATTCAACAGTTCGATGGTATGGGAAGAAGCAAAATACAATAAAATTACAAAAGATCTCTCTCTCATCACAACATTCTTTGTAATAACTGACTTCAATGATAATTCTTCATCTTTAAAACATTTAAATCTGTGGCTTGTTTTCTTTAGCTCTGAATAAACTCTGTATCATGTACTTCTTGTGTCACCAACTGGAAATCTCTGTCACTGTAGTAAATCCACTTTCTTGAATACTTCACTGAGGCTTGAACAATAAATTGAACTTCTTTCAATGTAGAATAACTTCAAGTCTGTAGATGACTTTAATCTTCAATCTCTTGACAGATAAAACTCTCTGAGATTCATGTGATCTTTAATCTAATATTTACTTATTACATTCTTGTTTAAGTTGAGTAGAATCCTCGAATTACAAATAGGCTATTGCATATGCCTTTCAATCTCCCCCTATTTGTTTGTTAGAGAATAACAACCAAATACCTAGAGGATCACTCAACTAAAACCAAGAAAAAGATAAGACTCTTAAGCCTACGTAAATACTAGAAAGTTCTGGATCAAATATGACATTTCCAGATTTCACCAGTAAAGATAAATACAAGACAGATGTTCCTTTAGACTGAACATATGATAACATTGAACCTGTCTTGATTTACCTAAGCTCTATACAAGACAGAGCTAACTTACCTTTACTCCCCTGAAACTCCTCCTTTTCCTTTTATATCTTTTTCAGCTCCCTCTTCCTAGCTTCTCCAAATTTCTCTAGAAACTTCTCTATAAACTTCTCCCCCTTAGTTGAGGAATTCTCTACAGATTTTACTTTATGAGTTTCTGAAGCCAGTAGGAGTTGAGATAGTTGATGGAGTTGATCTTGGGTAGTAAATGTCTTCAATATTTCCTTGAGCAGTCCCAGCTGATTGTTGACAGAGGTGGAAGAAGAAGACCGTTCAACCACTTGTGCTTGCAAAATTTCTTTATCAGCCTGGGTTTTGAATATATGTTCATGTAGATCAGCTATGTGAGCTAACTACATTGCAGTGTATGTGTCTGTGTGTGCACTCACTTGAATTTCTCTTGTAAGTGTATCACTCATCTCACGTGCATGTGTTTCACTCAGTGTTTGACTCTTATCACTCAACATTAGCTGTCTGATTGCTCCTTTTTGATCAGTACCTGCATTGAAACTCACCCTAGCCTCTTCAAGAGAGGTCATTGGTGGTGCAATGGGAGTTCGCAAATCCCGATCCTCAATCATGTCTATCAAATCACTTGGATTTGAAATCTGAATTGCTTCAGTGATACAAAATAATATATTCAAACTAAAATAATATATACATAAGAAAAAAAAATATTTACAGGAAACTATTTACATGAAACTATTTACATGAAACTATTTACAGGAAACTACGAATATTTTAAAATAAAAGATTTTCAATAAAAATAGATTTCTCTACAATTTTAACTTGTAAAATTTGAGAAAAATATTTTTAGAGAAAATAATTCATTTTAACTTACTCACACAAACGCTAAGCAGTTTACAGCATAAAAATAATATAAACTTGCAGAAATATTTAAACAACAATATTTACAATCTGAAACTAACTTAAATGATTCTAAATAAATAAATTTTCAATAAAAATAAGTTTCTCCACTTAAAAAATATGAGAAAAGTATTTTTAAAGAAAATAAATTATTCAGAATATTTAAATTAACAAGCTTTACTCTAAACAAGAATTGGCAAAATATATCATTCAATATTAGCAAGAGAAAATGACTTTTTGAAAGAACAAACATGACAGAGATATTGTTAATCACTAAGACTGTTTAACATACCCAATTTACCAACTAACTTGATAAATGTGGATTCGTCAACAGATTTAGTGAATATATCTGCAGTCTGTTCTTCTGTGGGTACAAAGTGTAACTCCACAGTTCCATTCATGACATGCTCTCGGATAAAATGATACCTGATGTCAATATGCTTGGTCTCTTGTGATTATGCCATCTTCATCTAATTTATTTTTGAATACCCACCAAGTACCAACTACTTTCTTGTTCTTTGGTCTAGGTACCAGCTTCCAAACTTGTTGGTGTTCAAACTGATTGAGTTCATCTTGCATAGCAATCACCCAATCTGGATCAGTCAGTGCTTCCTCAGTTTTCTTCAGCTCCATTTTAGATAGAAATGCTGAAAAATGACATTCATTCTGAGTTGCACTTCTAGTTTTAACTCCAACATCTGGATCACCAATGATCAGCTCAAAAGGATGAGCTTTATTCCATACAGTCTGTCTTGGAAGATTTGATCTTGATGATTCGCCTTGAGTTTCACTTTGATGTTGTGAGTGACTAGTTGATCCTTCATTTGCTCCCCCTGAGTTATTGCTTGATTGCCTTGATGATTCTTCTCCAGTGTTGGTGGTATCTCCATTGTTACCAGTGTTTCCACCACCATCACCATCACCATGATCATTATCATCATTTTTATTATCATCACCAGCAATAACTTCAGGTGGGGCTTCATCATCTGAATCTGAGTCTGGCAAGTTATCAAACTTCATTTTCTCAGATGAATATGCTGTTTGGATATTAGGGAATTTGGTGTCATCAAATGTAACATTGATGTTCTTATTGACTGATAACATTTCTTGATTTCAAATAGGCCATATCCTCAGTTATACCCTTGCTGTTATCTCCAAAGATAAGCACTGGGCCAGCTTTCTCAACCAAATCTGATAGCAGGGCTCTATCTCCGGTCATATGCCTTGAACAGCCACTGTCAAGAATCCATATAACACGGTTTACCTGTTTAACTCCCTGCAATATCAAATTGATTAGACCTTCTTCGGAGCCCAAAATTGATTGGGTCCGGCATACTTAAAGAACTGGCCTTTGTCAGGCAAAACAACATTTTTAGCTAAAACTACTTCAACCTCTTTCACATAAGAGCGTTTCCATTTATAGCCAGCCTTAACACATTTCTGAGTAGGCTTAGGGATAAATGAATCCACTCTAGTTTGAGGAGGACTAGTAGTCTTTGTTTTAACATGCTTCTTATTATTAACATGTTGACGTGGAGCAGTCTTATCACTAGATACATGCTTACTATTAAAATAAGCATACATAACATTGAAAGCACAAGACATGCAATTAATCACACAACATGTTTTATGAGAAGAATTAACAGCAGGCATGTTAGTTCTACAGTTGTTTTGATCCAACTTATGGATATCTGATTTAGTCTTTTTAGTTGTAGCAACTTTGACTGGAATATCAGATATACACTTTTTGGACTGTTCAGCTTCCAAAGCAATATCTTCTTCATGAATCTCCTCAGCAATAATGATAGAGTATTCATTCATAGGCTCTGCCTCAGACTCCTTACAGAAGGGTGTTTCAATACCCTTAAGTATATATGGAACGACCTTTCCTTCAGATTTGAATCTACAAGGGGAATTAATTCCAAGCAGTCCAATAGCCTCATTATAATCATACCCTATACTGACATGATTACCAACAGCTTGCTTATTGAGAATTTCTTTAGCAGTCTTACAAGAACTGAAATAAGCATTAGCTTTGGTCTTAAGCTCACTAATCTGATCTTTGAGAATGGTTTCCAGTTGTTGATACAATTTAACCCTTTTCTCAAGAACTGCTACCTTATTAGTAAGTTCATCTTGATTGATATGCACTAGTTTTAATTCTTTTATTTCCTTTTCAAGATTTGTGTTTAAAAGAATTATTCTATCATTTTCAGTGCGTGCACAACTTATGGTGCCACCAAGATGATGAATCATTTCAGTGTCAGTAAATTTTACCTTAGTCATGTTGGGTGGAGATAACATGGACTCAAAGAGTTTGTCTCCTATTGCCATGAGTGCAAGATTCCCAACTTCTTCATCTTCACTGTCTGTATCATCCCAGCTCTTTTCTTTAGACTTGTTCTTCTCAACCATCCTTGTTTTATAGCCACCCCTTGTGCTATTTGAGGATGAAGAACCACCTGTCTGGTATTCGTCAGCATATATCTTGAACTTGAAACTAGGATTTCTCCTGGACCTGAAGTTTCCAAACTTCTTCACTACCCAGGCCATAGACTCATCTTCCAACTGTTCAAGCTCCTCCATAGAATAAAAATCACCACCAGATTGACTTGTAGATGTAACACCATATTCAGCTACAATTACATCCTTGTTAGGACTGGAAGGTAGAACAACCTTCGCTTCCTGTTTCTGTGGGACTCCAGCTACCAGTGAAGTAGACATACTAACCACTCTTCCTTCCCTTGGATTTGATCTGAAGTGCTCATATGAAGAGGTGAGAATTTCCATCTTATTCTCTCTGACTTCCTATGTCCCTTCATTGATTATTTCAATCGTATCCCAAATGTGTTTGGCAGAGACACATTTTAAAATATGATTATGCATGATTGGATCAAGACAATCAATCAGTATCAACTGTAGACAGGCATCCAAGGCAACATCTTCTTTTTCTGCAGAAGTGTAGTCCTTGGGATCCTTAGGGTATATCCTAGTAACAACATCATTCTCTATTAGCTCTTTCTCAACAAACATAGGAATTCTTGGTCCATTCTTCAGCACTTCAAGATATTCAACATTAACCACTTGAAGAAACAAGAGCATCTTCTTCTTCCACATAGGATAGTGCTCCTTGCTGAACATTGGGATTTTTACTGTAGCCACTTTCTGTGTAGTAGACATCTTTTGAGATTTTTAGAAAAATAAAAATTTCAGAGTTAAAAAAAATCTCAAACAATTGGATCTTTGATTTGTATATCAATCAAAAGGCTCTGATGCCAATTGTTAGGTCCTGATAAGTTTGTAGAAGGGGGTTGAATACAAACTATACCGTTTTATCGAAATTTGTTCTTTGAATAATTTAACAATTAAGAACAAATTAATGCGGAATATAAATGAAACAAAATTCAAGTTAAATATAAACTATATTAAACTTGAAGGGTGTTGCAAATACAGTACGGATTACAAAGTATTTATCTCAAACTAATTAATACAAATTTAGAATAAATTCGACATGAACTTTTCTAATATTTGTAATAAAAAGATTGAATGCTAAAAGCAAAGTTCGAGATAAATTCTAGGGATAAAAATCCGCTAGATAATCAAAGCAATACAAGTAATCAACTTCTAGTGGTTTGGATTTAACAATACAAACTAGAATTAATTGCTTGAGAAGAAATGAGATCAAATGGCTTCTTCGTTCTTGAGAGAGATTTGCTTCTGTGTGTTTTTGTATTCTTTTTGGTTGTTTTTTTCTTTCTGCACTGCCTCGGTTAAATACAATTGCATTAGCCTTGTATGACCTTTTTAATTAAATCAAAATGATTTAATAAAAACATCAATACACTTGTATGACCAAGTAACCAAAGCTCGGTAGAACCTGCTCCTTCAAAAGAACCTGCACAGTAAGTTCGGTATGACCTGCCATATGACCTGACAACTTTTCAGTAGAACCTGCTCCTTCAAAAGAACCTGCACAGTAAGTTCGGTATGACCTGCCATATGACCTGACAACTTTTCGGTAGAACCTGCTCCTTCAAAAGAACCTGCACAGTAAGTTCGGTATGACCTGCCATATGACCTGAGAAAAGACCTGTATGACCTGTGAATAATTCGGTAGAACCTTGTATTAAAAATACTAGGTCATACCGAGTTTAGAGCTAGGTCATACAGCTTTAAGATATTTTCTTTTAATTAATTTAGTTAGATTAAATTCTAGATTAACTTAATTCTTTTATAGAATTAAGTGAATAAATAATTTAAACAAGTAACTTAATTAATTTAATAAATTAATTAATTCTGATAGAATTAATTTATTAATTAAATTGAATTAATAAATCAAAGAAGATAACTTAAAATCCTTACATTCCTCTATCTTCTGAAAACCACTGAATATAGATGATTTAATTCCACTGATTGATGTCGTCATTCGATGCACTGTCTGGTTCATGAATAACTGACTTCAATGATAATTCTTCATCTTTAAAACATTTAAATCTGTGGCTTCTTTTCTTTAGCTCTGAATAAACTCTGTATCCTGTACTTCTTGTGTCACCAACTGGAAATCTCTGTCACTGTAGTAAATCCACTTTCTTGAATACTTCACTGAGGCTTGAACAATAAATTGAACTTCTTTCAATGTAGAATAACTTCAAGTCTGTAGATGACTTTAATCTTCAATCTCTTGACAGATAAAACTCTCTGAGATTCCTGTGATCTTTAATCTAATATTTACTTATTACATTCTTGTTTAAGTTGAGTAGAATCCTCGAATTACAAATAGGCTATTGCATATGGCTTTCACATGTTATTTGCCCGAGTAGTTGGATCGATTGATTTCTTGTTGGACTGTATAGCTCATTACTTATAATTTTCAAGTTCGGTGTAACTCAAGTGTGATAGCTTTGGGATTCGAGGTTCTTAGGTTTGGAATAGATTGACTTTTGGATCATCGTTAGCTGCGTTTTTATAATATTTATCCTTATATAGAATTTTTGTCACGCTTCCGATTGTCATTGAATAATTTTATTTTAGTTTAGTTTTGGTTTAGAATAATAATCCGAAAAATCGAATTATTACAATCGGCTACTGAAAAAGTATAACAAAGAGAAGAGTGCAAGGCATAGAGAAAAAGGGGGCCGAGGCTCTCTAGTTTCCTCATTTACCAGCAGATACACTTAGGGAAATTGTATCACAAAATAATTGATCAACAAATGGTTGGTATAATAAAAAATTTTGTATTAGAATTATTCCATAGCCATTCTGTCCAAAATGCATACACGGGGATCTGGAATAAAAGAAAGGAGAAAGGGTTAGAAAAGCAACCAGTCTAGCTACATTCATTTTGTTTATTTATTTAAAGAATGAAGAAGAGGGAGCACATGTAGTTCTCAAGGACCCCATAGAATTACATTTCCATTTGTCGAGCTGGAGTAGTATTTCCGTCGCTCCGTTTGTGGAATGTCCGGAGAACAAGGTGCGTAAATCTATAACCTTTATTAATAAACGAAACTTATTTTTAATGTTATATCAAATTTGGTTCGTACTTTTTTTATGATTCACATTTTTTTTCTGGTTTCACCTCTAATTTGTTTTTTTTCTTCTAAATCTAATAATGTAATTTAAAATATATTATATTATACCCTAAACTCCTATTTGATGTAGTAGAATTATTATATCATAAACTTCTATTTTACGTAGTAAAATTTTATGTTATTTTTATTTTATTTTTGTTTTCTTCAATGCTCTACTTTCACCGATCTTCTAATATACAACCTTTATTGTTCAATGCTCTAATTTCACCGATCTTCTAATCTATAACATTTATTAATAAAAGAAACCCCCTTTGACATTGTATCAAATTTGGTTTGTATTTTTTTTGGTTTGCACTTTTTTTTGATTTCACCCATAATTTGTTTTTGAAAAAAATATAATTATCTAATTTAAAATAGATTGTATTATACCCTAAACTCCTATTTCATGTAGTAGAATTATTATATCCTAAACTCCTATGTCACGAAGTAGAATTTTATATTAATTTTAAATTATTTTTATTTTGTTCAATTCTCTACTTTCACCGATCTTCTCACAATTCTATTATTATTTCTGACTTTTCGTCTTAAAACAATTTTATTATTTTTTTGACTTTTCGTATTGCAGATGCAAGCAATTAACTCATTAATATTTAAACCTGCATTTTAAAAGGTTACTTTTCTTGTTTGTCACTTATTTGTCATTGTCATAACAATGATAAACATATATATGTCAATATTATCTGTGATCGCATACAACGGACACTTAAAGCCATGAGATTTAAACATTCGTACCAATTTTTTTTAAAGAATAAATTTACTACACACTTGCTGCTTCAATTTTTGACTCATATATTATATATTATTATTATGTTCTAAACTCCTATTTATTGTAGATTTTTTATGTTGTTTAAAATTAAAAGAATAATAATTATCTAATCGAAATAGATGTATTATTATTGTACTATAAACTCCTTTATAAAATTATATGTTTTTTAAGAAAAAACTAATTCTATGTTGTTTTTAAATTAAAAAATATGATTATCTAATCAAAAATAGATTATATTGTTATTGTACCATAAACTCTTATTTCACGTAAAATTCTATGTTGTTTTTAAAACTAATAATAATCTAATCTAAATCTATAATAAATTATATTATTATTATACGAAAATATATTATATTATTATTAAATTACATTAATATTGTACCAAAACATATTATATTATTATCTTATGTTAGATGAGGATTTAATGATCATCAGGATCTGGACTAAACTGATCACGATTGCTGACGTCATCAGTATTGCTCAAGCGTCAGTATCAGGATTGCTATCAGGACTGTGATCAGTATTTATCATCAACATCAGGACTGGAAGCTGATCAGGATTACTATTTCTAGTTTGTTTTAGAGTCCAGTTAAATAAGTAAGTTTATTTTGTCGGTTCCTAGTTAATAGGAATGTAGCTGTCGGTTAGGATATGTTTCAATATAGTTTGTAATTGATTTGGACTTATCTTGTAATCGATAGAGAAGCTGTGTAGTATATAAACACAGTTTATGTTTTGATTTTATATAAATCGCATACACGAGTATATTGTAACCTAGAAGCTCCCAAGAACATCAGAATTTCTTGAGAGAGTTTGTGACCGTTTTATATCAGAATTAATAAAGCTGTTATTATTCATATTTGTGTTTAAAGTCGAGAATCTTATACAATTGTATTCAACCCCCTTCTACAATTGTTTATTACTCGGCAACATCTTATATCATGTATGAGATATCCCATGTTCGCGGAGATACAATAAGATTACAATATAAGCAAACTAAAGTACGTTGTAGTTTCTAGTTTAGGCCATCTTATTTTTTATTTTACACTATGAAATTTATATTCTTATTGTAGTTCTAATTTTTTTATAAACTTAATTTCTTGGTGAATTGCACGTATGAATATGATTATAAGTCGTTGTTAGAGATGAAGTAGAAAATATTTGAATATTTACATCACCAATTATAAGTGCATAAATTGAATTCAATTATATTTGTTCTGTTATGTTATGTTTATTCTCTATCCTTGACTAGCCTTATTATATTTAGATAGTCATAAATATTTAGATAGTCATAAGTGAATTTAACTATATATATTGTTCAACGGTATAAAATCATGTTGAGACTTTCTCTAATACATTCCTCTAAACGTAAATTATTTATTTTACAGAACATATTACATTTTTAAAGAACACAAGTAATTTATTTATTCAACACAAAAACATGATAGTGTTTTTGAATTAAAAACTAATTTATTAAAAATTTAAATTTGTATGTAATGAGATACTTATCTTTTAAAATTACAATTAAAATTGCTACATACTATTATTATATTGTATAAAACACAATATTATATATATATATATATATATATATATATAGTTTATATTGTATTTGACCGATTTCTAAGTCCCCTTATAATTATCCAGTTACACCTTCAAAATTGGAATTATAAAGATTTGCTGGAAAAGAAAGATATCGTCAAATAAGAGATTCTGAAACTAATGAGCAGCAAAATAAACATAAGGAGAAACGTCGCAAAAATTTATATCGCACAAGTATTGGTAACGAAGTTTTTTTGTTTAATTTTATATAATTTTTCAATTCAACTAATGATCGCTTACGTTTCTATATAATAGAAAGTTGTTGCTGGAAATAAAGAAATTCAATTGGATGAGAATCTTTTGGATCTATATACAGGTTGGTGTTTTAGTTTTAAAATTAAATTGATTTTAATTATGTATTTAATATAATAAAAAAGCTGTTTCTAGCTAGGCTTTCAAAATTGGTTTTGAATTAACGAGGGATAAACGTAATGAGAAAGGTTGAAAAAGATATATGACATATGTATTGGTGACATAGTTTCTTTTGCTTAATTATATATGTATCTATATAATTATTCAAAAAATTCAACTATTAATCTCTTACGTTTTCTATATAATAGAAAGGTTTATGCTCTAAAAGGATAACATATAAAAGTTTTTATATTTGATTAAATAGTAATAATATTTTCATGAGTAAATATTTCTAAAATTCAGTAATTAATTTTAATGAAAAAATAATGTAATTGTAAACACTATTAAGTCAACATTTAAAATAATGTAATTAATGATATTAATGAAAAAATAATATAAATAAAACAAATTTCCAAAAAAAATCACGTTTAACAACACTACAAGAAAAACTGAAACAGACAACACTTATCAGACAACGGTCGGCAGTAAAAGCATTGTTTGAAATTTTCACACAACGGTTTTTTTTTTGCAAAATCTGTCTGTTGTCTGAAAGAACTTCCACAACGGTTTCTAAAACCATTGTCTATTAGAAGGAGTAAAGCAGAGGCTTTACACAACGGAATTATAAAACCGTTGTCTGAAGAAAGGTCAGACAAGTGTTTCATAAACCGTTGTTAAAAACAGACAAGTGTTTTTTTTATTTTGTTACTTAAATGGATGTCACACAACAGTTTGAATAAACACTTGTCTGATTCTAACAACGGTTTACAAAACCATTGTCTGAAGAAACTTCAGACAATGGTTTTGTAAACCGTTGTTAGAATCAGACAAGTGTTTTACTTGTATGTGGACTATACTTAATTCACACAACAGTTTCTGCATACCGTTGTCCAATTGAAATCTTAGAGACAATGGTTTTTGGCTGTTAAATATGTTGCTGTCACACAATTGTTTAGCTTACATAAACCGTTGTCTGATAGTTAAAAAAATTAAAAAAAAATAATATAAAGAAGTAAACCCCTGCCAAAGTTTCAAAGGCAAAACCAATCAATACTGCATACATTAACACTAATTCACAAGAACATTCTGTAGTTTACAATTTCAAAGGCAAAACCAAACAACCATATAGCAGCCAACCATTCAAAGTACATAAATAAAATTACATCAAGAAAGTAAAATTTGTTCATCAACATCTCGCATGTAACTATAGTCATCCTCCTCAAGCAAATCAACGTCCGTAAATTAGGCACAAAACACTCATTCTCAAGTTGTACCTCTACGGATCCCTCATCTTCTTCATCATTAACTTCATAGTAGTTCTTCTCGGGTAATTTTAACACCACGGACCATAATTTATCAAGGGGATCGTCTATGTAACATACTTGCTTGACATGTTTAGCTAACACAAATGGATCGTTTAAAAACCCCAACCTATTCAAATTAACCAATACATACCCCAAGTCATCTACCTTAGTCCCTCTGTTCAAATCTACCCACTTGCACCGAAAAATAGGGATCCTAAAATGTACATATTTTTCTTTGTCGGACCAAGGACACCACACAATTTACTAAACATACAAGTCGGGAATGGCGTACAGTCTCGCTTATACATGACTTACATAATTTCGTGTGTAAACTAACATAACCCCTAAGTCGTAACCCCTAAATCGTAACCCCTAAACCACAAAACCCTAAGCACAATCTATTATTATAAGTATTATTTTATAAAATTTTCAATCAATAACATGTTCGGTATCTTCAAAGAAGTGTAAAAAATAAGTTAGGCAAAGGTATTAACAAAATTTTTATAAAAAAAACACACAACGGTTTTTTTAAGAATAAACCTTTGTTGTACTTTACTTTCCACGACGGTTTTTTTGTAGAACCCGTTGTGTGATTACCACAACGGTTTTTTATTTATAAACTGTTGTCTGAATGATTATACTACAACGGTTTTACAACTTAAAAACAGTTGTGTGACTTTTTTTTTTTTTTTTTTGAATTTCTCGTTCGTGACAAACTTTAATTGTGAACTTTGTTTGAATAATAAAGTTTATGTTTAATTGACACACTTAATTATAGGATAATATTCTTAATTAAGCCGGATATCATAGTTTGTAGTTCTCTTATCATATTAAGACTTTCGTATTATCCTCGTTATTATACTTAACAACATATAAAATGTACATATTTTTCTTTGTCGGACCAAGGACACCACACAATTTACTAAACATACAAGTCGGGAATGGCGTACAGTCTCGCTTATACATGACTTACATAATTTCGTGTGTAAACTAACATAACCCCTAAGTCGTAACCCCTAAATCGTAACCCCTAAACCACAAAACCCTAAGCACAATCTATTATTATAAGTATTACTCCCTCCGTCCCGATCAATTCTATACGTTTGGTTTGGACACGGAGACCAAGAAAATGTATAAAAAATGAGTAAAATTAGATGAAAAGTGGGTAAAGTGGTGGGACCTATCAATATTTAATAATAGATTTGAGATAGTGGAGGAAGTAGTGGGTGTAATAGTGATTTATATTGTTATAGAATAGAGATAGTGGAGAAAGTAGTGGGTGTAATAGTGTTTTATATTATTAAAAGTTACTATTTTTGGAATGTATAGAAATGAATGGGACATCCCAAAATGGAAAGTGTATAGAAATGAATTGGACGAAGGGAGTATTTTATAAAATTTTCAATCAATAACATGTTCGGTATCTTCAAAGAAGTGTAAAAAATAAGTTAGGCAAAGGTATTAACAAAATTTTTATAAAAAAAACACACAACGGTTTTTTTAAGAATAAACCTTTGTTGTACTTTACTTTCCACGACGGTTTTTTTGTAGAACCCGTTGTGTGATTACCACAACGGTTTTTTATTTATAAACTGTTGTCTGAATGATTATACTACAACGGTTTTACAACTTAAAAACAGTTGTGTGACTTTTTTTTTTTTTTTTTTTGAATTTCTCGTTCGTGACAAACCTTAATTGTGAACTTTGTTTGAATAATAAAGTTTATGTTTAATTGACACACTTAATTATAGGATAATATTCTTAATTAAGCCGGATATCATAGTTTGTAGTTCTCTTATCATATTAAGACTTTCGTATTATCCTCGTTATTATACTTAACAACATATAAAATGTACATATTTTTCTTTTTCGGACCAAGGACACCACACAATTTACTAAACATACAAGTCGGGAATGGCGTACAGTCTCGCTTATACATGACTTACATAATTTCGTGTGTAAACTAACATAACCCCTAAGTCGTAACCCCTAAATCGTAACCCCTAAACCACAAAACCCTAAGCACAATCTATTATTATAAGTATTATTTTATAAAATTTTCAATCAATAACATGTTCGGTATCTTCAAAGAAGTGTAAAAAATAAGTTAGGCAATGGTATTAACAAAATTTTTATAAAAAAAACACACAACGGTTTTTTTAAGAATAAACCTTTGTTGTACTTTACTTTCCACGACGGTTTTTTTGTAGAAACCGTTGTGTTATTACTACAACGGTTTTTTATTTATAAACTGTTGTCTGAATGATTTTACTACAACGGTTTTACAACTTAAAAACAGTTGTGTGACTTTTTTTTTTTTTTTTTGAATTTCTCGTTCGTGACAAACTTTAATTGTGAACTTTGTTTGAATAATAAAGTTTATGTTTAATTGACACACTTAATTATAGGATAATATTCTTAATTAAGCCGGATATCATAGTTTGTAGTTCTCTTATCATATTAAGACTTTCGTATTATCCTCGTTATTATACTTAACAACATATAAAATGTACATATTTTTCTTTGTCGGACCAAGGACACCACACAATTTACTAAACATACAAGTCAGGAATGGCGTACAGTCTCGCTTATACATGACTTACATAATTTTGTGTGTAAACTAACATAACCCCTAAGTCGTAACCCCTAAATCGTAACCCCTAAACCACAAAACCCTAAGCACAATATATTATTATAAGTATTATTTTATAAAATTTTCAATCAATAACATGTTCGGTATCTTCAAAGAAGTGCAAAAAATAAGTTAGGCAAAGGTATTAACAAAATTTTTATAAAAAAAACACACAACGGTTTTTTTAAGAATAAACCTTTGTTGTACTTTATTTTCCACGACGGTTTTTTTGTAGAAACCGTTGTGTTATTACCACAACGGTTTTTTATTTATAAACTGTTGTCTGAATGATTTTACTACAACGGTTTTACAACTTAAAACAGTTGTGTGATTATTTTTTTTTTTTTTTGAATTTCTCGTTCGTGACAAACTTTAATTGTGAACTTTGTTTGAATAATAAAGTTTATGTTTAATTGACACACTTAATTATAGGATAATATTCTTAATTAGGCCGGATATCATAGTTTGTAGTTCTCTTATCATATTAAGACTTTCGTATTATCCTCGTTATTATACTTAACAACATATAAAATGTACATATTTTTCTTTGTCGGACCAAGGACACCACACAATTTACTAAACATACAAGTCGGGAATGGCGTACAGTCTCGCTTATACATGACTTACATAATTTCGTGTGTAAACTAACATAACCCCTAAGTCGTAACCCCTAAACCATAAAACCATAAGCACAATCTATTATTATAAGTATTATTTTATAAAATTTTCAATCAATAACATGTTCGGTATCTTCAAAGAAGTGTAAAAAATAAGTTAGGCAAAGGTATTAACAAAATTTTTATAAAAAAAACACACAACGGTTTTTTTAAGAATAAACCTTTGTTGTACTTTACTTTCCACGACGGTTTTTTTGTATAAACCGTTGTGTTATTACCACAACGGTTTTTTATTTATAAACTGTTGTCTGAATGATTTTACTACAACGGTTTTACAACTTAAAAACAGTTGTGTGACTTTTTTCTTTTTTTTTTTGAATTTCTCGTTCGTGACAAACTTTAATTGTGAACTTTGTTTGAATAATAAAGTTTATGTTTAATTGACACACTTAATTATAGGATAATATTCTTAATTAAGCCGGATATCATAGTTTGTAGTTCTCTTATCATATTAAGACTTTCGTATTATCCTCGTTATTATACTTAACAACATATAAAATGTACATTTTTTTCTTTGTCGGACCAAGGACACCACACAATTTACTAAACATACAAGTCGGGAATGGCGTACAGTCTCGCTTATACATGACATACATAATTTCGTGTGTAAACTAACATAACCCCTAAGTCGTAACCCCTAAACCACAAAACCCTAAGCACAATCTATTATTATAAGTATTATTTTATAAAATTTTCAATCAATAACATGTTCGGTATCTTCAAAGAAGTGTAAAAAATAAGTTAGGCAAAGGTATTAACAAAATTTTTATAAAAAAAACACACAACGGTTTTTTTAAGAATAAACCTTTGTTGTAATTTACTTTCCACGACGGTTTTTTTGTATAAACCGTTGTGTTATTACCACAACGGTTTTTTATTTATAAACTGTTGTCTGAATGATTTTACTACAACGGTTTTACAACTTAAAAACAGTTGTGTGACTTTTTTTTTTTTTTTGAATTTCTCGTTCGTGACAAACTTTAATTGTGAACTTTGTTTGAATAATAAAGTTTATGTTTAATTGACACACTTAATTGTAGGATAATATTCTTAATTAAGCCGGATATCATAGTTTGTAGTTCTCTTATCATATTAAGACACTACTAGAAAAAGTAGATACAACATCGGTGCTTTAATATCGGTTAGAAAAGCCACCGATGTTAGAAGTTTTTTTAACATCAAAATTTTTTTTAGCGATGTCAAAGAATATTTTAGACATCACTTCACAAAATAACCGTTATCTGTTATCATTTTAAAAAAAATGAAAAACACCCGATTTCCCCCTTCAGTACACAAAAATTTCCCCCTTAAACAAAAAATTTATTTCCCCCCAACCAAATTTCTATTTCCCCTTTTTTCCCCCTTTCCTCCACACACTCACTGTCTCTCTCTCTCTCAGCTCTCTCTCTCGACTCTATCTCTCTTAACCTATCTCTCTCTCCCTCACCATCTGTGTATCTCCTCATCCTTATCTCTCTCTCACCAATCTCCTCATCCTTATCTCTCTCTCACCATCTATGTATCTCCTCTCACGCCTCTTTCTCAACCCTTAACAAACCCTAATTTACATTTTCTCTCATAGATTCAAACTACAAACTGTAATTAAGCATGAACCCAGATAGGAATTGGTTCGATTTGTGCTAAATAACCTTCACAACAGCGCTTTTGGTTCGATTTGTGTGAAAAAAGTAAGGAAATTTCGTACTCATTTTCAAAATTTATTTTTTGTTTTTTAATCGATCTTTTTCCACAGGCCTGGAGATTTATTGAGCTTGGAAACGACCTTTAATTAGTAAGAGATCCCTCTTTTCTTGATTTTTTTATTATATATATGTATGTATGTATATATTTGTGTATTTATGTGTATAGTTTTGTAAGGTTTGGATTGTTAGTTTATGTGGAATCTTTTTGGTTATTTTATGAATTTATGGGTTGTGTATTGAAGTGATGTTTTTTTTAAATTTCTTTGTGTGATTCTTTTTTAATTTATGGCTGGTTTTTTTGTGTTTTTTTGCTTTTGATCTACCATAGACCGCTGGGCAGGAATTCTCATACAGTAATCAGATATTTTGCTATATGCTATCAAGCTTGAGATGTTACTAGTATTGAACTGTGATTTAAGAAATTATGGAGCAACTTGAAGAACTTTATTAATTTGATATTGAGAATGGCGTATTACTTGGTTTGATAGGAATGTCTAAGGAATAAAACTGGAAATGCTATTGGTTTTCTTGCGGGATGTTATTCTTCCAATTTTGTGAGCTTGCAGCAGAATGGCGGTAGACATTTCATTCAGATGTTGTGGTTGATATAGTGTGTTACCGACGATTTGGGCACAATGAGATTGATGAGCCATCTTTTACCCAGCCAAAAATGTATAAGGTCTGTTTTAACTTCTTTTTAGCTTGTACTGATTGTAGGTTTGTTTGGTACAACTTTAAAATCTAAATATTATGACTGCTGACTATCATACTCCACTCTGCTTTAGTGTTCATTTAACTGCTTAATACTTGTCCTAAAATCTACTTTTTGGAGTGGATTTAAACAGGTCATTCGAAGCCACCCCTCACAGCTTGAGATTTATCAAAATAAACTTTTAGAATCTGGGCATGTTACAAAAGAAGACATCGAAAGGATACAAAACAAAGTTAATAACATTCTTAATGAAGAATTTATAGCGAGCAAAGATTATGTTCCAAAGCGGAGGGACTGGCTATCAGCCTATGTTCCAAAGCGGAGGGACTGGCTATCAGCCTATTGGACTGGGTTTAAGTCTCCAGAACAAGTTTCACGTATACGAAATACTGGGTATGCCTTTTACCAGACCATTTTGAGATCAGGGTGAATCCAGAGATATTAAAGAATATCGGCAAAGCGATAACGACTCTTCCAGAGAATTTTAAGGCTCACAGAGCAGTGAAGAAGATTTTTGCTGATCGTGCGAAGATGATTGAGACAGGGGAAGGCATTGACTGGGCAGTTGGGGAAGCACTTGCTTTCGCAACATTGCTTGTTGAGGGAAATCATGTTAGACTGAGTGGTCAAGATGTTGAGAGAGGAACCTTTAGCCATCGCCATTCTGTTCTTCATGATCAAGAAACAGGAAAGAAATATTATCCATTGGACCATGTTGTAACCAATCAGAATGAAGAGATGTTTACTGTGAGCAACAGGTATGTTAAGAAAAGTACTGGTTTAAAGTATATAAAATTGATAATAAATTCATCAGGGACACATGTAAGTTTTTTTAGTTTGTTGCACTCGTCTGTCTTTTCCTTTTGTCACATGTATCACTGATGCTTCCACTGAATACTGACTTGCCTGAAGCACTTTCATCTATATGATAGTCTTTTACCAATCTGAATTCTCTTCTGCATGAAACAATTTATCAAAATGAGAAGATGGAGACTGTTGGATCTGAAACAGAGGCATATGCGATCGCAGACATGATGGATGTAAGCATATGTATATTTTGAAGTATTAGTAGTTATTAATGAACATATACAGAAGCAACACTAATCATCAAATAATGTTGCGCTGTCTTGCAATAAGTACTTGAGAATTTATCGATAGTGAATCTTGAGATATTCTTCTACCCCATAATTGAGATATAAAAGTTTTTCGGTTGTCTGTTTAATTACTTTATCCATTATTTAACCTTATTACTACCTTAAAATCTAACGCATCCTGTTCTTCTTTCCATCTCTGCGGCCCTGCGAACTTCAAGTATTGCAAATCAGACGTGTATACTGTGAATTGTGGCATGGCTTTTGGTCAAACAGCCATGCTTTTATCGCTTGGAACCAAGGGTTATCGTGCTATGCAGCCAAATTCCTCCAGTAAGCTCAATTTTTTTGTGAAAAATATTAGCACGAGTCATATTGGATATATATTTACACTGCAGGATGCATATGAAACTTGGGAAGCTGGGGATATTGACAAGGTTTCCACGGACCAGGTACTTATGTTCACTGTTTGGTAAAATCTTAATTCCAGGTACTGACATAGTTATATCACCATGTGCACATCTTTGCCGCTGGGCAGGAATTCTTCTAGACAAGGATCTTAAACCAAAAATCTCAGACTTTGGTTTGGCCAAGCTGGATGACTTTGGTTTCAAGGGCTCAGAGACAAGTATGGTCAGGGTATAAACAGAAACTCAAGTACTTATTCAGGACTCTTTGGTGATGTTTTTTTTACTATCTAGATGGTGGTTGCTGTGCTGAAAAGCGAAGAGAGGTAAACACTTATGATTGATTCACCATGTATACCTTTCTGTTGTAATTTGTGTATAGAGCAGATCAATATATTGGCCTTTTTTCTTCAATTTTATTCAAAGATTGAACAGAAGGTACATGCAAAGGAAGTGGAAAAGAGCACTTTGCAAGAAAAATCCAAGGTTCTTCTATTGACATTATAAATGGCTCAACACTTGCTACTTTAAATACTTTCATTTCAATACTCTGTCAGTTTTCAAGTTATTGATTCATTTTGTGTGTTTCATTGTAGGAAAGCCAGGAGGCAGAAATTAAAAGATTAAGGAAGAGCTTGAAATTTAAAGCCACTCCTATGCCAAGTTTCTATTGATTAATTAGTTTGTGAATTTTACTTGGTTGGATGTGTTGGTTGTAATGGTTTATTGAACACGATGGAATGGAATGGCTGTTTGTTTTGGTTTTAGTTTGACTTCTTTATATTGCCAGTTTGGTTTTTTAATTTTGTTATATAAAACCATTGTCTCTTGTTATTTTAGGTAATTGGACTATAATGAAAACTGTTGTCAAGCATTGTACTAGGCAATGTGTTGAATTTTCTATGAAACCATTGTCTATTAAGCTAGGTAACAACTTCTTGTTAAAAAAAACCGTTGTCCAAATACATTACTTCAATACAAGCATATGAAACCATTGTGGTAAAGACATCAGACAACAGATACTTAATTTCAAACCACTGTCCATAGAGATTTTTTACAAGCAATATACTAATAAAAACCGTTGTTGTTTTAAAAATAATTCAACGTATTTTATGCTAAACCATTGTCGTAAACACTTCAGACAACAGTTTTTTGTCCAATACCGTTGTCTATCAAAATCAGAAACAAGTGTTTTAGAAACAAAAACTGTTGTGGTTCTGCTAATGTTCAAACATGTTTATCTTTTTAAACCATTGCCTAACAGCTTTCAGACAACAGGTATTTAAAGAAAACAATTGTGTAAGTCAAGAATAGACAACAGTTTTTAGAAAGGAAACCATTGTGTTAAACTATTAAGACAATGGGGTTGTTCTACTAAAACCGTCGTAAATATTTAGATCACACAACACTCTTTTGGAAAATAAAGCCTTGTCTGAAAATTAAAATAACAACATTTTCTAGTTAATAAACAATTGTTGATTTATTTGTCAGACAATGGTTTCTACAACAACCGTTGTTGTTCACGCGTTTCAGACAACGTTTTCTAAGACCAAAACCGTTGTCTGTAGGGAATCAGACACTGAGCTGCGTAACAGACGGCATCTCAATAGACAACGGTTTTCTAGGGCATCAAACAACGGGCAAAAAGCCTTGTCTGATTCAATTATTCTTGTAGTGCAAGTAAAAGAAAGGTAGAGTCTGTCCTAGATCTCCAAAGATTCATAGGCAGGTATAATGGACAAAATAAAACCAAAGAGAAAGTAACGTGCAAAGTGGAAGTGAAACAAGCAAGGGAAGAAACAGTGGGAGACAGATGCCCTTAAATTTAGGTAATATATAGCTTGAGAAAGAGTGTTACCTATATATGTTGTTGAGAAAGAATTGAAATATATGGTAGTATATTGATGTAAACCGAGATTGTCAGAGTTGTCGCAACTTGTAACGTTCAATGACTCGTAAAATATACGGATCATCTACTCGACTAGCAACCTTAGGTGCTTGATGACTAGCAACCTTAGTCCGTAAAATGAGCAACTTTTGTTCGGTGGAGTCTCTATATAAAGCCTTAACTAAGCTATGCTTTTTCTCAAAGGACTCAAAAACATAAGAATGGCCACTGCTTTTCATTTTTATGGGAGACTCTTCTTTTTACTTTCACTTTATCTGGTTCATTCGGCGTCTACTTCCGTAATATGCTTTCTATATAAGAATTTACCAACTATTTTAGAAGAATTTGAAATATTTTATTTTGTTTAACTTGAAAATATACATATTATCAATCTGTAATGCAGGTCTATATAGTTTACCTAGGACGAATCAGACATGGCAATGATCCTCTTCTCACTTCGGAATACCATTCCAAGCTCCTTACCAGTGTATTCGACAGGTAAATTTGTATCGTTTGAAACAATGAGTTGATGCATATGCTTGATATTCATTCTGTATTTCTTGATTTTGAATGTCATAGGGGGGAAGATGCAAAGCAATCTATGTTGTATAGCTACAAGCACAGTTTCTCAGGGTTTTCGGCCAAGCTTAATTCAACACAAGCTAACAGCTTGGCGGGTAAATAATAACATAAATGTTCAAATTTTACGTCATCGCTCCCATTCATGCATAGCGAACATTTGAAATGCTTAAATGGTACGTACTGTCAATTTTCGTAAGGGAAATCATGCATTTCTGTGCATGGGTGCACGTTTGTATTTCGGCCTTTATTAAAGCTTAGAGCATCTCCAAGAGATTCTTAATTCACTCTTTATAAATAATATAAAATATAGGCTATTAGTGATTTAGTACACGTTCATCTCCAACAATATTCTTTATATTTTCCTCCTTAATCAATATTTTATTATTTAGTTCATAAGAATGTAAAAGAAAATGGGAAGAGAGAGTGTGTAGATATGAATATTATATAATAGTAATAGTTAAGAGTAAAATTTGACTCAAGAGAAGAGGCTCTTAGTGATTTTAAGAGTCACTAAAAACAACATTTTTCTTCTGACTCCTCAATTTTTGACTTAAAAGCCAAAATAAAGAACTTCTTCGAGATGCTCTTTGAGAATTTCTGGTCACTGCACCGTATATTTTGGTGCTGCTTTTACATTAAAATGATATATTCAGAATCAACTTCAAGGCATGTCCATCTCTACCAAATTTTACACAAAAAAAAAAAATTCTTTGTGTTTATGCACCAAAGATTTTTTTTAACGTGTAGAGTAATGATGTTGCGTCATTGGAATAAAAGAGGAATGAATCTGTTTTAGGTAAAGAGTTATAGAGATGTGTTAGATGGTGCTAAGTACTTACCTACATATGTAGAGATTGAAGGTGTGGTTTCAGTGTTCAAGAGCAAGACGCTTCGGTTGCATACAACCAGAAGCTGGGATTTCATGGGACTTTCGCTGGACTATATGAGTCCAAAATTACTGACAACTCCTCAACAGTCCGTCCATGGTTCCCATGATGTTATTGTTGGTATCTTTGATACAGGTATATCAATCAAACCAATTGCAACCTATGTTTTTTTATGCGAACTTGGCATATGAGTGCATCTCTGTTTGCTCTATGAACACTTGCCATTTTCTCAGGTAGAAGTTACAAGTGGAACCATGCATGCATACTTCCTAATTATTAAATTATCTTCTAATTAATTTATTGATCCATTATTGGTTTTCACCAATTTTAGAATGTATTATTACATGTCTTTTCTTCACAAGTCTGCTCACTGAGCGAGCATTACTGTATGTGCCCTCACTTTTCTTCTTTAAGGGGTGGTATTCAATCCCAACTTTTAAGGACTTTTAAGGATTTTAAAAGTAGGTTGTTATTCAATTTAAATTTTTAACAACTCTTTAAAATAGACTGTTATTCAAATGAATTTGGAATGACAATTACATTTAATGACTTTTAATGACTTTTAACTTAAAATATAACTAGAGATCTAATGTGAAAAGTCATGAGGTTTGAGGTAAGATTTCACATGATTTTTAAATTATTATTTTATTTTCTTCAATTTCATTTATTTCAGAATTTTTTCATTTCTCTTTCACAAATAGAATATCTTCTTTATTAAATTATGAACGATGGTTATTATCCCTTTGATTCCCCCCCCCCCAAATATTATCTTTTTGATTTAACTGATTTACTTTTTAACTTGAAAGTTTATAGCTTCTACTCTCTTTTTAGTTTTGATTTAAGTTTAATTATTGTGTATTTATTTTAAATGTTAAGATTCTTAATGTTCATATTTACACATATTCATTTGTAAAAAAAACTTATTGAGTCCTTTTGTACTTATCTTTATTTTTATTTTAATTAATTAAATTATATTGATGTTGGAGGTTAGAATTCTATTGATTTTATACCATTTGGATATTTGACGAGTCTAAGCAAAAGGATCGCTTTTGGTTGGATTTCTATTTGTACTAATTATTAATTATATAATTTTCTTTTCGTTTAGATTTTGTTGTAAATTTTTTACTTTACTTAAAAATTCTATTTTCTGAGTTTTAATGTCGTCTTTTCTCTTACGTGCGCTCGAAGTTCACGATGATTATTTTTTCAGACATAGTGTTATTGTCTAAAGTTTTAGGAGACACATTGCATATCCTTCGCTTAGATGATAAACCTTTGAAAGTTTATATCTTCTACATACATATATCCAAGATTAAAAATTAAAAATCAATAATTTAATAATAGTTTATATTACAATTGCATATAAAAAAATTATTGGTGAAATATCAATAATTCAATCTTTTTGTTATATAATTTTTAATATAAACTTATAATTTATTACTTATTTCTATATGTTACGTATTTATAATTTTATATTTATACTAATATAAGTTATCGATCAACACATATGTAAGTAAAACTCCTCAAAAATCAATATAAAAAAGTCTGTAAAATTAATGATGAAATATACAAACTCCATAAAAGTCATTAAAAGTTTGTAATGATGAAATATACAAACTCCATGAAAGTCATTAAAAGTTTATCAAATCAACAAAAGTCATTGAGAAGTCAATAAAAGTCATTTAAAATTATAAAAAAATACCACCCCTAAATTTGTTCAACCTGCATACCTACTTTGTGCATCCACTTACCAATTTTCTGTACATGCACGTGCATAAGGTATCTGGCCTGAATCTGCCAGTTTCAAAGAGGAGGAATGTATGAAGCCCATTCCAAGAAGATGGAAAGGAAGATGCTGTACCGGACAGCAATTCGACCCTTCAATTCATTGCAGCAAGAAGGTTATCGGAGCCCGTTACTATTTTAAAGGCTTTGAGGAGGAGTACGGCAAACTCAATACATCCAAAGAATATAAATCAGTTCGAGATTACCTGGGCCATGGAACTCATACAGCATCAACTTCTGTTGGCTCGATTGTACAAAATGCGAGTTTTCTTGGCCTTGGACAAGGAATCGCAAGAGGAGGAAATCCTAAAGCTAGACTAGCTGTGTACAAAGTATGTTGGAACTATCGACATGTTGGTAAGTGCACTGAGGCTGATATACTGGCTGCCTTTGATGATGCATTGTGCGATGGCGTTGATGTGATTTCTGCTTCTGTCGGATCTTCACCTCCATTGTTTCCGTTTTTCGAGACAAGTGCAGATATTGGCTCATTTCATGCCATGCAAAAAGGTGTGAGTGTTGTTTTCTCGGCAGGAAATGATGGCCCTACTCCTGCTTTGGTGCAAAATGTATCTCCTTGGAGCATCTGTGTGGCTGCTGCTTCTATTGACCGCAATTTCCCGACACAAATTGTGCTTGATCATGATACACTTGTTCTTATGGTAACTTTGAAATATACATAACACATGCTTAATATTAATAGATTTATGCAGTTTTTAAGTTCCAAGCTTTAGTTGGTTGTATCCTCAAATATTTAAATTTCACAGGGGGAAAGCTTGATTACAACACCAATAAAAGCAAAACTTGCTCGAGCAGGAGATTTTTTTGAATCTGGGTAGCTTTTCCTATATCCGTCTTTATCTCTCAATGCCTTATTACGAATAAATATCTGAGCGATTTCTATGGTTTTTTTTTCTTTTTCAAAAAATTAAGGCCTCTGAGAAAGGTTAATAATTAGTTTTCTTTATAGATGAGTGGCATTGCTCTACAAAGTTATGAATGTTAAGAGTTCTGAATGTATATTTTTGCTGTTAAATTTTGGGTATAACACATGTAAACTCACCTATGAATTTCCTTGAAAAAACTCTGTTTCTTGATATTTATATTTTCAGACATATAAATGTAGGGAGTGCAAACTGGACAACTGGAACGGAGAATCAGCGGAAGGAAGAGTTATATTGTGCTTTTCCACGGCAGGGTCCGATGTGAGTTCGAATGCTGAAGTGGCAACATGGAAAGCAAATGCGTCTGCTTTAATCTTGGTTGAGCCTCCTACCCTGCAGAGTGTTGATGTTGATATCATACCTACCGTGTATCTTGATATAATTCAGGGGACTAAAATCATTCAATACCTTGATCAATCTTCAAGGTATATATAACTCGTCTGCTACTAGCTATATAATGTATAGACGAAGGTCAGATCAGAGTTCTTAGAAATAAATTTGTTTCTTTGTAAGCTAATAAACAGTGCAGACGAATTCAAAAATATGTTATATCAAATATCTTATATGTTACTCTAATTGGGTTTGTTAGTTTTAGAACCATAATGATGAATTACTTGAAATGAAGGCGATCTACGGTCCAGGTCCAGATATGGCCTAGCAGAACAGTTATCAAGAAGTCCCCAGCACCAACTGTTGCATACTTTTCTTCTAGAGGTCCAAGCTCGATAACGCCTGATATACTTAAGGTATGATTGGTATTTCTAAAAATTTTCTTATCTATGATGATGTGTAACTAAGAAAGATGATCAGTAATTTACAGCATTTGCTCTAGTTATATATAGAAGCTCTGCAAATGAATACATGTTGAAATCAATTCTGTCGGTATGAGATAAATTGTGGATCATATTGTGCTGAAATTTATTTAATTCAATTGATACAATTAAACAATTGCAGCCAGATATAACAGCTCCCGGAGTAACAATATTGGCAGCATGGCCTATAGCAACTTCTCCAACTTTGTTTTCCGGTGATGAACGTTCTGTCGAATGGAATTTCCAATCAGGGACTTCTATGTCTTGTCCTCATGTTTCTGGTGTCATATCTCTTATTAAGTCATTGTACCCTGACTGGTCTCCGGCCGCGGTAAAATCTGCTATCATGACTACAGGTAGGTGACTACATTAACATCTATGATTTATTATGGAGATCATATTTTCGGACAAAATTCCAGTATGTATATGATACTGGTAGAAATAGATAGACATTTTTTTGCTCGTAAAAATGGGAATCTGAGAAAATTGGCAGATAGCAACTTATTTGTAAATTTATAATTTGTAAATATTCATGTAGCCTACAGCAAAGACACAACCCATGACACCATTTTAGGTGGCGGACATATGAAAATATCGGATCCATTTGACATTGGAGCGGGTCACGTCAACCCCTTGAAAGCCATGGATCCTGGTTTGGTGTACGACATGAAAACTGTCGACTACGTAGTGTACCTTTGTAGTATTGGCTACACCGACGACCAAATTGGAAGAATTGTTAGTCTGTCTACAGTTAACAAAGAATTTAAGTGTCGAAAAGGGGACAAAAACACCTATAATATCAACTACCCATCAATTATGGTATCAAATCTTCAATCCACGATAACCATTAAGAGAACTGTTCGTAATGTTTCTATTAAAAAGATTGGGATCGCTATATATTTTGTCAGTGTTGTGAAGCCTCATGGGGTCGAAGTTTCCGTATGGCCTACTGTATTGATCTTCTCCTACTTGAAGGACGAACTCACATATTATGTTACTCTCTCGCCAACGAAGAAGTCTCAGGACAGATATGATTTCGGTGAGATAATATTATCTGATGGTTTTCACTTTGTTAAAAGTCCTCTGGTTGTGCGTGTCAACACCGCTTCTTCTGGTACTATGTCTGCCCATACTGAAGATGATCTTGCCTATTGATCAGCTTCACCTTGCAGTCCATATCAGCTTCACCTTGCAGCTTCTTATTACTATGTCTGCCCATACTATGTCAACACCACTCTGATGTTGTTTTCGAATAAGTTTGTTTGATTTTTTGGATTCGATTCTAAGCTTACATGCTGCATTTTTAATCCCTATTGAAAAAGTCCGTAAAAGTTTATCTTTTGTTATTCAATAATATGTGTTTAAGGTTATATATATAAACCCCAATATTACAATTTTAATAATTCATAATAAACCCATAAATATAATATAATATATAATTAATATAATTTTCTAACACCCCCTCAAGTTGGAGTATGCAAATCAGAGATGCTCAACTTGCGAAAATAAAAGTCAAATTGTCTCTTTTCAAGAGCCTTTGTAAATATGTCCGCCAATTGTTCGGTAGTAGGCGTAAAACGGAGAAATAAGACCATCTTGAATAGAATCCCGCACAAAGTGACAATCCACCTCAATATGCTTTGTTCTCTGATGAAAAACAGGATTTTTAGCAATATGCAGAGCCAACTGACTATCACAAAATAGAGAAATAGATTTCTTGTGATGAACACCAAGACTCAATAATAGTGCCTTCAACCACTTTAACTCACAAGTAATAGATGCCATTGAACGATATTCGGCTTCAGCTAAAGAACGAGAAACTGTATGTTGCTTTTTAGTCTTCCAAGAAATTGAAGACTGCCCAAGAAATATCAACCAACCTATAAGAGATCGTCAAGTAAGAGGACACGCAGTCCAATTTGAATCGCAACATCTAGTCAGAGATAATTCACTATCTCACCGAAGTAAAATTCCTTGGCCTGGAGCCCCCTTTAAATAACGAACTTTATGTAATGCTGCATCCCAATGCTCTTGTCGAGGATGTTGTAAAAATTGAGAAAGAATATGAACTGTATATGTCAAATCTGGGGGTGTAACTGCTAAGTAAATTAGTCGCCCAACAAGTCTACGATATTTTTCAGGATCAACAAGATATGCACCTGTAGCATGACCAAGTTTATGATTTTGTTCAATCGGTAGAATTGCAGGCTTAGCACCCAACAAACCTGCTTCAGAAATAATATCAAGAGCATATTTTCGTTGACATAAAAATAATTCTTGTGGACTACGAGCGACCTCAATACCCAAAAAATATTTTAACACCCCAAGATCTTTCATAGGAAAACAAGAGCTGAAATAATCTTTAAATATCTTCAACGCGTGAGAGTCATTACCATAAATAATCAAGTCATCAACATAGACAAGCACATTTATTTGCACACCGTCCTTCGTATATGTAAAAAGTGAATAATCAGAATAAGATTGCATGAATCCATACTCTTTTAAAGTCATAACAAGTTTTGAAGACCAACAACGAGGTGACTGCCTTAACCCATATATTGACTTACGAAGACGACAAACCATACCTGACTCGAAGATTTGAAACCAGGTGGAAGTTTTATATATACTTCCTCATCAAGATTGCCATGCAAAAAAGCATTTTGGACATCCATTTGATGTAATTCCCAATTTTTCGATGCAGCAATAGCTAAGAAAGGCCGAACAGTCACCATCTTTGCTACAGGAGCAAATATTTTATTATAATCAATTCCTTCCACTTGATGATTACCAAAGACATCAATCTTGCCTTTAATCTTTCAATTGTGTCATCTGAGTTGTAATTAATTTTATACACCCATTTACTGCCAAGAGCTTTCTTTCCAGGAGGAAGATACTCCATAGTCCATGTGTCATTATCTTCTAAAGCTTGAATTTCTTTTTGCATAGCACTACACCACCCTGGGTCCTTCATAGCCTCCTTAAAAGATTGTGGCTCCACACCTGTAGTAATAGCTGCAAGAAAATTTCGGTGCTTAACTAGAAAACTTATCACAGTTAACATAATGTGATATGGGAAAACGTGTACTCGAAGGAAAATTAGAAGTAGAAGAAACATCCGGTGTAGTTTTATGTAACACGGTATGTGTCATAAAATCCTTTAGTCTAGTCGATGAAAATTTTGTTCTCATTCCACGACCCAAAGTACTATCTACAGTAGTAGTAGGTACAGATTCATTCATTGTTGATCTCTCATTTTCTTGCATAACAGTGGTTTCTTGAACAATTGCCTCTGTAGTTGGTGGCATGATAGTTTGTGTAGGAGTATCCGACTTCTTCTTGAGTACCCTCTAATGCACCATAATACTCAAAATTTTCTGAATCATCTATGTACACTTTGTTTTCAATCGGAGGGGGCGATTCATTTTTCACTGAATCATTATCCATGTAAGAAAAATTATCCTCATAGAATTTCACATCACGAGACACAAAAAATTCTTTATTCTCCAAATCATATAACTTCCATCCCTTTTTTGCCATGAGGGTAACCTACAAATAACACTTTCTACTACGACTCGCAAATTTATCACCTCTTGCTCGTTGATTATGAGCAAAACACAAACATCCAAATACACGCAAAATATCATATGAGGGTGGATAATCAAACAAAATTTCGTAAGGAGTTTTATTTTGTAAAATACCAGAGGGTGTTCGATTAATTAAATGAGCCGCAACCAATATACATTCTCCCCAAAACATGATTGGTAAATTTTCTTAAAATCTTAATGCGCGTGCAACATTCAAAATATGTTGATGTTTTCTCTCCACTCGTCCATTCTGCTGAGGAGTACCCACACAACTAGTTTGAAATAATATGTCATTCGCCAAAAAATAATCTTTCAAACTGTTAAATTCTGTACCATTGTCATTGCGTACAATTTTTATTTTTTGAGAAAACTAACGATCAGTCATAGCAACAAACCACATAAAGTATTTAAATACCTCTGTTTTATCAATCAACAAGAAAACCCATACAGCACGAGAAAAATCATCCACCAACGTCATAAATTAACGAGCACCACAAGATGAAGGCGAATTGTAAGGCCCCCATAAGTCACAATGGACTAACTCAAATATTCGTGTAGATTTACTATCACTTGTAGGAAAACTTTCTCTATGTTGCTTGGCTCTATGACACACTTCACATGTTTTATCCAAACACTCCCTCGAATTACGAAGTTAAGGAATCAATTTCACTATCTTTTCATAAGGATTCCCCATTCGTTTATGTCACAATTCTACGGGAGAACTCACAGCTGAAACGACATTGACATTCGAGATATGCCGAAAATTTAATAAAGTCCATCTTGTCTTTCACCTATCCCAATAATCTCATTCGAATGACGATCTTGTATAGCACACGTGTCAGACGAAAATGGAACAAAACAATTTTGATCATCATTAAGATGTGAAACATAAATTAAATTACAAGTCAATTTGGGAACATAGAGAACATGATTGAGACAAATTTTGTCAAAAAATCGCAATGTTCCTTCTTTAGTTGCTATAACTTTCTCACCGTTTTTCAAACCAACTGGACAAGTAGTAACGTCTTTGGGATCTTTCAAACAAAATAAATTACCAGTAACATGATTTGAAGTGTCGGTATCAATTATCCATCTTTTATCATCGATTTCGCTATTCGATTGATAAACTGTATTTTTAGGGTTACCAAAGGCTGTAATCAAAGATTGCCATTGTTTCTTCGAAAATTCGGACAACATATATTGTGTATATCGATTTATATCTACAGAAGCAACGGTTACATGACATGGCTCTGATGCAATGAAAAAGTCGATAAAAGTGTATCTTTTGTTATTCAATCATCAAAAGTCTCCAATAATATGTATTTGAGGTTATATATATAAACCCTAATATTACAATGTTAATAATGAAAATGCACACCTAGAGGGGTAAATGGCTAATTATGACCAATTTTAATGTTTACCAAAAATGGCTTACTGTGTTCAATTTATGTAGACTTAAATGGCATGCTGACTGTTACCAAATGCAGACACAAATGGCACGCTGACTGTAAATAAATGCAGTACGGTAAGTAAGGCAGAAAATTAAAGAACACAATAAACTTTTAGCCAGGTTCTACCCATAGTCCTCTATGGTCTACGTCTTGGTCTCTTACCAACCCGGTAAGAGAATATATTATTGATCAACTATAAAACAATTACAAGATACAATAATATACCACCCTTATCCCAGCTGCTGACAAATGGCTTGCTAAACACCCTGTTTCAGAATCTGCTATCTAAGCTATACTTCCTAAGTATACTTCTCTAGAATAATTCACCAAACCCTATGTTCCCTAGCCAATATGCCCAGCAACTATTGATTACAAATCGAATAATACAAATCATGGATATGAATACAACTCAAAACCTATGAACTCTCTAAGACAAGATATGTATAAAATATATTTAAAGCTCAAGAGAGTGTGTTTGAATATAGCAAAGAAGATTCGAGTTTGAGTGTGTTCTTGTTGCTCGTGAATTCGTGAATAAGAAAAGCACAAGAACAAGTTTTTATAGCTTCACAAGTAACGTTCAAAAAATCAATCAATCAATAACCAACGTCTAGAATCCAATTCTAACGTTCAATTGGTTGGGGAGATTTTGGTAACGTTCATGTGACCGTTTGACAGAGGGTTTGAGAGAAATAGATCGATGAAACCATATCCCTTCTGTTTTGTGTGTATAAAAACATATATAGGAGGTTTTTGAAAGAGAAGATCTTTTAAAATTGGAAACTCCTATAATTTAGGAAAGAGGTTTTTAAAAACAAATTTGATGAAAGATATTGAGCTCTAAATATATTAAGTATGTATCAATATCAAAGATAATCCTCACAATATATCTAATCATGTTTCCTGAATTAAATCCATGAAAATTGACTTGATCTTATTATCTTCAGGAATTCTGGTCAGGAAGCTTTGGCTTGCTGTTTGATATTGATCATGTGAAGATGGCTTTCCAAACTGACTTCGTCACTAATGGCTTGTTGTTTAGATAAACTAACATACATATCAGTAAGCTATTTTGCCCTGCAAAACCAAGTTAGTACATATGATAATGGCATGTTGTTTTAAATACACTGATATTTCATATCAGTAAGCCATCTTGCCCTGCAACAAGTTAAGATATCCATATGCATGTATCTTGCTGCTTTACATCTATAAATACAAACATCTTTGCCACTATGTGATCATCAAAATTCATAGAGTTTCAATCTCCCCTTTTTGATGATAACATATCCATATATGATTGAGCTAAAAGCTCCTCCTCAATCAAAGCATCAAGCAAAACAAGTTAACAAAATAACAAGCTAATATATTCAACGACAAGCAATCAACCTTTCTGTTATGTGTCATCATCAAAACCAATAGGGTTTCAAATAATTCATAATAAACCCATAAATATAATATAATATATAATTAGGGCAAGTCTCAGTGAGTAACTCTTTATATGAGTAACTGAGTATCTTTCAATCACAGTCCTTAGATTCAACAAAGAAAGAAACCGCTACATACAATTATAACCTAAAACACGTGACTCATTTGCTTACTGCATATACAACTAGAACCTAGAACACGTAAATGATACAAATCATACAATACACAATCATTGTATATCACAAATCACAAACCAAATTTATTTGACCAATTACAGTAAAATTAATATACTGTAAAATCAATCTCATGTTCTGTATAATAAAATGTTATGTCAATAAAGTGCATATTATATTATAAAAATAAATATATTGCTTAAATGTACATGATTCAAGCTAAAACAAATATAATTTTGTAAATCTAAAAATACGAGTTTTGTAAAAGTGAAAAATTATAGGACACCTAATAATTTTTAAATTTTCACGAGGGTGAAAAATAAAGTTCTCAAAAACAATGAAATAAAAATTTTAAGAAATTATGAACAATTGTATTTTAAGAGATAATGTTCAATAAATATATTTTAATAAATTTGTGTTCGATAATGTATTAATAACGTGAAACACAATCAGTGTGTTCTATTTAAAAAATAGTTTTGTATTAAACATTTTAATATATATAGAATTTGTAGAATAAAATTCTAAAATTAATTGTGGTATTTGTATTAAATATAATAATTTATTCATTACATAATTTTATGTTATATAGATTATTTTATGTTCTGTATTTTTTTATGTTTAGTATTTTGTGTGTTATGTATTTTATGTTTTTTTTAGTTCTATATTTTATTGCATAATTTTTGTGTTCAGTAATTTTTGCTATCGTTTTAAGTTTTTTTTTGTTTTTTTTAACTTTTTTGATGTGTTCTGCATTGTTTATAACATGTATGCTCTAAAAATCAAATTCAAAATAATTACATATTCTGTAAAAGAAATTATATACAGTATCCTCTAAGAAAAAGGTTGATTTTACATTAGAAGAGTGTATAATTAAATCATATTATAATTGTTTATAAGCCTATTATTGTGTTAATCTTTTGTTACGTGTGTTTAAACGTGGGATGATGATCACGTGTAACCTATTTCAGATTAACCAATAAGAAAAGGTTACTAAGTTACTCAAATAAATAAGTTACCTATTCAACCCTCCTCTATATAATCTCTTCTATATATAATAGGAGAACACATGGATAATTTAGGAGCATTTGAGCCAATAAACCCCCCGTGAAATTACTATTTTACCCTTACATGTTACAAAATTACATGACATGCCACTACTCTCTTATCTAAGAAAAAAATTTAAGTAAATAATGTTTTAGTCAGGGATCGGACCCCTGACATTCGCTAAAGAAGCCATCCTTATAACCGTTGAGCTACAAGATTCTTTTTGATTTTAAGCTAAAAATCATATGACATAAACCTCACATTTTTCTTATCCTATATTTATTATTATTTAATTTTTTGAGTAAAAATTAAGGTGATTTATAATATTTATTAAACTTTATTTTTTTTAATACTTAAAATATCATACAGAATCATATATACTACTAGTCTTATAAAATATTAATATTAAGTTTTAAAAACAATATTATGTGTGGTGTTTTTTATCTTTCTTTTAACTAAACAAATATTTTGTTTATGTATCGATAACTATAATATATTCTATTTTCTTGCATTAGAGTCGAACTTTTCTTCTACTACGTAATATATTTGAATTATTCAAATATTTAATATATAGAAGTAGTTTATTACAAGTAGTTTATTTACATATTTATGACTTATTTATTTTTAAATTAATGAAATTAGTGTTAAAACATGTGTAAAAATTAGACAATAATTTAGGTATGGACGATCGATCACTTCGGGGTCGGGGAGACTCCGAACATGAACTCATTCGTCGAACCTGCCTCAATCCTCGAACGAGGATTACTTTATTTATCGCACAATAATCATTGTTAAATAGCACATATTGATAACATGTATACATGATATTTATAATTATTTGTTCTTATCTATACTACAAGTATAGAGTCAGTGTGATGCATACAACATTCATATTCTTCTTATTTTACATTTATATTTACTTTGTTTGAAGTTCATTTTAAATTCGAATAGTTTTATGTGATTGTTGAACTTAATGTTGAATTGACGTGTGTATTTCTGTTTGAGTGTGATTAAATTGTGTTTTAAGAGTTTTGTGTGTAACGATATTTTAAAAATATATTTAATTAAAATTGTTGTTTTTAATAAATTAAGGTCAAATTGTAAAAGAAAATGGACTAAAGTGCAAATATCAGAATGTGAATGTCGTATTGACCGACCGACTATCAAACTATATTTTGAATAAAATTGTTGTTTTAATAAATTAAATAAAGTAGTAAAAATAAAAGAACTAAAGTACAAATATCAAATTATGAGAATCGTATCGACCGACTATCAAACTTTCAATGTTTCAGTTTTAATAATACAGTATATATATATAATAACTAAAAAATATAAATAAAACATATGAAAAACTATTTGTTTTGAGTTAAAATATTGTAAAAGATGAGATAATAAAAATAAATAGATAGTACAATAAAACAATTAAATGAATTATATATTCTAAAATTTTGATAATAATTTGTGTAAACAATAAACAGATTAAAATATATAGTCTATAACAAATTTTAAAAAAACATGATATTACATTTCATACATTATGATCATATCAAATCACATTATACAGCCCGGATTATTTAAAATTATAGTCCCCGATCAATCAAATTATCTATATAAATAAAAGTAAGTACATTGTAACAGACGAAAAAAATGTGCAACCATACCTAGAAAAAAAAATTAACCGCAAAGAATAGAAATTTATGTTAATTGCTAGAAAAATGACCCGTGTTTTAATTAGTAAAGATATTTTCCTGGATGAAGTTGTATTTTAAAAAAAATAAAGGATGAATTCATTGTCAAAACACGGACATAACTCAGATGGCATATGAGCAATTTTAACTTACAATGATATAAGCATAAAATATTTATCCAGCCATAATTGATCAATTCTCAAGTTCAGAGTTAAAAAAAAGTCTGTTTGTTTGGAAGAATTGAAACACATCAAAACGGTACCAAACGTACTTAATAATAGAATGATTTGGCACAAGGTAGTCCCACTTAAGTCAATTAGCTACATTGTCCTATGTTCTGAAAGTTAGATAGACAGGGGAAGAGAAATAAAGGTAAAAAATTTGACATGATTTATCAAAACTACTCGTATTAGTTTTCAAATTATAAACTTCAAAATATTTAAGCAAGTACAACATAGTCATAACATTAACAATAAAAACTCTATGAACATCAAAAATATACAATCATATATGTCAAATGACATTGATAATGCGTAGTTTAGTTTAAAATCACAATCTAAGCTAGCGGTCATGTTAAATTGGATCGTTGATGCAATTTTTATGTGCATTAAACTTTGGTATAGTCCCTTAAATTTAACTAGGTTCGCTCAATTTCATGTACATTCCACACCAAATCCAATTGAATTTATTTCACATTTTCACCGAACCCAATAATTTAAAATATTCAGAATCTTCGATCGAATTTATCATATTTTACCCCTCTTGAATAAATTCGACTACTACCTTAATTTTGATCTTTTTAGTGCAGCTCCACTAATAGTGTGTTATGGTCGTACTTATTCAGTAGTAAAAATCTAGTGAAAATTTAACCAAATTTCTTATTACTCAGGTTTTTAGATCTCACTTTAAATGCACAAACATTACTTGGTGGTAGGTTTTTCAACCGTCACTGTAATAACAAATCTGTTAAAATTATGTAAAATAGAATATAAATTAAAAAAGCCAATATATTAATACCTAGAAAAGTTTTCTTTAGGTACTAAAATTTCTTTTAGAAGGTAGGGGTCATTTGATAAATCTTGACAGAAATTTTTGAATGGTTAAAATTTTTGAATAAATCAAATTTGTGAACTATTAATTGCGGTCATTTGATAAATTTGGATCAATTTTCTGAATAATTATATATTTTTTAATATATAATTATATATATTATGAAAATTTTATATATCTAATAAGAGCATTTCCGGTGATTTCATTGACTAAAATAATATAAAATGATGTTATGTAAAATTGTAAGTACTCCAATTAAGTTGACTATAAGTATCGATTATATATTAAAAATAATATGTTACTATTAGTCGAAGTTGTTAAATATAAAAAATATTATTTCAATATAGTGATAGTTGATGTACAGTTTTAGTACGGGTTCGACAAATATAGCTAATATAAATGATATAATAAATATTTATATTAAATTATACATATTTTAAGTAATTTAAAAATTTAAAGATTATTGTGATACTAATGATCTCGTACGTAAAAAGTAATCACTTTTGGTATATAATATCAACGTGTTGTAATTAAATAAGTTAATTATATGTTACAATAATATTATCATTTATTAATGGACCGTAAGACTCAAAAAAGGAGAAAATTTAATTGATATAAAAACATCAAAATAGCAAAGTCGTTTTTTATTTTAAATTAAAAAACTATAACGTCTTGTCATCTGACATGGTCTAGAAAGTCTCGTTAGTTTCGTTTGACAGTCATTTTCGTTATCGTTCTTTGATTATCACCAGCATGGCTAGTAATCTAGTTCAAGCAATGAATAACATCTCGCTAGAGGATGAGGAAGATGGAGGAATGGAGATTAATGAAGAAGTCCTGGGAGACAAAAATCAAATTTTTAACGCAAATCTTTGTGTTGTTGGGCGATTTATCACCGAGGGACGCGTTGATTTTGAAGCAATGCAGCAGACTCTAGCACTACTATGGAAGCCAGGCAAAGGTGTCTACATGAGGGAACTGGATTCAAATCTATACTTATTTCAATTCTATCATGAGATTGATGTTCGCAGAGTTATGGAAGGTTGCCCTTGGTCATTCAACAGGAGAGCATTAGTGATGTCGAAACTAAAAGAAGGCCAGAATCCTCGTTGCGTAGACCTGAATACAATGGATCTCTGGATACAGATTCACGATTCGAAGGTTGGTTTTGCGTCAGAAACAATCCTTAAAGGAATTGGCAACTATATTGGTAGATATGTTCAAGCTTGCCCGTGAAATTTCATGGATGTTTGGAGAGAGTATATGAGGATCAGGGTCACAATCGATTTGTCCAAACCATTAAAGAGGCGTATGAAACTCAAAATGACAGGAGACACATGGTTTTGGATCAATTTCAAGTATGAAAATGTCCCGAGTTTTTGCTTCATTTGTGGCATTGTAGGTCATTCTGAACGCTTTTGCAGTCAGTTGTTTGAGAAAGCAGAAAATGATATAGCAAGACCTTATGGTGCATGGATGAGAGCCCCCCTTCAAAGGCAAGTAAAACCAGTAGGAGCCAAATGGTTACGAAACAGTGAAGGTGGTAGCAGTTGCACAGCAGATTCGCCAGCTCAGAGCAAGAGAAACGGAGACGATGAGAACAATCAGGATCCTATTATTACTCCTCAAAATATGGAAGTTGTTGAGAAAGGAGATAATCAGGTGGATACGATAATTCAAAATGTGGATGGAGGCGCGAAGTTTGGTCAGCACGTTTCTCAAACAAACCCAGCAAAATTCACGGAGGGATTAAATAAAAAAGATTTTGGGATAATTGAGACTAAAAAAAGACGAACAGATGATGGGATGGACTCAGGAAATACGGGCTTATGTAAAGAAGTTTTAATGGACTCAGACGACATCACTGTAACAGATTTGTCTGAGGAAAATTCAAGTAACAACTCAGTTTCAAAAAACGGATATGGGGCGGGTACTCATGGGAGTGCTCGCCTATCATCATGAGTTTAATAAGCTGGAATTGCCATGGGCTTGGGACCCCGTGGGCCTTTCAATTCCTAAAGGAGATTACTCTCCAAAAGAGACCCGACTTTATTTTCCTATGCGAGATTATTAGTAAGACAGATACTGTGGAAAGATTTCAACGAGCAATTGGCTTTGAAGGAGTGTTAGTAGTTGAATCTCAAGGTCGTAGTGGAGGCCTTGCTTTGCTTTGGCGTCATAAAGATGAAGTTTTGCTTCGTTCATACAGTAAGAATCATATTGATGCTGTAGTTCACATGAAAGACAACAACATTTTTCGTTTGACAAGAATCTATGGTGAGCCTGATAGGAGTAAAAGGTATGAAACTTGGAAACTCATTCGCCATTTGTCCATAAATAATTCTCTTCCTTGGGTGCTTATAGGTGATATGAATAATGTGTGTTCACAAGAAGACAAAAGAGGTGGCTGCCCGTATCCTCAAGCTCTGATCAGAGGCTTTAATGAGGTGTTAGAAGACTGCAATCTTTCAGATATGAACTTGTTAGGATATCCAAACACTTGGGAACGAGGTGCTGGTACTGATAATTGGATTGAAGTAAGGTTAGATCGTGCTTTGTCCTCAGCTGGTTTTTTGAACATGTTTAAGGATGCTACACTCACAAATCTGGAAGTCTCCACATCAGACCATACCCCACTATTTCTAGTGTTCTACAAAGTTAAACAGGTAGTCAAATCTCGTATCTTTCGTTTTGAAAATGCTTGGCTTCGTGAACCTATGTGCCAACAGTTGGTAGCGGATGTTTGGAATAGTAACCAAGGAAGGTCTTTCTTCGATAAAATCTCTGAATGTACCAAAATTTTATCTACCTGGGGGCAAGAAATCACAGGTAGTTTCAAACGCAGAATTCAAGCTTATAAGAGGGTGATTAAAGGTCTAAAAGGTCGAAGAGATGACAAATCAGTTCAAGTAGTTAAGGAGAATCAGGAAAAGCTTGCTGAGGTTTATGCCCAACATGAAATTTTTTGGAAACAAAGGTCCAAGCAGCTGTGGTTAAAAGAGGGTGATCAGAACACAAAATTTTTTCACGCAGCAACCAAGAACAGAAGGGCTATAAATCAGATCAAAACTCTTAAAAATAAAGACGGCATCACAGTTGATTGGAGCTCAGGATTGGAGGATGTCATAGTAACTTATTTTACAGACTTGTTCAAAGCGTCAAACACTGAATGGAGCCTAGTTACTGATTGTGTTCAATCGAAAATTTCAGATGATCATAACAATATCCTGCTGCAAGAAGTGTCGAGTGTGGAAGTAAAGAAAGCTCTGTTTCACATGTATCCCGACAAATCTCCTGGCCCTAACGGGATGAGCCCGGGATTTTATCAAAAACACTGGCATATTGTTGAAGAAGACGTGGTGAACATAGTCAAAATGTTCTTTGATACAGGTCAAATTGATGCTCGACTTTATAGTACCAACATAGCTCTTATCCCTAAAAAGAAAAATCCCCAGCTCATGACGGAATTGAGACCGATTTCACTATGTAATGTAGTATACAAAGTGCTGTCGAAAGTGTTAGCAAATCGATTAAAATCATTCATAGATTTAATCATTTCTGATACTCAAAGTGCTTTTATACCTGGGCGTCTCATCACAGATAATATAATGGTGGCTTATGAGGTAATGCATTTCATGAAACGGAAAACCAAGGGCAAGCAAGGTTGGATGGCTTTGAAAATTGATATGAGCAAAGCTTATGACCGAGTAGAATGGAGTTATTTAGAAGCGGTGTTGACCAAGATGGGATTTGAGGAGAAAGCAATTCGTTTATTCATGGCTTGTATGAGTTCTGTTAACTATCAAGTTAGTCATGCAGGAAGTTTGTTTGGTCGAATTGTTCCTACTCGTGGGCTTCGACAAGGGGACCCCCTTTCTTCATATTTGTTTCTAATTTGCATAGAGGGGTTTACTTCTTTGATCTCAGACTACGAGAAGAAAGGCCTGATTCAAGGTATCAAAGTTGCTCGTAATGCTCCTCCCATTTCCCATATGTTTTTCGCGGATGATTGTTATATCTTCTGCAAAGCAAACGTAGACAGTGCAAATCATGTTTTAAATATGTTGAAAGTGTTTGAAACGGCTTCTGGACAGCAGATCAACGTAGACAAGTCCTCAGTGTTCTACAGTCTCAATTGTAGTTCCCAGTTGAAATCAGAGATTTTTCAACAGTTGCAAATTAAAGAAGCAAGTGCTAACAGTTTTTACTTGGGTCTCCCAAACATGATTTCAGGCAAAAAATCAGAAGTCTTTGGATTTATAAAGGAAAGACTGCAAGATCGAATCCAGGGATGGGACAAAAGAAAGTTGTCAAAAGGAGGGAAAGAAATCTTGATAAAGTCAGTGGCTCAGACCCTCCCTAGCTACGCTATGAGCGTATTCCTCCTTCCTCACGAAGTGTGCAAAGATTTAGAGATGACTATGTCTAAATTCTGGTGGAGATCATATCCTTCTAAAAACAACAACATTCACTGGATGTGCTGGAGCAGGCTCTGTTCGTCTAAGCTCGAAGGTGGTATGGGGTTCAGGTGCCTCCGAGATTTTAATATTGCTCTGCTGGGAAATCAGGCATGGAGGCTGGTAACTCAGCCCAATAAGTTGGTAAGCAAGATTTACAAGGCCCGATATTATCCTAATGGTACGTTCTTATCTGCTAAGCTTGGTTATAACCCAAGCTATATTTGGCATAGCATTCTAGAAACACAGAACTTGATTGCTCACGGTATCTCTTGTCGAGTAGGCAATGGCCAAGACATTGATATTTTAAACTCTCCTTGGCTTCCTTTTACGGAGGATCCTTATATTCACACTGTCAATGAATCGACTGTTAATCAAAAAGTGGCTTCCTTAATGCATACTGGAGAAACAGAGTGGGACGTTGATTTAATCAGAGGCGTGTTTGAAGAGCGAGATGTGGAGCTAATCCTTTCTATTCCACTTCAAAGTAATGTCAAAGATACCTGGTATTGGAGATATGAAAAGATGGGCTTCTATTCAGTCAAAAGTGCGTATCTCAGTATTCAAAAGTCTAAGACAAGTCTCAGTATGACAGGTAATTCTGGATTCTGGAGGAAACTGTGGCAACTGAAACTCCCCTCTAAGGTCAAAAATTTTCTGTGGCGTGCAGCTACTGGGTGTTTACCTACCAAAGATCTTCTGCGTGCTAGAAGGGTAAACGTTAATGCACTTTGCCCCATTTGTAATGAAGGTCCAGAATCAGTAATGCATGCCTTAGTTTCATGTTCATTTGTAGATCATTGTCATAAGCTTGTAAGAAGCTCTTTTTCTCTCACGGCTCAGAGTACAGTTGCATCATTTGCAGACTGGTTACAGTCTTTGTTTGATTATCGACAAATGGAGGAGACTTATATTCATGCAACTCTATGCTGGATAATATGGAAAAATCGGAATGATTCAATATGGAAGCAGCGAAGCCAGGATTCGTTAGAAATAGTAAATTCGACACTTTCTTTTCTTAACCAGTGGAAATCTGTTCAAGACAAAAATTATGACTCCTTCTTAGGTTTTATGACCCCAGAAGATGGTCAGGAACAGTGGCACCTTCCAACAGAGAATAGTGTTAAGATTAACATTGATGCAGCTATCTTCGAAGACCCCAGGCGATACAGCTATGCTTTTATTATTCGTGATCATCATGGCACTTTAGTTGAAGCTATTTCGAAGTGTTCTCCAGGTCGAGTGACTCCAGAATTTGCAGAAGCTCTAGGCATCAGAGAAGCTCTCAGTTGGATGAAGCAAAAGCATCTTAGTAATGTAGTTCTGGAAACAGATTGTTTACAGGTCGTGCAGCTCATTTGTAGCTCTTTTTCTAGTCTATCGTACCTAGGAAAGATCATCGAAGAGTGCAGATCCTTTCTCTCTGACTTGTGTGTTCAAAACGTTGTGTTAAGGTTTGTGAGACGGTCTGCGAACAGAGTAGCTCACTATTTAGCGAGATATAGCTGTTCTATAGCTGATCGTAGTTGGAAGGTGGGAGATGTCCACCCGGATTTTGATTATGTTCTTTGTAAAGATTTAACGAGATAATAAAATCTTTACTTTCCGTGGCAAAAAAAAAACATCAAAATAGCTCACAGTGCATGATTTTTATGTTCATGAATGATCCAGCTAGAAATTTGAGAGGGACTGGTTCAGTTAAAATTGAAGTCGTCCATAGCTTTGGAAGACCAAACAAATGGTCTAAACGACTCAAACTTTCTCATTCAGTTCAATATTACCCATTCACCTGTTATCAAATGGGCTCTAACATTTAATAACAATATTTCCCTTTATACATGACAAAGTGTACATAAAAATATTTTTTTAAAGTATATAGGTGAGTTTTAAGTACTAAACTTTAAAATTTGATGATATTTTATCCTTACTTTTTGCATTGTTTTGTATCCAAGAAACTCCAAATTTTTACAAGTTTGGCAATCTTAAATATGTTGGGCCGCGCAACACCCGTTAACTCCACATTAGTATGTTATTGTCGGCTCTGACCCGTGGTTAAGCCCGCACGGATTTGTTTTTGGGCTCCTCCCAAAATGCCTCATACTAATGGAGTTGTTCTTGGCTGCTTATATTCAAGATAATTCTTCTTTATTTTATCGATGTGGGACTTGGGTTGACACTCACTCTACAATCTCTTCTCAATCTACGCATCTTGCGGGACATGCCGCCCGACCACCTCAGTGTCAGGAAGACTTTCGACACAAGTTGTCCGAGATCTCCGACCGTAGTGCTGGAGAGTCTCCCCACACCACGCAACTTGCAGCCCGCAACCCCAGGATCAATTCTTAACCATCGGCTCTGATGCCACTTATTGGGTCGCGCAACACCCGTTAACTCCACATTAGTATGATATTGTCCGCTCTGGACCGTGACCAAGCCCGCACGGATTTGTTTTTGGGCTCCTCCCAAAAGGGCTCATACTAATGGAGTTGTTTTTGGGTGCTTATATTCAAGATAATTCTTCTTTATCTTATCGATGTGGGACTTGAGTTGACACCCACTGTACAAAATACACATATTTTGAATATAATTTCTCTAATATGTATTTGACTATAAATTATTATATGTTTGATAAGAAATAAGTACTTCTTCGGTCCCACCCATGAAAAAGGAAGTTTAGTAGTGGGATCAATCAATATTTAATGTATAAAGTGAGTATAGTGGAGAAAAATAGTGAAAATAATTGATTTTTATATCATAAAACTTTACTACTTTTGAAAAGTTTAGAACTGTAATGAATTGGGAAGAACATGGAAAGCGGAAAAAATTGATCGGGGACAAAGGGAGTATAAAAGAGGAAGGAAAAAGACTTGGGACGGGGAGAATTATAGAAAAGTGTGATACTTAGGAAAGGGCTAAATATTAAAGTGTTTAGTGAGTTGGAGGTCATATCTTATTTTTCTTACTTGAGTTATCGTTGTCTTCATCGGGACATTATAGTGAAAAACACGATGATAGAACCATTACTTTTTTAAATTTGATTTGACGAAAATAAGTTGACCATAACGTTTAAATTATATGTAAACTACTGATTTGATTGACCAACTACAAACCCCAAAAACAAACAACCGATGAGATTGATGAATTTGAAAATGTTGTGAATGAATTATAATACCGAAGATGATGAGGTTCAAGATCCAAATTATATTGACGAACCGGAGACCGAGGAATCTCATGATTGTCTTGATGATATGATATAGTGATGATTAACTAGAAAACATACGAAACTCCAAGACTTTGATGGCAAACTTGTTCAAGTAAATATTTGAGTTATGATTATGACTCTGAAACTCTTAGATATCACTATCATCATCTAGTGAAGATGAAAACTAAAAAAATTGATTATGTTGGGTCACCTGATCCTAGAAAAAGAAGTTTAGGGAAAGGAAACAAAAGTGGTTTAAGGAAGCAGTTACAGAATATGGAGTAGTTGAAAGAAGGGGTTTGCAGTTTATCCCGAATAATACTAATAGATGTCAGGTAACATGGACGGACAATGCCCATACCAAACTTGGTGTAGTAAAGACCAAAAAATAGGTAACCTATTGCACTAATAAGATGGTCACAGTTAAGTATATGTGTAAGGTGTTTAGGGAGAGAATAAGAAAAAACCCACAATGGAAGGTCAATGATATGGTAGAAACTATTAAAAGGAATTGGAGATAATTAAACTTAGGCGGCTAAGAAAATCTGCCCTTAAGGAGCAATACTCTAGATTAAGAGATTTTGACCATTAGCTGTTGTTCAGTAACCCAAAACTACTGTCAAAATATGCACTACAAGTGTAAATGAGACATATCTCGTTGAATTCAAAAGATTTGAATGAAGGGTTTAGACCTGTTATAGGAATGGATGGTTGTTTCCTAAAAACAGTTTGTGGGGGTCAATTACTGTCTGTTGAATTAAATGTTCCCGATATGTTTTGAAAATACAGACGGTTGGAGATGGTTTATAGACTTGCTCACACATGACTTGAAGTTGGGATGAGAGAAACTTCAGTATTCAACAAAAGGGGTTAGAGGATGATATTAAAGAGTTGATTCCAGTATAGAGTACTAGTTAGGGGTGACTGGTGAGTATAAATATTCGAAAATTGGATTATCCTAATTTTCGGTCCGGTATCCGATATAAAAATTCCGGAAATTCGGATATCCGATCTGAAAAATTTGGACTGGATATCCGATCTGATTTTTTTTTCACTAATTCGGATTCGGATCCGGATCACAACTTTTTATAAAACCGGATATCCGGATCCGATCTGGTTTTTACTATTTTTTTAAAAAATAATTTATATATTTAATAAATATTGAACCTATTAACGCCAAAATATTTCAAATATGTTATATTAAATTAAGTAATAAATTATCACTAATAAATTAACAAGTTTGTTGTATTTTACCAAAGTTTATAAGCATTTTAGACATTAGAACACAAGAATACACTTGAAATTATATTTTTGAGATTAAACTTACTATTGTTCCATAAATTTATACATGACAACCTCATAATCTCATACATCAATTTCAAATTTATACGTGAAAATTTCATAATCTCATACATCAACTTCAAAATACATTTTTCACTAAATTAATATTCTATCTATAATGATTTATTAATAAGTTACAATACTTTTTTTTTTATAACAAGAAGTTAAAATACTAAATAGTTTTTAAGAACAAAGTAAATGAAAGAGTATTTTTTAATATTATTTTTTCACTTAAAATTTTAATTTTGAGAGTTAGCGTGTAATTAATATATCCTAAAAAATATTTAAAAGAACTAATTTAAGAAATGAATGATGATCTATGATGGTTCAAAATCAAGTTAGGGAAAACTTTTATAAATGTTAATGTATGAAATGTTGATGTCAAAAATATTGTTAATTATTTTACAATTTGTAAAGTTAACGATAACTTATCAAAATATATTAGAATTTAATTTCTTTTTATAAATTAAAATATATATATATATTACTTATTTATTTCGGATCCGGATTATCCCATTTCCAATCCGGTTTAAATGAATATCCGAATTCCGGATATCCGGTTAAATCGGAACCATAACCGAAATAGATTTTTAATGATCCGAAAAATGGGATATCCGATCCGAATTCTACTAACCAGATCGGATATCCGGTTTTACTCACGTCTAGTACTAGACGTGAGTATATAAAAAAGGTTTATATATATATATATATATATATATATATATATATATATATATATATATATATATAAACCTTTTTTAGTTACCAACTTCCAACATTTTTTTCTCGACCCACATGTAAGGGTTCAACATTAATTATTAAATTATATATATAATTTTATAAAATACACCTAATTTATAATGAAAATATATTTATTGCATTTTATAGTTCATTAAAAATATATTTATAACATTTTTAAAAAAAAAAATTAAAAATTTTTATAACAACTGTTTAACAAATATGTAACTTGAGTTTGACATTATCTGTTGAACAAATAGTTATACTTTTGTCGAATCAAAATATATAAAATAATTTTACATTGGTATAATTAAAAGAACGATATTAAATTAATAATATTTCATATTTATATACCTAAATTTGGTGTTAGTGACTGTAGAAGGCTAGTTGAAAATTATATAATACTTAATCAACAAAATTTTCATTACGATTCAACACATTCTATTAAACAAATAACATATTTATTTGTATACCCTTATTTGGTGTTGGTGAACCTGAAAAAAAGAATATTGAAAAATTAAATTATGTGTATTCAATAAAAGTTTAAATATAATTTAATAAATGATGTTAAACCAAGTCTTATATAAGTTTAACCAAAAAAGTTTTTAAGTTTGCCACTTAGAAAAATTTGTATATGATTCTATGTGTGTGTGTCTATATATATATATATATATATATATATATATATATATATATATATATATATATATATATATATATATATATATATATATATATATATATACATATATAATCATATAGGCAAAGGTTCTAAAGAGAACCATAACTTAAGAGTACACCAAAGAACCAATCTGAACCGTCCGATTGATTCTAATCATGACCATTCATCCTTTTACTTATCTCTCTTGATTTGTAAAATTTATAACAAATTGAAAAAATTAGATTTTTATCTAATTCTTTTTCCGCAAAATCCTATAATTATTCTAGTATTTAATTATACTTTTATATTTGTCGGACGAACCCCATCTTGGTATCAGAGCCATGTTTTTATTTAAAATGAATATTTTAGATAAAGAAAATCCCGAAGAAAACTCTGAAGAAATTCAGAATAATTTTGAAATCGAATTTTCTGAAAATGAAAACGGTTTTCAAGGAAGCTTTTTAGTAAAGCAAGAAATTCTTTCTAAAATCAGGAAAACAAAACTTGATTTGAAAAAAGAGAAAATATTTAACATCCCGATGTTAAATTTCTTAAAAAGAAAAAACTCTATATTCTATTTTGTTAAAACAAAAGAAATGCATATAGACATTAAAGATACTAAAGGTTCAGTGTTCCTACCCCTTATCACTAAGGATGAGATCAATAGAAACCTTCAGAAGATTGACTCTAAGATTAGAGCAACCATTAATGTAGTTCATTTAGGAGCTATAAAAATTCTGTTGAAAGCAGAATTCAAAGAAGGCATAGATTCACCTATTAAGATGGCCTTAATAGATAACAGAATCAATGACCGAAATGATTGTATTTTGGGAGCAGCTAGAGGAAACTTAGCCTACCAAAAAATTATGTTCACAGTCTATCCTAAATATGCATTTAGTAAAGACACCAAGAACATAGATCAAGTATTATCTTTTGTTCAGTTCGAAAGAGAGAATTTGATGAATCCAGGAGATAAAGTCTTTAGCATAACCTATCTGGTAGCTTATGCATTAACCAATAGTCATCACAGTATCGACTATAGAAAGAAAGAAAACATAGAATTAGAAGATGTTTTCTCAGAAATAGGATCGGTTGAAGAAAAACAATTTTCTGAAATTAGACCCTTAGATAATTCTTGGGCAATAGATATTGCTAAAGATAAACCCTTACTAGGACAACAACCTAGAATGAGTTTCAGAAGAAACAGTCTGGAAATTGAAGAGACATCTGATAGCAACTTGCTAAGAAACGTCTCTAGAAAAGTTGATAATCTATGTCAAAGATTAGAACTTTTATAATAATGACTACCCCTTTTAGGATGCAGCCTTACATCTATAAAAAAGGAAAAATCCTTAATATCAAGAAATTGAATGAAGGATCAGATAGTCAGCAAAGAAAGTATATCTTTAGTGGATATACTGGAAATCAGAGTCTAACAACTCTTATTTCTTCTACTAATAATCTTAACCAGATTACGGGTAGAATTTTACTAGGATGTTATAAACTACTAAGTTATTTTGGACTTAGTAAAGATCCCAGTGAAGAATTGTCTAAAACAATGAATGTTTATGACAGATTCTCCACTCTTTTAGGAGGGAGAGATAACCAGAAATTAGAAGAAATAAAAATTCTGTTAATTAAAAACATTGAGAAAATCGATAGAATAGAAGAAAAGATTAACCATCTTGAAAAAATTCCTATCGACAGAAATGAAGTTTTAGACTTCACTTCCAAGTTAAAAGAAATCGAAGAATACCTTAAGAAAATCTTAGGATGAGTCTTAAAGAATTCCAAGATATTATTAAGCCACAGATAGAAGAAATTCTTAAGTTGCTTAAAGAACAGCGTGCTAACAATGTTATTGAAGCCGCAGCTGCAAAGATAATTACAGAATTGAAAGCCACAATTCAAGATTGTCACTGCAATAAAGAAATTCTTGAAGCCATCAACAAACAATCGAAGGCTCCAGAGAACCAACAACTTGTTCCATCAACAGAACGAGGAAACAGAGATAAAGGTAAAAACCGTTATCGATACAGTTATCCTAACCATGATGTAGGTAACGAAGAACTCGGAACTGGAAAGAATCCGAACAGTATGACTTGGCCATTCGGTTCACCATCTATAAAGAAGGCATGAACTATATGCAAGACATAGAAAAATTCTTTTGGAAAGTACTTGAGTCAGAAATTCAGGACGACCAACAAGAAAAACAATTTGCGAAAGCATTAGAACTTTTAGGATTGGAACACAACGAGCTTGCTAATCAAAAAGTATCAGATAATTCAGAATTACAATCCTTATTTGGTTTTAATTCTACTAATTATCTAAATGTTATTGACGAATTTAGCTCACCTGAAGATAATCCTCAAGAGTCAAATTCTCAAGAAGAATATTCATCAGAAGAACAGTTTGCTCAACAAACATTCAGGGTGAATAAACAAGAAGAAGATGTTAATCAGAATCAGGATGAAAATCCATTCGCAGCATCAACTTCAGGAACAAAAAGACCAGTAAACAGGAGAAAAGGTAACTTTTACCCCCCTACTACTGAATTTAGAACGAGTCAAAGTCTATTCGGTTCTAATGTGCTTAATATCGATTGTGAATCAGGAAGAAAAACACTAATCGATAGTTGGGAAAAGGAAATTAGTTTAATAATTCAAACTAACCCCATATCCTATGATGATGCTAGTACAGTTTTGTTATTAGTTGATCATAAAACAGCAGGAGTTGTTAATAGATTTGTTAAAGACGTAAATTGGAATCTCGACATGTTCGAACCAATACAAGCCTTTAATACTATAGTAGATTCTATCTATACCATGTTTTTAGGTGTTGATTACATCAATGCTAAGGAACAAGAAAAAGATAAAATCAAGCAAAATGCTAAGTTAGCCCTTAGTAAAATGCAATTGTGTGATATATGCCTCATAGATAAATTCTTTTGTATATACGAAATGCATATGATAAACACAGGAGACCAAAATCAGTATCATGTCTATGTCGAAGAATACATTCGCAAGATACCTTTGGTAGGAGAAAAAGCCATGACTAAGTTTTTGCAGGAAAAAACAGTCCTGACACAACATAGTTTAGCCTTTGCTCAACGAATAGTTAAGAATGAAATCCTTAGTTATTGCGATTTCAGTCGGACGCAGAAAAAGCTCAAGAAGTTTAGCAAAAATTGCTGCTCTAAGCTTACAGAAGAATCTTATAATTTTGGTTGTAATCCTAATTACGACAAAAAATTTAAGAAAAAGAAGAAATATTCTAATAAAAATATATCTTCAAAATACAAGTTTACCAGGAAAAAGAAACCCTTTAGGCCAGGTAAATATGTAAAGAAAAAATCTTTTAAATCATCTAACGATAAACAAAAGTTTTGCCCGAAAGGCAAGAAAAACTGCAGGTGTTGGATCTGCAACGAAGAAGGACATTATGCAAATGAATGCCCTAATAGAAAGAAGCATGATGACAAAGTCAAGATGCTTGAACAAATTCTTTATTTGGGTTATGATCCTATTGAAGACTCGTATGAAGAAGAACGAAAAATCTATACAATTGAAGAAATTGAAACCGAGACTGAAGAATCAGAATCCGATGAATCATCTTCTTCAGATTGAAGAAATTGGAGAATTAGTAATGTCAAATATTATTAACCCTAATTCTATTTATATATCTGGAAAATTGAAATTTGCAGGATATAAGCAAATAGAGTTGCATTGCTATGTTGACACAGGCGCAAGCTTATGTGTAGCCAGCAAGTACGTTATCCCAGAAGAACATTGGGTTAACGCAGAAAGACCTATACAGGTAAAAATTGCAAATGGAAGCACCATTTCAATTAATAAGGTATGTAAAAACCTTAATATTTTGATAGCAGGAGAAATATTCCATATTCCAACTGTTTATCAACAAGAATCTGATATTGACTTCATATTAGGTAACAATTTTTGTCAGCTATATGAACCATTTACTCAGTTTACAAAAATGATTATACTAACCCTTTCAGGAAAAGAGGTATATATCAGTAAGGTAACTACAGCTTATAGAGTTGGAGTCAAAGGTTTCCTTGAATCTATCAAAGATTCAAAAACCCGATGCTATCAATATTAGTTCTAATAAAATTCACTTTTTAGAACGGGGGAAGGATAGTATTAAAAAATATAAAGAATCGAATTTTATTATACAAAATTTAGTTCTTGAAATAGAAAAGAAATCTATAATTGAAAAATTGTTAGATTCAGTTTGCTCAGAAAATCCCTTAGATCCAGAAAAGACTAAGAATTGGATGAAAGCAACAATCAAGCTCAAAGATCCTAAAACTGTAATTAAGGTAAAACCTATGAAATACAGCCCTCAGGACAGAGAAGAATTTGGTAAACAGATTCAAGAGCTTCTGGATATGAAGATCATCATACCCAGCAAATCACCACATATGTCTCCAGCATTTTTAGTAGAAAATGAAGCAGAACGAAGACGTGGAAAGAAAAGAATGGTAGTCAACTACAAGTCCATTAATGATGCGACAATAGGTGACAACCATAATTTACCCAACAAGGATGAACTTCTCACCCTTATTCGAGGTAAGAAAATGTTTAGTTCATTAGACTGCAAATCTGGATTCTGGCAGGTACTGTTAGATAAAGAATCACAGCTATTAACTGCATTCACATGTCCCCAAGGACATTATCAATGGATCGTTGTTCCCTTCGGTTTGAAGCAAGCACCTTCCATATTTCAAAGACATATGCAAAATGCATTTAGATCCTTTGAAAAATTTTGTTGTGTATATGTAGATGATATTCTCATCTTTAGTGATAATGAGCAGGATCATCTCAGACATCTAGCAACAACTTTGAAGAAATGCCAACAACTTGGAATCATATTATCCAAGAAGAAAGCTCAACTCTTCAAAACAAAGATTAATTTCTTAGGATTAGAAATTGATCAAGGAACTCATTGTCCTCAACCTCATATCTTAGAACATATTCATAAGTTCCCAGATAAACTTGAAGACAAAAAACAGTTACAGAGGTTTTTAGGAATATTAACCTATGCATCTGACTATATTCCAAAACTTGCAGCTTTACGTGCACCATTGCAGGCTAAGCTCAAAAAGGATATACCATGGAAATGGGAAGATTCAGACTCTAGCTATATCAGCAAGGTCAAGAAGAATCTAAAGAGTTTTCCAAAACTCTATCACCCTCAACCAGAGGATAAACTTATCATTGAGACTGACGCTTCAGGAGAATACTGGGGAGGAGTTCTCAAGGCAGTTAATTCTGATCAAGAATTAATATGCAGATATACTTCAGGTAGCTTCAAAAATGCTGAAAGGAATTACCACTCTAATGAAAAAGAGTACCTTGCAGTAATCAGAGTTATCAATAAGTTTTCTCTCTATCTTACTCCTATTAAATTTTTAGTAAGAACTGACAATAGAAACTTCACTTATTTCTTACGAATTAAGCTTGCAGGAGATAATAAACAAGGTCGACTTGTGCGATGGCAACAGTGGCTTTCCAGATATTCTTTTGATGTAGAACACATTGAAGGAACAAAAAATTGTCTAGCAGATTTCTTGACTAGAGAATTTAATACTAACCAATAAAATTTCTACTTTTAAATTTTATCATGGACAGGTATTCAGAGGATCATTCCAAGAGTCCTATAAATAGAGCAGGATTGTTAACTTTGAAGATCACCCCTTCACACATACCTCTCTACTATTATAGATCTCTCAAAAGATCAAAAGGCTTCGCTTGCCTAATATTAATCTCTTTCTTTGAGACCCCATTTTCCTAATAAAATGGAGAAATTGTCCCTTAAAGAAACTATTCTGTTGAAAAAATTGCAGAATATCCAGGATGAGCTTCATATAGTTCGTGCTGAAATGGAGTTTCTCAGGATTTATCCAGAGGACACTCAACAAAAGGTCATTCCATCACCTTGTTCAGAAATGAAGCAAATTGGAACTAGTCCGGTGCAAACGGTTGCCGGTAAAGACTCAACAAACCCGTTGAAGGCTGGTAGTTCGCCAACAACTACAACTGAGGTTCAAACCTCGACAACGTTAGCAGAACCTTCAGATTTAATGCTGAAGCCTAACGGGGGAATACAAATCCCACATAAGTCTGATAGTCAAATATCAGCACAACCTCACGGTTATCAGGATTTTCAAAAATCCAAAAATTATTATGTTGTTTATAATGGTCCAGGAAAAGGCATTTACAACAACTGGGGAATTGTCTCACAGGCAGTTTCTGGAATCAAAGGTGTTTCTTACAAAAAGTTTAAATCACTTCAAGAAGCACGAGTTTCGGCGGATCTTTATTCCAAAGAAATGATGATGGCACCGCTAGAAATCATTAGCAGCGCAGCACTCAAGCCTATCTACAAAGAGGCTTTGAAGAAGACTACTCCAAAGATGACAAATTTAGGAGCAGTAAAAACGGATAATCTTATCATTTCTCTTGATGAAGAGTCCGGGGAAACAATCTTCGACAGCTTTTATTATCTCTACGAACTAGGGAGAAGAGCTACTGAAGAAGAGTTCGTGGAACACAAGTTCTATACCACGGACAAAAAGAATCTGAGTACATTCAACTTCTATCCAAATGCCAATCATGAATTAATCTATGAAACATTCTGCAATGGATTAGTAAGTTTAATTTATCCCTCAGAAAACATTCTTGAGTTAAAAAGCTTTCCTAAAGGATTCCGGGAAGCCGTGAAAACATTCAAGAAGAACTGTGCTAAAGGTAAAGCAATCTTTATCAAAGTACAATCAACAATTCCGTTCTGGATCGAAGATGAGCTGGTAAAACCATTCCATTTCATTTATCTGGGAATTGTCAGCAAAATGACCTACAGTCCAAGTCAAGAGATGGAGGTCAAGCTTGAAAAGAAAGATCTCAGGGAGATAGCAGTCCACAAATATGCTCAGATATTAGAAAAAATATTAAGCATAAAGCATACAGATAAGTTGAGAATCAATTATGCTTCTCAATTATATTTTGTGACATCTACCTCCACAAGCAATGTAGATCAAGATGTGTTAAACAGCTGTATTCAAACAGTTGCCGACACCAAAAAGACGTTCGGATATCATATCTTTGAAATTTGTAAAGATATTCGACGAATCACGACAAAGACACACCCCACCATGATGGTATGTCAGTGTCAAGGAGCTGTCAGACCAGTGATGGAAGCTCATAATTGATGATAGTGGGCATCTACTTTAGCAAGTGGAGCACTACCTTATTGATAGGAATCTTTCACTGTCAAAGATAATTGAAGGAAATACGTAAGTGCTTACGTTATTCTAACTTGTAAAAGAACCTCAGTCCTTCTTCTATAAAAGGATGAGTTATTCTCAGTTTTAGAGGAGGAAAATCTATTCATAATCCAGCAGTACAACTTGTAAGCCCAGTTATGAAGAGTGAGTAGTCCCATTAGGGATTGTAAGTGTGATGAAGGGATTCATAATGAATCTATTGTAATATATTGTATGGAATAAAACAGTTTGAGTTCGAATTCAAAATCTATTTCATGCTTTGTGTCCGGTCTTAGACTCTGGAGTCCGCTTGGGTCACAGGAAAGTACCACTTAAGGCAGGTGGCCGTTTAGGGAAATCGCCGACCATGGATTGAGCGACCACATGGCAGATTAGCATGAGAAGAAGAATTCAAACCAAGGTTCTATTCATTGTTACAATCACTACTACAAATGAAGTTCATTAAAGAGAATACCCGGTAAGATCATTTACAATCTCTATCTATAAATTTATTTCTGATTTATACAAATTCACTATTTATTATGATTGACAGTTATCATCCAAAGTTCTTTAAGAACTTAAAATTATGACTAATACACATCCGTGGTTTGTCAATATAGAAGGTAATGCCATGATTTATATGGATAACCATCAATATCTAGAGCATCTGTTACAGGTATCTAGGAAAGTTGTCTCTAACAAAGACAATAGAGCAATTCAAATCCTTATCTGGGATTTAGAAGAAATTAAAACTGAACAAGTTCGGTTTTATCATAAATTCTCCATGCAGATAGAAACAGAGATATCTTCTCTCAGAAGAATTCTCGGTTATGATCTTATTAGAAACCCTAATAGGATTAGACATAATGAATAAAACGAGAAATTCGTATCATCAGATGACTAACAAAGCATCGGTAAAAAGACAGCATGTTTTAACCCCGGTTTTTAACCATAGGTTAATCATCTTGACTATAGAAAAAATGAAAGGCCAGGATTGGTTCTCTCTTAAAAATGAGTTCTCTCCAGAACTCTACTCTCTATATATATATATACTAGCTTATAACCCGTGAAATGCACATATATTTTTTTATAATTATATTAATTCGAAAACGATTCTTAATATTTATAATTTCTTTAATACTATTCAAAATTTTAAATTTAACATTATAAACATGCATTTTTATATGTCGTTGATAAAATTTTGAAGAATGAATTTAGCTATTAAAATACATAACATTTCTTTAAATTAAAAAAATCAAAGTAGAGAAAAATAAATAAAATTAATATTTATTAGGATTTAGACACTTTACTCTTTGAGTTTTATCTTGCATTAGAAAAATTAGATTTGAACGATTTAATTTACAACGCGGGCGAAAATTGTAGAATAATCTTTAATTAATTGATAACTTAATAATTATTATCCAACTGAAACTATATACATACGAAAAAGAAAAAAAAGTTACGAAATTTTAACATTAAATTTTTATTTAACTTAGAAAATTTACTTATATTTGATTTATATTACTAAAATGCACTTTTTGCTATTTAAATATACAACCAAATATAGTTTTTATTATCAAATCAGACAGTTCTCATATATCTATATTAAGGTAACGGTAATTAATACTCTAACGATTAAAAAGATTTTTTCCGAATACAAATCCTTATCCGATATTAGGGTTAAGAAAGTAAAATACAACAAATTTTTAACGTGAGTAACATCAATATACTTATATAAAGGAGAAGACGAGGGCGATGATGCGGCGCCTCTCAAATCACTTTGATCTATTTTTCTAATTTTCTAATTTTCTCAAATTTTTGAGATATTAATTGTAAAAATTCGAAAATGTCTCAATTGTCTTTAAAATTTTTACTAATGAAGGAAACTATATATACAATTTTAATATTCTCACATTTAAAATCTTTAATAATAGAGAAAACGAAATATATAAGGCTTATACTAATGGAGAAAACTAAATTTTCAATTTGTGGAAATGAAATATATAAGCCTTTAAGATTTTACTAATGGAGGAAACTAAATATACAATCTTAATATTCTCCTAAATTTTTTATTAGAAAATATCTCAATTTTCTTTTAAATATTTAGTAATGAAATTCTAAATTATCTTATATTCACCTAAACTTTCTTTTTAAGTCAAATTACTATCTTAATATTCTACTAAAATTTATCTTCAAATCAAATTACCATATTGATATTCTCTTAAACATACTAAAATTTATCTTCAAATCAAATTACCATATTGATATTCTCTTAAACATTCTCTTGAACTCAAATTTGCCATATTAATATTTTCATATATAGCTTTGTAATAATTTCTTTAAAATCTTTACTAATAGAGGAAACTAAATATACAATTTTAATATTCTTGCCTTATTAGAAAATATCTCATTTTCTTTTCAATTTACAACTAATGAAGGAAACTAAATATACAATTTTAATATTCTTGTATTTAAAGTATTTACTAATGGAGGAAACTACATATATTATTTTAATATTCTTCTAAATTTTTTATTTATAAATATACTTACTAATATAGAAACTAAATATATTATCTTAATATTCTCCTAAATTTTTTATTTAAATAAAATATTATTTATGAATTTTTCTAATATTCTCAAAATTTTGAACTAATAAATATTAAAAACTAGAAAATTTTATTACATTACATTCTTATGAACTTTCCTCTATTACCATCTTAATATCATCATCTCCTAAACTTTCTTTTCAAATATAAATTTTTAATATAATATTTTTTTAAACTTTCTCTTCAAGTCAAATTTAAAACCTCCTCAATATTTATACATTTTTCTATATATATCTTTAATGGAAAATCGTGATCGTTTTTTGTGATAAAACTCTTACCTTTGTTATACAAAATTTTCGTAGATACGATACTTTCATGCTCAGACCGGTCTTGCATAACAATTTTAGAATATGTTTTTTTAATTTTCTCAAAATTTTGAATTAATAATATCAAAACTTAGAAAAAAATCTCATTTTCCTTTTAAATCTTTAATAATGGAGGAAACTGATATGGTCAGAAAAGTAATTATAGAAATATAATTGACTAGTCAAACAAAAGGCCGATATTTAAGGCCCGACACCCTAATTATTCATTAATTTCGTAATTAATGAGTAGGGAAAATATACAGCTCATGAAAAGAGCCTTGATTATGGAAAATTAGTCAAAGAAGGATCTGGAATCCCAATTAAAGGCAATCAATGAGTCATAACCTTTATCAACAAGGAAACGAATTCTTCAGCAAGAAATACAATACTTATCCAATATCAAAAAGAAGACTTATCCGTTAAGTCTCCTAAACATACCATAAATACTAGGCTCCAGACGCCTATATAAGGTCCCTGATCCTACAATCAGAACTACGTCTTTGGCTTGATTCTCAATAACGATTTGAGATACGTAGGCATCTTGTGAGGACCAATTTAGTCCGGATACACGAGTGCAGCCATTAAAGCTCGAAGCTCATTAATCCTAGCATTAAATTCACAAAGCACGTTTTTTAATCCATAACATTTGGCGCCCACCGTGGGGCTGAAACATCAACCATGGCAAACACACGAAGAACAGCTCGGGATACTCAAACTCCCGATGACCGCCCTATCACCTCTGAGGCTGATCAGCCACCGCCGACTACCGGCACACAAGGGGCGAATATCCCCACCAACACTCAAGGACCGGAAATCCCGATTTCGGTTGAAGGGACGAATCCCCTGCAAATGGTCATTCATGGATCTAATCCACAAGAGACCGTTCACCAGCAACCAATCACGACCTCCCCACTGCTCATGAGTGCACCAAGGAGCCTTCAACTCCATACTACTGATCTCCCTCAGTACGCGAATCAGACTTTGGGGATGCCAAGCTATGGCATGCCCCCTCGACCCATGGCAGGCGGTAGTGGAACTAATCCAATCTACCATGAGGCATATGTGCCCCCTTATATTCAAGGTCTGGGACCCCAACAACAACAAACTCGTCAGACCCCTCTCATTCAAGATTACTCTGGCCCATACACTGAGGATGAGGGTTATACAACTGGGGAGGATGTCGCCCCAAGAAGGAGACGTTCTTCATAGACAAATTGGGAGCAACCCCAAACTACTAGGGAGAAACTTGCAGCCCATGAGGCAGAGACTGCAAGGCTCAAAAAACTCCTTGCTGAAGAAGAGGCCGCTCAATCTCGGGGCCGAACGACTGAAGGAATCCCGATAATCAACTTGGATCCACCAAGAAGGACCAAGAGGGCTGAAGCCCCAAGGGGTGATCCTAGTGTTCTGTTGCCTCTGGGAGATCCTGATGATCCTACACCACCGTTTACTCAAGACATCATGAAAACGGTTATATCCAGAAAGTTTAAGATGCCTTCGATCAAAGCCTATGATGGAACGGGAGATCCCGCAAATCATGTAAGGACCTTCTCCAATGCACTGCTGTTGCAGCCAGCCAACGATGCGGTCAAGTGTAGGGCGTTTCCACAAACCTTGGCAGGCATGGCCCAACGTTGGTATAGCCGTCTACCTCCCAACTCTATTGGGTCATTCAAGGAACTAAGCAAGGCTTTCATCAATCAGTTCATTAGTGGAAGGGTTCATGAGAAAAGTTCTGCATCACTCATGGCAATCCGGCAAGGGCAGAATGAGGCCCTAAGGGACTACATCAATCGATTCACTCGAGAGGCTTTAAAAGTCCCGGACTTAGATGACAAAGTGGCTATGATAGCCTTGCAACAAGGAACCACTGACGACCACTTCAGGAGGTCATTGGCTAAACACCCACCAGAGCGCATGTTGAAGCTCCAAGATAGAGCCGGAAAGTATATCAAGGCCGAAGAAAGCATGAGAAAGTATGAACCCACTACTGGAAGTAGTGGAAACTCAAAGAAAAGAAAAGAAACTCAGGAGTACGACATCAAGGAAAAGTTTCCTCGAGCATCAAAGAACTCCGATTCTCCCCCCAAGAGAAGCAATTTTGGGCCAAAATTCACAGAATATGCACGATTGAATACTCCCAGGAGTCAAATTCTGATGGAGATAGCCAAGGAAGAAGATATCAAATGGCCAAAGCCGATGAGGGCTGATTTATCCAAACGGAACCAGAATCAGTTTTGTCGGTTCCACAAAGAAGTCGGTCACGACACCGATGATTGTAGACAATTGAAAGATGAGATTGAGTTTCTGATACGAAGAGGAAAACTCAGCAAGTTCACTAAGGATGGAAGCCAAGGGAGCCAAAGGGGGAACTATGAAAGGAAGGATTATGATAGAAGGGACAACGATCAAGATCGGAACCCTAAGCCCCGAGGGCCAGTGATCAACATGATATTCGGAGGGCCAACTACTGCTGGGTCCTCCCGAAACTCAAGAAAGGCTTATGCCCGAGAGGTAATGACTGTGGTTGGAGAAGCACCGAAGCGTGCCAGGACAGAAGTGTCAATAGGTTTTGACGATTCAGACTTGGAAGGGGTGAAGTTCCCCCATGATGATCCTCTTGTCATAATACCTGTGATAGGAAACTCCGAAACAAAAAGAGTCTTGGTTGATAATGGAGCTTCAGTGGATATCTTGTTCCACGATGCCTTTATCAAGATGGGTTACACAGACTCTCAGTTAACACCCTCAAATATGCCTATATATGGATTCAACGGGGTGGAATCAAAAGTGGAAGGCACTATCCAACTCCCAATGACTATGGGGCAAGGGATGAATACGTCTACTCAGATGTTGAATTTCATAGTTATAAAAGTGACTTCAACCTACAATGCAATCCTGGGAAGGACTGGTCTTCATGCGTTCAAGGCTGTTGCCTGTTCGCACAAAAACACGCAAGTGCACGTGGTCACAAGTAATATAGAGATAAGTAGGATTCGTTCCCACAGAGACTGGTTTAGGTTGTTATAGTCTTGTACCTATGCAACAATGTATGGTTTTTATTCACTGCTAAGATAATTAACAAGATAGGGTTTTGAATAACTAAGATTAACTATAAAGCAATTTAATAAAATAAGAATTAATTAACTAACAAGAATTGGAATCGAATTACTTATGCAGAGAAAACATGGGATCCTAACTTCATTAAATACTTTGCTTAGATCTGACACCTTTAATCACTGTATGCAATTGTTATGATATCTGATCGAATAACACGAATCAAATACACGCTACCTGTCGGCATACGTATATCAAACTACCCATACATCCACAAAAGAGATAGAAGATGAATAGACACCAATTATGTTTAGACCCTATATGTCTATAGAATTTGAAAACATAACGGTTGAGGAACTAGTTATCCATAAAGATCACACAGGGTAATATAAGTATTTTCATCTTATACTACGAATCATATTGATAAACGAATATGAACCTATGCTAGCATGGCAAGTTCTAAATCTCAAGATCCACTTTCGCTTCACAAGAGATTAACAAATTAGATGTTCGCGACGCATCTATCAATTAAGCTTAACCATACGAGGATATCAATTATACATCACACACAGATCTTTAAAGCATCAAGATACTAAACTACATAAATAATTTCGTTAGAATCCCACGATAACGATTAGCCCATAATCGGACTTCTCATCATCATGGGTTCAAATGATAACATGAATCTACAAACAATTAATAATGAATAATGGAAAAGAAATTGAGAGCAAAATAAAGCCCAGAAATTGTAGAGAAGAAATACAAAAGATGGAAACAATAGGCCTCCTTGCTTGTCACTAGCTTGAAGAACCCTAGAATTTGATCTCTTGTTCTTAGAATAATAATGTTTTTTGATCGATAGTTAGCTACCAAATTAACCTAATGAATAATGTTTTTAAAGTATAAGATATTACATAATAAACCCAAGATACGAGCCCTAACAAATTAGGCCCAACACAAATTAACCCGGTTTGGAGTAAAATACAAACTGACTGACGCATTCCAGGAACAATCAGGCGCTCTTGCGCCTCTAAATGGCGCTCTTGCGCCTCCTACCCCCTGGAATTTTACTTTGCAACCCAACCAAGCGCTCTTGCTCAAGATTTCTGAGCTCTTGCGCCTCCTAAGGCGCTCTTGCGCAGGAAACTGGCGCTGCAGCGCCTCCAACTCCCTGGAATTTTTGCCCAGCAATGTAGAGCATTTCCGTGGCTTCGCGTGGGCTGTTGAATCGTCAGAATCGGACTTGTAGAACTCCAGATATGGCCAAAACCGTGAGAGCTTCGCAACCTACCCGGAGAATCCGACTTTTGATCTCATTAACCTCCAACTCTTGGTTCTGCAAAACTTAATGAAAACACATTAAACACACCACATACTTGAGTTCAAGTCATCATTTTAAGCCGATATGAAGCATTCCAAGTGGATTAAAATCCACTTATCACACCCCCAAACTTAAACCGATGCTTGTCCTCAAGCATAAACAAACATAACTATATACAACTAACTAGTACCACTTCCGTAGGTGATCACGGTTGCATTTGGCATATGCAACAAGCCCTTTAAACCCCTAGGTAGCCCTAGTGGACGAGTAAGGTCTCGTGAGGGCCTATAGCGAATGTACCCACAAAATCCATCTACTCATGCAACTAACAATGCAATGCATGTATGCAACTAATATGAAAATGCAACGATCCCTTCAAACCAACCAAAACCAATCAACAAGCCAACATCTCAAAGAACACAGTCTTCCAAACAGAGTTCGACCAAATTCCCATCGACCAACAAGACAAACACAGAAACGTGCGTGTGTGCAATGCTCACCAATATACTCCCAAACTAAATCAAGACCATATCCTATTCTTCACCAAAACAACCACAAGCTTATAAACAAAATGTACTCTAGCCACAAGAAACCACTTAAAGACACCTCAAATATCCACTTGAGTTAGACAGGAATTCATGCTTTTATTACAAAACAACATACTAAACACAATACGCATGCTTAATTGACCGTGCAATGGCTGAGACCCCTAAAGGCTTATACAATAATACCCATGTAGCGAGCGTTAGGTTAGCGGATCCCAGACCGGCAAAGTCTTAGGTCACTAGGCACAAAGTCCCCTAGAACTTAATTGCTCGAGTATTAAAGAGCTCAACCTGATCAATTTTGCATAACAACTAACAAACATTTTTTTTTTTTTTTCTTCTCTTTTTTTTTTTTCTATTTTTCGGAATGAGTGCGCTTTGCCTTTTTTCTCATCCCACCCTAGACTACTCATCTTTCCAATGAGCCGGCTACTAGCCATTTGACGCCTAGCCTTTATTGACAACTAGCATGAAATCCCTGTTTTCCCCCAAACTTAGACTTAAGTGCTTCTCTCAATTTCAAGAGAATAGAAAACATTCTAAATATAAGCAAGTGGTTAAATTCTGACTTCCAAACACACATGGTCTGATCAAATTCAAAAGCAACCAATGAGACTTGTGAATTTACAATTGTTTCTGGCATGCAAGTCAATTCATAGGAACTTAATCAACTCTCTATTCATCATAACCACACTCCAATCAACATCGACTCACCAACGGAAATAGTCAAGTCCTAAGAGATCATGAAATATGCATGCTATGCAAATGCAACTAAATGGACTCACATAATAGATAAACAAAAATGCAAAACAGAATGCTCTATATGACAAAACATGCAAAGATATGAATGAAACTAACTAAAAATGCAATATGAATCCTATATGAATCCTACATGAGACACACACTAACACTACCAACCCACACATCACCCCCAAACTTAAAATATTCAATGTCCCCATTGAATGGAAGTAAATACAAGGGATAGTAGGAAACATACTTAAAAATACCGAAACACGTGGGTTGCCTCCCACGAAGCGCTTGTTTAGAGTCAATTAGCTTGACTACGTCCAAGTCTCCATTAAGGATGATAATAGTTGGCCTGGTCATCTCTTCGTGAGACTTCATCGTCATCACGGCGGCACACTTTTTGCCCCTTCTCCTCGCTTGGCCTATTCGTATAACAACTATGTCCTATTCCAATGCCTTCATCGGTTGACCCAAAATTTGTCAATTTGTAGAACAACACACATTTGCGGGCTTCGCTTGAATATAATGGAGGAGGGTAAATGTAAGTTGTTGAAGCCTTTGGTTCCTCAAAGAGAACTTCCTCCAATGGCTCTAATGCGCTACCTCCATCTTTATACTCTGAGACAAGTAGAAGACCTGCATCTTTCCCATGGTCATCAGCCTCTTGGTACGCACATACCAATTCTTGAAATTTGTGTAGCTCATTAGTGTATGTCCCATATAGTGCCCTTTCCAAATCATCCACCATACTAGCATGATCAAATTCCTCACATGGCTTGGGAACGCTCACCTCACCTTGGAATTTGTCTTCCTCAATTATGTATGCAGTACCTTGCTCCAAGTCACCGTTATTTTCTGGAATTGCCTCTAGTATGAACTGTTGTTTCTCTTGTTCCACGGCACTCAAAACTTGAGCAACTAGTGTCTCCAAAGATTTGATAGACTCCTCATTACTCTTTGCAAGAATCCTAATCTCCTCCATAGTCTCTTGTTCTAAGGATCTCACAGCTTGAGCAACTAGTGTCTCCAAAGATTTTAAAGACTCCTCGTTACTCTTTACAAGCATCCTAATCTCCTCCATATCAACAACCTCATCTGACTGAAAAGTAGGAGTATGTTGTTGATGTTGAAACTCTTCACTACCAAAGAAATATGACATTTTTGGAACATCTTGCTGGTACTGTTGAGGATGGTATTGAGAATATGGTTGTTCCTCATAAGTGACATATGGATCAACTCCTTCGTAGTAACAATATTGTGAGGTCTCATGAACGCCCAAACATTGCTCACATTGCTGAAGCATGGATGTCCTCGAATATGCCCACCATGGCAACTCCTCGCCTGCCATTTTCAAACACTCAAGTACCTGAAACACACCGAACTAAACAAGATAGGTTAGAAAAACAATCCGAGTCAGTGAACTCTAACGACCACTGATGACAAGCACATGACTAAAAATAAAACAACACCGAGTCCCCGGCAGCGGCGCCAAAAACTTGTTCGCACAAAAACACGCAAGTGCACGTGGTCACAAGTAATATAGAGATAAGTAGGATTCGTTCCCACAGAGACTGGTTTAGGTTGTTATAGTCTTGTACCTATGCAACAATGTATGGTTTTTATTCACTGCTAAGATAATTAACAAGATAGGGTTTTGAATAACTAAGATTAACTATAAAGCAATTTAATAAAATAAGAATTAATTAACTAACAAGAATTGGAATCGAATTACTTATGCAGAGAAAACATGGGATCCTAACTTCATTAAATACTTTGCTTAGATCTGACACCTTTAATCACTGTATGCAATTGTTATGATATCTGATCGAATAACACGAATCAAATACACGCTACCTGTCGGCATACGTATATCAAACTACCCATACATCCACAAAAGAGATAGAAGATGAATAGACACCAATTATGTTTAGACCCTATATGTCTATAGAATTTGAAAACATAACGGTTGAGGAACTAGTTATCCATAAAGATCACACAGGGTAATATAAGTATTTTCATCTTATACTACGAATCATATTGATAAACGAATATGAACCTATGCTAGCATGGCAAGTTCTAAATCTCAAGATCCACTTTCGCTTCACAAGAGATTAACAAATTAGATGTTCGCGACGCATCTATCAATTAAGCTTAACCATACGAGGATATCAATTATACATCACACACAGATCTTTAAAGCATCAAGATACTAAACTACATAAATAATTTCGTTAGAATCCCACGATAACGATTAGCCCATAATCGGACTTCTCATCATCATGGGTTCAAATGATAACATGAATCTACAAACAATTAATAATGAATAATGGAAAAGAAATTGAGAGCAAAATAAAGCCCAGAAATTGTAGAGAAGAAATACAAAAGATGGAAACAATAGGCCTCCTTGCTTGTCACTAGCTTGAAGAACCCTAGAATTTGATCTCTTGTTCTTAGAATAATAATGTTTTTTGATCGATAGTTAGCTACCAAATTAACCTAATGAATAATGTTTTTAAAGTATAAGATATTACATAATAAACCCAAGATACGAGCCCTAACAAATTAGGCCCAACACAAATTAACCCGGTTTGGAGTAAAATACAAACTGACTGACGCATTCCAGGAACAATCAGGCGCTCTTGCGCCTCTAAATGGCGCTCTTGCGCCTCCTACCCCCTGGAATTTTACTTTGCAACCCAACCAAGCGCTCTTGCTCAAGATTTCTGAGCTCTTGCGCCTCCTAAGGCGCTCTTGCGCAGGAAACTGGCGCTGCAGCGCCTCCAACTCCCTGGAATTTTTGCCCAGCAATGTAGAGCATTTCCGTGGCTTCGCGTGGGCTGTTGAATCGTCAGAATCGGACTTGTAGAACTCCAGATATGGCCAAAACCGTGAGAGCTTCGCAACCTACCCGGAGAATCCGACTTTTGATCTCATTAACCTCCAACTCTTGGTTCTGCAAAACTTAATGAAAACACATTAAACACACCACATACTTGAGTTCAAGTCATCATTTTAAGCCGATATGAAGCATTCCAAGTGGATTAAAATCCACTTATCATTGCCTCATCTTATCATCTAAAAATCAAGTTCCCGACGAGGAATGGGATTGGTGAAGAACGAGGAGACCAAAAGATGGCCAGAAGTTGTTATGTAGCCGTGTTAAGGCCTGATGGAATCGGGGGGCAAGTTCTCCCAATTGAAGACATGAATATCAGCAACAACGAGGACAGAAGGGGGAAACCGGCTGAGGACTTGGTCCCAATTCCCCTAGTTCCGGGTGAACCAGAGAAGGTGACTTATATTGGGGCACTACTACCCGAATCATTGAAGAGCAAACTCACGTCTTTTCTTTAAGAAAACAATGACGTTTTTGCTTGGACAGCGGCCGACATGCCAGGGATTGACCCCCAATTGATATCTCACAAATTGAATGTGGATCCAGAAAGGAAGACAGTGAAACAAAAGAAAAGAAATTTTGCTCCAGAAAGGCTTGAAGCCATTAAGCAAGAAGTGAATAAGCTTTTGGAAGCTGGGTTCATTGAGGAAATCCAATTCCCAGAATGGTTAGCTAATCCCGTAATGGTCAAAAAAGCTAACGGGAAGTGGAGGATGTGCGTCGACTTCACCGACTTGAATGATGCATGTCCTAAAGATTGTTTTCCCTTACCAAGGATTGATGCTCTGATAGATGCCACTGCTGGGCATGAGATGCTAAGTTTCATGGATGGCTTCAGTGGATATAATCAAATCAGGATGCACAAAGATGACATCGCCAAGGTATCATTCATCACTGACTTTGGTGTCTTCTGTTTCTTAGTCATGGTTAGCTAATCCCGTAATGGTCAAAAAAGCTAACGGGAAGTGGAGGATGTGCGTCGACTTCACCGACTTGAATGATGCATGTCCTAAAGATTGTTTTCCCTTACCAAAGATTGATGCTCTGATAGATGCCACTGCTGGGCATGAGATGCTAAGTTTCATGGATGGCTTCAGTGGATATAATCAAATCAGGATGCACAAAGATGACATCGCCAAGGTATCATTCATCACTGGCTTTGGTGTCTTCTGTTTCTTAGTCATGGCTTTTGGGCTTAAGAATGCAGGAGCGACCTATCAAAGGTTGGTAAACAAAATCTTTGAGCACCTAATTGGAAAAACCATGGAGGTCTACGTGGATGACATGTTAGTCAAAAGTCTCGATAAGGCCGATCACATTAAGCACCTCCGAGAGGCATTCGAAGTGCTAAGGCACCACAAGATGATGTTGAATCCAGCTAAGTGTGCCTTTGGTGTAGGCTCGGGAAAGTTCTTAGGCCTGATGGTCTCCAAGAGAGGAATTGAAGCTAACCCCGACAAGATCAAAGCAATCCTAGACATGGAACCCCCCAAGTCTGTTAAGGATGTGCAGAAATTGACAGGAAGAGTTGCAGCATTGGGAAGGTTCATCTCCAAGTCAGGAGAAAAGTGTTTACCCTTCTTCAAAGCACTCAAAAAAGTGAAAAATTTTGAATGGACAACTGAAAGCCAAGAGGCCTTTGAGGCCCTGAAGAAATACATGGCTGAAGCACCCCTATTGGAAAAACCCAAGACAGGGGAAACTCTCTACTTGTACTTGGCAGTTTCTAACACAACCCTTGGAGCTGTTTTGATAAAGGAAGAATTGAAAGTGCAGAAGCCCGTCTACTATGTGAGTAAGATTCTTCATGGGGCAGAAGTAAACTACTTAACGATTGAGAAGTTTGCCTTAGCCTTGATAATGGCCTCAAGAAAGCTACGCCCGTACTTCCAGGCTCACAAGATAGAGGTCTTGACTGATCAACCTCTAAGAAACATCTTGCATAGCCCTCAAGTTAGTGGAAGATTGATTAAATGGGCCATTGAATTGGGTGAATTTGACATCAAGTATAAGCCTCGAACGGCCATAAAAGCTCAAGCACTTGCTGACTTCATGGTTGAATGTACCATTGACAACCAAGAAGTCGGGGGCAGGAAGTAATAATGGAAGACAAGAAAGATCAAGAAATGGACTTCAAAGAATATTGGGTGCTCTATTTTGATGGAGCATCAAAAACAAAATCAAGTGGAGCCGGTTTAGTGCTACAAAGTCCTGATGGATTCCTCATTGAGTATGCACTAAAACTTGACTTCCCAACGACAAACAATGAGGCTGAGTATGAAGCTCTGATAGCTGGCTTAGGGCTGGCTGGAGCCTTGAGGGTCAAAACTCTGAAAGTATGTGGAGACTCGAGGCTAGTGGTTTCTCAAGTAAATGGGGAATTTGAGGCCAGAGATGAAGTCATGGCCAAGTACTTGAAACTTGTCAAGCCCATCATGACTCAGTTCGACGAATGCTATGTGGAACACATTCCAAGGGAAGAAAACATAAAGGCTGATGCCCTGTCTAAGTTTGCTTCTTCTGAAATTGAAAACTATGCAGGGAGTGTATACTTCCAAGTCTTGAAGACCCCAAGCATCAACGGAAAGTTGGTAGCACCCATTGATGTTGGCAGCTGTTGGATGGATCCCATCAAAGCTCATCTGGAAACTGGATGGCTACCCAACGATACTTCAGAAGCACGAAAGCTATACGTCAGAGCACTAAGGTATACCCTGATTGAGGGACTCCTATACAAGAAGTCTTTCATCGTTCCATATCTGAAATGTTTGAGACCCCAAGAGGTAGAATTGGCCCTAAAGGAAGTGCATGAAGGAATCTGTGGGCAACACTTGGGGGGCAGAGCCCTTGCTCATAAAGTCACCCGTCTAGGTTTCTATTGGCCAAGCATGCTTGATGATGCTAAAAGCTATGTGAAGAAGTGTGAACGGTGCCAGAAACATGCACCGGTGGTTAGACAACCACCAGAGATGATGACATCCATTAACTCACCCATCCCCTTTGCCATGTGGGGAATGGATATACTTGGGCCTTTTCCTATGGCAAGTGCTCAGAGAAAGTTCTTGATAGTAGCAATCGACTACTTCACCAAGTGGATTGAGGCTAAACCCTTAGCCAAGATAACCACCAAGCAAGTAATGCAATTCTTCTGGGAAAATGTGATATATAGATATGGAATTCCACGAATCCTGGTTACGGACAATGGAACTCAGTTTAAAAACGATGAGTTCAAGAAGTATTGTGATGATAACGATATCAAGTTGCGCTTCACTTCTGTTGCCCATCCTCAAGCAAATGGGCAAGCTGAGGTTGCAAATCGAATTATCCTGGATGGACTAAAGAAAAGAGTTGAACGCTCCAGAAACACTTGGGTAGACGAATTACTCCCCATACTTTGGGCATATCGTACTACTTGTAAAGTCACCACCGGGGCAACTCCATTTCTATTGGCTTATGGAGCAGAGGCAGTGGTCCCGGTGGAGATTACTCACGCCTCCCCAAGAGTTGAGGCTTATGAACCAGAAGAAAATGAAGAAGGCTTGAGGCTAGCTTTGGATCTAATCGACGAAGTTAGAGATGAAGCAAATGCCAAGATAGTTGAACATCAGAAGAAAGCCTCTTTCTACTACAACCTAAGGGTTAAAGAAAGGTTCTTTCGTCAAGGAGACTTGGTTCTCAGAAAGATTGAAGCATCCGGAGTTGGACAGAAAGGGAAGCTGGCCCCAAATTGGGAAGGACCATATCGCGTCAAGAACGTATTTGGTCGAGGCTCATACAAGTTAGAAACCTTTGAAGGGCATGAGGTGCCGAGGACTTGGCATGCCTCCAATTTGAAAGTTTATTATGTTTAAAATGTTTCCCAAGTGGACTCACTACTAGAAATAAGGTTCGATGAAACCAACCCAAGTTTTTAAACTTGAGTACTATGTAAGGGTTCATCCCATTTTTAAAGTTATGAATTTCATATTCTTATGATTTCATTAAATATGCAACGCATTATGTTAGACATGTGAACTAAGCATGAAAAATCAAGAAAAGCTAGAAAAGTTGAAATAAACTTACTAAGAAAGTTAAATTAAAACCCCGAAGGGTGATTTCAGAAAAGAACATAAATATAAATAGCCACACAGGGCTAACCTATGCTATATCATCCTGATGAGTCTCCTCCTCAAAGTTAAGGGGAACATCATCCTTAGCAGCATCCCCCAAATCTTCATCTCTAACTGGCTCAGAATCCAGAAAGAGCTCAGGAATATCATCAAAAGGCTGAGATGAGGGTTTGGCAGTAGTATCCTTGGATGTCCCAGATAAGTCAGGAACGGGAAACTTATCCAAGGACACCCCTTCAATCTTCGTCCCCAGCTCCTCAATAATGGATTCCCAACAATCCTTGAAGGTGCTAGGAAAGTTAGCATCATACTCAGCATTAAGGAGGTCATCAAACTCCTTAGATGCTCTGTACTCAGCAATAACATCCTCGCGACCCCTTTGGAGTTGGGCCTCCAGCTGCCTGACCTTCTCTTTCTCATCTACAAGCTCCCTCTCAACCCCTCTAAACATCTCAAAATTTGAGGTAGAGGAGGCGAAATACCTGTCTCTATCCCTCTCAACTATCAGCTTTTCAGCTCGAACTGCCTTCAAGTTGTGAAGAGCAGCTTGATGATAGGTGTTAGCCTATAAAACAAAGGCACATATTTCAAAAAGTGAACTAAAGAAAGAAAGATTAAACCAAAGTGAAAATTACTTACAGAAGCAAGGGCTTGGGCCCCAAGAAGCTCAATCTGGAGATCCTCCGAGGACTCCACAACATGGGCCACGTCCCTTGGAGTGACCACATTTCTGGACCACTCTGCGGCAGCCCTGGAGTCACCAACTATGGTATCTCTGTTAAGTAAACCCCATTTAACCACAAATGGGTTGGGATCCTCGTCAACAAGGACAACCCGCTCAGCCAAAAAAGACGGCACCTTCTCCATAGCAGGGGAGCCATCTACGGCCTTCTTCCGCTTGGAAGGCCTATCTATCTCCACGATCACCGCCTTAGAGGCATGGTCCTCCCTCTTCTTGAAAATAGCATTCAAAGCGGTTTTGGCTGGAAAGAAAAGACAAACGTTACAATCATATTATATGACAACAAAGAATAAAGGAAAGGAAGTTAAGTTTATATACCCCGAGGTTCAAGGGTGCTAAGCCCCATAGCTTGAAGGTTATCCTCAGAAATTAGGAGATTGCAATGATGCAAGCAATCACCCGTCAGGAGTTGAATTGCCGCAAGATCATCTACCCCTAATTTAAGGGACCTCAAAGAACCGTCCGTAGCCCTTGTGAAGTTAGGACAAAAATAATTGTTCCAATCATCCCCATCTAAGTAAATATAAAACCACTCTTTTTTCCACAAGGGAAGAGAGTCGGGAGAAGAGCCAGAAACGAAGCAACTATGGTTTAAGGTTCGATATTGAATCTTAACCCAACCTATATCATCTGGAGCATTTACAAATTTAAAGAGGTATCGAAATACTGATACACTGGGCTCTACCCTATGTTTCATGCATTGGGCCAGGAAATAATATATAAATCTCCACCCATTGGGCATTAGTTGTGTAGGACAAATTTTAACCTCAGCTAATAAACGACAAACAAAAGGGTGAGGAGGAAGGCGAAAACCAGAATAAAAAGTCTCTTTGTATATCCTAATGGCCCCGGGCTTAGGATAACAAGCCCTGTCATTTGGGCCAGGTGCTACGACCCTATATGGGGCCTTTATGCCAAAAAGAACGGAAATATCATCAACCCTACTCTGTTTGTATTTAGAAGGAATATTATGGGCCTCTAAATGGAGAAGATTTGGGAAAGCATCCCCAAAATCAGAAAGTAAATCTCTAAGGGAAAAAACGTTTGCATGAACTAGAGACTTTGGAGGTGGATTACCTCGATTTGCTCTGGCAGGACGAGAAGGTTGAGATAGCTGAGATTGAGATGAGCTTGAATCCGCCATTAAAATCCTTCCGAAGAATGCTTGAACCCAGAAAACTTGATGGAGAAGATGAAGATTTAAACGGAAACTGGAAAATGCACGGTGGCTTGAACGCCGGAAATCGCTTTGCCGCGGAACCCTAGCAGAGCTTTTCTAAGGAAAGTTTCTGAGAAAATTTAGTAGAATGATTTTGAAGTATGAAAATGGAAGTTCTACTCCACTTGATTTATAGGAGTAGTAGCCGGTGACAACGTTCCAATAAACCGTCTATAGACGGTATATGGACCGAGAACAGGTCACTGGGCCTTTTATAGGCGGGAAGCCCAAATAAATTCAAAATTTGAATTACAAGTTCTAGAAGAACCTGGAGAATCGCTAGGCGGGAGGCCCAAATAAATTCGAATTGAAAGTTCTAGAAGAATCTAGAACATTCAACATATAAAAATATGTATGGTTTAAATATTAACCAAACAAAGGAAAAAGACCCGACATAAGGACCAATTTCGAAAAACTTATGTTCAAAGTTCCCTTGGTGTTCATACCAACGCCAAGAAACTGATTAAGGCAGGGCCTCTAAAACCCACGCCCAGGAGACATAGTTTCTAGGCGTGGCAACCTAGAACGTCTCCTAGGCGGGGATACCAATGCCAAGAAACTAATTAAGGCAGGGCCTCTAAAACCCACGCCCAGGAGACATAGTTTCTAGGCGTGGCAGCCTAGAACGTCTCCTAGGCGGGGGTACCCACGCCCAGAAGCTCCTTGAGCCCATCTTCAAAGACCCATGCCCAGGAGACATAGTTCCTAGGCATGGCAACCTAGGATGTCTCCTAGGCGGGGGTACCCACGCCCAGAAGCTCCATGAGCCCATCTTCAAAGACCCACGCCCAGGAGACATAGTTCCTAGGCATGGCAACCTAGGATGTCTCCTAGGCGGGGGTATGCACGCCCAGAAGTTCCTTGAGCCAATCTTCAAAGACCCACGCCCAGGAGACATAGTTCCTAGGCATGGCAACCTAGGATGTCTCCTAGGCGGGGGTATGCACGCCCAGAACACAGATTTTCCAAGAAATAAAGGGAAAAATTATTATTAATTATTTTCCAGGAAAGTGGAACAAAAATTGGTGAAAAATAAGATCTCGAATCTCAAAAAATGACAGTTATAACTTCTACGAAAATCCCGGGGAGATTTTCCTAGAAGTTGGGGGGCAAATGATATGGTCAGAAAAGTAATTATAGAAATATAATTGACTAGTCAAACAAAAGGCCGATATTTAAGGCCCGACACCCTAATTATTCATTAATTTCGTAATTAATGAGTAGGGAAAATATACAGCTCATGAAAAGAGCCTTGATTATGGAAAATTAGTCAAAGAAGGATCTGGAATCCCAATTAAAGGCAATCAATGAGTCATAACCTTTATCAACAAGGAAACAAATTCTTCAGCAAGAAATACAATACTTATCCAATATCAAAAAGAAGACTTATCCGTTAAGTCTCCTAAACATACCATAAATACTAGGCTCCAGACGCCTATATAAGGTCCCTGATCCTACAATCAGAACTACGTCTTTGGCTTGATTCTCAATAACGATTTGAGATACGTAGGCATCTTGTGAGGACCAATTTAGTCCGGATACACGAGTGCAGCCATTAAAGCTCGAAGCTCATTAATCCTAGCATTAAATTCACAAAGCACGTTTTTTAATCCATAACAGAAACTAAATATACAATTTTAATATTATTGTCTTTAAAATCTTGAAAAATGGAGAAAAGTAAATATACAATTTAAATATCCTACTAAATTTTCGATTAGAAAAAATCTCATCTGCCTTTTAAATCTTTACTAATGGAGAAAACTAAATATAAAATTTAATATTATTGTCTTTAAAATCTTTACAAATTGTGGAAAGTAAATATACAATTTAAATATTCTACTAAATTTTTGATTAAAAAATATCTCAATTGCATTTTAAATCTTTTACAAGGGAGAAAAACTAAGTATACCATTTTAATATTCTTGCCTTTAAATCTTTAGTAATGGAGAAAATTAAATATACAATTTTAATATTTTAGTAAATTTTTTTATTTATTAATATACTTGCTAATCAATATCAGTATCTTTTTAATTATTTAATTATATTTATCTTTTATCTTTATATAAAGGAAAATCGTCTAGCACTCTCAAATCGCATGTATTCTATTTATCTATTTTTCTAGAGCACCTCTATTTGAAATATGAAAAAATTAATTTTCTTTTTTGACTCATAATTCAAAAAAAAATTGAAGTAATAAAAATTAAAATTTTCTTTTTTAACTTATAATTCATAAAAAGGGAAACTTATACAAGATAAGTTATTCAGAAATTATGAATCTAATCAAATTTTACCGCTATAAAGATACATGAATAGAAGTCAAAGTTCTGTTATACTACAAAGGAAATTTGATGACATTAGTTGTATTAAAGTGAATACATGTATTATGACATTTTGCACATATCAATTCTAATTCACCTCAGACTCTACTATAAATTATAAGGTGGAGATTTCTCGCAATCAAATTTAGTTTTTATATTATTTTGATAAAAAATTTGGTATTTATTCTCTCTTTTTGTTTGTTTTTTTTTGGAATTTTTTCTAATTCTTCGATATAGTACATCTCATCGTTATCAATGTAGAAAACCTCTATTCATTAGGTTTAAATTTTATATAATTTTAATAACAATATAATATGATTTTTAATATTAGATGTAACCGTATTATAATTCTACTCAATGCAGGAATCCTATTTACATTAGATTTAAATTGTTAAAATACATTTTTTAGTGTTTGAATATAATCTTAATAACAGTCCAATATAAATTAAAATTTAAATCTAACAGTCTCATACATCTATTTTAGGATCGTTCATCATTTATTTGGCGGAATCAAATGTTACATTTATAATTAATTAAAAAAAAGAGGTTTTTTCAAAAATAATACTATAAAAATATCCTTTTTCAAAGTTACGGTTGCTTTTTAAAACAAATTGCATATATACAGTTTTCTGTTTATTAGTTTCAAATATACGGTCTTGTTTATATTAGTTGCAAAAATACGGTAATACATCAATTCTTTCAAATTTTAGTTGTTGTCGTTTATACAGTTTCAAGTTGTTGATAACAGATTTCAGAATCGATTGTTCTCAATTTCATCATCGATTGTTTTCAATTTCATCATCGATTGTTCTCAATTTCATCATCGATTGTTTTCAATTTCATCATCATTATCATCACCAGCATATTGATCAAATCGGCGTGTTCTGATGTTAAATCTTGATAATATCCCATCTTCAAATCATTGAGAAGGTATGCTGCAATTGACGTATCTTTTGATTGTATTTTTTTCCGTATGTTTTGTAGACTAGTTTTGCAACCGAAATCGCCTAGTTGCGTTGCTTTATTTTTAGTTGCTGTTAGTTGCGAAGGAGGTTGCACAACTTGAATTGCCTTGAATTGATACGGTATTGCTAATTTTGATATTTTTTTGTATGTTTTGTGGACTAGTTTTGCAATTGAGATCGCCTAGTTGCGTTGCTTTATTTTTAGTTGCTGTTAGTTGCGAATGAGGTTGCACAACTTGAATTGCCTTGGATTGCTAAGGTATTGCAATTTTGATATTTTTCTGTATGTTTTGTAGACTAGTTTTGCAATTAAGATCGCCTAGTTGCGTTGCTTTATTTTTAGTTGCTGTTAGTTGCGAAGGAGGTTGCACAACTTGAATTGCCTTGGATTGCTAAGTTATTGCAATTTTGATATTTTTCTGTATGTTTTGTGGACTAGTTTTGCAACCGAAATCACCTAGTTGCATTGTGTTATTTTCAGTTGCTGTTAGTTGCGAAGGAGGTTGCTCAATTTGAATTGCCTTGAATTGATACGGTATTGCTAATTTTGATATTTTTTTTGTATGTTTTGTGGACTAGTTTTGCTACAGAAATCACCTGGTTGTGTTGCTTTATTTTTAGTTGCTGTTAGTTGCGAAGGAGGTTGCTTAATTTGAATTGCCTTGAATTGATACGGTATTGCTAAATTTGATATTTTTTTTGTATGTTTTGTGGACTAGTTTTGCATCCGAAATCACCTGGTTGTGTTGTGTTATTTTTAGTTGCTGTTAGTTGCGAAGGAGGTTGCTTAATTTGAATTGCCTTGAATTGATACGGTTTTGCTAAATTTGATATTTTTTTGTATGTTTTGTAGACTAGTTTTGCAATTGAGATCGCCTTGTTGCGTTGCTTTATTTTTAGTTGCTGTTAGTTGCGAAGGAGGTTTCACAACTTGAATTGCCTTGGATTGATATGGTTTTGCTAAATTTGATATTTTTTTGTATGTTTTGTAGACTAGTTTTTGCAAATGAGATCACCTAGTTGCGTTGTGTTATTAAATTGCTTGGACTTGCTATGTTATTGCAATTTTGTTTTTTTCTAAATGTTCTCTAGAATATTTTTGCTAGATAGACCTTCTGGTTGCTTAAATTGCTATATATACTTGTTGCAGGAAAATGGATAGTATTCCAATTATACTACAACATAGCGGCCATTGGGATGATAATTCAAGTTATGTAAACTTTCAAGTCTGTGGTTTGCTTATTCCAACAAATTGTAATTACAGTAACTTGGTGGGAATGATATGCAACGAGCTCAATTTGCAACCACAGTTGACCTCAATGAAGATAGAATATCAAGTCAAAGATGGTTATCCTCCATTCAACATTGTTGATGATCTGCAATTAATGTTCTATCTAAAGCTGAAGAAAAGGGAAGAAGACTTCATCATGTACCCTTTGTGTCTCACAACTGAAATAAAAAATATCCAACCGAGATCATTTTCAACTTGGAGCGAAATCACAACTGATGATTTATGTGTTGAAGTTGCACATACAGAAGATGTAGCATCAAACTTGTTTTATGAGAACATGGAGGAAGGAAGTAAAGAAATTGTTGCGAGCATCAAGAAATGGGAAAACAAATCAATTCATTATTCGAAGGTTCATTGACACTCACACTTGTGCCCTGGAGATAAGATTTAAAAGTCAACGTCAGGCAACCACATCCATTATAGCAGATGTTATCAAACACAAGTTCACCAATATTAAAACAAGCTATAGTGTCGCAGATATTATAAGAGATATGAAGCATGATCATAATGTGCAAGTTAAATACATCAAAGCTTGGAGATCTAAAGAGAAAGCACTTGAAATGATGAGGGGAAATGCAACTGAGTCGTACATTGAGCTATATCTCTATTTGTATATGTTGCAGATTACAAATCCGGGATCGATAATTGAACTCAAGTTAAATGAGAATAGATGCTTCTTATATGTTTTTGTAGCACTTAATGCTTCAATCAAAGGGTGGACTCACTGCATACCTATTGTTGTTGTTGATGGCACATTTCTAAAATCGGCATATGGAGGCACGTTACTAGTTGCAGCAACACAAGATGCAGGTGGCAAGACCTTCCCTCTAGCGTTCTGTGTAGTTGATTCGGAGAATGATGAATCATGGGAGTGGTTCTTTATAAAGTTTAGACAATCCTATGGTATAAGAGAAGGCATGACTATAGTCTCGGATCGACATGAAAGCATTATAAAAGGAGCCAGTAAGGTGTACCCAGAAGTACCACATGTATTTTGCATCTTTCATCTACTGAGCAACATCAAAAGTAAGTTCAAGAAAAATTCAAAGAAGATAAAAGATGCATTTTTTTCTGCAGCAAATGCTTATACTGTCAAAAAGTTTGAGTATCACATAAAAGAACTTGATAAGGTTGATAGGAGAGTTCAGTTGTTTCTACAAGAGGTTGGGTATGAAAAATGGGCGAAGGTTTATTCACTGAATAACAGATACTCAAATATGACATCGAATGTTGCGGAGTCTTTGAATTCGGTAACCATGTCAATCAGAGAATTGCCAATTTGTACGATGTTAGAAAGTTTGCGAGCTTTGGTACAAAAATGGAGTTATAGCAACAGGAATACGGCTAATGCAACCTCCACAAGGTTAACCACCAAATTTGAAGAGATCCTGAAGAAAAACTACCTCTATTCTGTGGATTTAACGGTAAACTGAAAATTCAGCTCCAACTTTATTTATATTTTGAAACTTAAGATTGAATTGGATGAAAATTAATAGGTGCACCCGTCAAATCACATTTTATTTGAAGTCCATAATGGTGAAAGAAAGAATGTTGTTGATCTCAGTAAACGAAGTTGCACGTGAAACAGGTTTGTTTATATCTATCATATTTTTTGGTGATCACCTAGTTGCGTTGTGTTATTTTTAGTTGCTGTTAGTTGCGAAAGAGGCTTCTCAAATTGAATTTCCTCGAATTGATATGGTATTGCTAAATTTGAATTTTATCGTATATTGTGTAGACTAGTTTGCAACTGAGATCACCTAGTTGCATTCCTTTATTTTTAGTTGTTGTTAGTTGCGAAGGAGGCTTCTCAAATTGAATTGCCTTGATATTGCCTTGATTTGCATAGTTGCCTTGATATCAAAATTGCGATTAAGGTCATGTTGTTTCTTTGAATTGATTTTAGTTGCTTTTAGTTGAAAAAGAGGTTACTAAAGATGAATGCCGTCGAATTCTTATACTATAACAATTTTGATTTTTTTAATGTTCTCTACACTAGTTTTGCAACTGAGATCACCTTGTTTCGTTGCTTTATTTGTATTTGTATTGAGTTGCCTCGATTTGATATGATATTGCTATTTTGAGTTTCTCTCTATATGTTTTGTTGACTAGTTTTGAAACTTAAATTACCTTGTTATGTTGCATTATTTTTACTATTTTGTAACTATTTTATCTGATCTAGATATCATGTTGAGCATATTTTGAACTTGTAGGTTTCAAATGGATCAAATTCCATGTGCCCATGCCATTGCTGCTCTACAAAAGTCAAATCTCGATCCTTATGACTACTGTTCACAATATTACAAGAAAGAAACTATGGTTGCTGCTTATAAAGAAATTGTATATCCTATCGGAAATAAGGAGACTTGGGTAATACCTGAACATGTTAAATCAGTGATAGTGTACCCTCCGGAAGGAAGAATTAGGGTTGGTAGACCAAAGAAAAGACGATGTAAAGCTTCTTGGGAGAGAAATGGAAACCCAGTCAAACAAATCAATTGCGGGAAATGTGCCCAAAATGGACATAATAGGAGGACTTGCAGAAACCCAAAGAAAAATGTTTAGGTTTTTTATATTACTGAATTTGACTTGGATATTTGATTTGTCTCAATGTATTTGAACTTTAAATTCTAAACACATTTTTTTGACATACATTTAGTTAAATACTCTTTTCCTTTAAATTATTTTATTATTAGCCTCTTAAATAAATAAACTTGGTGAAACTTAAAGGAACCTAAAAATGAAGAATACAAGGGTTTTAATAGATAGGACTTTGCAAACAAATGCTAATTAAAAGTAATAAAAGCAAATCAAAACAACTCAAAATACAACTAAAATAACCAAATTCAACTATAAGCAAACTAAAATGCAATTTGTTAATAATGGTGTATAACCATATCTGCAACTGCAACCAAAATCAACCACAAATGCAACTTGTTAATGATGGTATTTTTTCTGGCGTCCTGATTTTAGGGTTGTAAACAACCCTAAAATCAGGGTAGGTTAGGGTTTAGAGTATAGGGTTTAGGGTTGTAACCAACCCTAAACCCTAAACTCTAAACCCTAAGTCCCTATACGAATTATTCGTTATTCTTAATATTTTTAAACCCAAACTAGAAACATTGAACCCCAAAAGTTAACTATTGAACCCCTAGGGTAAATCAAGACCACAAGTTTACCCCTCTTACTAACAATTTTTTTGAATATGGTTGCATCTACTTGCAGACTGTATTTTTGCAAATATTTTCAGAAGATGGGAAAATTGCAAAAAAAAACTTAGAAAAATTAGGATTTTTGATAATTTCTCTTATTATAAAAACATATGAATATTCTTTTTAAGACTTTGAATTCATCTTTCAAAAGCAACTAAAAGAAACAAAAAAAATATATTATTGCAATGTAAAAGAAACCAATTGCAACTAAAAGCAAAACAAGTATAAGTTAAAGTAATCAAGTACAACTAAAAGCAACCTTGGAAGTTGCTGCAACCATTAAAACAGTAAAAACAATCAAGTGCAATCAACTGCAACTTAAAGCAACCAAGTGCAATTAAAAGCAACAATGTGCAAGTAAAAGCAAACCTACAAGTAAAAGTAACCATGTGCAACTAAAAACCAACCGAGTGCAACTACATGCAACCATAAAAATAGTTAAAACAACTTACTGCAACCAAGTGCAACTTAAAACAACCAACTACAAGCAAGTTCAAATAAATGCAACCAAGTGCAACTAAAAACAAGCATTAAACCATGAAAACTCCATTTGCATTTTTTGTAATGGTTGTTTTACCCAAGTGCAACTACATGCAACCATTGAAATAGTTAAAAAAGAACTAACTGCAACCAAGTGCAACTTAAAACAACCAAGTGCAAATAAATGCAACCAAGTGCAATTAAAAACAAAATATAATAACAAGAAAATACAAGTGCATTTAAAACCAATACCTCCATAAAAGTTACCAATAGTTCTAAGCAATGTTAAAGAGTAATTAGAAGTTACATAAAACTTAAGTACAATTTAAGTCGATATTGGAGTTTGACTAGAAATTATTGTGTCTATCACTTTCCCACGACCTCTTCCGCCTTTCTTTTTCTTGTCATAACCTTTCCACCCCTTCTCTTTTTTGGTGAAGTTCTCTTTGGCAGAGCCTTTCCATGTCCAGCAATATGGTCCACACACTCAGACTCACTATCATATGCGTAAATCTGTTTTGACATCCCATATGAATAAAATGAAAAAGCAATCCTAGATCTATGAGCATCGAGGTCAAAAGACTCTTTAGGAAAACGTTTTCGCATAACAAAGTACTCGGCAATTGACATCATATATGTTCCACTATGTCTGCATAATAATAAGAAAACAAACAAAAAAAATACTCAAATTAAGGAGATGAATTAAACATTGTCCTAGAAATTAATTAATCAACATAAGCATACTTATTTTGTAAAAACTTACATTGGTGTTGCACGAGGGTAGTCATTGTACATAACCAACCTGAAGCAGTCGGTCTTTGACTTCTCAGAATAGAATTTAGAAGTGAAGTCGATATCTGACCTCTCGTAAAACTCGGTGAGAAGTAAGTAGTGAGGTAGTAGCTTACAAAATGGTAGTAGGGCTTTTTTCACAATGAGTTCAGCGTCATCATTAGCCATTGTATTACATACATGTATTGCCCTATCATCAAAGCTTAAGGTTGCAAGAAGCCAGTGCTTTTCCTCAGGCAACCAAGTTGGAAGCAACACAAAATCGACCAAGCACCAAGAAGTGTTGCAAGACATTCCACGTCCTCTGATAATTTCTATAATGTCTTGTTTTGCATTGATTTCAGACTCAATGTTATCAGATTGGGCAACTTTCGACAACATAGCAACCATTTTCTTCTGAAACTTTGAATTAGTTGAGGTAAATTTCATATCACATTTAGGATTGTGCTTTGAAACCTTCCTTAGATAATAGAAAAATACATCAACATGCTGCAAAATAAAATGTACAAGAGTATATAAATTAACAATTCAAAAATGTTATGAAAACCCATAACTAAATGACATGATTCAACTAGATATGACATAAAACAATTAACCGTAAACATGAAACACACTTAAATAATTGTAAGCAAAAAAATCGTAATGACTTGAACACTTACTGAGTTTGACAGGGGATTGCTACCATATTCAATGGTGTGAAACCACATCTTCTCTGATATTAACTCATCCCCTAGCTTTATTGGAGGAATGATGGTGTTGTCTTCTTTGGAATAAAATTTAGACCTAATAATAAGTGTATAAGATTGATACCGCACACGTAATATTAAATTAAAATAGAAAGAATGAATTAGTATTTTTGTTCACCTGTTCTTCTTCAACAAAACTCCTTTATCTAGCCAATTGTAGTAATCTACGCATAGCTCCATGTCTGGTAGTTTGCCGATATTATTGTCCAATGGACAAATGCCTTTTATAATCTTAATTTCTGCAACCATGCCAGAATCAGTACTTCCATATGAACTAGAGCCAAAATGTTGCAGGAATGGAGATTGCAAGTATGAAGGAAGCCTAATGGCTCTTTTGGGCAAAGCTGGAGTGATATTAGCCTTGCCACTCGTACCACTAGTATTACGTAACACAACCACTTTCGAAGTATGCTACACAAAAAAAGAGTACATATGATCATAATAATATAGATAAATTATACTAAAAAAATGAAACCAAGTGAATTTAATTGAATTAAAATAAAAAATGCAAAAAAAAAAAAAGATTACCACTCCTACATCTTTCATATTTTCAGCATCCATTGTCTTTTGGAAAGCATTGTCCCATTCATCTGTAGTATCATTATGCAAAACAAGGGTTGCAACCTCTCGTGCAACCTGAACGACAACATTTTCTTCATTTGGTGCAACCTCTGATGCAACGTTTTTATCAACTGGTGCAACTTCATGTGCAACCTCTATAAGTGGTGCAACTTCAGATACAACATTTGCAACCTCAAAAATATCTTCTACAACTAGTGGTGCATCCTCTGCAACCTTAGATGCAACCTATAAACATACAGAGATACATATCACGAGTATAATGTAAAACAGTAATACCAAAAATGCAAATTAAACTGAATAAAAAATAAAAACTATTATTACCATTTCAGATTTTTTCATATTTGAGCCATTCTCTGCTTCCTGCATAGCATCTTCTATTTCCTCCATTGTTCTAGGAGAAATATCATCCAACAGAGGTGCAACCTCTGCAACCTTTTGTTGAACCTTAGATGAACCCTATAAATATACACAAGTACATACGAGTATAATTAGAAACGAAAACTAAAGAAATGTAAAACTAAATTGAACTGATAAAATATTATCACCTCAGCTTCTTTCATGTTTGAAACATCATCTACTTTCTTCATGACACCATTATCTACTTTCTTCATGACACCTTCTAGTTCATCCATTGTTTGAGGAGAAAAATCATCCATGAAAACTTGTCCGATATCAGTTGCAACCTCGTTTGCAACCTCCTCTGCCTCATTTGCAACTTTCTCTGCCTCATTTGCAACTTCAATTGCAACATCTGTTGGAACCTCATTTGAAACATTTGGAATCTTATCTATCTCATTTGCAACATCTGTTGGAACCTGTTTCAGATTATAAGTAGGAAATAATAGGTTTATAAGATAAAAAATTTAAATTAACTTAAATGGAAACTATTATAAAATGTGATAATATAATTTCCAAACCTCATCCGCGGTATATTCATCCATTATAAAACCATCATTAAATGTTTCAATGTAACCTTTATCAACCTCCTCATTTTCTTCTCCAATTTTGTCATTCAAAATCCAAACATCGGTTTGTTTCTCATGACTCTTGACAGAAGAGTTCAACTCAAGCTAAAAAAAAGATTTAAAAAATAATAATTAAATGGACATAAAAATGCCACTACAAGAGCTCAACTGTATTTTATTTTTGCAAGTAAGTTTCAGATTTATACCTTCTTAAGAAATGTATCACGCAGTGTTGACAATGATGAGTCAAAATATGAACGTTGTTCATTCATGATAGTCTTCAGATTTTCAACTTCAGAACTAAGAGTTTTATGACTTGCTTCTAGTCTCGACAATTGACTTTGAATTTTTCTCAATGAAGTTTTGTTTAGGGAAGGAACCAAGGAAGAAGAAGCACCTGCAATACGTGGGGGAATAGGATCCACGAAGTCATCACCACTATCATTAGAAATATTAGTACAACTGATATTCAGTCTTTTGCGTTTCACAAACAAGTCTTCCAACTTCATCTCTTCGATCTCCTTCTTAGTTGGACTTAAATTTCTTAGTTGCAACTGGGAAAACAAAAACAATTTGTCAGGCTGATAAGAAACAAAAGAAAATATAAAATAAAAGATGAAACTAATATAATACCTCTTCTGCATTGAGTGACAGTGTTGTATAAGCTTCTTCAAACTTAGCAAGATAGTCATTCGTCCAATTAAGAATACGTGGAATACAGACATTAATTTGATCACAGTAGTTTCCATTTAGATATGGACAACACTGGTAAAACCAGACTTGGAATGCGTATGGGAAACCATTTAGCCTATAGTAATTATCTTTGGAATTTGTCCTCATATTATACCTCAATGAATCTAATGTAACTCTAAAGACTTCTTTCCCCCAAGGATACTGACCAAAATCATCACTATCCAAAATATCAAGGTCGCCTTTCGGAATTTGAGAATCACTACTCGAGCTAAGAAGAAAATGATGCAAAATAAACAAGTTTGCAAACTTCACGGCATCCTTATCAGTCTTCCACTGTTTTGACTGAAAACTATTCTTCACACAACTTTTAGAAATAGTGTTAATACCTTCATAATAAGTACTAACGAAACTGTTTTCGCTTTTTGAATACCGTATTTTATCCACATTGCCCACACAAAGTAGTCCAGTGATAGTAGCGAATTCCTCTATGCCAAATTTTAGTTTCATTCCACCAATACCAATCCAAAGCTCATGGGGATTTGGTTGCTTCAATTGCCTAAGCAGCAAATTATGGATTAGTTGAGGTTGGACCTTAAAATTTGGCAGGTCAGCAAAATGCCCAAAGCAAGAAGCCTTAAAATCCTCAAGCTGCTTTGGCGATAACATAACCCTCAAATCAGTAATTGGGTCATATTTGTTCATCGTACTGATTTTAGCTGCCTTGTGCTTTTCAGGTGGAATATCGTATTGCATTCCCTGGAAAATGAAAGATAATAAGATTTTAACTTATACAACTTAAAAACTATAAACATATGAAATAAACTTGTAGCATAAAGCAAACTCGTGTTTATACAGTATGGACTAACTCATGTTTGTAGCAGTTTAATAATAGCAAATATCAACTGTCTAAACACATAATAGCAGTCAATTTCAATCACAGAGTCTAACAGACAAAATAGTTAAATAGTATCCACGTACAACTAAAAACCAACCCAGTGCAACTACATACAACCATAAAAATAGTTAAAACAACTAACTGCAACCAAGTGCAACTTGAAACAACCGAGTGCAAATAAATGCAACCAAGTGCAACTAAAAACAAGGGGAACAGGGGACTCGATAAATATGCCCAACATACAATACAATCCATTAAGGTATATTTTGAAATAAATACACTTCATACTAACAAAAATGTACCTCAGGAGGTGGAACAACATCATCGGTAAATGTCAACTTTTTCCTTCTAGAATTTATTGCAAACTTTGAGTTTTTTCCTTTCAATTTCTTTGGAGAAACCTTCAATTTTCTTTTGGAATGTGAAACCGAGGCAACCGATGGAGATTGTGAAGCAGATGAGAATCTTGTATGGACCATGATGTGAAAAGAAGATGCCTATTAAAAACATTCAATCAACAATTAATATAAATATGAATAGATTACTAACTGTTAACACATTACCAACTGTTAACAATGAAAAATATGAATAGATGAAAGCAAATCAATTACAAATAAATTGAAACGAATTAAACAATAGACAAGTCAAAGATACACACATGAATGCAGATACATATTAACCCAAAACATGTAACAAAAATAAAACTAACACTGAAGATCTAGGGTTTATACAAATTGCATAACACAAGTTTATACAAATTAAAAAATTGAATCGAGATGCTTAATTAAGATTACCTGTATGCAGAGAGAGAGGGGGGGGGGGGGAGAGAGAGCGCGCGCAATGGCGATGAAGAAATAGCAGAGGGAAGCTGGGACAGAAAGAGAAAGAAGAAAGATAGAGGAGAGTAAAATTGGGGTGGGGGGGGGGCTAGCTGAGAGAAACGTATATTTGCAAATTATAATTTAAAATTTAAAAAACCTCGTATAAATGAAACAATACTAAAAAGAACGTAAACATGAAAAAATAAATGAAAAAAACAGTATTTTTGTCAATTTTCCTAAAAAAAAATGCTAAACTAATTATAATTTAAAAAAATCTAAATTAAGCATTATAATTCAAAAAAAATGCTAAATCAAGTGTGGGAGTCAAAATTAACAATTTTTGGATAAAATAATAGAAATATTTTCGATTTTTTTTGGAAATTTTTTTTTCTGAATAAAATTTATTTGAGAATTTTTTTCAGAGATTTTTTTTTGAGAAATGTTTTTCCCATGAAATGCTTTTCGAGAGTTTTTATAGAAATTTTTCTGAGAAATGCTTTTCAAGAAAAAACAACATGAGGAATTCTTTTGTCGATTTTTTTTTTCCAAGAATTGCTTTTTTTCTACTTTCTTTCTCGTCGTTGTACTCCTTTTTTTGCCATTCCATTTATTGTTCATGGCATAGATTCACGATTGACGTAAATATTTTCTATTAATTATTACCCACCACATTATTCATCGATTATGGTAACAATATTTTTAATGTTACACTACACCACAAATGGCCTACTATTTAATAATTAATTTTTTTTTTGGAAAAATTAGATATTTAAAAATCATCAATACTATTATATAAAGGAGAAGACGGGAGCGGCGAGGTGGCGCTCTCAGATCGCTTCGTTCTATTTTTCTAATTTTCTAAATTTTTTGAATTAATAATATTAAAAATTCAAAAAAATCTCAATTACCTTTTAAATGCTTACTAACAGAGGAAACATATAATATTCTTGCATTTAAAATCTCTACTAATGGAGAAAATAAATATACAATAGATCATACTAATGGAGGAAACTAAATATCACTAATGGAAGAAACTAAATATTCAATTATAATATTTTTGGCTTCAAAGTATCTAAATTAGAAAAAAAATGTATTACCTTACATTATTTTGAACTTTTCTCTATTATTATCTAAATATTCTCATAATATTTTTTTAATGAAATAATATTTTTTTAATATAAAGGAGAAGACGGGGGCACCGAGGTGTCGCCTCTCAAATTGTTTCGCTCTGTTTTTCTAATTTTCTCGAATTTTTGAATTATTAATATTAAAAATTCAAAAATTTCTCAATTATCTTTAAAATCTTTACTATTTGAGGAAACTAAATATGCAATTTAATATTTTTGCATTTAAAATCTTTACAGATTGAGGAAACTAAAAATACACTTTTTATATTTTCCTAAATTTTTAATTACAAAATATCTCTATTGTCTTTCAAATCTTATCTTTAAATTTTTTACTAATGGAGTAAACTAAATATACAAAGTTAATATTTTTGCATTTAAAATCTTTACAAATGGAGGAAACTAAATATACACTTTTAATATTTTTGATATGGGCTAAAAATAACCCTAGATATGTAATTAATGATGTATTAATTAGACCTAGATTGGTCCAAGAATACGGCCCAATAAACAATGTCTGAAACCCTGATTATTTATTAATTTCGTAATTAATAAATAGGGGAAATATAAAGCTCATGAAAAGAGTCCAAATTATGGCAAATTGGTCAAAGAAGGATCCAGAATCTCAATTAATGAGTCACAACCTTTATCAACAAGGAAAAGACTTGCCCGCCAAGTAATGCAATCCTTATCAGTTATCAAAAAGGAGACTTATTCGCTAAGACTCCTAAACATACCATAAATACTAGGCTCCAGACGCCTATATAAGGACCCCTGATCCTACAATCAGAACTACGTCTTTGGCTTGATTCTCAATAACGAATTGAGATACGTAGGCATCTTGTGAGGACCGATTTAGTCTCGAAACACAAATGCAGCCATTAAAGCTCGAAACTCTCCAACCTTAGCATTAATTTCACAAGCTCGGTTTTTATTCCATAACAATTTTCCTAAATTTTTAATTACAAAATATCTCTATTGTCTTTCAAATCTTTACTAACGAAGGAAATTAAATATACTATTTTAATATTATTGTTTTTAGAATTTTTACTGACCGAGGAAACGAAATATCCAATCAATTATACTTATAGAAAAGAAATAACTCTTGCCGTTTTTATAAAAAAATTTCGATCTGATATTTCCATACTTAGATCGATCTTGCATACCAAATAAAGAAATTACTTGGTGACTAATTAATTATATCTCAATTACCTTTAAAATCTTTACTAATTTAGTAAACTAAATATACAATGTTAATATTTTTGCATTTAAAATCTTTTACTAATGAAGGAAATTAAATATACTATTTTAATATTATTGTCTTTAGAATCTTTACTGATGAAAGAAACTAAATATTCAATCAATTATAATTATACAAAGGAGATAACTCTTGTCGTTTTAATACAAAATTTTCGTATATCTGATATTTCCATACTTAGATCGGCCTTGCATACCAAATAAAGAAATTACTTGGTAAATAATTAATTATATCTCAATTGTCTTTAAAATCTTTACTAATCGAGGAAACTAAATATACAATGTTAATATTTTTGCATTTAAAATCTTTACAAATGGAGGAAACTAAATATACACTTTTTATATTCTCCTAATTTTTTAATTATAAAATATATTAATTGTGTTTTAAATCTTTACTAATGAAGGAAATTAAATATAAAATTTTAATTTTATTGTCTTTAAAATCTTTACTGATTGTCGAAACTAAATATACAATCAATTATACTTATATAAAGGAGATAACTCTTGCCGTTTTTATAGAAAACTTTCGTATATTTTGATATTTCCATACTTATATCGGTCTTGCATACCAAATAAAGAAATTACTTGGTAAATAATTAATTATATCTCAATTGCCTTTAAAATCTTTACTAATTGAGGAAACTAAATATACAATGTTAATATTTTTGCATTTAAAATATTTACAAATGAAGGAAACTAAATATACAATTTTTATATTCTCCTAAATTTTTTTTTTGAAAATATCTTTATTGTCTTTTAAATCTTTACTAATGAAGGAAATTAAATATAAAATTTTAATATTATTGTCTTTAAAATTTTTACTGAGGAAAAAAATTAAATATACAATTTTAATATTATTGTCTTTAAAATCTTTACTGATGGTGGAAACTAAATATACAATCAATTATACTTATACAAAAGTGATAACTCTGCCGTTTTTATACAAAATTTTCGTATATATGATATTTCTATACTTATATCGGTCTTGCATACCAAATAAAGAAATCACTAGGTAAATAATTAATTACCTTTAATACTTTCATACAAATTAATAGTATAAATATACATGTAAACTATGTTAATTGTGTTCTACAATTTTTCTTGTACGCTTTGCTTTTTTTGTTTATTTGTCTTAAAAGTGTGTAAATTTGCATGAGCATTCTACATATTAATTTTGTTTTCTATCTTATTACTTTAGTTTGTATTGTAATGATATAGACGAAGTTATCCACAATTAGTGTTGATTGATTGAAGACATGGATCAATAACGAAAGCATGGATCAACAACAAGGAGAGAGGGGACTGTGAAGTGCGCCTCTTACCTCGCTCTAATTTTTTTTTTATATATTTTTAAAAATTTTGCGTTTTTTAATATTAATAACTTCTGCTTTCGTTATCTTGATGTGATGCCGATGTGTTTATAGGTGGATCCGAGGCTATAAAGATGAGTCGAAGGTATGAATAATTATACTTGTAATAATGGTTTCGACTTATAATCTTAATTCATTCATTATTTTGATTATTTGTTACCTTTTATTTGGATGTTTAAAATTTTTTCAAGACAGAATTTTGTAAGCTTGATTATCACATAAGGTTTTTCTTTTATTTATCTTTTTCAGTTTTAATGTTGATAGGTATTGATTCGGCCTTAGATCTTTTTAATTAATTATTTGGTACTGATCAGGACCTTTGCAAAATCATCAAAGCATGAAAGGAAAAGGTATTAAAATTGGTTCTCCAATCAAAAGGGAAGAATCTACGATGGGTGGTGGGTTTGAGAAATCTGGGATTTTATCGAATATAGCTTCGAGTATAGCCGTGGAGTTAGGTGGCAGCGGGGTTGGTGCAACCTCTCCTAACTCTGAAGATGGGCGTAAGAGCAGTGGTAAGATTTCTGGTGGAGTTATTCAAATGCAAGGAGTGGAGTCTAATGCTAAAGATTTTGATAGTTCTGCTAAGTAAGCATGTAGGTCAGGGTTGAGTTTCGTGTTAGTTGTTGGGGTTGTTAGCGTCTTTGGTTTTTAGCCGGTGTAGGCGTGTGTAGCCTTGATTTTTGTTCTATATCTTGTATTTTAAGTGGTGTTTTCTCTCTGTTCGAGTCCTTTGATTGTTCAGTGGTCTGGATTGTATGTTGCTTTTTCGTTTTCTTTATTAATGAAATTCTGAGTTATAAAAAAAATAAAATGAAAACACGGCCATGACATGTTTTAAACAACATTTTAGCTTATCCAGTTATAATTACGATAGTATTTTATATCATTATTTCATTTATTTAAAAATATTTATTTATTTATAAAATAAATCAATATTTAAAATATTTTTAATTATTTATTCCATTTAAAAATATTTTTTTGCAAAATATTTTAAAATAAAATAGAAAAATTATTAAAAGGCCGCTGCGAAGCGCGGCTTATTAAACTAGTTATTGTATGAAAGTACTAGTTTTTATTTATTTCAAAACATTATCTTTATTTTATCAAGAATGGTGGACTAGCTATGCAATTTCAGTTTATTATTTTTAATCAGACAATAAATACTTTTATAAAAGATTTAGTTGATTTTTGCTAAATGTAAAAGTTACCGTTTGTTAAAAAATGATCAATTTTTTCTTAATAATAAATAATTTTATTATTTTTTTAAAGAAATTATCAAAAATACTATTTTTTTTTTGAATATTTTTTTTGCGATTTTACTTATTTTTAAAAATATTTACGAAAATACGATTTGCAACTAAAATCAATATAATGCGACTTTTTTCTTTACCATTTGCAATCAAATGCAATATAATGTAACTTTTTGGGAAAAACAGTGAAATTACTTTTGGTTTCATTGGTGGTTGATTTTGGTTGTGTTCAGGTTGCAAAACGAGTTTCATTTGGTTACAAAACCGTATTTTTGTAAAATTTCATAAAACTGTACTTTTACATAAATTTAATTATAACAAACATATTTTTATTAAAAATATTAAAAAGAAAGTGTATTTTTTAAATGTCCTATTTTTTATTATTATTATGTTTTAAGCGGATTAAAAAGTATATAGTATGAAAAGGAAATTTTAATAATGAACAATTTTCAATTTTATATAATTAATATCAATAAATTACTTGCATGTCAAATTCAAAAATATTAATCTATACTATATTATTAAAGACGAAACATTGAAAGTTTTGGTACCTGTTTTTTTAGTACGGTACTTGCCTTATTTAATTGTTTATTTAATTATTATAAAGATTATTATAATTAGTTACTCTTTCAGTTAAAATGCATTACCATTTTTTTCTAAAAAAATCACGAGCAATTTCCTTTTCAGCTAAAACATGTTACTTTTTCTATTACTTTACTAAAATCCCTCATTTCCCAAATATATCACGAGCAAACCCTTACTTATTTATTTTAAAACATATTTTAATACTTTTAATTGGCAATTACATTTCCCCTCTTTATAGAAAAATCACGGGCAATTGCCTTTTTCGGCTAAAACATATTATATTTTCTATTTTCCTTACTAAAATCTCTACTTTTCCAATTATATCACGGGCAAACCCTTGCTTATTTACTTTAAAATCTATTTTAATAATTTTAATTGACAATTATCTTTTTTAACTAAAACATGTCACCTTTTGTATTTTTCTTACTAAAACCCCTCTTTTTTTCAAAAATATCATGGGCAAATCGTTACTTTTATATTTTAAAATTCAACGAAAACATCTTACTTTCTATTTTTCTTACTAAAACCCCTCTTTTTCCAAAATATCACGGGCAAACCGTTACTTATTTATTTTAAAATCTATTTTAATAATTTTAATTATTTAAAAATATTTAACAAGCCTACTTATTTTTTTTAACAAATGCAATTAGTAAAATATAAAATATAAATAATAAAATTAACAATTATTAAAAACAATTCATGCATCGCACGGGTTTTAAGCTATATTATTAAAGACGAAACATTAAAAGTTTGGTAGTCGGATGGACGGACGGTCGGTACTTAATGATTTTATTTAATTGCCCTTACTTATTTTTTAAAAAACTATCACTAAATAATAACATTATTTATAACCAATTACTTTTTCAGCTAAAATACATTACCTTTTTTTATTTTTTTCTAACAAAATATTCTCTTCTTCTAAAAAAAAACACGGACGGTTATCTTTTTTAACAAAAACATGTTACTTTTTCTATTTTTCCTTACTAGAACCCCTCATTTTCCAAAAATATCACGGGCAAACCCTTACTTATTTATTTTAAAAATCTATTTTTTATTTTAATAATTAAAAATATTAAAATCTATTTTAATACTTTTAATTATGAGCATTTTTTCAGCTGAAACATGTTACTTTTTCAATTTTTTCATTTTCTAAAAAAATTATTATTAAATAATAACATTTTTATAACCAACTACCTTTTCAGCTAAAATACATTACTTTTTCTATTTTTTCTAACAAAATCCTCTATTTTTCTAAAAAAAATCACCGGCAATTATCATTTTCAACTAAAACATGCTACTATTTCTATTTTTTTTCTTACTAAAAACCCTCATTTTCCAAAAAATATCCCGGGCAAATCCCTACTTATTTATTTTGAAACCTATTTAAATACTTTTAATTACGGGCACTTACCTTTTCAGATAAAACATGTTACTTTTTCTATTTTTTCTTACTAAGACCCCTACTTTTCCAAAAATATCACGGATAAACAGTTATTAATTTATTTTAAAATTTATTTTAATACTTTTAATTATTTAAAAAAGTTTAACACGCCTACTTATTTTTTTAGCAAATGCAAATTAATAAAATATTAAAACATATATAATAAAAATAATAATTATTAATAACAATCCGTGCATCACACGGGTTTTAAGCTAGTATCTAATTAAATATGAAATCATCAAAATTTTAATATTACTTTTGTGAATTTTTGGCTTTGTAGATGGCTTTAATTGCACGGATTCAATACATATATATGTAGTTTAAGAAGGCATGGGTGGAGACGGTGCGAGGCTATCATTTTTCTGCATGATTTGCTCAGATTTTGTGTGGAAGTAGTTTTTAGGTACATTCTTTCTTGCCATTGTACTGTCTCGCTTGGTTCATTTTCACCGTGCATTTATAATGGAACAGTATCACTACTTGTATTCCTCAATTTATGATGGGGAGCATAAAAAAATTAAATTAGTTGTCAATTATTTTATTTTAATATTTAGATATAAATATGTTTGTAATTATAATAATATTATGTAGTTAGGAAAATATATGTTAATTAGATATATGGTAGTAGATAAAAGAAGTTAATTATATTAAAATAATTTATTTTCTTTATATTTGATATTACTTGGTCTCTACGTTACTTGTTCACCAAGTCTTAAGAGTTCTATTTAAGTAATTGTAATCTTCTTATTTATATTTAGATAGAAGTGAATATTATAAATTGAAATCTGCTAATTTTTGTCATTCTCTGCGGAGATAGGCCATTAATCGCTTGTTTTACGCTAACCCTACCCCTCTCCTACGTGGAGTGGTATCAAGAGCCACCATTCCTTCACCTAAACCAATTATCAAACATCTTCCCTACAAAAAATAAAAGAAACTCTCACTTATAAGTTATACGGGTGTTTGGATAAATTTATTTATAAGTTAGTGAAGAATTTGTTAAATTAAATTTGAAAAAAATAATTTTTAAATACAATGATTTCAACACTTGTATTTTAAATTAAAAAAATATTTAAAAACACAAATGTAAAAATATAAAATATTAGAAAAATAAAAAAATCAAAGAATAAGTTGATAAGTTAAGTAAAATGTTAGTGATTTCTAACATTATCGATTTATAAGTTATAAGTTATCAAATAAGCTGTGTACACAAACACCCCCATAAACTCTTGTCAACTTATAATGTATAAGTTGCGTCAACCAAACAGGCCCTTAATTTGTTTTGTTTATTTTTGTTTCTTTCAATAATCTCCCTTTTGGGTAAGGATTTCTACACATTTGATTTGTTCGGATCTAAATCATCGGAGCTTTCGGTTTTATTTCTTCTTCGATTCAAGCGGAGCTTATTGAATTCGAGAGTGGACCGAGTATCTTTTATTGGTTTTGGTTTTCAGATCTAATATTTTTTATTTGGAATTTCATTTTTAAATTTTAATTTGTTTGCTCTTCTTGGTGAGAGTGTGTTTGTTTTTATTCTTTGTGAGTTTTGGTTTTGATTTGTTCATGAAAGTTTGTATGTGATTGAATTTATGGTCGATAGCTCTAGATACATGTAAATATATCATCTCGAATATATAGCTTGACTGTGTATTCATGAAGATTGGCGATTTGATCATTTTTATATTTGTTCGACTCGATCTAGATATCGTATGATTTTTTATTATTGAATTAACTCTTTTTTTATTCAAAAAATATATATTATAAATTATTGCATAACCAGTTTCTGAAATTTAGTATCCATATTTAACTTCAGGTAATATTACATCTTTATTTTGATTCATGACATTCCATATTTTTTATTTTGTACCCATTTCAAATTTGTATAATATCTATATTATTATTTGACCAATTTCCAATTGTGGAAAGTTTGTATATCTAATCTGAGTATCATTAATGTAATTATTAATAGTAATGGTAATATCATAACAAAAATTTGAATTTATGTTACAATTTTGTCGGCTCCTTATTGAATATTATCACATAATATATATATATATATATATATATATATATATATATATATATATAGGTCATTTCTCCATGAAAAACACTCTTATATAAATAAATATTTAACTACACTAAATATTAAATGTATCTATTATACAATATCTAACAATAACATTTTATTATAATAATTTTAGTTTTCCCAAAATTTTATTATTGATCTTAAATATAAAATTATTTAATTTAATAATTTATCATAATTATTACATTTAGATGTTATTTCTTAAATTATTTTCTAGTACGTACGGACAATTAGAAATTGCTGCATAATCTGGGTAAATAAATAATATGATGATGACCTCATCTACACGCACACACAGATACACCAAAATACACTAATTTTAAATCAATATTTAATTACAGTATGTTTGTATACCAATTTTAAAAAGCTCTTTCAGTCGAAATTTGAATTAAACTTTCAATTTTGTTAAACTCCTTAATGCATATTATCACACAAGTTTTATAAAGATCATTATTTTATTTGAATACTTTGGAGATCATATATGTTCTAAAAGTAAAAATAGTGAAAAATGTTATGTTTTGTAAATTATTAGAATTATTATTTTATTAAAAAGCTTTTGTCAAATTTATTGGACATGTAAAACATGCATGTTTAGTTTGCAAAACATACATAATTTTAAATATTTTTAGTTAAATAGTGATTTTCATATAATTGTTTTGCAATTTTGTTTTTATAGAATATAATCGGTTTTACAATTTTCAGATTGAAGCACATATATGGTCTTTAATTAAATAGTGGTCTCCATAAAAATTTTGTCTATCATATAATATAAATAATGAAATATTTAACTAAATTAACTTTTAAATTATTTATTAAAATATGTAAAAAATAGTTTATCGTATTAATATTAAAATTATAATATCTGATTTTAAATATATAATTATTTTTTTATTTAATATAGTGTACTATTATTTTATTAAATAATTTTTTAAATTACCTTGTGTATCGCATAGGTAATAATCCAGTTTGTATATAAATTTTAATTATCATTAATGAAATTTCTAAAATTTATGATAAGATCATTAATAAAAAATTTGAATTAAATTTTTAGTTTTGGTAAACTCATTACTTCCTTTAATCATATAACATATATAAGTAAAATGTCAAAAGAAATTAATTCATAATTGTATTTATTATAATATATAAAAACAGCACTTTATGCAATTAATATTAGTTTTTTTTTAAAATTATATTACTTATTCTTAAAAATTAAATCACTTTATTTATTCAAATTATCATTGTTATATACTAATTTTTAAAATTCCATTAGTGTTTAAACAGTATGTGCAGAACAGAACAATATGTGTAGAAAGTATTTATCAGAAGTAAAATCTAAATAATTATTCAAAGGAAAATCTATTACGTTGTTCAAATGGATATATTCAAAATTCACAAGGAAACAGCATTCAAAATGGTAGTTGTTTAATCCAGCGGTGTGATAGGGTCACAGTTAATTCAATTTCGGATATTGTTACAACTTCCTTCCTATAATCACTTTTGTCATTGGTTCATTTCCTTCGTATTCAAGTAATATATCGGGCGATTATCTCTAAACTAGGAAAGTTTTTCTACATTTTCTGAAGATTTTTTTTTTTTTTTTTTTTTGGAATTGTGATCTTTATATAAACACACATTTTTCTCCATAAAACAATTGAAACTCTAGAACTCAATCTCATTACTTTCATCTCAAAGTAGCCATCTCCAACAAATGGATGTGTATTTCGAGACTAGGATGGGGAAACCATTCTGCATCGAAATCGGGTATTTCGATACTGTTCTCGAGATCAAAGAAAAAGTCCAGAAGTACCAAGGGATTCCAATTTCTAGACAGACCCTATTATTCAAAGGCCACTGCCTTGAAGATGGACGTGATGTGGAATACTGTGAAATTTTCCACAACTCACGAATCCAACTCATGTTAACCCCGGACACTACTGTAAAGCTCGAGGATTCGCCGCCAAAGTCATCGAAAATCCAGGTTTTCATACGGATGGGGACGTCGAAAAAACGAGTTGAGATAGATGTGGATGATACCATTGTGCAGTTCAAAGAGAAAATCTGTGAACTCGAAAGTGGATCACTGAATTGGAGAGCCCTTTCGGTGTACGTGCATGGGAATGAGCTGCATGACAACCAATTTGTACGAGACTATGAAATCAGCGATAATTCGGAGATTGATGTTTTAATCAAACCATTGCAGAATAGTGCCGTGACCACAGTGACGACACCAGCAACATCCGGAGGAGGTAACTCTAATTCAAAAAGACTAAAAATCTTAGTTTCGACGCAATGTGGAACGAATAAAATTCCGGTCGAAATTAATGCTTCTGATAATGTTGATGAGCTAAGGAAAGAGCTAAAGAGGCTACAAGAGATCCTTCATTTCAGTCTTCCTCCGGATGGATATTTCTTCATTTACAAACAAAATGTTATGGAAGATGATAGATCTTTCCGATGGCACCATGTTAGTAACGGTGATATGATCGAAATCTTCAATGGAAGTGTTACTGGTGGATCATCTTGATGAGATTTAATTAGGTAATGGTTCGTTTTTATTCTTAAATAAGAGTTGATTCTGGAGATCAATGAAAAGATTAGGTACGTATATGAATACTATAAATTTAAAATTTCGTTAGTTGTGATGATATTTATTTTTGGGTCTGTCATCTTTAAATTTATTGTACTTATCCAGTTGGGTTTTGGAGTTATTGATTTTAAGACATGATCATGCAACAATGGTATGAGAAGATTTGCTTTGGGTAATATATAGTTGATGATTCATTTAATTCATTTTGCATCTGAAAATGTTAGGTACTCCAAAAAAATTATTAAATATTTATGTGTCGTGTATAATAGGTAACTTTGCTAATAATAATATGGGACTCGCGTGCATAAATATATGCTCAAAAATGACAACGTGCCAAGTGTCGTGTCATGTCGTTTGGTAAAAATTTTGATAAAAATTTTGAGATACCTAGCCCTACTCTTTGACATTATATATTTCCGTAATTTCTTTGATTTAATTTAATGGACTACTCAGAATCTTACTCTAATTTTAGATGCACAGAATTGAGAATCAGTTACTTTAGAGTAATGCTAGAGTAGGGGACTATAAAAGTCTCTAAAATGATGTGGGAGGTGATATATGTGTTTTAATTGAAATTCTTTTTATGAGTTATGTTAGGGAATTTCAAATTCTTTCCCAAATTTTTTCTCAAATGACGGAGAAGCTATATTATTTTTGAGATAAATTTTGGATTCTCTAGCATTTCTCATTCCTTATATCATTAATTATTATATCAATCAATTAGGAGTAGACACATGATTTATGAGAAAATCTATGAAAATTCTTTTATAATTTTCTAATATTTTTCGTAACTTTAAAATCACGAAAGTAAGCAAAAAATTATAATTGGTTACACAGAGTTAGAAAGAAGCAAAAAATTATAACACTGTAAAGTCAAACAAAGAAATGATGACAAGCTCCTGTAATTTTATTTTTTTTGACGAACAAGAATGATTTTATTACTTAGACAACTCAATCAACATTACATTCAAAAACCCCACTAAGGATATCATCCCTATCAAAAATTTGATCCGGGAAATAATATGAATCTCGAGCAAGCATGCAAGCAGCCATATTAGCCGATCATTTTACAAAGAACAACGAAGTTGTGTTCAAATCCTCAAGCAATCTACGACTCTTTGAAATATAACTCCCTTTGAAATGTTATATAAGAAACCACCTTCTTATGAACACTTGAAAGCTTTTGGATGCTTAGTGTTTGCCTCCAACCCTACAACTCATACTGATAAATTCAGTCCTAGAGGTGTCCCATGTGTATTGCTAGGATTTCCTTCAGATACAAAAGGTTACCCCTTTTAATCATCATTTACATCACCATATCTTACTCCTACTCCTGTTACAATGCCATCTGTTTCTTCTAATCAACCATCTGCATTTGATATGGATGATATTGTATACACTTGTGAGACAGTTGAGACACCACCAGTTATTCCAGACCTTACTCTTGATAGTTCTGATTCTGCATCAACTCCAGTCTTTGCTCCAATTCTTATAAAGTCATCAAGACAGACCAAAAATCCTGCTTGGTTGGAACAATATGTCCACACACTACCCTCTAATACTGGTGCTAATGTTGCACAGGTCACAGATCATCTTGTGCATACTAAATTCAACTGTTTTATGGATTCTTGCACTTCAAACACTGATCCAACCACCTTTGCTCAATCTATCAAACATCATCACTGCGTAGATGCTATGAACCAAGAACTTTCAGCTTTGGAGTTAAACAACACTTGGGAGGTTACAGAACTTCCATCTTCAAAGAAATCAATAGGTTGCAAATGGGTCTTTAAGACAAAGTTTAATGCAGACGGGTCTGTGGAGAGATATAAAGCTAGGTTGGTTATTCTTGGGTGCAAACAAACTTATGGAGTTGATTATTTGGACACTTTTGCTCCTGTAGCCAAGCTCACAACTGTAAGAACTTTATTGGCAGTAGCTGCAATTTAGGACTGGATAGTCATTCAAATGGATGTCACCAATGCCTTCTTGCATGGTGACCTCTAAGAGACTGTTTATATAAAATTTCCACCGGGCTATAAAAGGATGGGCAGTCGGATTTCTTACTCTCACACTGCAAATACTTCAAGCCTAGGTCTGAGTTTAGTGTGTAGGTTAATCAAGTCTTTGTATGGCTTGAAACAAGCTCCCAGAACTTGGTTCAGTAAGCTATCAATGACTCTTATTAACAATGATTATATTCAGTCCAAGACTGATTATAGTTTGTTTGTAAAAACTACAACTGACTCCATAGTACTGGTCCTTGTGTATGTTGATGATTTTTTTAATTGCTGGCAATTCTTCTCATGATATTGCTGCCCTAAAGAAATTGTTGTTTGTCAACTTTCACATGAAAGATCTAGGCAATGTTCGGTACTTTCTTGGTTTAGAGATTGATCGTACTGCTGAGGGGTTTTTCGTCTCTCAAAAGAAGTATACATTGGATCTTTTGCATGAATATGATATGGAGAATGCTTCACCTGTCAGACTTCCAATGGATGTTCATCTCAAATTGGAACCCACAAGTGGCACTGCCTTGACTGATCCTCATTCTTATCAAATGTTGTTAGGTAAGTTAATTTATTTAACGGTCACTCAACCAGATATAACCTTCTCTTTCCAGCAACTGAGCCAGTATATGCAAAATCCAACAACTGAACACTTGAAAGCTGCTCATAGAGTCTTGCGTTATCTATTAACCAATCCCAGTCAAGGGGTTCTGTTGGCTAGTGCTTCTGCTGCACAAATTCATGCTTATTGTGACAGTGACTGGGCTAGTTGCCCAGTCACAAGACGTTCTACATCAGGTTTCTGTATACTGTTAGGCAATTCTCCTATTTCCTGGCAGTCCAAGAAGCAAACAGTGGTTGCCCGTTCTACAACCGAAGTTGAGTATAGGGCCTTGGCCTTGACCTCGTGTGAGATCACTTGGATCACTGCTCTACTGAAGGACATGGGATTGCAGAACATTCCCCCAACTCTGTTGCAGTGTGACAATAAAGCTGCCATTGCTATTGCAGCTAATCCCGGGCTTCACGAGAGGACAAAACACATTGAGGTCGATTTCCACTTTATCCGGGACAAGATCAAGTCTGGTACCATTGTTACAAAGCACGTTCCTTCTCACTCTCAAGTGGCAGATATTCTCACCAAACTGTAGGGTTTCGGGCATGAAAACGCAACGGAAAAACGCGTAAAACGAAAAATTAACGAAACGCTCCGCAGGATCCATGCGAAAATCGATATTTAATTCGTGAACAGAATTGTTTACCTTTTAAGAAGCTTTACAATTGGTTGACAGATTGAGATCCGTTGCTATGATCACCACGTATCCCGCCTTGCGATATACGTCTCTAATCAGTCCACACGAACGCCCGATCGTCCAACGATCACCGGAGTTGGTACTAGCCACAAGAACTGCTCACAATTTCTCTCCCTCACTCTCTAGCCTCTCCAAGTTATAGAGCTTCTAGGGTTTTTAATAAAAAGCGTAATTCAAGAAGTACCCTAAAATAATACATCATAATGTATTTATAGGGATGAGAAATCTGGGCTTAACCCTAATTAGAGTGGGCTTCACAAACCCAATCCAATTCTGAGTTTTATTATTATTAATTTCGAATTATAATCTGATTAATCAAGTCCTTCTTAATTAATCTAATAATTCAAAGTAATAATAATATTTTATTTAAATTTGAAATTTAATTAAAGCTCCGTTTAAAACGTTCTTTGTGTGTGACCCTTTTAGGTTATTATAACGTTGACAATAATTTTCATATCTCATAATAAAATTATAAACAATGAGCGGCATCTAGTAATACATCATTGCTACCCAAGTAATAATAATAATTGGTGATCCAATTAAACATTTAGTGAATAATGTTCCATGTAATATAATACTTTTAACCTTATATTATAGATTAAACTCAAGGCATGGTTTGTGTCATCCTTTTCATCATTTAATCCTGGTTTACTTGATCAATGAGTAGACTATTAAACAAATCACTATTTCAGCATGGTCATGCATTTCATAGTCTCACTCAATCAAGAGGCCAATAATATCACTCCTAAAATAGGAGGGTTAAATCCTATATCTATCATTCATATTTCTCATATGATTCATAGTATACCCAATGTCCACCTTTATCATTACCCGGTCAAAGGTAACTTTGAGTAGAATCAAAGTATATTAATTCTTATATAGAAATATAATGATTTTAAGTCTAAGGATCATTACACCATTATCATTGTGAGAATTACTTATGACACTTGATAACATTTACCATGAAAAATTCACACGGTGGGTCTATCCAGTGCCATGTTTTTCTAACATGCACTTATGTATTTGACTTTAGTATCACCATACTAATGACCAATGAGATGTAGTCATCTATCAACAAACATACTAGTCTTAATGCATTATTATTGTCCTCAATAATAATACACGATCAAGGATCTTTAGGATTATAAACACTATTCATATAATCTCATTTCTAAGTCACATACTTAGAGATATAGAATTCATGCTTATATTCCAAGGACATTTATTATTCTAATATTTATATCGCAGTTAATAAAGACATAATAAATAATTGAAAGAAAATCCATAGAACCTATTTATTAATAATCAAAATGTCTTCCCTAAGAACATTATAATATTGACTCTAGGGCACAAGTACTAAAAATCTCCCACTTGCACTAGAGCCAATTACCCATGTATCTAATACCCATGGAACTACTGTGACCTTCGTGCTTCTGCTGTGACAAAGCCTTAGTCAGTGGGTCTGCAATGTTATCATTAGTATGCACTTTACATATATGTATATATTCCCTCCTTGTAATCTCTCAAAGTAGATGATATCGTCTAAGTATATGCTTTGCTCGGGAATGGGACATTGGTTCCTTAGCCTGCGCAATAGCTCCATTGTTATCGCAATAAAGATCAACTGGATCTGCGATGGATGGAACTACTCCAGGTCCCTCAATAAATTTCCGAAGCCAAACAGCCTCTTTGGCTGCTTCACTGGCAGCAATATACTCAGCTTCCATTGTAGAATCAACTACTATCTCTTGCTTCGAACTCTTCCAGTTTACAACACCTCCATTTAGACAAAACACAAACCCAGATTGAGACACAGTATCGCCTCTGTCTATTTGGAAACTAGCATCAGTGTAACCTCTTACAACTAGCTTCTCATCTCCTCCATATACCAAGAATGAATCTTTAGTTCTCTTGAGGTACTTAAGAATATTCTTGACTGCTGTCCAGTGACCTTCACCTAGATTAGACTAGTATCTGCTCGTCATGCTCAAAGCATACGAAACATCAGGTCGAGTACATATCATTGCATACATTATTGAACCAATTGCAGAAACATATGGTACCTTTTTCATACGGTTCTTATCATCTAATGATTTAGGACAGTTCTCTTTTGAGATCACTATCCCATGAGACACAGGGATAAATCCCCTCTTTGCCTCTTACATCCCAAAACGATGCAATACTTTGTCAATGTATGTACTCTAACTTAAGCTGATTAATCTTCTAGATCTATCTCTATAGATCTTGATCCCTAATATATAGGTAGCATCGCCTAAGTCTTTCATTGAGAAACTTTTTCCCAACCAAGTCTTAACAGCCCGAAGAGAAGGGATGTCCTTCCCTATTAGTAATATATCATCAACATATAATACTAGGAATGCCACTTTGCTCCTACTAACCTTCTTGTAAACACAAGGCTCATCTTCATTTTGAATAAAGCCAAACTCTTTGACTGTTATATCAAAACTGTTAGTATTAGTGCCCTAGAGACAATACAATTGTACTTCTGGGAAACACTATTTTGTTATTTTATAATGATTATGTTCTATTGATTATTCGACAACAATTATTATGTCTTTATTTACTGCGATATTAATGTTAGAGTAATAAATGTCCTTGGAATATCGAACACGTATTCTATATCTTTAAGTATGTGACTTAAAAATGAGATTATATGAATAGTGTTTATATTCCTAAATTATCCCTAATTAAGCATTATGAATTGGGACAATTATGATGCATAAAGATTAGTATGATCGTTGACTAAATGACCACATCTCATTGGTCATAGGTATAGTGATACTAAAGTCAAGAACATAGGTGCATGTAATATTCTACATGGCACCGGATTGACCCACAGTGATATTCTACATGGTAATAAAGTCATTAGAATAGCTCACAGTGATAATGGTGTAATGATCCTTAGACTTGAGATCATTATATTTCTATACGAGGATTAATATACTTTGATTACATTAAAAGTTACCTTTGACCGGGTGATGATAAAAGTGGACATCGGGTATATTATGAGTCGTATGAGAAATATGAATGATAGATATAGGATTTAACCCTCCTATTATTAGGAGAGATATTATTGGCCTCTTGATTGAGTGAGACTATGAAAATGCATGGTCATGCTCAAATATTGATTTGTTTTAATAGTCTACTCATTGATCAAGGAAACCTGGATTAAATGTTGAAGAGGATGACTAATAACATGCCTCGAGTTTAATCTATAATATTTGGTTAAAGGGATTATATTACACGGAAACATTAGTCACGAAAGGTTTAATTGGATCACCAATTATTATTATTACTTGGGTAGCAATGATGTATTACTAGATGCCGCTCATTGTTTATAATTTTATTATGAGATATTAAAATTATTGCCAACGTAATAATAACCTAAAGGGTTACACATAAAGAACGTTTTAAACGGAGCATTAATTAAATTTCGAATTTAATTGAATTATTATTATTATTGAATTATTGGATTAATTAAGTAGGACTTGATTAATTATATAATAATTCGAATATAATAATTAATAAGACTAATAATCAGATTGGGTTTTGGAAGCCCAATCAGATTAAGCAAGGCCCAAAATTCTCTTTCAATAAATACATTATGATGTATTGTTTTAGGAAAAGTTGAAAAATTCGTTTTCAGAAAAACCCTAGCAGCTCTGCATATTAGAGAGGCTAGAAACAGAGAGAGAAAAGGTTTTGAGGGCGGTTTTATTTGGCTAGTACCAACTCCGTGATCGTTGGACGATCAAGCGTTCGTGTGGACTACTTTGGCGACACAGATCTTGAACAAGGGTCGCGTGGTGGTTACAACAAGGACCTCCAAGTTTCTGAATATTACAAGCTCAATTAAGATATGATTTCGTTTCTCCATAATCAGCCATGTCTTGTACACGGATCCTAGGGTTAGGGTTTCGGATTATTATTGTTTTACGACTGTTTTTCGCTGCGTTTGTTGCCCCGAAACCCAACAAAAATGTATGTTCCAACTCCTTGAGGCCTGCTTCAATCCATAAATAGATCGTAGTAGCTTACAGACCATTCTAGAAAATTTCGGATCGACAAAACCTTTTGGTTGTATCATATACACATCCTCTTCTAAGCTCCCATTTAAGAAAGCGGTTTTGACATCCATTTGCCAGATTTCATAGTCATAGTAAGCTGCTATCGCAAGCAAAATCCTGATGGACTTGACCATAGCTATTGGTGAGAAAGTTTCATCATAGTCAATACCATGAATTTGTTTGAAACCTTTCGCCACTAGTCTTGCTTTCTGGTCGTTACATTACCATCCATGTCTGTTTTCTTCTTGAAAACCCATTTGCACCCAATAGGTTTTACCCCTTCAGGTGGTTCAACTAAAGTCCATACTTTGTTTTCATACATGGAATCCATCTTAGATTTCATAGCTTCTAGCCATCTCTCAGAATCTGGACTATTCATATATAGCATCCTGATAGGTAAGAGGCTCATCTTCATCCATAAGCATTACATCGCCAGTCTGAGTTAAGAGAAATCCATAATATCTCTCAAGCTCGTGGCGAATCCTACCAGATCTACGAACAACCTATGTTTCTTGAGCAGTAACACTTTCATGTACTTCATGCTCATGTTCCAACTCTGGTTCAATGTCATTCTGTGGTTCTCGAACTTCATCGAGATCTATCATACTCCCACTGTTTTTCTTAGAAAACAGTTCCCTTTCAAGAAATACAGCAGTTCGAGCAACAAACACTTTGCTCTCAGTACGATTATATAAATAATACCCTTTAGTTTCTTTTGGGTATCCCACAAAATTACATTTGTCTGATTTTGGTCCTAGCTTGTCAGTGACTAAACGTTTCACAAACGCTTCGCATCCCCATACTTTCAAAAAGGACATGCTATGACGTTTCTCAGTCCATATCTCATATGGTGTAGTTTGAACCGATTTAGTAGGAACTCAGTTAAGTGTGTGTGTAGCCGTTTCCAGAGCATAACCCCAGAAACTAATTGGAAGATCCGCTAGACTCTTCATCGACCGCACCATGTCCAACAAGGTACGATTTCTCCTTTCAGATACACCATTTCACTGTGGTGTTCCAGGAGGTGTGAGTTGTGATACAATACCACACTCCTTTAAGAAGTTCTTAAATTCTAAGCTTAGGTACTCACCTCAACGATCAGATCGTAGAGTTTTAATACTTCCGCCTATTTGTTTTTCTACTTCTGCCTTGTACTCTTTGAATTTTTCAAATGATTCGGATTTGTTCTTCAAAAGATACACATATCCGTATCTACTAAAATCATCAGTAAAGGTTATGAAGTAGTAAAATCCACCTCTTGCCATCGTACGCATTGGACCACATACATCACTATGTATAAGTTCTAATCGTTCGGTGGCCCTCTCACCAATTCCGGTAAAAGGAGCTTTAGTCATTTTTCCAATGAGACAAGGTTCACATTAATCGTATGATTCAAAATCAAACTTATCCAAGTATTCATCCTTATGTAACTTGGAAATGCGCTTCTCATTTATATGGCCTAAACGACAATGCCAAAGGTGTGTTTGATTTGAGTCATTAGCCTTAATACATTTATTATTTACATTATAGACAGGAAAATCAAGATCAAGAACATATAAACCATTAAATAAACGTGCAACCCCATAGGTAACATTATTCAAACCAAAGGAACAATTATTGTTCTGAATTGTAAAGGAAAAACCTTTCTTGTCCAAACAAGAAACAGAAATAATGTTTCTGCAAATCGCAGGCACGTAAAAACAGTTCTCAAGTTCTAAAATAAGCCCAGTGGGCAACGATAAATAATAAGTCCCTACAGCCAAAGCAGCAACCTTTGCTCCATTGCCAACGCGTAGGTCGACTTCTCCTTTCGCCAAAGTCCTACTCCTTCGCAGTTCCTGCACATTTATACAAATGTGAGAACCACATCCAGTATCTAATAGACATGATGTAGAAGCAGACAAATTGACTTCTATAACATAAATACCTGAATCAGAAATCTTTATAGACTTCATTTTCTTCAGGTTCAGATCCTTCAAATAAGCTTGACAGTTTCGCTTCCAATGACCCGGCTTCTTGCAAAAGTGACATACATCACCTTTTGCAGCACCACCTTTTGCAACACCTCCAGTAGGCTTCAAAGCCTTTTTGAAAGCAGGCATCGGATTAGCAGATTTAGATCCAATCTTCTTCTTGCCTTTCCATTTCCCCTTTCCTTTGGCATTCCCTTTGTTCACCATCATTATGAGAGCAGGGTTAGCCTTTGACATATTGGTCTCAGTAGTCCTCAATAATGCCAACAGTTCGGTAGGTGTTTTGTCTATCTCACTCATAGTATAGTTTATGACAAATTGAGTGTAGTTGTTGTTCAAAGACTGCAAGATCAAATCTGCTTGGTGTTCTGGTAAAACCGGGTAACCCAAATTCTCAAGGGTTTCCAAATACCCTATCATCTTTAGAACATGCGGTCCAACATGGTCACGATCTCCCTATTTGCATGCATACAACGCTTTGCTTACATCAAACCTCTCTTGACGAGCTTGACCCTCAAACATCCTTTTGAGTTGCTCAATCATGTCATAAGCGTCCATACGCTCATGTTGTTTCTGAAGCTTAGGACTCATAGTCGCTAGCATCAAACAACAAACATCCGTAGAATCATCAAAATGCTTCTGATAAGCATTTTGTTGAGCCTCGGTTGCTTCAGCAGCAAGAGGTCCGGGGTGAGGAATATCAAGGACATAAATCTTTCGCTCCTGCCTGAGGACAATCCTCAAATTCCTTTGCCAATCAAGGAAGTTAGTTCAAGTCAGCTTTTCCTTCTCAAGGACTGATCGCACAGATAAATTGTTTGAGTTTGCCATTTTAGATATCTACAATGTTAAAATGCATAAAAATAAGTTCGTTGCAGATTTATTAAATTATGTTCAAGTGATTATCCATATATATTCACAATATATATCTCCCACTATTTTTATCAAATCAATAGCCCTAACTATTAATTCGGAAGGCATTTCTCTAAATCCTTCTAGTGAGCCAAGATCCATATTTCGTCATGCTTAAGGTCAGCTTTGGCTTTACTCCCAAAACATGATTTATTTAGGTAGACAACTCTTGTCAATTATATCATATATAACTCTTGGAAAGTTTGGTAGAACAACATTTGTTCACATTTATCCAATAAATCATACCAAACTCCATGCCTCTAATTTCACAATCCTATTGTGGTAACTTAGTTAAGTCTAACCCAATGGTCTAACAGTTAAGTATCACATTTACTTCATCGCGTCTTACCACGATAGATTGGAGTGCTTCGCTTTGGCGAACCCACTCTTTCTCGATCTAGGTCTTGACGAGTGTTGCCCATTGGAAGACATCTAATTGACTTAATATTTTAACTTTAGGGATTTTATTATTAAAACGACCATGATCCCATCATCAAGAGATTCCCAATTTTTTCTTGAACTAAGTACTTCAATTCAAAATTCATCAATGGTTTGATTTCCAGTCCGTCGGAGGAGTCACAGTAGTCTTACTTAAAACCCGCCTTTCTTACAAGCGCTGCTTGTATTTTTGTCAAAATCGCCCAATATCAAAATTTGAAAATTCATACTTATTTCCGTGTTTCATAAACACAGGAATCTCATCTTCGTTTTGTTCAATTTTAAAATCTTGAATCGTTACAGATTTTATCTTGTTTAGCAAACATGACATGGGTGATGTATCTAATACATACACGTTTAATCTAATTAAAGCATGCATCATTATAGCTACACATACATATCATCATCACATGCATCATATATGTAAAGTGCGTAAAGTAAACGTGCTTGGTTATGGCCCAATCCTATGCAATTTTTCCAAGCTAAAGGAAAAATCTAGGTCAATCTATGGTGGTATCAAATACAACATAATAAATAATACATGTCATCATGCTTCCTTGTAATGACTCCTTCGTTCGCCTCCTTGGTGTGCCTCCATGTCTTCATATCATCCATTACATTACAAAATATGAAACAAGCTAATCTAATAAACTAATTACAAGTGAAACTCGAGTTACATTCGAGATTAATCATTACAAGAATGAACGACATGCAAGTCGTATTTAAAAACCAAAACCATAATCAAAACCACTAACCTATCATATTTCTTATGGGCCATAACCATACACAATGCTCAATTAACAGTTAAGGACATCTCAGATTTCATCAAGTCATCATACCATATCATATTTCTCATGATCCAATCAAAGAAATCATAAAAGGCACAATTTAGAAAAATCGAAATCATAACAGAAAATAGTAAATCGCAGTTTTCAGGGCCTAAATGATGTCAAATGGCCAAAAACCGACTTGGGTCCTTGAAAAGCGATGAGTTTTGCTCGTGACGATTTTCCCTTTCCGAAAAGGTATTATTCGTCAAATTCTGACACCGTAAAATCGGAAAAACACTATTCACCGCAGAAACTATTTTCTGCAGATTTTTCTTTCGGAATCAAACGAAACAATTTCGATCGATCCTCAAGCCTCTGTATCACGTATCATATACATACAGACCTCGCCAGCAATAACAGATGTGTCAATACACATCAGAACCCATCAGTTTATATATATATAAACAGAACATCATGCATAACATACAAAATCGCATACTTATCAGTCATGGCAGATTGTAAACATGCTTATTATCAATAAAACAGTAAACATATAAACGAATTAAACACTATTCGCAAGTAGCTCTGATACCATTGTAGGGTTTCGGGCATGAAAACGCAACAAAAAAACGCGTAAAACGAAAAATTAATGAAACCCTCCGCAGGATCCATGCGAAAATCGATATTTAATTCGTGAACAGAATTGTCTACCTTTTAAGAAGCTTTACGATTGGTTGACAGGTGGAGATCCTTTGCTATGATCACCACGTATCCCGCCTTGCGATATACGTCTCTAACAGTCCACACGAACGCCCGATCATCCAACGATCACCGGAGTTGGTACTAGCCACAAGAACTGCTCACGATTTCTCTCTCTCTCTCTCTAGCCTCTCCAAGTTATAGAGCTTCTAGGGTTTTTAATAAAAAACTTAATTCAAGAAGTACCCTAAAATAATACATCATAATGTATTTATAGGGATGAGAAATCTGGGCTTAACCCTAATTAGAGTGGGCTTCACAAACCCAATCCAATTCTGAGTTTTATTATTATTAATTTTGAATTATAATCTGATTAATCAAGTCCTTCTTAATTAATATAATAATTCAAAGTAATAATAATATTTTATTTAAATTCGAAATTTAATTAAAGCTCCGTTTAAAACGTTCTTTGTGTGTGACCCTTTAGGTTATTATAACGTTGACAATAATTTTCATATCTCATAATAAAATTATAAAAAATGAGCGGCATCTAGTAATACATCATTGCTACCCAAGTAATAATAATAATTGGTGATCAAATTAAACCTTTAGTGAATAATGTTCCATGTAATATAATACTTTTAACCTTATATTATAGATTAAACTCAAGACATGGTTTGTGTCATCATTTTCATCATTTAATCCTGGTTTACTTGATCAATGAGTAGACTATTAAACAAATCACTATTTGAGCATGGTCATGCATTTCATAGTCTCACTTAATCAAGAGGCCAATAATATCACTCCTAAAATAGGAGGGTTAAATCCTATATCTATCATTCATATTTCTCATATGATTCATAATATACCCAATGTCCAACTTTATCATTATCCGGTCAAAGGTAACTTTGAGTAGAATCAAAGTATATTAATTCTTATATATATTAATTCTTATATAGAAATATAATGATTTCAAGTCTAAGGATCATTACACCATTATCACTGTGAGAATTACTTATGACACTTGATAACATTTACCATGAAAAATTCACACGGTGGGTCTATCCAGTGCCATGTTTTTCTAACATGCACTTATGTCTTTGACTTTAGTATCACCATACTAATGACCAATGAGATGTAGTCATCTATCAACAGACATACTCGTCTTAATGCATTATTATTGTCCTCAATAATAATACACGATCAAGGATCTTTAGGATTATAAACACTATTCATATAATCTCATTTCTAAGTCACATACTTAGAGATATAGAATTCATGCTTATATTCCAAGGGCATTTATTATTCTAATATTTATATCGCAGTTAATAAAGACATAATAAATAATTGAAAGAAAATCCATAGAACATATTTATTAATAATCAAAATGTCTTCCCTAAGAACATTATAGTATTGTCTCTAGGGCACAAGTACTAACACAAACCTATCTCCATCAAGCAGCATTACAGTCTACTACACAAGCTTGGAGCTACTTCACCCGCAGCTCAGCTTGGGGGGGGGGGGTTAATGAGGACATCTAATCCACCTCAGCTAGCCAGCCTGTTTTTCCACCTGCACTGAATGCCACCCTCTGTCATTAATCACCTAAGTGCTTCTTTAATAGTCATTCCTTCTGCGACCTCAACTGGAACTTTCACCTCCTTGCAGCAAGTCTTCGCTTGAATTAACAACCCTGTAGCATCTCTAACCACCATACCCAAACCAAAAGCATTTTGTTCAGTAAAAAATGCAGCTTCCACATTCACCTTTTGATTGAGTTCTCCTGATGCTTTACCCATTCCACAACTCCATCTCCTTCCACCGAAGTAGGAAACAGAGATTTTGTTGAACAAATTTGGGCATTCTTCCATTGGACAAGGTAATATCTTGCAAAACTAACCACAACATCTACCTGCATTTGCTTCCGATTCCATACTAGGTCATTACGGATTTTCCAGATAGCTTAACACAGAGTTACTATCTCAGCACGCTTGTCACTGAAGTGATCTCTGAAAGCCAATTCAAGCCACTGAAAAAACTCCTCCACTCCTGTTATTCGCAGCCCTAGAAATTCCTTATGCCAACAATGTTTAGCTACTGGACACGTAACTAGAGCACGAAGGATAGATTCATCTTCTCTTTTATATACAGGACAAACGCACACCACTGGCACAAATTTATTGTACAACGTAGTCATCGTTGGAAGAATATTCGACAAATTTGGCAAAATAGATCATATTTTGTAATCAAAAATTTGCAAAACGTACTGTTTTGTAAAGTATATTCTATGAAAATCACTATTTCATTGAAAATCATGTAAGTTCTGCAAACTAAACATGAATGTTCTGCAAACCAAATATATTTTGCTGAACAATATGTTTTGTTATGTTTTAGTTGCAAAACATATATAATTTTAAAGATTTTAAATGAAAATAGTTATTTTCATAGAACATAATTTATAAAATATTATATTTTGCTAAATTCAGATCGCAGAACGTATGTGATCTCCCAAAAAGGTGGTAATCATAGAACTTAACTCATACTTTTTATTCAGAATTAGTAAATCATATAGATTCGGAAACAGCCGACGAGTGCTTATTTATTTATTTATTTATCATGTACCTTTATTTTGTTTTGTTTTGTACATTTATTTTATTTGGAACAATATTAAATCAGTTCTCAAGTTTTGTAAATCATAATTTACAAAAACAATTTATAAAATTACACAAACAAACAAATCCAACTTTTAACATGACTATAGAAAAAAAAATCAAAGAGACTCGTAGCAAGAATAATTTCATCTATCAACAAAAATATTGGATTATGATCTTTACACCCTGTTCTGATTTTCTAGTAGCTCGATCTTGTCCCTTAATTGAGGAGGAACTAGCATGATAGCCCGTGCAAAGCACGGGCACCATTTAAATTCATAAAATGTTGTTGTTTTGATTTTATTATATAGACGATTTATAATTTTTGAAATACTATACGTCGTTAATGTGGTATTTTTTATGGACATTGGCAATAACTCAAATTTCTTACTTGAATTTCATATATGATCGTAACAATAGAATCACATCTAGCCATTTAAAAAAATAACTTGGAATGATTAAAAAATATGTAATTTAAAATTCTAATCATGAGTCAGTAGACTCACGTGTTTATATATAAAGAAGTGCTAAATAAGATAATTTACATAAATAAGAAGCGAAAACTAATTATGGTCACACATTCAAATCTAATTTACATCTCAACCATCACCCATATTCACTCTTATGCCCCTTCCATTATCGGCGACCTTACACACCAACACTTACTTTACACCGCTGTTATCACCATCTCATTCCATTTGTCGTCATCATTCATGATACACACACACACACACACTCACACACATTATATATATATATGTTAGATATAATTGCTGACGTTTGTTCATCAGTGTTTAAGTACCAGGTACATATCAGAGTTTATCTAGAAGCCAGTCAGAGTTTGATAAAGTCTGACTGGGTGAAGAGTTTACATTGAAGCCAGTCAGAGTTTGTTAAAGTCTGACGTGGTGATAGTTGAATTAGCTGTCGGTGCTGAATTGAATATTCTAGAAGCAATATATTCTGAAGATGGAAAGAAGCAGAATATATTGATACAGCTAAGGAAACGGAATAGAAGATAAGAAGCAATCCTTAATTGATATGAATTGTATAGCTAACTTATAGGAATATCAATTAGAGATGGATTGTATGTAACTGTGTACTATATAAACACAGATAGGTTATCTCTAGAAGGGATGCGATTATTGAAATATTATTCTTGTAACCTAGTAGCTCTTTGTGATTCATTAACATCACTAAGAGAGAATTATTTTAATATAATTCAGTTTGTTGATTTATAAACTTGTGTTCTTGATTGTTATTCTCATACATACTTGATTATATATTGTGTATTCGGCCTAACAATTGGTATTAGAGCCAAGGCTGTTTAATATATAAGTTTTTCGATTCAAACACAGTAATAATCATGTCTGAAGAAAATCAAACTTCTCCCAAGGTTGAACAGGTTAAACCTAATTCTGTGAGTCGGTATGAAACAATCAGGGTTCCAATTCTCAGGCCAGTGGAGTATCCAATTTGGAAGGTGAAGATGACCATGTTTCTGGAGGCTACAGATCCAGAATATCTTGACAGAATCAATGATGGTCCTCATATGCCGACTAAATTGTCTCCTGTTGTTGATGGTCAAGAACAAAAGACTGTTCCAAAGGAAAAGAAAGATATGACTCCTGAGGACATCTCATCAATTGCAAAAGATGCAAAAGTTAGACATCTTCTACACAGTGCCTTAGATAATGTTATGTCTAACAGAGTAATTGGCTGCAAGACTGCCAAAGAAATATGGGATGCTCTAGAAGTCAGATGCCAAGGAACAGGTGCTATTAAGAAGAATAGGAGGACCATACTAACACAGGAGTATGAACACTTTGATTCAAGATCTGGTGAAACCTTAACTGAGACTTATGACAGATTTTGTAAACTGCTGAATGATCTATCTCTAGTTGATAAAGAATATGATATTGAAGAGTCTAATCTCAAGTTTCTGTTATCTCTACCTGAAAAGTGGGATCTAAAGACAACAACAATAAGAGATAATTATGAACTTGCTGATACAGAACTTGATGAAATCTATGGGTTGTTGAAAACTCATGAACTGGAGATAGAACAAAGGAATAGAAGAATGAGTAAAAAGACAAAATCTGTTGCTCTCAAAGTAGAGGAGAAGCCCATCAAGAAGGAATCATCAAGGAAGAAAGCCAAGGGAAAGGCTTTAGTCATTAAATCTGAAAGTGAGTCATCAAACTCTGATGATGACTCAAACTCTGATGAAGCTTATGACTCTGAGGATGATGAAGAACAGATGATGCAAATGGCTGCATTGATGGTGAAGACCTTCAAGAAGATGGGATTCAAGAACTTCAAGAAAGGAAAGAGATTCTCAAGGAAAGATTCAAACTCTGAAAGGAAAAGTTTTAGAAAGTCTGATGGAAGGGAGACCAAGTCTGGCAAGAAGGATAAATCTGAAATCCAGTGCTACAGGTGTAAGGAGATGGGTCACTATGCCCCAGAGTGCAAGAAAGGAAAATCTGAGAAAGCACTCATCTCTAAAGGCAAAGACTGGGCAGATACTTCAGACTCTGATGATGGAGTAAATTATGCTCTTATGGCAACTGTCAAAGATGAGACTGAATCATCTGGAAATAAGGTACCCCTAACTACTTATGCTTATGATACTGATAATATATCTGAGTTAAGAGTATATCTGAAACGTGTACATGTTAGTTATAGGGATCAGACTTTAGAGAATGAGAGAATTAAATCTGAGAATCTTAGTCTTAAAGAAAGAAACGAGTTTCTTGAAGGAGAACTTGAGAATATGAAGCAGATTCAAAAAGAAAGAGATGATGTTGTTTATATTGAACAGGAATTGACTAAGAGATATAAGCAGTTAGAATCTGATTTAGAAAAAGAAAGAAAAATAATCAAGACTTGGACAAACTCTGGAAGAGACACTCATCAAGTGTTTCAGACAGATTCTGTAGGTTTAGGCTATTGTGAAAATGATGAACTTAGGTTTAAAGACAAGGTTAAGGTTAAACCACAACTTAAACCTGTGAAATTTGTTCCAGAATCTACTATGTTAAAATCTGTTGTAGTAAGAGAAGCTGATATGGAATCAGATGAAACCTGTGAAAAACAGGAAAATATTATAACAGAAAATCTTATGGAAATAGAAGCTGTTAGAAAGCCAGTAAAAACTTGTGAAAAACAGGTTAATGTTGGTTTGATGACAGGAAAACAGTTCAATCATAAGCTAAAAGAGGTAAAGTCTGCCATGAAACCAAAAGGGTCCAAGAAAAATAGGAATGGAAAGATAGGCATAAATAATAGAAATAATCATTTGCCTACTGCTGGTGCTCCAAGGAAAACATGTTATAATTGTGGTAGTTCTAATCATCTTGCTAGATTTTGCAATAAGAACAAACATATTAATTCTTTACCTTCTACATCAGGAGTAAAGAATGATTATATAAGGGTTAAACCACAGACTTTATGCACACACTGTGGGAGCACTTGGCATTCTATTGATACTTGTAAGAGTTATCATGCTATTTATCACAACTATTATGAGCTAAAACCCAACTTGAAATGGGTTAGAGCAAACTCTGCAAGTGTAAAGTCTGACAATGTTAGTTTAAACTCTGTTGATAGTGATTCCGCTGCAAAAGCTAACACTGTTAAGAAAGCCAAAGGATCCAAGCAAGTCTGGGTCCTTAAAACTAACACTTAGTGTTTGTTTGTGATTGCAGGGTATAAAAGAGAGCACACTTATCTTGGACAGTGGATGCTCAGGACATATGACTGGAAATAAAGCCCTGCTATCAGACTTTGAGGAGAAGGCTGGCCCAAAGGTTTCTTATGGAGATGGCAACATAGGACACACTCTGGGATATGGCAATATTAATCTTGGAAGTGTCATCATCACAGATGTAGCTCTAGTCTCAGGACTCAAGCATAATCTGCTATCTGTGAGTCAAATCTGTGACAGAGGAAACCATGTAGATTTTCATACTGAATACTGTGAAGTTATCAGTAAATCTACTGAAAAAGTTGTTCTAGTTGGACACAGGCGCAACAATATTTATGAAGCAAGTTTGGTAACAAACTCTGATGGAAAAACAGTGTGTCTGTCTGCAAGAATGTCAAATGAAGAGAGTTGGAAATGGCATAAGAAGCTCTCTCATCTAAACTTGAACAACATCAATGAACTTATACGAAAAGATCTTGTAAGGGGACTTCCAAAGTCAATACTAAGCTTAGATGGTCTGTGTGATTCTTGTCAAAAGGCCAAGCAAAGGAAGTCATCTTTCAAGAGCAAATCTGAATCTTCAGTTGTGGAACCTTATCATCTTCTACATGTTGATCTTTTTGGACCAGTGAATGTGATATCTATGGGCAGAAAGAAATATGCTCTAGTAATTGTTGATGAATATACTAGATATACATGGGTGTATTTCTTATCAAAGAAGGATGAAACTGCTCAAACACTGATGGATCATGTAAATCTACTGGACAAAGGATCACAGCACAAAGTCAAAATTATCAGGAGTGATAATGGAACTGAATTCAGAAACACAATCATGGAAGCTTTCTGCAAAGAAAGAGGAGTGAAACAAGAATTTTCTGCACCTGGAACTCCACAGCAAAATGGTGTAGTTGAAAGAAAGAACAAAACTTTAATTGAAGCTGCCAGAACTATGCTTGAAGAAGCAAAGTTGCCAACCTATTTCTGGGCAGAAGCTGTTCAAACTGCTTGTTTTACTCAAAATGCTACACTGATCAACAAGCATGGTAAAACACCATATGAGATGGTGAAAAATAAGAAGCCAAATCTGAAATACTTTCATATATTTGGATGCAAATGCTTTGTGTTGAAGACTCATCCTGAACAGTTGACCAAGTTTGAGTTAAAAGCTGATGAAGGAATCTTTGTTGGCTATCCATTGTCAACAAAAGCATTCAGAGTCTACAATCTGAGAACAAGAGTGATCATGGAATCCATTCATGTGTCATTTGATGACAAGAAAATAACTGGACTTGAAGATGAAAATGAATATGATCAACTACGTTTTGAAAATGAAGATTTATTCTCTGATGAAGCTGGTCTGACAAACTCTGACGAAGCATACTCTAAACCTCTACTGGTAAATACTGGAGAAACTGGAAATTCTCAAATTGAACAAAATAGAGAACCAGTTGAGGGGGAGCGTGAAGAAGCTCAACAAGACACAGCAAGTGAGTCAGTTGAGGAAACTGATTCAAACTCTGAGCCATCCAATTCAGGGGGGGCCTCAGATGCTGCAGAAAGTCAACATATGAATCAGGAGAGCATGGATCAAGGGGGAGGATCCAATAATGATGCAAGAAACAACTTACCAACAGCAAGAAAGTGGACACAGGCACACACACCTGATCTCATAATTGGAGATCCTGATGCTAGTGTGAGAACTAGAAGTGCAACAAATAATGAGTGTCTGTATCATGCTTTCTTGTCTCAAACAGAACCAAAGAAGGTGGAGGAAGCTCTTCAAGATGCTAATTGGATTACAGCAATGCAAGAAGAGTTAAATGAATTTGAAAGAAATGAAGTCTGGACACTTGTACCTAGACCAAAGAATAGATCAATTGTAGGTACAAAGTGGGTTTTCAGAAACAAGACTGACAGTGAAGGTGTGATTACAAGAAACTGTTGCTGCACATCCTGATGTTGATGACAAGGATGCAACAGAGAATGTTCCTGTTGAAGCAGAGTTTGTTGCAAACTCTGAGATTCATGAAGCTGAGCAGATAAACACTGAGACTGCTGCAGAAAATGTTCCTTTGGAAGATGATGCTGTTGTTGTAGCAAATTCTGTTGATAGTGAGGAAGCTCAAGTTGAAGCTGAGGAAGATGTTCCTGATTCTTCTAATGCTGATTCTTTTGCAAACTCTGTTGATAATTCTGAGAGAGTTGTTGCTCAATATGCTACAGATGCTCATTATCAAGATATGTATTATTCTGCTTGGTCATCCAAGGATACTATCTTTTCAAATGAAAGAGCTGCAGAATTTGTCACAAAGTCATCTAAAGAGATTACAAATCCAGAACTTCTCAGTCATCTCAAAGCAACAATTGTTCAAATCAAATCATTAAACAATCGTTTTGATGATTCTGACAAGGTGATTGAAGGATTAAGGAATGATCTAGCAACAAGGGAGCTTACACAGCAAAAGGATAAATCATTATATATTTCCTTATGTAAAGATCAGAAAGTTTTTGATTCCAGGTTGTCCAAGGTTGAAGAAAATCAAGTCAAAATGTCAACTAAGTTGGATGAAATTGCAAATTCCATTGAATTGCTCACATCAGTTTTGTTGTCTGATGATGTCAAAAAGGGGGAGAGAGTATCTCAAGACAAATGCAAGAGCTCTCAAACTCTGACTCGGAAAGATGACACTACTGATGGTGGTGCAAAAGGTAAAAATCCAAGGACAAGGAATGTTCAAGGGCAAGGGAGGAGATCAAACTCTGATGCTCAGATAAATGCTGGAAAGAGAATAAACTATGGTGGTCAATCTTCTTCAAAACTCAAGAGTTTAGCTGTTTCAGCTAATCCAACTACTGATGAAGAGATTGCTGCTAAGGTGTTTATGGCAGAACATGGAAAAGGTGTTACAATTGAAGATATCCAAGCTGAAGAGCAAATGCTTGCTGAGGAACACAAGAAGAATCTTGAAGCTGGAATCTACAAGAAGAAGGAAATCAAGGCTCCTAGAAAGAAAGAAACTGGAATTTCTATTAAAGAAAATACTCAACAGAGTATACAATACACCAGGAGGCCTGTGATTACAAATGCTGATAAAGGAAAGGGTATACTAGTAGAAGAAGAACAGTTACCAAAGAAGAATTATTCAACCTCTGACAAAGCTCAAGTTGAAGTTTTTGAAGCTAAATCAAACTCTGACAAGGCTCAAGTTGATGTTACTGTTAAGGATGTGCCAACCTCTGACAATGCTCAAGTTGTGCAAACTCAGCTATCTTCACCACTCCAAGGTTTCAAAAGATCCTCATTATCTGAAACTCTGAAGCCTAGCCAGGTGAACTTTCTACAAACCAGAACAGTACTTGGAAAACAATCTTATGATAAATCTGGTTTGGGTTCCTACAAAGAGAAAAGAGTTAATAATAGTCCTTTAGATCATACATCACTGGCAGAACCTGGTGTTGGGGTTACTCAAGAAAACCTTGATAAACTAGAATCTGTTCAGATGATTTACCACAGAGGCTTGAAGAAGGAGTTTTTATTATACTTTATGGCTGATGGCAGAGTTTACAGAATTGGAGAAGATGATATTCGTCTGAAATTATGGGAAGAGCTAGAGTATGTTCTATATCTCCTGAAGATCAAAAATAGAAATACTCATAATGCTGCTCTGGTTTTAAAAGACAGAATGATGAAATCGAAAGTTCTTCTTGGAGGAAGTGTTTCCAGTGCATATATTCCTAAGTACAGAGATGCTTATGGAAAGATTGTTGAAATGAAGAGGAATAGTGCCAAATTCACAACAGCACTTGGAACCAAAGTTTTAGAATTCAACCTAGAGTCAGACAAAGCTCATTATATTTGGCTAGGGAATGACATGAAGAAAAACAGTATCTATTCTCTGAGAGCTGCCATATATCAAACTGGTGAAGGAGATCCAGAGTATAAGGAGCTGAAAGAGATTATGATAGCTGAACTTGAAAGAGCTGAGAGAAGGTTACTGTCAGATTATATCAGGACTGTGCCTGATATCCAAGAAATTCAGTAAAGTCTGACTGTAAGTTTTTATGTTTTCTGTTCTAAGTTAAATTTAAACTCTGTTTTAAAATTAAACTCTGCTATATTTTAAACACTGCATTTGTTATATGTTTTGACATCATCAATTATCTGTTTAAACTTGTACATTTTTATTATGCACAAGTTGGGGGAGATTGTTAGATATAATTGCTGACGTTTGTTCATCAGTGTTTAAGTACCAGGTACATATCAGAGTTTATCTAGAAGCCAGTCAGAGTTTGATAAAGTCTGACTGGGTGAAGAGTTTACATTGAAGCCAGTCAGAGTTTGTTAAAGTCTGACGTGGTGATAGTTGAATTAGCTGTCGGTGCTGAATTGAATATTCTAGAAGCAATATATTCTGAAGATGGAAAGAAGCAGAATATATTGATACAGCTAAGGAAACGGAATAGAAGATAAGAAGCAATCCTTAATTGATATGAATTGTATAGCTAACTTATAGGAATATCAATTAGAGATGGATTGTATGTAACTGTGTACTATATAAACACAGATAGGTTATCTCTAGAAAGGATGCGATTATTGAAATATTATTCTTGTAACCTAGTAGCTCTTTGTGATTCATTAACATCACTAAGAGAGAATTATTTTAATATAATTCAGTTTGTTGATTTATAAACTTGTGTTCTTGATTGTTATTCTCATACATACTTGATTATATATTGTGTATTCGGCCTAACAATATATATAATGTGTGTGAGTGAGCGAGAGAGAGAAATTGTGTGTATAATAAACCATAATCACTCTACAATCTTTTGTTGTCACCAAATCGACCACCACTCCGAAAGTAACTTATGAACATGTTTGTCGTAAATTCCAGTCTCATTCCTGACCACACCTCCAGTAATTCATTCATCCTTCTCTCAACATATCTAAGTTTACCGATCGATGTCATTTTCACTCACTCTACTACCGTCAACACTATTACCAACAACTTCGAACATTTACACAATTCCAAATTTGGAATATTCTTGTTATTTGCGTTCAAATTTTTTAGTGATTTACGTTTAAATTTTGATAATTTTAGTTGAATTTCTAGTGACTTGCTTTGATGATGGTAATTTTGGTTGTGTAAGTGGTGGTGTTCACGTGGTTAGTGGTGGTGGCGTGGTAGTGGTCATGTGACAGTGATTTAATATTCTTCTAGTTCATATTAAAATTAGCTAAAATTTTGGTTTGTATTCATGTTCATTGTGATATATCATCTACTAAGCAGCATACTTGAATAATACAGTGAGACGTTTTAAATTATTTTTAATATAGTATCCATATTCTATTTTTTAATAAATATTTTTGAACTAATTATGTGTTTTATCTAAATATTCATCTAATAACTAATATGAATTCCAAATCTCATCTACAATAATTTTTTGCCCCTTAAATTATCTTTTTATAGACTATAAAAATATTTTCCCTAATAGTAGTGAGAGTGGGGGTGTAATCGAGTCGAACACTGCCGGACTCGAGTTCAAACTCGATAAAAAAATTATGTCAACCTTGAACTCGAGCTCAAGTTTAATTGGTCCTCCAATTTTTACATTGAATATAATTCATTTTTTTAATATTAAATGATGGAAGTGTGAATTAGTAAATTACTAAATAGTCTGAAAATGACTTGTTGGCCTATAATATATATATATATATATGTAATATATATGAAAATAAAAATGTAAAACATTATAACAATGAGTTATTGGTGTATGTAGTTAAGAGCATCTCTAACCTTACTTAACCCTTAGGTTAAAAGTACAACTGGCAACTAAACAGTGTGATTTATAGCTAACCTCTGTGAATATGGTCACTTCAACCACTGACTGTTGTTGTTCAAAATTATAGACATCAAGATATGGTTGGCCATATTTGGCCAAGTCTTACAGATATGTAGAGACTTTCTCTACCTACTTTTTCTCTCCCTTGCTTTTTTCTTTCTTTTTCTTTTCAGCTGCAGCTTTGATTTGCACCGGCCGAAATTTTCAATATCCTTTTTAATATTTTTTTTTTGTGAAATTAAAAATTATGGAGGCAACACAAAAATTAGATAGTGTTAGTATTAAAAATAATGCTAGTGGTATTAAATTGGATATAAAAATAGATATAAAATGACATGTTTCATTATTTGATTATTTATAAATAAATGTATAATGTCATTTACATCTTTTTCACAAATTAAAATATTTCAAATTGACATATTAGCAACTCCACATTATCTTGTACCCAATTTCGGCACCTCTAGCATTGATATTAATATATATAAATTATTTTTCAATGAAAAAGTATTGTTTAAAATTATAAATATACTATTTTCAAAATATATCCAACCATTATAATCAACCCATTGGAGTACAACGACGCCTTACAGATTCAGTAAATTTTATCCAAATATTACTTTATATTATTTTAGCCAACCATTTTAGCTAACTCTATTGGAGATGCTCCAATGATTCTCAAAATTTCTTTGGTGTAGGAGATGTGAATATAATTCATTTTTTTAATATTAATATGAGGAAAAACCGAATTAGTAAATTACTAAATACTCTTAAAAGGGCTTGTTGGCCTTTAATATATGTAATATAATATAATATATACCGGATGGATGGTTGAGTTTTAAAATAAAGTTTAAATAACATACACATATTAAGAGTTATTTAAGTATGAGGTAAATGATATTCAAAATTTTATCAAAATGGGCTATAAATTATTTTTCAATGAAAAAGTATTGTTTAAAATTATAAATATACTATTTTCAAAATATATCCAACCATTATAATCAACCAATTGGAGTACAACGCCTTACAGATTCAGTAAATTTTACCCAAATATTACTTTATATTATTTTAGCCAACCATTTTAGCTAACTCCATTGGAGATGCTCCAATGATTCATAAAGTGGTTCTCAAAATTTCTTTGGTGTAGGAGATGTGAATATAATTCATTTTTTTAATATTAATATGATGAAAGAGCGAATTAGTAAATTACTAAATAGTCTTAAAAGGGCTTCTTGGCCTTTAATATATGTAATATAATATAATATATACCGGATGGATGGATGCGTTTTATAATAAAATTTAAATAACATACACATATTAAGAGTTATTTAAGTATGGGGTAAATCAGCTTCAAAATTTTATCAAATGAGCTCCTAGCTTAATGGTTGAGGTAGTAACATAAAATACCTTTGCATCCAAAGGTCATGGGTTCAATTCTTGCTAGTAACAATATTTTTAATATATTTATACATTATAGGGATATATAAGTAATTTACTAAATGGCATAGAAAGTCATGTTGGCCCATAATATAGATAATAGATTTCTAATGCTTGGCGGAAAACAGCCAAGCATTAGAAATCAAAATATCCACTTTTGAGTTTTTGGCCATTTTTACCGACCAAATACGCATTCTTAGATCGGGTATCTCAAAAAATGTTAATTCTATATTTTTTGATGAAATATGTATTTTTACAAACAAAAAAAAAATTCAAAAATTTGGGTGAATACCCAGTCCCAGAATGGGTATATGGACAGATATCCAGTCTGGAAAAACGTATTTCAGAATACCCAGTCTGAGAAAGCGTATTTTAAAGAAAAATTGAGCCGGATACCCAGTCTGAGAAAGCATATCTTGAGATACCCAGTCTGAGAAAGCGTATCTCGAGATACCCGGTCTGAAAAAGCGTATTTCACTGATATTTTTGGCCAAAATTTTAAAATGTGGTATTCTGGTCACCAAATTTAACTTATAATGAAGAGCAAGTGTAGTATAAATGATAAGTTAATGAATACTTATAAGATACGTAATTGTTTGGATAAATTTTACTTATAAGTTAGTAAAAATTTTATTAAATTAAATTAAAAATTAATTAATTAATATAGTGATCTCAATAAATACATTTTAAATTAAAATGATATTTAAAAATACAAAAGTAAAAATATAAACTACTCAAACGGTAAAAAAATCAAGCAAAAATAAATAAGTTGAGCTAAATATACGTCTCTTATAACATTCACTTATCATTTTAAATTGAGTTCATAAATTGTAGACAAACACCTTTTATAAGCTGTTATTGCCAAACATGCCCTGAATTTGAAGTATGACTTTTTTCAATAACATGCATACATGTTCTTCATTTATCCATTCTATGTGCGTGTTTAAGATATCACAAAAAAGTTGACTTATAGCTTAAAATGAGTAAGTGATAAGTTGATGAATTCTTATAAGTTATACGGGTGTTTGGATAAATTTACTTATAAGTTAGTGAAGAATTTGTTAAATTAAATTTAAAAAAAATAATTTTTAAATACAATGATTTCAATAGTTGTATTTTAAATTAAAAAAATATTTAAAAACACAAATGTAAAAATATTAAATACTAGAAAAATAAAGAAATCAAAGAATAAGGTGATAAGTTAAGTAAAATGTTGATGATTTCTAACATTCAACTTATCAACTTATACGTTATAAGTTATCAAATAAGCTGAGTACACAAACACCACTCATAAGCTCTTATCAACTTATAATGTATAAGTTTGGTTTGCCAAACGGGCCCTATAATTGTTGCAAAGACTTTCTCCCATCTTTTATCTACCATTAGTTCCGTAGGATCATAATGTTTCTATTCTTGTTTTTTAAGCTACAATTTCTCTATTTTACTACTGATCAATACTTGGTTGTTGACTTTGTTCATCATTATTCATTGCTTATTATGTACAGTGAATATATGGTGAATGCAATACTTGGCTCCGCCGTGTAAGATTACAATGCGCCGAATGGCTATTTTACTACGATTTGAATTGCTAAAAAGTTTTAGCTTACTACTAATAAAGAACCGTATATTTGAAGGATAGGGATACGGAGATTCGATAATATTAGTCAATAATTTTTGAAATTACAAAAAATGTTAGCTACTACTACAATATATTGGTAATGTTACTATCAATCTCAGCTGTTTAGATTAGGTAGACTTCATTTATATGTTTACCATCACTTAAGAATTAAATCTATTGACTTTTTTTATACACCCCTGCAATCTAATGAAATGTGAGAAATGGATTTAGATAGCAGAAAAATGAATCAATTGGCCCCAAATAGCATTATTCAAATTATTATTCCCAAATGACACTAATAAACGACAATCTAAATTGCGTTTGTCTGTACACAATTTGCATCAGGCTGGCATGCTTCTTTGTTTCCATTGAATAGAAATAGTATATAATATAATAGTGAATAAATAAGATAACAATCACGTAATTTTTGGTAACAAGAATAGATACACAAATTATTGATTGAATTAAGATAGTGGATCTCATAACTCACAAGACAACTTTTCATTTTAAAATTGCTGAAACAGCTGTGTCAGTGAGTATATGTGATGACTGGTGTGTGGTTAAGCGATCAGTATAACATGAAAATTAAGCAAGGTCAGAAAGTAGTAATCTCAGCTACATAAATGCAAATGGAGATCACATTTTGATTTCTAACGTAACTTAAAGTTACGTTTCAAGTTATGCTCTTTTGCTGAAAAACTGAAAAACGCAACACGCCTTCACGTTTTCTAAAAACCCATGATTAACTTGCATTTTTCTGTGTTATTTGAGGTCATTCTTTCAGATTGTGCTATTTAGGGCATTATTTTTCAAATATATGTTATTAAGGATCAACACCCATGAAATGTGTCCCTCAAAATTAGAGCATCCGGTCCATTTTCACTTCCATCGTACCCATCTCATGCCATCTATTGAGAAAGTGGGTTTATAAAAAAAATGATCGATCCGTTGCAATTCAATGTTATGTCCACGGTTATATATTTATTACTGGCTAATGTATAAAATGATAAAAACAAACTGAAAAATAAGCAAATGCAGATAAGTTTAATTAAATTATATTAAAATATCAAAAAACAATGAAATGGGCACTGCCCACCGTGGTGGGACTGAACTGACCGTTTTTTTCAGAACCCATCCAATGTAAATATCTTAAAAAATAGATGATCAGGTCGTTTTGGAAGTCCCTAGACAAGCATTTGAGCTCCCATCGTGGATGCTCTTATAAACCTTTGACTAGCAATCTTTAATTATGTCGCAAGTTGCACCGGCATACTTATCATTTAAATGTCTTTGACTCTGTCTCGAGAAATGAGTTATAAATAGGACCATCTTCCGATCTTAAACAAACACATCGAACTCTATTTCAGAAACAATGAAGATTACTGTCCCTTCTTCACTACTTTCCTGGTAGTACTTGGCCTAGTGTTGGAATTGGTGGATTCCTAAGTGGCGGAGGATATGGCACTTTAATGCGTAAATATGGTCTTGGAGCTGACAATGTCATTGACATCCGCTTCATGGATAAAAACGGGAACATTTTTACTGATAAACAGTCAATCGGTGCTGATGTTTTCTGGGCTGTTAGAGGAGGAATCGCTTCAAACTATGGCATTGTTTTAGCTTGGCAAATAAAGTTAGTTCGTGTCCCTGCTACTGTCACTGTTTTTAATGTCAAAAGGACATTAGAACAATATGCAACGGATCTTGTTCATAAATATCAAACTTTTGCCCCAGACACTGACCCGAATCTTTTTATTAGAGCCCGGATCACTCCCGAAAATTTAAATGCAGATGGTAGCCAGAAAACTGTGGCAGTGTATTTCCAAGCCTTGTACCTTGGACGAGCTAGTGGAGTACTTAAAATCATGCAAACAAATTTCCCAGAGTTAAGTTTGGTCAAACAAGACTGCTTAGAAATGAGTTGGGCAAAATCTGCACTGTGGTTTGCAGGGGACGTTGGCTTTCCCAAAGGGGATTCACTCGAACAATTGTTGAACAGAGATTTGGCGCCTAAACTATACATCAAGGCAAAATCTGATTATGTTCAACAACCTATTTCCAAAGATGGGCTTGAACAAATATGGAAAAGACTAATGGAGATTGAACAAGGAGCAACAAACTTAATAATGACACCATATGGCGGGAAAATGAGTAAATTTTCAGAAGGTGCCACACCATTTCCTCATAGAATTGGGAACTTGTATATGCTGTTTGAAGCGGTTTATTGGAATGGAAGTACACCAGTTGAGACTCAAAACAGTAGATTGGCATGGCTTAGAAGTTTATCAAATGATTTGACTCCTTATGTTTCAAGCAATCCAAGGCGTTCGTATGTGAACTATAACGATCTTGATTTGGGAGTAGGAAATGGTAGTTTTGCAGAAGCGAGTACTTGGGGTACAAGGTATTTCAACAATAATTTCAAGAGGTTGGTCCAGTTAAAGAACAGGATGGATGCTGAGAATTTCTACCTGCATGAGCAGAGCATTCCTCCCTTTGCCCTGACATAAATTTTCATTCAGATCTCATTGTTGGGACAATAAAATAATAGAGCGGTAATCTACAAGGGCCTGGCTTGATCTTGATCAGTCTTTCTTTGGAGCAGCTGGATTATAGAGAAATTTGGTTCAGATCTGGCTACATTACCGATTGTTTAATTAAAGGGAATCCAAAGCTTACTGGACATTCCTGACTCAAATCAACACCAACTTGGCACAAGTAGTAAGACCAAATAAGCTATACTATCTTTTATCGGAAAATAAAATAATTTATCCTTCAATAACAATAAGGTGTCTGTTTGGAACCATAAGAATATACCATTTTCTGTCCTAATAAAACAAATTCATTTGATTTTATATATTTGAAATCACGTAAAATTAGGAGCGAAATACATTTGTCAATATTCAGGTTTCGATTTCTGTCACCACAAATGAAATTAATTTTGTCGTCTGTTAATTCTTAAGTGACTCCAAGTATCACACTTATCACGATATCCTCATTCCTACCAATTCTTAAGATCCCAGGTCTTCCCTTTGGTATTTATCGAACATATCATTGACTCCTCTCCGTTTTCGGTTCTTAGCTATGGAAACTGAATTAGATGTGCATGTTATTGGAATGTGATCTTTTGTTGACTCTGTGCCCATGTTTTGGTGAGATTTCAAGCGCGCAGCATCACGACCAGGCTTTGGTTGCCACATTAGCAGACGGGTCATAGGGAACCAAGTCTCTCACGAATCTATCTGTACTATCTATGTTATTATACTATTAAATACTAAATATTAAAAGTTTCATGAGTAGGTAGTTTGGTACCTATTTTTTTAAGACATATTTATAATCAATTACCGTAAAACATATTACATTTTCTATTTTTTCTAACAAAATCTTCTCATTTCTTAAAAATATCGAAGATAATTATCTTTTTTAACTAAAACATGTTATTTTTTCTATTTTTACTTACTAAAACCTCTCATTTTTCAAAAATATTACCGGTAAACCCTTAATTATTTATTTTAAAATCTATTTTTATACTTTTAATTTTTTAAAAAGTTTACCTATTTTAACCTACTTCTTTTTTTTTTTTAACAAATTTTGATTTTTTAAAAACTTTATCTATTTTAACATTCCTACTTTTTTTTTAACAAATACAATTAATAAAATATTATAACATAAATAATCAAATAACAATTATTAAAAAAAAATCCGTACACCACTAGTTATGAAAATATCAAGGGCAATTACCTTTTTCAACTAAAACATGTTACTTTTTCTATTTTCCCTTACTAAAATACCTTTTTTTCCAAAAATATCATCGGTAACCCTTAATTATTTATTTTAAAACCTATTTTAATATTTTCAATTATTTAAAAAAGTTACGTATTTTAACATATCTACTTAATTGTTTTAACAAATACAATTAATCTATATTATCTATATGTATACTATCTATACTATCTTATAATAATAGACGAAACATTAAAAGTTTGGTTGGTCGTTTAGTCGGTACTAAGTGATATTACTTATTTTTAAAAAGATATTATCAAATAATAACAATGTTTATAATCAATCAGATTTTCAGCTAAACTACAATATTTTTTCTATTTTTTCAAGCAAAATCTCCTCTTTTTCTAAAAAAATCACGGACAATTACCTTTTTCAACTAAAACATTATTTTCAACTTTCCTCTATTATTATCTAAATATTTGATTATAATATTCTTGCCTTCAAAATATCTAAATTATAAAAAAAAAAGTGTATTACCTTATATTATTTTAAACTTTCCTCTATTATTATCTAAATATTCTCATAATATTTCTTTTCAAATGAAATTAACATCTTAACATTCTCTTCTCCTAAACTTTCTTCTTTTTTTATGTGATATAATTGAATATACAAGAACATATTGGTAAATAAGAAGTTAAGAAATTAGATCGGTCTTGCATAAGAAATTAAGTAATTAATACCAAATATTAGAAAAAATCTCAATTACCTTTTAAATATTTACTAATGGAGGAAACTAAATATACAATTTCAATATTCTTGCATTTAAAATCTCTACTAACGGAGGAAAGTATATATATAATATTCTTGCATTTAAAATCTCTACTAATGGAGAAAGTAAATATACAATAGATCTTTACTAATGGAGGAAACTAAATATTACAAATTGAGGAAACTAAATATTCAATTATAATATTCTTGCCTTTAAATATCTAAATTAAAAAAAAGGTGTATTACTTTAAATTATTTTGAACTTCCTTTTATTATTATCTATATATTCTCATAAAATTTATTTTCAAATGAAATTACCATCTTAACATTCTGCTCTCCTAAACTTTTTTTTAATGTAATATAATAGAAAATACAAGAACATATTGGTAAATAAGAAGTTAAGAAATTAGATCGGTCTTGCATAAGAAATTAAGTAATTACTTGGTAAATAATTAATTAACTTTAATACTTTCATACAAACAGCTAATTAATAGTATAAATATACACCTAAACTCTGTTAATTGTCTACTGCATTTTTTGTTGTCAACATTGTTTTTTCTTTACTTTTTTGTGTGTATACGAGTACATGAGTATGAGACTTTTTCCAGGATCATATTAAAATCTTTGACAAGACAAGTTATTTGTTATTGTCTGTATATGAGTACATGAGACTTTTTCCAGGATCATATTAAAATCTTTGACAAGACAAGTTATTTGTTATGAGTGTTGATTGAGTTAATACATGGATTAATAAGGAGGGAGTTAAAATAATAGGCCGAACAAGGTGATTTTCATGTACATTCAGTTATGAATTGATTTATATGTTTATGTGTGTACGTTTAAAGTTGATACACTTGTATACAAGCTAACTCTGAAAACAAATTTTATCATTGTTTTTTAACGTTTAGATAGTTATTGTTCTAATTTTTATGAGAAAAGATTATATCTTTTAGTAAAATATTTTCTGTAATTCATATATGAAAAGTCAAAGATAAAAATTGTATATTAAGAAATTTATAGTGTATGTATTTCGAAAATATCATGTTAAAATTTATTCGTCTGAAGAATTTATTTAGTGTGTGCATTTTTAACAAAATTCAACAAGTCAGTGCATCTATAACAAAAGTCATACAAGAATAAAAAGCATTGAAAAAAAGTCATTTATTTATTTTATTTTTTAAAATGAAGAGGTTGTTGTTGTTTTTGTTGTTATTTGTTTTGACAAAAAGAGATCATTATTAATAAAAAATTCTCCCAACAACAAAAATGATGTTTATTCATATTTTTTGATTTTTTTCTTACTGGGAGTAGATTTGGAGGTAGTGAAGATTTTAATAGCTTGTAGTTTTTGATTGAACGATTATTTAATAAAGTTTAACACGCCTACTTATTTTTTTAACAAATGCAATTAATAAAATATTAAAACGTAAATAATAAGAATAATTATTAAAATTATTAGATAATAATATTATTTATAACCAATTACCTTTTAAGCTAAAATACATTACTTTTTCTATCCTTTTTAACAAAATCCTCTTTTTTTTCTAAAAACAATCATTGGCATGTCACTTTTTCTATTTTTCTTTACTAAAACACCTCGTTTCCAAAATATCACGAAAACCCTTATTTATTTTAAAACCGATTTTAATACTTTTAATTACGAGCAATTACCCTTTCCAACTCAAACATGTTAATTTTTCTATTTTTCCTTACTAAACTATTCATTTTCCAAAAATATCACGGGCAAACGGTTACTTATTTATTTTAAAATTTATTTTAATACTTTTAATTATTTTAAAAATCTTAACACGCCTACTTTTCTTTAACAAATGCAATTAATAAAATATTAAAACATAAATAATAAAAATATTAATTATTAAATCTATACTATAATATAATATTCGTAACATTGAAAATTTTAGTTTTCGGTCCTTAATTTTAATTAATAAATAATAAAATAATAGTAATTAGTTGATTGTTGTTTCTGAGTTAAACACATTATCTTTTAATTAACACATGTTACCTTTTATAATCACACCTAAAAATAATAATCAGAGTATGTTATATTTTTCAATCATTAATATTGAATTATTGCATTTTCTAATTAAAACACATTACCTTTTAATTAAACTATCTTACATTTTATAAACACACCTAAAAATATCAATTATAGTATATCTTTTAATCTAATACACCCCCAAATATATCATACATTATATATTTTAATTATTACTTATCAATACACACCATGAATTACCATACACTATATTTTTCGATTTTTACAAATTAAAACACATTACCTTTTAATTAAATCATTTTACCTTTTAAAAACACACCTAAAAATATTAATTATAATATATTTTTTAATCATTAATACACCCCAAAAAATATCATATATTATATATTTTAATCATTATTCATTAATACACACCCCGAATTACCATACACTATATTTTTCAATTATTTAAAAAATATTTATGAAAAAATCCGTACATCGTACGAGCGATAAGATAGTATTATTAAATACGAAACATTAAAAATTTGGTCGGTATAGTACTTATTTTTTAGTAACTGTTTTTTGGTACTTCGTAATTTTACTTAATTACCCTTACTAATTTATAAAAAATACTATTAAATAATAAGATATATTTATAACCGATTACCTTTTTCATCTAAAATACATTATATTTTCTATTTTTTCTAATCAAATCTCTCATTTTCCAAAAATATAACAAAAATATCACGAACAATTACCTTTTTTAACTAAAACATGTTACCTTTTCTATTTTACTTACTAAAATCCATCATTTTTCAAAATTTAACGTGTAAACCCTTAATTATTTATTTAAAATCTATAATGAATTCTATTTTTACCTACTAAAACCTCTCATTTTTCCGAAAATATCATATTTATAATCGATTATCTTTTTTAGCTAAAACACATTATTTTTTCTATTTTTTTAACAAAATCTCCTCATTTTTCAAAAATATCATGGACAATTACCTTTTTTAATTAAACATGTTACATTTTCTATTTTTACTTAATAAAACCCCTACCTTTTCAAAAATATCACGGAAAACCCTTACTTATTTATTTTAAAACCGATATTAATAATTTTAATTACGGGCAATTACCCTTTGCAACTCAAACATGTTACTTTTTCTATTTTTTCTTACTAAACTATTTATTTTCCAAAAATATCACGGGCAAACGATTACTTATTTAATTTAAAATCTATTTTAATACTTTTAATTATTTTAAAAAGCTTAACACACCTACTTTTTTTAACAAATGCAATTAATAAAATATTAAAACATAAATTATAAAAATATTAATTATTAAATCTGTACTATAATATAATAGTCGTAACATTGAAAATTTTAGTTTTCGGTTTCCGGTTTTCGGTCCTTAATTATAATTAATAAATAATAAAATAATAGTAACTAAGTTGTTTCCGATTTAAACATATTATCTTTTAATTAACACATGTTATCTTTTATAAACACACCTAAAAATACCAATCTGAGTATGTTATATTTTTCAATCATTAATATTGAATTATTGTTTTTTTAATTAAAACACATTACCTTTTAAATAAACCATCTTACCTTTTATAAACACACCTAACAATATCAATTATTGTATATCTTTTAATCTAATACACCCCCAAATATATCATACATTATATATTTTAATTATTATTTATCAATACACACCCCGAATTACCTTACAATATATTTTTCGATTATTACTAATTAAAACACATTACCTTTTAATTAAACCATTTTACCTTTTAAAAACACACCTAAAAATATTAATTATAGTACATTTTTTAATCATTAATACACCCCGAAAAATATCATATATTATATATTTTAATTATTATTCATTAATACACACCTTGAATTACCATACATTATATTTTTCAATTATTTAAAAAATATTTATGAAAAAACCTGTACGTACGGGCTATAAGATAGTATTATTAAATACGAAACATTAAAAATTTGGTCGGTACCTGTTTTTTGGTACTTCGTAATTTTACTTAATTACCCTTACTAATTTATAAAAAATACTATTAAATAATAAGATATATTTATAACCGATTATCTTTTTCAGCTAAAATACATTATATTTTCTATTTTTTCTTATCAAATCTCTCATTTTCCAAAAATATAACAAAAATATCACGAACAATTAACTTTTTTAACTAAAACATGTGACATTTTCTATTTTACTTACTAAAATCCATCCTTTTTCAAAATTTAACGTGTAACCCTTAATTATTTATTTAAAATCTATAATGTATTCTATTTTTACCTACTAAAACCTCTCATTTTTCCGAAAACATCATATTTATAATCGATTACCTTTTTCAGCTAAAACACGTTACTTTTTTTATTTTTTTAACAAAATCTCCTCCTTTTTCAAAAATATCACAAAAATATCATGGACAACTACATTTTTTAACTAAAACATGTTACATTTTCTATTTTTACTTAATAAAACCTCTAGCTTTCCAAAAATATCACCAAAAACCTTAATTATTTATTTTAAAACCTATCTTAATGCTTTTAATTTTTTAAAAAGTTTACATATTTTAACATGTTTACTTATTTTTTTTAACAAATGCAATTAATAAAATAATATAACATAAATAATTAAATAACAACTATTAAAAACAATCTGTGCATCGCACGGGTTTTAAGCTATCAATACTATTATATAAAGGAGAAGACGGGGACGGTGAGGTGGCGCTCTTAGATCGCTTCGTTCTATTTTTCTAATTTTCTCAATTTTTTGAATTAATAATATTAAAATTCGAAAAAATCTCAATTACTTTTTAAATACTTACTAATAGAGGAAACATATAATATTTTTCACTAAATCTCTACTAATGGAGAAAGTAATATACAATAGATCTTTACTAATGGAGGAAACTAAATATCACTAATTGAAGAAACTAAATATTTAATTATAATATTCTTGCCTTCAAAATATCTAAATTAGAAAAAAAGTGTATTACCTTACATTATTTTGAACTTTCCTCTATTATTATCTAAATATTCTCATAATACTTTTTTTTAATGAAATTACTATCTTAACATACTGCTCTCCTAAACTTTCTTTTTTTATGTAATATAATAGAAAATAAATGAACGTTTTGGTTAATAAGAATTTAATAAATTAGATCGGTCTTGCATAAGAAATTAAGTAATTAATATCTATTATTATCTAAATATTCTCATAATACATTTTTAATGAAATTACTATCTTAACATATTGCTCTCCTAAACTTTCTTTTTTATGTAATATAATATAAAATACATGAACGTTTTGGTAAATAAGAATTTAATAAATTAGATCGGTCTTGCATAAGAAATTAAGTAATTAATACCAAAAACTAGAAAAAATCTCAATTGCCTTTTAAATATTTACTAATGCAGAAAACTAAATATACAATTTCAATATTCTTGCATTTAAAATCTCTACTAATAGAGGAAAGTAAATATAATATTCTTGCATTTAAAATTTTTACTAATAGAGAAAGTAAATATACAATAGATCTTTACTATCTATTTTGAACTTCCCTTTATTATTATCTAAATATTCTCATAATATTTCTTTTCAAATGAAATTACCATCTTAACATTCTACTCTCCTAAACTTTCTTTTTTAATGTAATATAATAGAAAATACAAGAACATATTGGTAAATAAGAAGTTAAGAAATTAGATAGGTCTTGGATAAGAAATTAAGTAATTACTTGGTAAATAATTAATTACCTTTAATACTTTCATACAAACAGCTAATTAATAGTATAAATATACACATAAACTCTGTTAATTGTCTAATGCAATTTTTGTTGTCAACATTGTTCTTCTTTACTTTTTTGTATGTTCATGTTAAAAATGTGTATATGAGTACATGAGTATGAGACCTTTTCCTTTATGTTATTTATCTTATTACGTTTGTTTGTTTGTTTGCAGGATCATATTAAAATGTTTGACAAGATAAGTTTTTTGCTATTAGTGTTGATTGAGTTAAGACATGGATTAATAACGAGGGGATTCATCAGTTAAAATAATAGGCCGAGTGATTTTCATGTACATTCAGTTGTGAATTGATTTAAATGTTTATGTGTGTACGTTATTAGTTTCGAATTTATAGTTAAAAGTTGATACACTTGTATACAAGGTAACTCGAAAGTGGAGAATTCATCATGTCTTCAAAAATAAATTTTATCATTGTTTTTTAACGTTTAGATAGTTATTGCTCTAATTTTTATGAGAAAAGATTATATCTTTTAATAAATTATTTTATGTAATTCATACACGAAAATTCAAAGATAAAAATTGTATATTAAGAAATTTATAGTGTATGTATTTCGAAAATATCATGTTAAGATTTATTCGACTGAAGAATTTATTGAGTGTGTGCATTTTTAACAAAATTCAATAAATCGGTGCATCTATAACAAAAGTCATACAAGAATAAGAAACATTGAGAAGAGGTCATTAATTATTTTTTTTAAAGGAAGAGGTTGTTGTTGTTTTTGTTGTTATTTGTTTTGATAAAAAGAGATCATTATTAATAAAAAATTCTCCCAGCAACAAAAAGGATGTTTGTTCATATTTTTTGAATTTTTTCTTACTGAGAGTAGATTTGGAGGTAGTGAAAATTTTAATAGCTCTGAAGGTATAATTGTAGTTTTTGATTAAACAAGGTATAATTGTAGTTTTTGATTAAACGTTCTAGAACTTTATATATATATATATATATATATATATATATAATTCAAAACATAAATTTAATTTTATATTAGAAATATTATTTTATTTAAAAACCTATTTTGTAGAATATATTTTGAGAAAATTTAGAGATATTATTATAAAGCCGCTGCGAAGCGCGGCTTAGTAAACTAGTTATTATTAAAGACGAAACATTAAAAGTTTTGGTCGGTCGGTTGGTTGGTCGGTATTTGGGTCGGTTCTATCTATAATTTGGGTATTGCTTTTTTCAGCTAAAATACATTACCTATTTTATCTATTTTTCTAACTAAAACAACTCATCTTCTAAAAATAAAATAGGTAACATATATATAAAATGATAATATTATTACATATTTATAACTGATTACCTTTTTCAGCTAAAACACATTATATGTTTTAAGTTTTCTAACTAAAACAACTTATGTTCTAAATATAACACATGCAAAATAAATATGTAATGGTAATATTGTTATATATAATTATTAATAAATAATCACTTACCCTTTTCAGCTAAACACATAACCTTTTTTATTTTTTCTAACTTAAACAACTATTTTTTCTAAAAGTAACACGATCAACATATATATAGAAAGGTAATATAATTTTTTATTTTTTGATTTAAACAACTAATTTTCTAAAAGTAATACGGGCAATATATATATATATATATATATATATATATATATATATATGTAATATAATTTTATATAATTATTAATAAGTAACTAACTGTGTTTTTAAGGACATTGTCTATTTTATATTTTTTAATTATAACAACTCATATTCGAATTAAAAATAATACGGGCAAAATATAGAAATAATGACAATATTATTATATTAAACTTATAAAATCCATGTTTAATATAATTTTTTATAATATTCAATTTAAATAAGATAATTAATAAAAAATAAAAGTAATAACATATGTTAAAAGAAACTCGGCACATACACATATTTTGTTATTTGCACTTTAGTAACTGTTAGATTTTTTAAGAGCAAATAAATAGGACCTGTTAGATCTATTATTTAAAAATATTTTTCTATTTTAATATCTAAAATACTACTAAAGATTACATCAATAATTTATTAAATTAAAATACTTATATTGTTAGATATATAAATCCAATTTATTATATACACATATAAATATATATTAAAATTTCATCAAAAAAAATATAATTACAAAAATCTAAATCTAAATAATAAAATATTAAAGAAAACCTGCCTGCACTAGATATATAAGCTAGTATTAATTAAATTTCTTCCTGCGTGTATTTTTTTGTAACCGTACAAACTGAATTTGAGATTGATAATAGTTGTGTTGCTAAACCAAACTACATCTACGTGATTTTTCTAATTTTATTTTATTTTGAGTAAATAGCACTTTACACCCCTTATCTTTAGTCACTTTTTCGAATTAGTCTCAAATTTTTAATGTCGGCAGAATGCATCCCTTAACTTTAAATTCCGCTTCGTATTGCATCTTTTTAATCATTTTTCATCCAAAATAACTGTCACCGTTGATATGTATAGGGGCAAAATCGAAAGATTATTTCATTAAGTTTAAATAATAACTATTACTGTTGATATGCATAAGAGTTAATTTAATTATTTTGGATGAAAAATGAGTAAAATGGTGCAAAACAAAGCAAAATCCAAAGTTGAGGGATGCATTATGTCGACAATAAAAGTTTGAGACCAAATCGAAAAATTGACTAAAGTTAAGGGGTGCAAAATGCTATTTACTCTTTTATTTTCGTTGTTATAACTTATAAACACCAGCAGCTACTAATACTATCATCATCTGAGCCTGGATTATAAGGAACCACTTGATTCTTTGTTGAGTTTAGAAGGCCAAGACAGAAAATCGAGAAAGGACATAAATAGAGAAATTGTTAAGTTATCAGTTCTTTTAAAACCTCAATATGTTAGGAATTGGGCACATATTTAACATCCCCTCACTCCAAGACCCATTATTCGGGTCAAATAGTGAATCGCTAGGTGGTTTGTGCCTTAAAAAAAAGAACTCAGAATCCAAGAACAATGAAGAGGGAAAGCGCCTCTAATTTGCTTTACAGTATTAAACATCTCCTCTGGTTGCGTATTAGCTGATGAAGAAATCAAAAATTTCTTTTATGCCCTTTTAATACATTGTATGAAGACATCAACATTTCGGAAATCTTCTACACAATAAATAACTGTTCTGTCCTGCTGATATATACCCTAGAAACACAGTTACCGCCAACCGCTCATAGTCACAGTCTTTGACTCGATGTCAGCCACAAGCGCCCAGACATGGTCGCTCAACCGCCACCATGAGGGCAAAGACGCAGATCAGAATGTAACACCTAGCCAAATGTCAACATGATAAAAGATAGGACAGGCCTCAACTGTACATCTCAACTGTACGCCTCAACTGTACGCCTCAACTGTACGCCTCAACTGTACATCTCAACTGTAGCAAGGAGACCCATCCCGCGCACTGTTGCCACAGTAAGCGGCGCCCACGTCACAAGGACAGGTTTTGGGTCTATAAATACTCTGTTATCACACAAAACACAGGATATACATACACACAAAAAACACTACACACACTCACCAGAAAACACTCTCGATACTTGCTGCACTTTATCATATTACTTTACTCCGTTACTGATTTTCACGCCGGAGGTGCTTGACGGCCACCACCACCGGGCAAGCATTATTTTGCAGGTCCCCCACCACAGGCCGAAACCACCACCGGAACAGTGTCTTTGGCGACGGAGCAAGTGTAGCACTTATCATTTGGCGCTAGAAGGAGGGGTGTTTCCTTTCTTTAAGAAAAAACCTCCACCAACATTAACACCACTTTCCAGACATTTAGGGTAAATCTCGGTGGAAGTATCCCGCACGAGAGGTAAACCCATGGCAAATACAAGATCTACAACGAACAACCGAAATGCAGTCACAAGAGAAAACCTCACCCCCTCGGGAAACGTCCGTCATGAAATTCCCAACACAGTCGGCGGGGCCAACAACCCGCGTAACCAACAGCAGGCACCCCCGACAACTCAACCACCTCTCCAGGATCAAGAATCGCCTCCCAACGCTGAGCGTAACCTCGATCTCGCAGGCTACACTCAAGCCCAAGTCGACGCCCTCATCCGCGTCGCATCAGTCTTTCCTCAACCACAGCAACAACAACAACCCCAAGCTTCCCAACTCAATCAACACGACGAAAACCTCCAAAGCGAAGCACAAAGCCGCCCCCGGCCCGCCAACTCGGTTTTTTCTCGCTTAGGCTCATCTCAGAATACTAGACACAAGGAGCACGGCGGACCACAACACAAACCAGAAACCTGGAAGGAAAATAGAAAAAAGAGAGACCTAAGAAAGGATATCGAAGAAAAGAAAGCTGAATATGAGAGAGCCAAGTGACGTCTAGAAAGAGACCGATCCCCAGAACCCAGAGTCGAAACAGGCAGCGTACAACCCACAAACGCGGATATGCTAAACACAATCCTTGAACTAAAAAGGAAGCTAGAGGGAGGGAGTTACGCAGAAGCGAGCGAGTCACCGTTCACCAAGCGACTGGAGAATGAATCCAAACAAAGACACATAAAGCACATCAATCTCAACCCTTTCGACGGTCTAGGCGACCCAGAAGAACACTTGAGTTATTTCGACCAACTCGCTCTCCACTACGAATACAGAGACTTAACAAGGTGCAGATTCTTCGGCGCCACCCTTAGGGGAGGAGCACAGAGATGGTTTTGTCGCTTACCCGCTCGATCTCTCGACTCTTGGGCCGAATTCAAGAAACCCTTCCTCAATAAATTCAAAGCTAACCAACCCCACGAGGTACATACCGTCTTCCTAGAGACAGTCGCTCAAAGAAACGGAGAAAGCCTACAAGTATACATTGACAGGTTCAAGGAAGCGGTTAATAAAGTCGTATGCGTGAACGAAACAGAAGCCCTGGTGCATTTGCGAAGAGGTCTCAACCCGTACGAATGCGAGAAGTATGTCTGCAAACTCATGGAGGTACAACCCACAACGCTAGCACGGGCCTACGACCTGGCGTCCCAAGCAATCAACGAAATGGAGTCCCTCAGCGTACTCAAACAGTCAAGGGCTCCCCCACCGCCACCTCCAAGACAACCCTACTTTCAAAGGGAACAATATACCTTCAGTCACACACAAAAACCAGCCCCCGTCCAATACCAGGTACAGACGACTCACGGCCCGGGACCAGTCCGGGAGGCCCCCGCCACTGTCAGAGATAGGTTGGGTCCCCCAGTACCCCCACACCCAGAGAAACGGCCTGAACCCAACTGGACCGCCTTGAGTATGCCCAGGTCCGCCATCCTCCGCGAAATTAGAGAAAAACCCTTTTTCCAACCCTCACAACCTATGTGGACCGCTCCGGACGACAGAAACAAAGACAGACACTGCGATTACCATGAGGCTCATGGACACACGACGGAAAGCTGCCTGTCACTCAAACACTTCTTGGAAAGACAAGTCAAGCAGGGAAACCTGAACCAATACCTTCCCCGCCAAGTCCAAGCGGCAGCCCCTAACAAAAACGTGGTAAATACAGTCTTTGGAGGGTCCATTTCCCCACCGAGGGTCGCCCAACAAGAAGTGCTCTCAATCTCACAAAGTAAAGCCGACAACACCATATCTTTCACTGACGCGGATTACGAAGGCATTAACCCAAATCATACCGAGGCCCTCGTAGTAACTTTGGATGTGGCCGAAAATGAAGTAAAAAGGATACTGGTGGATAACGGATCATCGGTCGACATATGTTTCAAGCACACATGGGATAGACTAAAGCTCGGCGACGAAAAGTTGGAAGAATGCCCTGACGAGACCCCTCTCTATGGTTTCGGTCACAACGCAGTCCCTATAGCAGGAGTGGCAAGACTCCCGGTATACTTCGGGAAGGCGCCCAAGCAAATCCGCCACCTAGTCAAGTTCTACGTAATTAATACCGCTTCCTCATACAACATGATACTCGGCAGACCAACCCTCAACCTCCTCAAAGCCGTCACATCCACGCCCCACCTCAAGTTGAAATTCCCAACCCCCACAGGCATAGGTGAGGTACGAGGCGACTCAGAAACCTCAAAGAGGTGCTACGGGATAGCCCTCGCTTTAGCCGCCACTGAACCCAGCAACATGAGATGCCAAAAAGCCTCACGAAGGCGTCAAGACAGAAAAAGAAAGCACATAGAGCACCAACTCAGTCACTCCAAGAGAAAGAAAGAGGTACAAGTTATTGATACCTTCGATCCCATGCCGGAAGACCCTCAAAGAATCGACGCTAACTTAAAAAGATGCCTCGAAAAGGACGCACGACCCAATATATCACCAGTGGTGGAAGTCGAGAAAATAGAACTAATCCCAGGCGACCCAACAAGGAAACTAAGCATAGGCACATGCCTAGACTCAATATTCAAAGAAGGATTGACAGACATACTCAGAAAATACGCCGATATCTTCGCATGGTCCCCAAGCGACATGCCTGGTTTAGACGAGTCTGTCGCCATGCACAAACTCAGCGTAAAAGCAGACAAAGAACCCAAAAAACAAAAAAGAAGGAGCTTCGCACCAGAAAGGCAACGGGCAATCGATGTGGAAATTGACAAATTGTTGGAGGCAGATCTCATATGTGAAGTTCCGTACCCAAAATGGGTCGCGAACGTGGTACTAGTAAAGAAAACAAACGGCAAATGGAGGGTGTGCGTCGACTACACGGATCTGAATGCCGCTTGCCCCAAGGACCCTTACCCACTACCCAGCATAGACCAACTCATCGATGCGACCGCCGGGCACCTCATGCTTAGTTTCATGGACGCATTCTCAGGATACAATCAAATCAAGATGGCGCCAGAAGATAGAGAGAAAACGGCCTTCATAACCCATAGGGGAGTTTATTGCTACAAAGTCATGCCTTTCGGTCTCATTAACGCCGGCGCCACCTACCAAAGGATGATGAACAAAATCTTTGCATCACAGCTAGGAAGAAACATGGAAGTCTACGTGGACGACATGATCGTAAAATCACTCTTGACAGAATACCACTTGAAAGACTTGGAAGAATGTTTCATCACCCTCAGAAAATACAACATGAAACTCAACCCAAACAAATGTGTGTTCGCTCTCGAAGCGGGAAAATTCCTCGGATTCCTGGTTAGTCGAAGGGGCATTGAAGCTAACCCTGAAAAAATCCAAGCAATCATAGACATGCAACCGCCCAAAACCCTCAAAGACATGCAAAAACTTACGGGAAGGTTAGCGGCGTTACGTAGGTTCATTTCAAAGCTGGCAGACAGGTGTCTCCCGTTCTTCGATACTCTTCGAGGAGCCTCATCCTCTAAAACCATCTCATGGACACAGGAATGTCAGAGGGCTTTCACGAATCTAAAGCAATATCTCTCGTCGCCACCACTGTTGGCTGTCGCCAAACCCATGGAACCGCTGTCTCTGTATCTCGCGGCGTCAGACAGAGCGGTAGGCGCCGTCCTAATAAAAGAAGAAGGAACCGCCCAGAGACCAATCTACTAAGTAAGCCAAGTCCTCAAAGACGCTGAAACCAGGTATCCCAATGTGCAGAAATCCGCACTCGCGCTAGTAACGGCTAGCCGAAAGCTAAGGCATTACTTTCAAGGAAGGGAAATCAGGGTGGTGACCAACCAACCTTTAAGAAAACTACTCCACAAACCAGACCTATCAGGGAGAATGGTCAATTGGGCAATGGAGTTAAGCCAATTCACGCTCACTTTCGCGCCAAGAACCGCTATCAAGGCGCAAGCATTAATGGACTTCGTAGTCGAGTGCTCTTTCTCTGAACAAGATGTAGGCAACACAAACCCACTCACGGGACAAGAAATGAGCGACCTCACAACGATGAGCGACATCACAACGATGAGCGACAAAGGCGTCTGGAAACTCTATGTGGACGGGTCGTCCACCTCCCAAAGAAGCGGTGCCGGACTAATCCTCATAAGCCCACACAAACCTAGAACTTTTAGACGAATCACGCGACAAGGAAGTCGAAAGAATGGACAAGTACAAAGAAAAAACAAGAGCCTATTTCGGCAAGCGGACAAGGATCAAGACATTCGTGGAGGGTGATTTGGTCAACCGAGCGACCGAAGCATCTGACCCACGCCACACGGGCAAATTAATGCCCAAATGGGAGGGACCCTACAAAGTTATCCAAGTACTAAGACCAGGGTCGTACAAGCTAGCAAGGATGGACGGGTCAGAAGTCAACAACACCTGGCATGGCGACAAACTCAGGAAATATTACCAGTAAAAGCGCATTAGACGATTTTCATTATGTGTTAACCCTCATAACTCCAATATATGTATGAGTTGGGCGACAACCCTTTATGTTTGAAAGATGCAATCTAATGAACGAGGAATGCTTTTGACTTCAACTCTTCTCATAAAATAGCAAATTTCCTCGAATGCCAAGCAACGTAACATGCAAATAAAGCTAAGTCACAAAGGAGGTGTCGCTCACCTCCAAGCAACGAAACATGCAAATAAAGCTAAGTCACAAAGGAGGTGTCGCTCACCTCCAAGCAACGTAACATGCAAATAAAGCTAAGTCACAAAGGAGGTGTCGCTCACCTCCAAGCAACGTAACATGCAAATAAAGCTAAGTCACAAAGGAGGTGTCGCTCACCTCCAAGCAACGTAACATGCAAATAAAGCTAAGTCACAAAGGAGGTGTCGCTCACCTCCAAGCAACGAAACATGCAAATAAAGCTAAGTCACAAAGGAGGTGTCGCTCACCTCCAAGCAACGTAACATGCAAATAAAGCTAAGTCACAAAGGAGGTGTCGCTCACCTCCAAGCAACGTAACATGCAAATAAAGCTAAGTCACAAAGGAGGTGTCGCTCACCTCCAAGCAACGTAACATGCAAATAAAGCTAAGTCACAAAGGAGGTGTCGCTCACCTCCAAGCAACGTAACATGCAAATAAAGCTAAGTCACAAAGGAGGTGTCGCTCACCTCCAAGCAACGTATCATGCAAATAAAGCAAAAGATAGAAGCAAACAACGGATAAGCAATTAAAAATCAAAGCAAAGCACGACACATTACAGAAACAAAAGTTACATAAATGACTCGTCTTTTACACAGCAACAAAAGATTAAATAGTTCACAGATCACCAAATCTATTACAGTCTGGATACCGGCAAACTACCAGGTACTAAGGTTGATTAAAGTTACAAGGATGGCGAAGTCCCGCTAACCAACTCATCACCAGAATCTTCAGCAACTTCAATCTCAGCATCAACAGCGACATCACCATCTTCAACCACATCACCAGAAAGCGCCTCCTCGGCAACAACAACAACTTCATCCTCTTCAATGTCAACAGCAGCCTCAACATCCACTTCAGCATCCGCCATAGTAACATCCTCACCTTCACTAGAACTACCGGCAGAAGGAACACTTCGCTCTCTCAACTCCTTCCTCAATACAGCATACTTCTTTTTCTGTTTCCGGGCGGCCCTTTTCATCTTCCTCGCCTCTTTTAACTTCTTCTCAGGCTCCTCTTCAAGAGCTTTGCGGGTTGCTTCACAAGCCCCCAACCTCTCAAACACACAAGCATCAGCCAGAGTCTTCGCAGCAACCTCGACAGACTTCTGGAAATCATCACTCTTTTTCCAATTAGCAACGCCCACGGCGACCCTCTGGCGCATCTCTCTCTCAACAGCAGCCGCCACCTCCTTCATCAACTCATCCTTATACGCATCACTGGCCCTGTATTTCCTAACCGCAGCCTCTTCCGTAGGCCTGCTCGCCAAGTGACTCTCAGCATCTGCGAGACACTTCTTCGCATACTCAAGCTCTTTAGCTAGACACCCAGTCTCCGCGATGGCTTTCTCAACACCAGTAGCAAGATCACCTTTTTCTTTCTCCGCAACCGCCACCTGTTCTTTCAATATCTCTATACGACGTTCAGCAAGAATCATCTTGTTCCTATACACATGACGCTCCGAGAAAAACCTTTTCTTATCCGCCTCCACCTGGTTCAGCGACTCCACAACATTCTTCTTATACTCCTCCTGAGTATTAACCTCATTCCTCAACTGCAATTCAACTTTCCTCAGCCGTTTATTCTCCAACCTATAAGCATCACCTTGAGCCAGCACAGCGGCAAAATGACACTGACTCTGCAAAATCATGACAGACCCATCAGAATACAGCGTGAAACAAACATCTTTGAAACAACAAAATATAACAAATAAACACTTACTTTGGCGTGATACTTCTGAGAACGCCTCGCCAGCTTGCTCCACCCATACCCCTTCAACTTTTGAAAATCATCCTCCGTCATTGAATCAATCGTGAAAGAGCCCGGACCACTCTTAAACATGTACCCATAGTCGGGCCTCCTCTCGCCGGTCTCCTCATCAACAACGACCATCCCTTCATCACTGTCGCTGTAAGTCACGGCCATCTCCGTCCTTTTCTTTCTAGAAGTGGTAACACCCGGACCAGCCAAAGCAAAATTCACCTTCCTTTTCCTCAACACAAATCTACCTCCCATCCGCAAGCGTCCTCCTAACCGCAAGCGGCTTCCCGTCCTACTTGACTCGCCAACTTCATGCACAGATTTAACCTTTTTCCGTGACTCATCCACAACCATATCAACCGCCCTCTTACGCTTCTTCCCAAGTCGGCCCCCAACCCTGACAGAAGCAACCTTCACAACAGCACCCCCGGGCGCAATCTCATCAGGTTCCAACTCCTCACGATCCCCTACCGCCTCCTCAGCCTGCTCGCTACCCTCCCCAGCGCGATCAGCAACAGCGTCTTCTCCCGCATCCCCCACGAACGGAACCAGGGCCCTCTCAACAATGGTGTCACCATCCACCGGCTCACCCTCCTTAACAATTTCCCTACAGTCATCTTCACTAGACGACAACACATCCTCCACAACTACCCTTTCCTCAGCCTCACCACCTCCAGAACCACCATTCCCAGCATCCTCACTACTAGAAGTAATGACCATCTCAGACATACCAGCAGGCGTGGCATCCAAATCCCCGCCACCATCATCAGTTTCTGTATCGCTATCAGCATCGTCGTCATCCTCACCTCCCGGAGCAACAGTCTCTTCATCACTATCTAAGGAGGTGTTGAACCCTCCTACCGCCGCATCATCCATCATCACGGCACCACTTGCATCCAACTCTCCGAAAGCGGCATCCTCCTCATCAACCAAGATAGACTTCTTTTTACGGCTAACTTTCCTCCCAACTGAAGCCACTCCGCCAGCATCTTCCCCAGCAACCGCCCGCCTACCTCTCTTGTCACACGGAGGATGGACATTCACAGAATCACGGGGCGCCATGGCATTCAAGAACTCCCTTTGTTTCTCGGGCTCGTTGAAAGTGGCATTCTCAAGAACGGGCAAATCACCCCTAGTTGGTATCAACACTGACACAAGAACAAAAACAAACAAATATCAACAACACACAATCCAAACACATATATAACCACAGAAAACGAGCGTATGCCAGATACTTACAGTTGTGCTCAAGCAGTCTCGCATTCTCAAAGAAATCAACTTCAGTCCACACACGTCCAAGCGACCTCACGATACGTTCTAGAATGTCCGTAACAGACTCGCTCAATCCTTTCTTCTCAGACGGGTACACATTCCTCACCTCCAATGCAAAGTTAGGAAGATAAGCAAGATCACCCCCACAAACCATGATAAACTCCTCTTGCCAATTCGCCATCCCCTTGGGAAACCGAAAAAGATTGTGACCAGACACCCGCTTAGCCACAGCTGTGTAACTATTCCAGTGGATTTCATAGAACGGCTTTGCACTGGTCACCCGCACAAAGAATAGAGCGAAAAAACCTTTGAAGGTAGGCTGTCTACCATCTTTAGCACAAGCAGCAATAAACCACAAGATCACACGAATGGCATTGGGCGAGAATTGGGCAGGTGGACACCTAAAATAATACTTGAACAGATCCGACATAAACTTATGCATCGGCAACCTCAAGCCAGCTTTGAAGTGAGGCACAGGTATCGCCATCCATCCTTCCACATCACGATCATATAACCGCTCTCCAGCACGCGGCATCCTCCATTCGTACCCATCCTCGATACGGAACAGCCGAGAAACCAAACGCCCATATTTCTCTTCTTGAAAAGTACTACCACAATCCAAGTGTTTGAATTTTCCAAAAGCTTCGTCCATCTCCCTCTTATCAAAAGTGGTAGCTGGAACTCCCTCAGTACGATACAAACTCTCAAAGGTATCAAAATACCTTACCCTATCGCAAGCGGCCACACCAAGGTAACTGTGAACATGAGTATCAATCCACCGCCCCATAGAATCTATCAACACCGGGCGAGTTTTAGAGCCAACTCCTTTCGACAGCGACATTTTTCTGCAAACAAAATACAAACAACAGGTACACATAGTCGCCTGCTCAATCAACCGCTTACACAAAAACAACCCACAGATAACAACCACCCTACTAACCCGGGTAGAACATAAAACACACGCGGAAAAGCAACTCAACATAAACTTATCCCCAAAACACCCTCAAACGATTCATATTCTACAAAAACCCTAACAACCACTAACACTCACACAACACCAATCAAATAGCAAAATACGCCAATTTTTAATACAGTTACACATATTCATACAAAAAATACCAAGCATAATCACACATCTTAAGCTACACCAGTTTCAAACTGCTAAGACCTCAAACAAACAAACGACCCAATATCACTTACACAACACAGATCTGACAGCAAAATACACCCATTTACCAGTGTTTCATTTACACATGCATACATAAAAACAACAAACACACCCATTCCCACCAAAACCCGCGACATCAAAAAAAGCACACTCCCACACATCTCGAACAAAAAATGTCCACTTACAGCCGTAACCATACACAACAGACATACCACATGCAAAAACAAGAAACAAAAAACCAAACATCTCGCAAACACCTTCAGAAATTACACAGTAAACTAAGAACAAAAGCAAAGAGTCTAGGAAGATTTACCAGAAAATGAAGAAAGCAGCAAACAGAGACAAGGAAAGAGCGACGGCGGCGAAATCAACAGCAAATCAAACAGACCCCAACAAGTATCAGAAAGAAGACGATGAATAGGAAACAGATATGCACTGGAGAGTAAAAGGAAGATTAAGATAGTATAATGAAGATTACACAACTTTTTATACTAAAATAGCACGGTTACACACATACATTAACTGCACACCCACGTGGCAGTCTTTCATTGGCGCGTGACCCACACGTTCTCAACAACCCAGCCCAAGCATCTAACACCTTTCAAATTCTTTTTCATTTCTTTTTTTTTATGCCAAAACCAATTTAAAAAATCGTACCCTCTCAGTACAAATCCGTCAAATCAAAAGACATTATACATACATATACACTTGCACACCTCTGACACTGTCACATCAGAAAAACCCTTCAGACCCTCATTTAATGTTCATTTATATCCCATCATTCACATTTATTACGACCAATCAATAATGTAACAACAAAAGAAGCCTTTCGCCTACACTCACTCCACGTTCCCTCATTAATTCACAAAATACCTCGACCCAAACACAACCGTTCGCTCACTGGGGGGGCACCAAATTCAATTCTCTCAAAATTTTCTAACTCCAAGTGACGCTCGCTCACTTGGGGGGCACCAAATTCAATTCTCTCAAAATTTTCTAACTCCAAGTGACGCTCGCTCACTTGGGGGGCACCAAATTCAATTCCCTCAAAATTTTCGAACTCCAAGTGACGCTCGCTCACTTGGGGGGCACCAAATTCAATTCTCTCAAAATTTTCTAACTCCAAGTGACGCTCGCTCACTTGGGGGGCACCAAATTCAATTCCCTCAAAATTTTCTAACTCCAAGTGACGCTCGCTCACTTGGGGGGCACCAAATTCAATTCCCTCAAAATTTTCTAACTCCAAGTGACGCTCGCTCACTTGGGGGGCACCAAATTCAATTCTCTCAAATTTTTCTAACTCCAAGTGACGCTCGCTCACTTGGGGGGCACCAAATTCAATTCTCTCAAAATTTTCGAACTCCAAGTGACGCTCGCTCACTTGGGGGGCACCAAATTCAATTCTCTCAAAATTTTCTAACTCCAAGTGACGCTCGCTCACTTGGGGGCACCAAATTCAATTCTCTCAAAATTTTCTAACTCCAAGTGACGCTCGCTCACTTGGGGGGCACCAAATTCAATTCTCTCAAAATTTTCTAACTCCAAGTGACGCTCGCTCACTTGGGGGGCACCAAATTCAATTCCCTCAAAATTTTCTAACTCCAAGTGACGCTCGCTCACTTGGGGGGCACCAAATTCAATTCCCTCAAAATTTTCTAACTCCAAGTGACGCTCGCTCACTTGGGGGCACCAAATTCAATTTTCTCAAAATTTTCTAACTCCAAGTGACGCTCGCTCACTTGGGGGGCACCAAATTCAATTCCCTCAAAATTTTCGAACTCCAAGTGACGCTCGCTCACTTGGGGGGCACCAAATTCAATTCTCTCAAAATTTTCTAACTCCAAGTGACGCTCGCTCACTTGGGGGCACCAAATTCAATTCCCTCAAAATTTTTGAACTCCAAGTGACGCTCGCTCACTTGGGGGGCACCAAATTCAATTCCCTCAAAATTTTCTAACTCCAAGTGAAGCTCGCTCACTTGGGGGGCACCAAATTCAATTCTCTCAAAATTTTCTAACTCCAAGTGACGCTCGCTCACTTGGGGGGCACCAAATTCAATTCTCTCAAAATTTTCGAACTCCAAGTGACGCTCGCTCACTTGGGGGGCACCAAATTCAATTCTCTCAAAATTTTCTAACTCCAAGTGACGCTCGCTCACTTGGGGGCACCAAATTCAATTCCCTCAAAATTTTCGAACTCCAAGTGACGCTCGCTCACTTGGGGGGCACCAAATTCAATTCTCTCAAAATTTTCTAACTCCAAGTGACGCTCGCTCACTTGGGGGGCACCAAATTCAATTTTCTCAAAATTTTCTAACAACAAGCGACCCGTTTTTTCCCATCTCCATTTTTTCCTCTACTCTCCCTACCCACTCAAGCGGCTAGCGAGAGTGGGGGGCAATGATATATACCCTAGAAACACAGTTACCGCCAACCGCTCATAGTCGCAGTCTTTGACTCGATGTCAGCCACAAGCGCCCAGACATGGTCGCTCAACCGCCACCATGAGGGCAAAGACGCAGATCAGAATGTAACACCTAGCCAAATGTCAACATGATAAAAGATAGGACAGGCCTGAACTGTACATCTCAACTGTACGCCTCAACTGTACATCTCAACTGTACATCTCAACTGTAGCAAGGAGACCCATCCCGCGCACTGTTGCCACAGTAAGCGGCGCCCACGTCACAAGGACAGGTTTTGGGTCTATAAATACTCTGTTATCACACAAAACACAGGATATACATACACACAAAAAACACTACACACACTCACCAGAAAACACTCTCGATACTTGCTGCACTTTATCATATTACTTTACTCCGTTACTGATTTTCACGTCGGAGGTGCTTGACGGCCACCACCACCGGGCATGCATTATTTTGCAGGTCCCCCACCACATGCCAAAACCACCACCGGAACAGTGTCTTTGGCGACGGAGCAAGTGTAGCACTTATCACCTGCTGTGATTTAATTCCAAACCTCCAGTTCGCCACACTCACAAGCCACATATCAGCATGATGCAGCTGCCTGTTCGCCTTTCAAATTCTCATGTGAATAGTTCTTCTAGGCTTTGTTTCTCTTCATGTTTACCACCAGGAAAAATATCTACTTTTTTCGATTGCAGACCATCTTATATCTACAGAGTATTTAAATTTATACGATTCAACAAATAATTCAAATTAAAATCCAAGCAAAAATAAAGTTGATGATGTGTTAAACTATGATTGATTAAGCATTAAATTGAAATCCACTATTAACACAGATACTATTCCCAGATTTGTTTATGATTGATGAGATAATTTAGTTCGTATTTTTACAAACGCATATATATCCACCAACCTAATTAGTTAGCATAAAGAGAAGATCAAATAATGGGTTGAACACTATAAATTTGAATGCAGACAGTAGCAAGAAAACTGTAGTAGTGTATTTCCAGGGCTTGTACCTTGGAAAAGCTAGTGCAGTACAAAAAATCATGCAAAATAGCTTCCCAGAGTTAGGGTTGGTAAAACAAGATTGCTTGGAAATGAGTTGGGTAAAATCTGCACTATGGTTTGCAGGGGATGTTGGTTTTCCCGAGGCTGATTAACTCGAACAATTTTTGAATCAAGATTTAGCGCCAAAGCAATGCATTAAGGCAAAATCGGACTACATCGAGGAACCTATTACCAGAAATGGGCTCGAACAAATATGGTTAAGACTCATGGAGATTAAACAAGGTGAGCAAACTTATACCTTACGGTGGGAACTGAGTACCATTCCAGAAGGTGCCACTCCATTTCCACATAGACATAGGAATGGGAACTTGTACATGCTATTTCAAGGGGTTAATTGGGATGGAAATACACCAGTTGAGACTCAAAATAATAGATTGGCATGGCTTAGAAGTTTATTAAATGACTTGATTCCTTATGTATCAAGCAATCCAAGGCGTTCGTATGTAAATTATGATTAGGCTTAATTATAACATAAACCTTAAAGTATTATCATGTGTACACAAAAAACCCTAAAGAAAAATATTGTACACATCAAACCTTTAAGTATCAATTATGTATATATAAACCCTTATCCTAAAAATTAGTAATGAATAGGAGAAGTATAACTATGAAAGTTAATCAGGAAGGTGCAGAGGATGATGATTCATTGTTTGGCTCAGATTCTGATAGCCTGGAAAGTCTGAATGAAAATGATGGTGAAATGGAAGTAAACAATAGGAATGTAGAATTTCCAGTTTATAAAGATGCAGAGGAAATGAGATGGAAAGTGGGAATGATCTTTTCGGATCATTACCAATGCAGAGAAGCAATCAGAAAGCATTCATATGAAGAAGGAAGGGCTGTGAAGTTTATTAAAAGTGAAAAAACAAGAGTAAGAGCTGTGTGTAAGGATCCTTGTCCTTCGTTCTTGTTGGCATCATTAAATTTTCAAAAAACTTTCATATTTGTGAATTTTATTATCTGACTATTCATTAAAGATTGATACTGATTTTTAGGGGAAGGGTTTATATATACATAATTGATACTTAAAGGTTTGATGTGTACAATATTTTTCTTTAGGGTTTTATGTGTACACATGATAATACTTTAAGGTTTATGTTATAATTAAGCCTAATGATCTTGAGCTGGGAGCAGGAAATAGTAGTTATGCAGAAGCAAGCACTTGGGGTACAAGGTATTTCAACAATAATTTCTAGAGGTTGGTTCTTTTGAAGAACAGGATCGATGCTGAAAATTTCTGCATTCATGAGCAGAGCATTCCTCCTCTCACCTTAACATAAACTATCGCCTATTTTTAACCTCCATTGTCATAATAAATCATGCAAACTGTACGTTTCATTTGGTTTTGCTGTGTCAAATATTTGGATTGCTTGTTTATAATGGTTGTAAAATTGTGGTTCTCCTCCACATTTTCCTTTTTTCAATTTAATGAAAAGGCTTGTTCTTGATCAGTCTTTTCTGCAATGGCCAAGGCCAATCTCTACAATTATTAGCTTGCATTTAATTTAAGCATGCTAATTTTTATGTTGAGCTGGTTTAGAGAGACATTCATTTGAGATATTTGATTTGGTACCAGATTTTTAGAGTTAAATAAAGTTTAAAGATTATCAATATGCAACAAAAAGAAAGAGAGAATAATATTTGCTGATTTCCTTTTTGATTCATACAAGTGCCATCACATTTCAAACAATGGAAACAGATATCACAACTAAAACAAGAACACAAGAACAAAATAAAAAGCACATAACATAAAATTACATTATAGTTCATGTGTCAAGCACACCCACAACAAATATAATACTATAACCTAGTCCAAACCATTGTACCAGAGAACTAAAGACATACAAGATCGAAAATTCCTATGTTTCTTGAGGGATGTTAAACATCTCATTGATCCACCAGCTTCGTTACTGTAGTTGATGGTAAATTGGTAATGCAAAAGCTGGGCGAGCACTGAGCCTTCTGATTAGTTCGATTTTGTTGAAACTTAGCAGTGCTTGTCTCCATTTTTCGCTTGCAACTAGAAAGTGAAAACAAGAAACGCAAGAATTTAGTAAATCATACAATTTAAATTCTACCACATTCGATTGGTCAGAATGTTTCGGACTTGTTGGATAGGCGTGGTGCCATTGACACTGACAAAAAGTTAGAGGCTTTATCAAGACAAAGATGAAGAAGGTGATTGTGTTGTTTATCATGGAAAGTGCTTAAGTAGATTAAATACATATCAAATTATACTACTTCTCTTTATGTTGATAATAATAATCATGTAACTGTATATTACTCTTAGTCAACTTTCTTGTGAACCCTTAAATTGAATTTGATTCCTCGACACTCAAGTAAATTCGCCAGAGGCACAAATATAATAATCTTCATATGTCGTTAGTCTTTGTTTATTCCAAATAGTCTCTTTACTTTAATGGTTTTCGACAAATAAAATGTGATATAAGTAGTAAGAAACATATGATCTTTTCTGCAGCTAACAATGAAGAGGGCAATCTCTTCTTCGTTGCTTTCAGTCACTTTTCTACTTTTACTAATAAATCTTTGGCCATTAGGTTCTTTAGCTAATAAAACCGATGAAGATTTTCTTAAATGCCTTTATAGCCCATATTATGAAGGCATCAACCTCTCTGAAATCCTCTACACACCAAATAACAGTTCATACACTTCTTTGCTGCAGTCTTCAGTCCAAAACCTGAGGTTCGCAGCGCTGACAAGCCAACAGCCGTCGTTCATTGTCACACCCATTATCTATTCTCAAGTACAAATTGTGGTTCTTTGTGCCAAAAACCACAAACTTGAAGTTAGAGTCAGAGGAGGAGGTCATGATTTTGAGGGTCTTTCATATGTTTCTGATCAGCCCTTTGTCTTGATTGATCTCGCCAATCTCCGTAACATTACAGTTGATGTTGCTAATGGCACTGCTTGGGTTCAATCCGGTGCAAATCTTGGTGAACTCAATTACAGGATAGCTGAGAAAACTAGTGAGTTTGCCTTTCCTGGAGGTCTTTGGCCTACTGTTGGAGTTGGTGGTTTTCTTAGCGGAGGAGGATATGGCTCGTTGACTCGTAAATATGGACTTGGAGCTGACAGTGTCATTGACTATCGCTTCTTGAACTACGAAAGTAATGTGTTTGACCGAGTTTCAGTTGTAGGTAGTGAAGACATATTTTGGGCTGTCAGAGGTGGAACAGCTTCTAGCTTTGGTATTGTTCTTGAATGGCAGATACAGTTGGTTCGGGTCCCTAAAATAGTGACCGTTTTTGCACTTCAAAGGACCTTGGCACAAAATGCAACTCGGATTTTTCATCGGTGGCAATACGTGGCCCCAAATATGCATAGAGATCTTTACATCAAAGTCAAAATTACAAGTGTCAAATTAACCGCAGACGGAGAGGAGAAAACAATACAAGTTTCTTTCGAGTCCTTGTTTCTTGGTCCGATTAAAAGGCTACTTGATATAATGGAGAAGAGCTTCCCCGAATTAAATTTGGTCGAGGAAGATTGCACCGAAATGAGTTGGGTTAAATCCACACTTTGGTTTGCAAATGCTGGTTTCCCACATGGCGAATCTCATGAACTTTTGCTGAACAGAAATGCATTTCCAAAGTTCCCCTTCAAGGCAAAATCAGATTTTGTTCAAGAGCCTTTGTCGGAAGAAGCCTTAAATGGGATTTGGAAACTGCTCTCTGAGTTAGATGCAGGAGAAGCACTATTAGAAATCACACCATATGGAGGCAAGATGGATGAGTTTTCGGAATCAGCACTTCCATTTCCTCATAGAGCAGGAAATTTATACATGATGCTTGAAGGTGTGAAGTGGAACGAACAAACGCCATTAGAAAAGCAAGACAAGCTCTTGAAATGGCTCGAAAGACTGCACATGTACTTGACTCCTTTTGTGTCAAAGAATCCGAGAGCTAGTTATGTGAACTATAATGATCTTGACTTGGGAGTAGGAAGCAAGACGTATGAGGAAGCTAGCTTGTGGGGTAATATGTACTTTAAAAATAATTTTAAGAGGTTGGTTCAAGTGAAGACAGAACACGATCCAAACAATTTCTTTAGGCATCATCAGAGCATTCCTGTTTTTCGCGGAATGTATTCACAAAGAATAGATGATCATTTATCGCAACTTCATTTGTCGCATGAAACCAATTGGTGATGCCCTGCATTGCTTGTATGGTCTGATACTATACATTCATAGAATGATAGAAGATCATAAAAATCTACATATATGTGTTTCAGATCGGAATATTTTCAAGTTTTAGCAACCAGACAATCCTGCATTTTCCTGCTTCACCTAAAATATAAGTAAGCTTGGCTATTTTATCTCTGCAGAGATAGCTGCTACTCTGCTTCTCACTCAAACTTGCTTAATTTGTCCTTTCAAGTCCTACTAAATAAAGTTTGACTAACGAATTTAAATTGTTGTAATACAGTCTCTAATACACAGTAAATAGGCCAAGGATCGAAAAAGAACAGCTAAAGAATCACATTCAAAAATTAATTTTAAAATTTTAAAAAAAGTATAAACAGAAACGCATGCATGCTCTTCATACCAACTATAACGGCCTACTCTTTGTACTATTAAATCTAAATACAAAACTTAAATCTATACTATATTATTAAAGTCGAAACATTGAAAGTTTTCGGTTTTCGGTTTTTGGTTATTTATGCAATTTAATAAATAATAAAATAATATAAAAATAGTAACAAGCTCATTGTCTTTTATAATTAAAACACTTTTCTCTAACAAAATCTACTCATTTTCCAAAAATATCACCGATAATTATCTTTAAATTAAAACATATCACATTTTATATTTGTTCTCACTAAAACATCCTTTTTCCAAAAATATCACGGGCAGTTATTTTTTTTTAATTAAAACATGTTAGTTTTTCTATTTGTCCTTATTACTTTTATTTTGTTCTCACTAAAATCTCTATTTTCCAAAAATATCAGGGGCAATTACTTTTTGTTCTCACTAAAATCTCTATTTTCCAAAAATATCACGGGCAACTACTTTTTTTTAATTAAAACATCAGTTACTTTTTTTTAATTAAAACATGTTAGGTTTTCTATTTGTTCTTATTACTTTTATATTTGTTCTCACTAAAATCTCTATTTTCCAAAAATATCACGGATGTTACCTTTTGTTCCGACTAAAATCTCTATTTTCCAAAAATATCACGGGCAATTACTTTTTTTTAATTAAAACATGTTAACTTTTCTATTTATCCTTATTACTTTTATATTTGTTTTCACAAAAATCTCTATTTTCCAAAAATATCACAAACAATTACTTTTTTCGGTTAAAACATGTTAGCTTTTCTATTTATTATTATTATTATTATTATTATTATTATTATTATTATTATTATTATTATTATTATTATTATTTTAATAAATAATAAATAATATTAATAATGCTCTATTTATTTTCCTCAACCCCGTTTGTATTATTTATTTATTTTTTCTATGTTCCTATTAATATTTAAATTTCTCATTTTATAATTTATCATATTGATTTTTATTCTTTATTTAATATTTTCCGTTCCAATTAATTTATTTAGTTTGTCATTTTTGAATCTTCTTTGATGGCCCGTGCCTTGCATTAAAGCCGAAACATTGAAAGTTTTAGTTTTTGGTGTTCGGTCATTTATTTAATTTAATAAATAATAAAATAATATAAAAATAGTAAGTAGCCGATTACCTTTTATAATTAAAACACTTTTTTCTAACAAAATCTACTCATTTTCCAAAAATATCACGGGTAATTTTCATTAAATTAAAACAGATTATCTTTTATATTTATTCTCACTAAAATGTCTATTTTACAAAAATATCACGGACATTTACTTTTTTTTTTTTAATTAAAACATGTTAGCTTTTCTATTTTTTCCAAAATCTACTCATTTTACAAATATATCACGGGTAATTACCTTTAAATTAAAACATATTATCTTTTATATTTGTTCTCACTAAAATGTCTCTTTTCCAAAAATATCACGGAGAATTACTTTTTTTAATTAAAAAATGTTAGCTTTTCTATTTGACATTATTACTTTTATATTTGTTATCACTAAAATCTTCCTTTTCCAAAAATATCACGAGCAATTACTTTTTGTTCTAACTAAAATTTCTATTTTTCAAAAATATCACGGGAAGTTACTTTTTTTAATTAAAGCATGTTAATTTTTCTATTTGTCCTTATTACTTTTATATTTGTTCTCACAAAAATCTCTTTTTTCCAAAAATATCACGGACAATTACTTTTTTTAATCAAAACATGTTAGTTTTTCTATTTGTCCTTATTATTATTATTATTATTATTATTATTATTATTATTATTATTATTATTATTATTATTATTATTATTATTATTATTATTATTATTATTATTTTAATAAATAATAAAATAATATTCATAATGCCCTACTTATTTTCCTCAGTCCCATTTGTATTCTTTATTTATTTTTTCTATGTTCCAATTAATATTTAAGTTTCTCATTTTATAATTTATCATATTGATTTTTATTCTTTATTCAATATTTTCCGTTCCCTTTAATTTATTTAGTTTGTCATTTTTTAATATTCTTTGATGGCCCGTGTCTTGCACAGGTTATAAGCTATTAAAGTATTATACAATGACAATTACATTACAGACAGAAGCGTGACAAAAGTTCTATTACAAACCTAACTATTACAAAAGCACAACAAACGATAATCCAAAAACCAATCTATTCCGAACCTAAGATCCTCGAACTCCAAAGCTATACCACTTGAGTTACACCGGACCTGAAAATTGTAAGTAATGAGCTATACAGCCCAACAAGAAACCAATCGATCCAACTATTCGGGCAAATAACATGTATACATACAAGATAATACGATATTCAATACGATACAATAACGATACACAATACATAACTTTCGATTCACATATTCTTATTCTTATTCGATAGATACCCACATAACAACTATAACTCGAAACTCATAATTCATGCCACGATCACTACAACCCGGTGATAACGGTACTATCACTACGACCCGGTGACAACCGTCCTTATTCTTGATATTTTCATAAATAATGGCACAAATCAGAATCTCAAAACTATTGTTTACACATAAATAACACATATACGTAATACATATGAATTCAAAATATAACAATTTGCTCAAATTTATATAATCAAACATATACATATAACAAATAATTTTGAAAACACTAGAGAGAACAATCGGAAACTTACCTCAACGCGAAAAATCAAGAATCAAATCATCCTAGAGCACATACCCATTTCTGACCAGAACTGTATTTACTCTTTTTGACCCTCTAAACGTCGTTTTCTTGAATATCTTAAACCACGAATATTGTAGAGAATGAAAAGTTCTTTCCGACAAGGTATTTCTCATCAGAAACGGATTTATAACGAATCGGGAATTAAATAAAACGTCTTCTGAATTTAAACAAAAACTGAAAAACGAGATCTGGTTGTATTTTGTGATTTTAAGAACAGTTCAGAGTATAATCTGAAAACACACTATGAAATAGAAGTTGTAGGAAATTGAAAGAGCTTTCCTGAAGTTTACAAGATAGCTGATTTATTAGAGACAAAGACCTACAAATTTTACGCACAAACACAAAGATGAGGAAGAAGAACAATGGTGTTATAATATAGCGGCACAAAACCCTAACTTTAAACCCACTAATTACACGTGTTCAAATCCGATCTAAACTTTAGGCCCATTAGTCTAATTTAATTTTAAATCCTATTCTTTTTCAAATTCTTTCATTATTATTAATCAAAAAATTACGCGATATTACAATTATCGAGGCTAATGATATTTGTTAGAATTCAAACCCTTCTAGATTTTATTCACACATGCAGCAGCAGTCAAGAAACAAGTTTCCTCAAAACCCGGAACTTATGGTGGTGGTCATACGTGTATATTAAATAAGGAGAAGTTGCTACTAATAATACTACAACTGTCGTTATTCAACATACATACATGCAACAGTTGAAAAGATAGAAACAAACAAAGATCATCAGCATGGGGAAGTGATAATCATAAATCATACAGATATATGCAAAGCTGGATAACTTGAGAATTTATAATTTTGTCAAAGCTTCTGGATTGTGAGTGTTGAATATGGACTTAGAACAGCTGGGCCACTGAATGAACAACAACAGATAAGGTGTGCGATCTTGAAGCTTCTTATGTGAAACAAAGACTTACAACTGATGAGAAGAAACTGTATTGCAGTAGTCCTGGAAAACAGGATGAATATTAGGGTGGTCAAATAGGCTGGTAATAAATATATGTGATGTATGCACTGATGTAAATAGGTGTAATTCTAAGCCTATAAATAAGGCTCTGCTGCAGGTCATTTTGATGCACACCGAGTGAAATTGTAACACATCAGTGTAAGAGAGAAAAGAAAGAGCTGAAGCTCTGGAGTGAGTGAATTGTAAAGGCCGTAGCCTGGTGTGAAAAAAAATAAAGTTGTAGTTTACATTATCTTGTAATAAAAAGCTGTGTGTTCACTTTTATTACATAAGAGCACATAAACATTTCTGAGCCCATACACGTTTCCAACAAGTGGTATCCGAGCCAAGGTTCCGTTCAAAAAAATGGTGAATATGATGCAACCAAATATTCCAAAATTGACGTCCACAAATTACGGGAATTGGAGTATCCAAATGAAGGTGTTACTCGGTTCATACGATAATTGGGATATTGTCGAAAATGGGTTCAACGAGCCCACAGATGCAGCACTTCCAAATGCCGAGAAGACGGCGTTAAAGGAGACTCGGAAAAAAGATAAAAAGGCGTTGTACACAATTATTCAAGGTGTTGATGAATCAACCTTTGAAAAAATTTCTGAAGCAAAAACAGCAAAAGAGGCATGGGAGATTTTGCAAAAATCATTCCAAGGAGTTGAAAAAGTTAAAAAGGTGCGGCTCCAAGTTCTACGCGGGGAGTTCGAAAATATTAAAATGAAGACCTCAGAAAATATTGGTGAATATGTTACTCGTTTGAAAACGGTGACAAATGAGATGAAGAGAAACGGCGAAAGTCTCGATGATGTTCGGGTCATGGAAAAATTGCTCTGGTCGTTGACAAGAAAATTTGATTATGTTGTGACGTCTATCGAGGAGTCAAAAGACCTGTCCACAATTTCGATCGACGAGCTTGTGGGATCTCTTCAAGCCCACGAGCAACGAATGAATCAATACGATGATACAAGCCATTTGGAAAAGGCATTGCAAAGCAAGGTGTCCATTGGTGAAAGTTCAAGCAGTAGCAATTATATTCGTGGAAGAGGTGGCTTTAGAGGTGGCTACCGAGGTGGACGAGGACGTGGAAGGCAGTCCTTCAACAGAGGCCAAAATACTGAAGGTTATCAACAATCAAGTCGTGCTCAGAATTTTAGAGGCCGAGGAAGAGGCAGATTTCAACGAGGTGACAAGTCTCAGTTTCAGTGTTACAATTGTAATAAATTTGGCCATTTTAGTTATGAGTGCAGATCTCCAAAAATGGAAGAACGAAGTCATTTTACAGCAGCAAAAGAAGACAAAGATGTTGGTTCCGCTATGTTTCTCACTTATAAAGGAGACGAGGAAGGCAAGAAAAATACTTGGTATCTTGATTCAGGCGCCAGCAACCACATGTGTGGCCATAAGGAATTATTTACGGAGATAGACGATACCATCAGTGGAGAAGTTACATTTGGTGATTCTTCAAAGATTCCAGTCAAAGGGAAAGGTACTGTTATGATTGTGTCAAAGAAAGGTGATAAAAAGTATATAAATGATGTTTATTATATACCTGCTTTGAAAAGTAATATCATCAGTCTTGGCCAACTTGTGGATAAGGGATATAATATTCAGATGCAGGATAATTCTCTTATCATCAGAAATCAAGTTCGAGAATTAATTGCAAATGTGGAAATGTCAAAGAATCGTCTATTCACTCTGGATATTCAGACGAAGGTGCAGAAGTGCTTAAAGTCTGTCATTAAAAATGACTCGTGGTTATGGCATTTAAGATTTGGTCATCTTGGATTTTCTGGCTTGAAATTATTGTCAAAGACAAAGATGGTGAACGGTTTGCCAGAAATAAATGAACCAGAAAATTTGTGTGAAGCATGTGTTAAGGGGAAGCAACATAGACAAAGTTTTCCCGTTGGAAAATCATGGAGAGCCAGGAGGCCTTTGGAGATTGTTCACACAAATATTGCTGGTCCATTTGATATTCCATCACTTGGAGCTAACAAGTATTACCTAACATTTATTGATGATTTTATCAGGAAAAGTTGGGTGTATATCCTCAAAGAAAAAGTGGAGGCTCTTGATAAATTCAAGGAGTTCAAAGCTTTGGCAGAAAAACAAAGTGGTCATTATTTGAAGGTACTCCGATCAGACAGAAGAGGCGAGTATACTTCAAATTTGTTTAAAAGCTTCTGTAGAGCACATGGAATCAATCATCAGTTGACAACAGCATATACTCCTCAACAAAATGGCGTTGCAGAGAGGAAGAATCGCACTATTCTAGACATGGCAAGGAGTATGGTGAAAGCAAAGCACATGCCAAGAACTTTCTGGGCTGTAGCCGTTTTATGTGCAGTTTATTTGCTGAATCGCTTTCCAACAAAAAGTGTCAGAAACAAAACTCCAAATGAAGCATGGAGTGGTAGAAAACCATCAGTTGGACATCTCAGAATTTTCGGGTGTATTGCATATGCCCATGTTCCCGATCAGAAAAGAAAGAAGCTGGATGACAAAGGCGAAAAATGCATTTTTACCGGATATGACAAAAGAAGCAAGGCGTACAGACTCTACAATCCACTGACAAAGAATTTAATCATTTCACATGATGTCGAGTTTGACGAATCAGATTACTGGAGATGGAGCGAGGAAGAAAGAAAAGTTGCTGGTTTATTTTTTCAAAATGATGACGATGATGGTGATGACTCCAATGTTGAAGATGATGAAAATGATGATCCAACTCCTCCACCAAGTCCGAATCAACAAACTCCTGCATCGACACCACCGACTGCAGGAAACAACAGTTCAAGGGGAGCACCAAGAAAAATGCGGAGTCTGGATGACATTTATGATGCAACAAGTCCGGTACAAACTACCTTTGATTATTCATTATTTTGCTTAATGGCTGAGTGTGATCCAGTTACATTTGAGGAAGCTTCTGAAGAAAGCAAATGGAATAAAGCAATGGATGAAGAAATTGGTGCTATCAAGAAGAATGATACTTGGGAACTTACAAGTCTTCCAGAAGGACACAAAGCAATTGGTGTCAAGTGGGTCTATAAGACCAATACAAATCAAGAAGGCAAAGTGGAAAAACACAAGGCAAGGTTGGTGGCTAAAGGCTACAAGCAAAGATATGGGATTGACTATGATGAGGTATTTGCTCCGGTTGCAAGAGTTGATACTATCAGACTTCTTACAGCAATTGCAGCACAAAACCAGTGCAAGATTTTTCAGATGGACGTGAAGTCAGCATTCTTGAATGGCTACCTCGAAGAAGAAGTTTACATTGAGCAACCTCCCGGATATGTTCAAAAAGGCCGGGAAAATAAAGTCTACAGACTGAAGAAAGCCTTGTATGGTTTGAAGCAAGCTCCGCGAGCATGGAACACACGAGTTGATGAATACTTTCAGAAAAATGGTTTTGTGAAGAGTCCGTACGAGCATGCCCTCTACACAAAAACAAATTCAGGGGGAGATATTATGATCGTGTGCTTATACTTGGATGACATGATTTTTACTGGAAACAACCCTGGTATGTTTGATGATTTTAAGAAAGTTATGACTAATGAATTTGAGATGACAAACATTGGTCAAATGTCGTACTTTCTTGGAGTCGAAGTCAAGCAAAGCAAAGATGGAATTTTTTATGTAACAGGAAAAATATGCGGAGCAGATTTTAAAGAAATTCAGAATGGATGAATGCAAGCCAGTGAGCACGCCAGCAGAAGCAAGCATAAAGCTCAGAATTGATTCAACAAGGGAGTCGATAAATCCGACATTGTTCAAAATTTTGGTTGGAAGTCTGAAGTACTTAACTTTTACTCGTCCAGATAGTATGTACGCAGTTGGACTGGTAAGTAGGTACATGGAGAAGCCGAAGCAAGATCACTTCATGGCAGCTAAAAGAATTTTGAGGTACATAAAGGGAACACTTGATCATGGTTTGTTTTACACTCATTCTCAAGATTCAAAATTAGTTGGCTACTGAGATAGTGATTATGGTGGTGATTTGGATGACGGGAAAAGCACTTCTGGATATGCTTTTCATATCGGTTCGGGGATATTTTCGTGGTCATCGAAGAAGCAACAAACAGTTGCTCTCTCAACATGTGAGGTAGAATACATCGCATCAGCAGCGTGCGCGTGTCAAGCTATGTGGCTAGGCTACATATTGGGCGAATTAAATCTTGCAAAGGAAGACCCGATTACTATTTACGTGGATAATAAATCTGCTATTTCACTTGCGAAAAATCCGGTGTCCCACAGTCGAAGCAAGCACATCAAATATAAAGTATCATTTTATTCGAGAACATGTGAATGATAAAATCGTGGAGCTGGTGCACTGCAGGACTGAAGAAAATTTAGCAGATATATTTACGAAGCCGTTAAAGCCGAATGTGTTTCATATTGTGAAAAAGAAACTCGGAATGCAAAGTCGGGTTTGAGGGGGAGTGTTAGAATTCAAACCCTTCTAGATTTTATTCACGCATGCAGCAGCAGTCAAGAAACAAGTTTCCTCAAAACCTGGAACTTATGGCGGTGGTCATACGTGTATATTAAATAAGGAGAAGTTGCTACTAATAATACTACAGCTGTGGTTATTCAACATACATACATGCAACAGTTGAAAAGATAGAAACAAACAAAGATCATCAGCATGGGGAAGTGATAATCATAAATCATACAGATATATGCAAAGCTGGATAACTTGAGAATTTATAATTTTGTCAAAGCTTCTGGATTGTGACTGTTGAATATGGACTTAGAACAGCTGGGCTACCACTACAAAAAAATCAGCTAATTTCGACCATAGAAAAACGGTCGAAATTAGCTAATTTCCACCGCAAACGGTCGAATTTAACTAATTTCGACCAAAAATAAAAAGGTCGTTTTTATCTTGGTCGAAATTGCTCAAAACGGTCGAAATTAGCTAATTTCGACCGTCTATTTTCGACCATATAAATTCGACCCACTAAATTCGACCAAATATTTCAAAATTTTGAAATTTTGGTAAAAATTTCGAATTTTCGAATTTTGGCTAAATTCGACCGAATACAGTCAAAATTATTTGTTAAATTCGACCAAATTCGGTCGAATTTAACGAACACCAGTTTTAAAAAAAAAGCAGCAGAATCTGCTGACCAAGAAATGCAAAAAAAATCTGCAATTTTTCACTAGTTTCTACATATCAAGAAGGATGATTACATTAAACAATAATGGATATAATAGTTATTTTTTCTACTAATCCTAAATAATATACATAAATAATGTTGGACTAAAAATGCAATAATTTTTCATTCTTTTGATACACATAATTAAAAATCAAACACTATAAAAATTACTCTACCCCAATAATATCCAAATGTGAAAAAATTAAAAAAAATTAACTTAGTGTGTGTATAATTATAATGACTTGTGTTATTTCGCTTTTAAGTTACCGGAAATGAACTAATCCTAAATATATTGTTTGAAATGTATGAAACATGTGTTAGTATTTATGTATATAAATTGATATGTATGTTTGTTAGAGAAGAAGAATGGAGTAGGAGTATATGTATGTTTGTTAGAGAAGAAGAATGGAGTAGGAGTATAGAAGAATGTTTATGAAAGAATATGAATGGATGAAATATATAAGAGAGAAAAAGATGAATGTAATTGAATTAATGGTTAGGATGGAATATCTTAGGAAACAAATGAATGGTCTAGATTGAATGTAAAAGAGCAATCCATGTGCTTGTTTTTCAGCCACTACAAGTGTGACACGTGGCATGAATAAATTGGCTTATTCTGAATTTTACTAAATTCAACCAAATTTGGTCGAAAACAGAACACGGGTAAATTCGACTGATATCGGTTGAATTTAGCTAAATTCGACCGAAACCTAATTCGGTCGAATTTAGCTAAATTTGACTGAAACTTGAGTTGGTCGAATTTAGCTAAATTCGACCGATATCAGTCGAACTAAAGCTTAAAGTCAACCAACTAGGGTTTGTGATCGAATTTAGTGTAGGTGACATATATATTTGTTAAAATGTTTAAGATATTAATATTTAAATTAATTAATTTTTTGCACACACTATATTTTTTTGATAATCTTCACATCTGTACGGTTGGATTAATCAAAATAATTTTTAAATAAAATAAAAACTCTAACCCTAGCCCAACCCTTAAATCTAAACCCTAAACCCTCCATATTCTACTCAACTATGACGATGTACAGAGTTATGAAGATTTTTTTTTCCTACCGACTATTATTTATTCAAATTTATTTTATTGAATGTAGTATGTCGTCAAAATACTTTCATATTTGTTTTGTATTTTTTAACAACAATTAGATATTTTATTTAATTTTTCTAAAAATATCAAAAAATGAAAGTTCAACATTTTCTAATCATATAAAAAAATTTTGTAAAATTTTTGTACTAACTAAAATTTTACATGTAGTGAATGGTATCCTTGTATTTTTAATTATTTTTCATGATGTGTACAAACATTTATAAAATTAATAACATATTTAAAAAATTCTGAAAAAAATAAATTCAACCGAATTCGGTCACATTTATTAAATTCGACTAAATTCGATGAAAATATATTTGAATAGTTTGGGGAATTTTGGGAGGGAAATTTCCCACTTTTTACCGAAATTGAAAAAATATAGGCGGCAAAATTACCGCCAATCTTAATTTTAAATTCGACCGAATTTGGTCGAATTTAGTTTTCAAAATTTAATATTTTGGCGGGACTTTTCCCTCCTTTTTTGGGGGGATTTTATTTTCGACCAGACAAAAAAATTGGTCGAATTTAGGATTAAATTCGACCAATAAAAAAAATCAGTCGAATTTAGTAGTAAATTCGACCGACCAAATTCGACCATTTTTATTTTCGACCAGAAACGGTCGAATTTAGCCGCAGTCCATAAATTCGACCACAAACGGTTGAATTTAGCCACAGTCGAATTTGGGAGGTCGAAATTGCCCATAATTTCTTGTAGTGTACTGAATGAACAACAACAGATAAGGTGTGCTATCTTGAAGTTTCTTATGTGAAACAAAGACTTACAACTGAGAAGAAACCGTATTGTAGTAGTCCTCGAAAACACAGGATGAATATTAGGGTGGTCAAATAGGCTGGTAATAAATATATGTGATGTATGCACTGATGTAAATAGGTGTAATTCTAAGCCTATAAATAAGGCTCTGCTGCAGGTCATTTTGATGCACACCGAGTGAAATTGTAACACATCAGTGTAAGAGAGAAAGGAAAGAGCTGAAGCTCTGGAGTGAGTGAATTGTAAAGGCCGTAGCCTGGTGTATAAAGTTGTAGTTTACATTATCTTGTAATAAAAAGCTGTGTGTTCACTTTTATTACATAAGAGCACATAAACATTTCTGAGCCCATACACGTTTCCAACAATATTTACTTATGGAACCCGGCAACTAGGCTGCAAAATAGGGCTCCCTCGCTTTTCTGGTACACTTACGTACCAGAATTGCGGAACTGGTACAGCTGCGTACAACTTTGCAATATAATTTTTATTCATTTCCCTTTCCCCGTGGTTACTTAGTAAAACAGATTTGTCACTTAGTAAAAATTGTTTTGTAACTCTCTCTTTTGTAGGTTTATAGATTATACTTGCAAAAATTATATTAGCATTTTCTTTGTTTTAAATTAAACATGAGCTGTTGTACTTTGGCACTATCCAAAATTTAAAAAATAATATTACACGTAACTATGTTAAATTTAGGTCCAAAAATGATAACTACACAAAATTGTAGTTCCTACACAATTTATGCAAAAAATTTTATGGACTAGAAAAAAAAAATTATTCAAGCATATGGAAGGATGATAATAATACAGCCTTAATGTTGACGTGACTACACCACTTTTACATTTGCATGCTAACAGTTGAATTCAGAGCAATAATAAAGCTTCAAATTTAGTTTGACAAGACTACACATGAGATCAATAATTTCTGGAAAACATGACAAATAATACAAAGCTTTAATTTTATGAAAAAGATGAGTGGTCATTTCAAGGCCTGCATAACTAGTAATTTGAAGTAGGGTATATATAATTGATGGTTATAGCTTCATTCAGTGTCTTATCTTATAGCTTTAATGAAGTAGGGTAACATTCATTTCAGTATTGGTTTGTGTGCCTATGCAGTACAACATCACTTCCGATATATTATCCTATCTTATCTCTATAGATTTTCTTATCTTATATCAGAACCTATCATCCTCTCAACAACCAATACCACAAGCACCATCCTCTCACAAATATCATTATCCCTTGTTACAGACCTCCTTCATACTTCATTTCAGACCTCCTCAACAGCCCACTAACTTCAGTTACCAAAATCCTCTACACAAAGGTACGTAATCTTCCTTTTCGTTCAGTTATAACATATTAGGCAAATGGAAGGTTGTGTAAATGTGAATTTCTTTTGGGGTGGAAAATTAATTAGGCAAAATGGTGATATAACATATTCCACGGATCCAAAATGTATGCGTTATGTTATGTTTGGAACCACATTTGAAGAATTCAAGGCAACTGTTTATGAGGTTATGAACATAAGTCACAATCATTGGAATTTGCGCATAAGTTATAAACATCCAGAAATGGGTATCGGTAATGTCGTTAAGCGATATTACTTAGGTTATATTACTTCCGACGTGGATGTCGGTAGGTTGTTGAGTATCCCTCGGACCATGCAGATGGGTTGGGGTGATGTGTCTGTGTTCATCGAGGCCGAACAGATTCAAGCTCAGGATCCATACTCTAATGCTTACGGTACGCATTATGAGCCTACCCAACCAAGTTACCAACACAACTATGAGATGAGCAACCAATTTCCTGAATTCGGAACAACGGGATGGTCAAGCTCTTTTTTCGGTGAAGGTGAAAACAATGAAGGATTTCACGGATATGGGGGGGGGGGTTCTAGTAGCCAAGCAGTGCAACAAACACATCATGGCGAGGATCTTGACATGCATGAATATTATAACCGAACAGATTGTGTAGAACGGTCTCCAGCACGTGATACAATGACGGGAAGAGAGTTGGCATGCATAGATGATAATCCTCTTGAATTTAATTTGAATAGTTCAAGCAGTGAGGAGTCTGAAGATTTTAACAGTGATGAGGACGAGGATGTATCATCCGAGCAGGATGAAGAGGTATTGAGGAACCATGTTCCAATGGCAACTTGGTTTCAAACTGAGGAATATTCACCGGTGGTATTAAACAACCAAGCTGGAAACTACCTTGCTTTATCTCAAGATACAGAAGATCTTTCCGTTGGTCAAACGTTTAATGACAAACAAATGTTAATTCATGTCGTGCGACAAATGCACATTACTAACAACCGGACATATATTGTGGAGAGGAGCAATCCAAATCAGTTTATTGCAACGTGTGTGGTGGAAAATTGTCATTGGAGAATGAGAGCCGCGAAGAAAAAGACCCATGGATTGTTTGAAATCACAAAGTGCACGGAGCACACTTGTTTAGTTGCTCTACCAACGCAGGATCATAAAAAAATCTCTGCAAGATTTATTGCAAATATTGTCAAACCACATGTAAGCTATCTATTCTCAACCATAGTTGACATATGTTCAAACACTTTTATTGACTTATTTTTTGGGAATGTGTTGCAGGTTAGAGAATCACCCAATCTCCGAGTCAATACCATTATGACAATGGTTAATGACGAATTCAACCACCGTGTAAGTTATTGTAAAGCATGGAGGGGCAAGCAGTTGGCTGTTGAGGAGGTCTACGGTAACTGGACTACCACATATGATGCACTCCCACAGTTTTTCATGGCCATGGTACATGCCAATCCTGGCACTGTCGCTGTAATCGATGCTGTTCGTCATGAAACTAATAGAAGCAGTTCTGTTTGCAAACGGATTTTCTGGTGCCTTCGCGCAATTATGGATGGTTGGCAACATGCCCGTCCAGTACTTTCGATTGATGGTACCTTTTTGAAGGGAAAATATAATGGGAAATTATTGGTTGCAATGGGGGTGGATTCGAATAGTCATCAATATCCAGTTTGTTATGCCTTGGTTGACGAAGAATCGGAGAGAAACTGGTCTTGGTTTCTGAAGTTGGTACGTCAACATGTATGCAGAGACAGGTTAAATGTCTGCATAATTTCAGATCGTGCTGCTGGCATCCTAGCAGTGATGAGGAACCCGGCAAGTGGATTCACAGCACCTTACGGGATTCATAGGTTTTGTTTATTTCATGTCAGAAGTAACTTCTCAAGTAAACATGCCGGTGGAGAGTTAAAACTATTGATGTGGAAAGCCGGAACTACCCCCCAAATCAGCAAACACCAGGCATACATGAAGAGAATAGGCGCGATATCACCCCCTGCTTTACAATACCTAGCAGACATTAATCCAGAATTGTGGACCATATGTTACGATATTGGTGGTGCTCGTTATGGACAAGCCACAACAAACGTGATGGAAGGCTTCAATGGTAGCAAAAGAATGGCTCGTTTCCTTCCTGCAACGGCAATGATGGAGTATATCTTCTACAAGACTGTTAGAATTGTCAACACACAGCGCAACCAAACTGTCGATGCTATGCAGCGGGGTCAACAATTATGCCAAAGTACGGAGAGTATGATAAGCAGATATATGGAAAAAGCTAAATCACATACGGTGCATACATTCAGTAAACAACTAGGGATTTTCAAAGTTGTTACGCAACGCTATCGGGTTAAAGGAGGCACAAAGGGTGGGCGCACCCAAAATGTGGACATGAGTAAACAGAGTTGCACTTGTGGAAAATGGATGTGCTATCATTTGCCTTGTTCTCATGTATTGGCTGGTTGTTTGGCAGAGAATCTTGATTGGAAAAAATGGATTGAACCTTACCACTACACTTCCAAATTGCATAAGTTATGGGAGCCTATCATATATCCATTGGATCCTACTGAGTGCTGGAACTACGTCTTACAGGTACAGTGGCAGAGGTATGGTAAGTTGGTACCGGATGAAGCCTGCAAAAAGATAAAGAAAAAACGTGGCGACAAGGGGGAGTCTGTAAGAATTCGTACTGAGATGGACCAATCGCGTTCGGGGATAAAATGTAGCCGCTGTAACCAAGAAGGACATACAAAACGGAGCAAACTTTGTCCTCTACGTTCCAATGCAGTTTGACGTTGCTCCACTTAGTTTTCATATGAATTTGTAGTATTTGCTTTGTGTGATTTCATTTCCTACATGTACTTATTTTATTTCATTTCCTATTTGTGTGGGTTTAATATCGCTTCCATTTCATTTCCTATGGCATGCAAATTTAGTTAACAATGCAAAACTAGCATGTCTTTAGTTAACATAGTCATAAATTGAACAATTACTCGTACTTGAATATTAAAAAGTACAATAGTTTAGTCCTCGTCGGACATGAAGCTGTCTGAGTCATTATCAACACTCACGCTCCATTGGTGATACTGTCTTGCACGTAGCATGTCTCCATCCTCTGCAAACATCCTTGCATCTGCTGCTAGACTATGTCGATGTACGCGCAAACGCATTTGGCTCTCTTCCTCTCGTGCACGAAACAATGCAACTTCAAGTTGTTGTGGAGTATTGCGTTGCATATAGCGCGTTGTTTCGGTATTCTAAGTCCATTCGAGCGACATTGTTCAACACAACAAGAAAGACATTGCGTACGCCACTCCCACTCCCTCTGCATTGTTGTTATTGCCTGACTTGAGTAACGATGATTAGGGTTCATTGAGTACACAAAATCATCGTCACATAGCCATTTTCTACCCATGGCTCTGAAAATATCACCACTAGTATAACCATTTGCCATTTTTCAAAGATGATGAGAATGAGCATAGGGTATTTATAGTCATAATTCAAATTCTTTAACACCTAAAGACAATAGTTTAGATCACGAGACCATTTTCCTATGTATTCACGGGTTCATACTATGCCAAAATAAATTCAGAACTGCATACACACTATCATTACATTTTCCTGTATATTCACGGGACACTTTTACAAAAATTGAAAGTTGTGTCTTCATGTCGCTTTCGGACCAATAATATTTTTTTTTGTTTTTGCATTTTCAGGATCTCATGTTCGGATAATAAAAATTCATAACTTATCCAATTTTTGTAACTCAATTTTTAACTTTTAACAAAATTGGACCGTTCAACTGTAATATGCCAAAATAAAAAACCAAATTTTTTCTTTTATTAATTCAGTTTTTCAATCTTGAAAATGGATTTTTAAACCTTGAATATGGATGTCAAACAAGCAATTTTACCAACGGCAAACCAACCAAAAAATGGATAAACAAGGGTCGCCACGGGCCGTACCAGTTCCGCAATTCTGGTACGTAAGTGTACCAGAAAAGTGAGGGAGCCTGCAAAATAGTACCTTCTCCCTGGATACTCGGGGGACCTTCTGTAGTGTTTTATTATGATTCTGTCTGTAATGACTACAAGATTCTTAGGATCGTATTTCATGAGGTTCCAGTACGAGTAGAGGTTTATTCTATAAATTCGAGTACTTGGAGAAAAATTGATGTTAAGAAAGAAGATACAAGTTTTATGCGTTGCTGTCGTGCTTCGAAGATGACATGTGGTCCGGTTATAAACCGGGTATTGTATATTAACAGCAGATGTGAGCTAATGTCGTTTGGTTTGTATGTTAACAGCAGATGTGAGCTAATATCCTGTATCATTAACGCTTCAGCCACCACTTATCAGAGGATGCATTTTCTGCACTTGTTTTAAAGGGTTTTGGTAGGAGCTCATTTTTCTTTTTATTACAACGACATCAAAACTGGCACCCACATCCTTCTGGAGTCATAGCCTCGCAGATCAAATGGAATTATTCCTTGCTGTGTAAGAGTTGGCCGCAAATTGAAAGAATGAAGCTGCATGCACAACAGATGAGTATTATTTTATCTAACGTTGTATTTGGTTTCGAAAAATGAAACATAATGAAATTAAAGGCAAAACATTGGGGGTAGGACAAAGAGTTGAAAGACAATGAGGATGAGGGAGTCAAATTTGTTGTAATAAAATTTGGGTTAGAAAATGATTATAATAGAAAAACGGAGCATTCCTTCTCAAATTGACGTTTGAGCTCTAGTTTAGGAGGTTAAACTTGAATCGAGTAACTAAACAAGTGAACATTTACTCATAATAAAGTGCGAATTTCATTTCATTCCCTCCAATTTAGTTCATCCAAACAATACCGGATTGATAATTTCAGGAGGAGAATTCTGGTCATATGTATTAGACTCAGAATATTCTAAATGTTTAAGCATATGCGTGCTTACTACAACTGAAACTGGGGAAAATGTAGGGTATATCCGATCGACTATCTATACCTGATTGTAACAGGATGAATACAAGTAGAGGAAAATATTAGAAAAGTAAATATGAAGTTACTAAAATTATTAATTTTTTTCAATTACCAAAGGATTACCAGATAAGCAGTGGAAAAAAGACAACTGAACGGATTATCAGCGAAAATAGAAACTATCCAAACAATTAGAACAATTCACAACGGAAGATTGAAGTAAGGCAATTCTAAGTGGTGAGTTCTTGACACCAAATATTACCAACTGGACTTTCTCTTGGCAAATTTGTGTTGCTAAAGATGTAATTTTGTCCTCCTAAAACGGAATACATTGGTCCGTGGAACCAGATTTTCTTGCAGTGTTGTTAAGATAGAAATTGTATATACCAACAAATATCATCATCTGAATTAAATACATGAGCATTATTATGAATATTCATACAATTACTTTCCTATAAAATCAGCTAAAAAAAGATACTGATGTTAACATATGAGAGATATAACTTTATGAAGTTCTGTGGTGCTCTTTACAGCTGATAAAAAATCTTCTCAACTTGTAAAAATATCAACTCAGAGCTCCATTTTCTACCATTCAAATCCTATCTTTCACTTTCTTCCACCCTGCTTTAATGAATGCTTTTTAGATATTTCATTACTATCACTGTGCTATATAACTTACCTTATAACATAGTAGCATTCATCAATCTTCAGGACCAGCAACAAAACTCATCAAGACTACCACCAGAACACTTATCCAATGGCAACCATGGCTACAACCTTAACCTCTTCTCTTTCTTCAGCCTCGAAACAATCTTTCCTCGAAAGCAAGTCCTCATTCCATGGCTCCCAAATCATCTCAAAATCATTCCAACCTATTAAATCCACCCCACAAAACCTCTCAATTACTAATTCACTGTCCACACCTTATGACCTTGACAACTTCAAATTCAGCCCTATCAAAGAGTCCATTGTTTCTCGAGAAATGACACGTAGATACATGACCGATATGATCACATATGCTGACACAGATGTCGTCGTTGTTGGAGCTGGATCTGCTGGACTTTCATGCGCCTATGAGCTCAGCAAGAACCCTGATATCAACATTGCCATCATTGAGCAATCTGTCAGTCCAGGAGGTGGTGCATGGCTCGGAGGACAGTTGTTTTCCGCCATGATTGTCCGTAAACCAGCCCACAAGTTCCTAGACGAGCTCGAAATTGAGTATGACGAGCAAGATAATTACGTTGTCATCAAGCATGCGGCACTTTTCACATCCACAATCATGAGCAAGCTTTTGGCTAAACCAAATGTCAAGCTCTTCAATGCTGTGGCTGCTGAAGATCTGATTGTGAGGGGAGACAGAGTAGCTGGAGTTGTCACAAACTGGGCTTTGGTGTCAATGAATCATGACACACAGTCATGTATGGACCCAAATGTTATGGAGGCTAAGGTGGTTGTTAGTTCTTGTGGTCATGATGGTCCCTTTGGAGCTACTGGCGTCAAGAGATTGAGGAGCATCGGCATGATTGAGAGCGTTCCCGGGATGAAGGCGCTTGACATGAATGCAGCTGAGGATGCCATTGTTAGGCTTACCAGAGAAATTGTGCCCGGAATGATTGTTACTGGCATGGAAGTTGCTGAAATTGACGGATCACCAAGAATGGTAAATTCCTCATCTCACTAATATCATTTCTGTTCTACTGGTATATGGTGAAATAATTTCAGCTTTACGAATTTTAGTACCGAATTATTAGTTTATCGTAATTTACTAAACGATGAATCTATACTTTTCACAGGGTCCGACTTTTGGAGCTATGATGATGTCCGGACAGAAAGCAGCTCACTTGGCATTGAGGGCATTGGGACTGCCAAATGCATTGACAGAGGCACAACCAAAGTTCGTTATTGCAGATGCAGCTGATGACATTGTTGATGCATAATTTAATGTTGTAAGATGATTTTGTGGAAGAATAATGTGTTGAGAAGGAAAACAAATGTTGATTTTCCTTTGTAGATAAAAAATGTGTGGTTAGTTTCATTCATGTACCAAAGTGGTTGGCCTTTTGAACTTAATGGAACTTTTTCTTTGTTTACACTTTACACAAACTTATTATTTTTTATCTAAATTATGTTTTCTAATATGATGACATTAAAATATATCAACCCAACTGCATACACTTTGTTGTATAACAAATTTTTTTGTCGGATCAACTTCTAGACTAACGAACTAATGGACTTAACTCAATGTATTATTAATTCAAAAGCAACTTATCACCTACATTAAAAAGTTGATCTCTCAAGTAAATTTGTTATATAGAAAAGTGTATAAAAGTCCAATATTAAGCAGCTGGGTTGATATGTTTTTCATCCCATTAAAAAACATATTGTAGATTAAAAAAAGGATATGACAACAAAATCAAGTAAAGTCCATACTTTGAAAGTAGATGAATGTAAAAAACTAAATATATTTCAAGTTAAATTTTTTAATAGTATGACTACATAGTCTTGATGTTGCTGATACAACATATTCGACATACCACCCATCGCCTCTATGACATCTCCCACCCCGGCCCCATCTCGACTCTATTTGGTTCCACCCCAGGCCCTTCCCAGTCCCACTTGTGGGCTCACCTAGGACCCACCATGATATCATCATCATGATATCATCTACCCCTACATGACATCATCAATCCTTATTTTATATTATTTTATAAAAAATTTTTAATTTGATTTTTATTAGAGTAAGATCCTCTATTACATATATATATATATATATATATATATATATATATATATATATATATATATATATAAGTAAGGTTATAGAGAGAACCACTCTATCAAGAGAACTGCTCTTAGACCATTGATTTACTATAACATTATTTTAATTTAATTAATATAAGTCAATTGCATTTTTGTGAATAATTGTAACATTGTGGTGAAAATATAATACCCTTAAATCTGTTTATTTCATTGATTATTGTTGAAAAAGGTAAGCATGAGAAATGATTAAATTAACAGACGTCAATTCAGGAATTGATTATAATAAGAATCTTGTCATTTACTGCAATAAATCATAACCCCAACAGCCGAGTCGTCTGAATTTATTCTATAAATCATCACATCATTTTATACAGAACTATACAGAACTTCACATCACTTTACAGAACTTCAATTGAGTATAATACATAAAATCACAGGTGAGATTCCACAATAGGTTTACTATAAAATCAAAGTTTTATGCAGATTGCCGGTGGTTGCTGTCAAGAATCTATGGAACGGGAAGAACGTTTACTAGTAAAGTTGAATCCTGATGTTTTAACTGATGTAATATCCAATCTGTCAGAGATTCAGAAAAAATGGGTCAAATAACATTTAAGTAGGCATTTTACTTATCCTGATGTTTTGGATTTAAGTCAGCATTGGAGATGGCAGCCTCATGATTGTGATCTTCCAAGGTACTTTTACTTATCGTGTTCGACTCTATTTGGTTCCACCCCAGGCCCTTCCCGGTCCCACTTGTGGGCTCACCTAGGACCCACCATGATATCATCATCATGATATCATCTACCCCTACATGACATCATCAATCCTTATTTTATATTATTTTATCATTTTTATTTTTATTTTAATTTTATTAGAGTAAGATCCTCTATTATATATATATATATATATTGCCATTGTTAGTTAAGTAGTTTGCTTTTATTTATAATTCCAGTATTACTTATTTCGTCAAGACATCTAGCACTTTTTTGTAACAAGACTTGATTTTGTACAAACTGCTCCCGTGACATTTTTTAGGCGTGCAATTATCAACTTGTGGCATAACAGTTTTGCTAATAGTGGGCATGTCATTTTTGTTTTTGTGATTTAATACTTTTGATCTTAGATTACTTCTGTTATATGAATCAAGTCTTGCACCTTGTTCTAGTTCGTATCCAATGTTGAACAACACTACTTCTTGTGCATCTTTTGTTTTGTTAATCATATATTTTAATTTTTCACGATACTTTAAATTTATAATGGGATTTGGTAAAATGACCACCAGCCACACACCGTAATGAATCATTGCGGGGGTTCTCACCCACCGCAATGAATCATTGCGGGTGTTCTTAACTTCTTTTTGGACAAAACTGCCCCTCGACCCCGCAATGTTTCAATGCTCCCCCGCAATGAATCATTGCGGGTGTATTTAACTTCTTTTTATTTCCAGGACTGCCCTTATTGGGCTAGGCTTAACTTGGGATGGACTGGGTTGCCCTTACTATATTTTAAAATTATAAAATATTACAAAAATATTAATGTGCGACAAAATTTAAAATATTGAGATGTACGACAAAATTTAAATTATTGAATTAAATTTAATTTTTTAATTTCTACAAATGATAAACTACTAATATAAAGTATCAACATTCAAAATATTGATTTGAAAATCAAATTAACATGTGTGTAATCATTTATTATGTTAAAAAAATAAAAATGAAAAAACTAGAACACAATTATTTGCGAACGAGTAATCATGTGTATGGTTTAACATGTGTTTCACCATAGAATATTTGGAAACATTAGTTATATTAGATTTATATTTAATATTAATTTTTATTAAATTGAAAAACAATTTTGAAAAAAAATATCAATAATATATATTTATATTAGAACGAGTAATCATATATTTTTTTCACCGTAGAATTAGAGATGCATGGTAAAATATTTTGAAACATTATTTAGAATTAATTTCATTATTTTAAAAAATAAAATTAAAAATATCAATAACTCACAATTATTTTCGAACTAGTAATTATCTATAAGGTTTAACATGTGTTTCAACAGAATTGGACCTAGAAAAATAATTAAATGTAATATATGTAATAAAAACCATCTCTAATAATGTATAAAACATATTTATGATTTTTATGCATTTATTTTAATTTTTGAGAATATATTAAGGGTTTAAAATAAAAAAAATAAAAAACAAATACCCCCAGCAATGAAACATTGCGGGGGGACTAAGCTCAAACCAGCTTTTAAAGCTGGATAGTTGGCAGGTGGCTGCATTAAATGCACCACCCCCCGCAATGAAACATTGCTGGGCTACCAACCCCCGCAATGAAACATTGTGGTGGAGAGTTTGTTGCATTTAATGCACCCCCCCCCCCCCCCCCCCCCCCGCAATATCTCATGTGGTTGCTCACACCCCCACAATGTTTCCTTGCGGGGTAGGCTGCCACCTTAAACCCCGCAGCCCCCTTTTCCCTTTTTTTCAAACAAACCCTATTTTGTTTTGGAGCTCCATTTTCAAATTTTTTGAAGATCTTTCAACTCAAGGTTAGTATTCTTATTAGTATGGCTTCATATTTATTTGGTGATTCTAGTTCATCTAGTGAGCATAAGGGTTACGATTATTATACACCTCCCGTTACCAAAAAACATGCTTTTCATAAATTATTTGTTGATGATGAAATTATAGATGTTGATAGTTATGATAGTAAGGGAAAACAAATGAAACTATTGATGGAGATGATAATGTTGGTGGAAATGATTGTGATTATAGTGAAGAAGATGAGGAAAATGATGAGGAACATGATGAGGAAAATAATAGGGATAATACAAATGATTGTGATTTTACATTTTCGAATATCAATGATGTTGTGCCTTGTGTTGGTATGAGTTTTGATACGTTAGATGAGGCGGAAAAGTTTTATAGGGATTATGGTCGAAATGTCGGATTCGATGTAATTATTCGAAATACTCATAAACATTCACGTAGTCATGATCCATCATCTCGTATGTTTATTTGTAAGAAAGGTGGAAGACTAGCACCGATATCTCATTGTAAAGGAAAACGAATTAGAGATTCAATTCCAAGAACGGGTTGTTGTGCAAGAATGTGTGTTGCTCATCAAGTGAAAATTAACAAATGGAAAATAACTTCGATCAAGTTGGTGCACAATCATGCTATGATAACACCGGATAAGACACAATTTTTTAGACGGCCACAAAATATAGATCCCATCACCCGAGCATTGATTGAGTTGTTTAACAAATCGGGGATCGAGACGGCAAAAATTATGAGATTACTTAGTGAGACAAGTGGGGGTGTTCAAAATTTAGGGTTTTCTAATCAAGACATACGCAATGTCATACGTGATATTCGGCGTCGAGTGTTTGATGATGGTGATGCAGAGTGTGGTTTGCTCTTGTTACGACAATTACAACAAGAGAGCATTAATGGTGAAATTTTCTACCGTGTGGATGTGGATGACGAGAATCGTGTTAGGGGTTTGGTGTGGGTTGATCCTCGGTCCATGAACGCTTACAAGAATTTTGGCGATGTGGTTACATTCGACTCAACTTATCGAACGAACCGCTATTGTATGCCTTTCATACCTATCACGGGGGTGAACCACCACTTCCAAAATATTTTGTTTGGATTTGCACTTGTGAGGGATGAGAAAGAGGAATCTTATAAATGGGTTTTAGAAACATGGTTGGAAGCCGTTGACAACTGATAGAGTATATATTTATATATATTTTATATGATTTTATTCCTCGTATTTATTATATTTTGTATTTAATTGGATATTTATTTAATAAATTTTAATGTTTTATTGTAGGAAGCATGAAAATCCTAAACTTGGAAGGATTGGAGAATAAAGAGCTTAATTTGGAGATTTATTAGAAGGAAATTCGGATTTGTTGGGGCTGCCTGCACATAATTCATTGTTTGGGTCATATCTTGAGATCTAGAAGTCAGAATTGGACGATTTAACAGTCCACACGAAGATAATGGAAATCCCTTTTATTCTAAAGTGGTCAAATTATCAAATTACTTCAGGAACGGCCCAGATTTACTGAAGAAAAGTCAGCTACGAATTTTCCTTGTAAAACAGAATCAGTTTAGGAAACGTACTTGTACTTTCCTCAAGGCATTAAAATATTTGAGGATATATATATAGACATCAGATCTGAGAGATAGGGAGACATACAGGGATACATAGATACATACAGACATAGAGAGCTTGTACTTTTCTTCTTGGAGAAAGATTAAAGGTTTTTATTCTCTGTTCTTAATATTATCATGTGTTCTTATTATATTATGTGTTTTGTTAGTTTAATTATGAGTGAGTAGTTATTTAATCTATGGTTAAGTTGAACCCTAGTTATGATTGATGTATGATTTTCCACAAACCCCCAATTTAGTTATGTTGTATGCTCTTGCTTATTGAGTTGTGCTTAATTAACAATAACATGTCAGACGTGATTATGCATATTGTTTGAACCTAATATCTATTTATCATCGAAAGTTGGACTTAGATGGTTGTGATTTATCCAATAAGGACATGAACTTCTCCATGAAAATAGGTAGAACGGATTGTTAGGAAGTTAGGATGCTGTGTTTAATGTCTCTAAATTGCATGATACCATGAAAATAGGCTTGAGTGTATTTTTAGAGAAGCCATTAATACTCGAGAGAGGTTATTGGTATTTTATAGGGCGCATCTTTCCTCTTGAGTAGTGTATGATTAATTGGGGTGGAAAATCATGATTGCATTGATTCATGCTAGTGGGGATACTTAATTCTAGATGTTTTAGTTAATTGATAATACAATACATATTTGCTTTAGTATAATATTTAGATTAATAATCTCTCAACAATTTATTGTGTTACTTGCTTAGTTGAATTGAATCAAGAATAACTAGTGATTGATACGTTTGTCTCTGTGGGATCGACTCTAACTTGCCCTACTACATAGTTAGAAGGATTTGTTAGATATTATTATTATTTGATAGGCACGCGACAGCCTTGTCAAATTTTTGGCGCCGCTGCCGGGGACAAAGCGGTATTAGATTAGTTAATTTTTGAGTTTGTTTAGCTAAGTCTTTTTGTTGTGTTGCTTCGGCTATTATTCCCTTGTTATTTGATCTTTGTTTCTAGTTTCCTTGTTGCATGCACACTCGAAGTTCAGGTATAGAAAATTTGATTGCTCTTGATCCTGAAATTGAAGCTACAGCAAGAAGACAAGCAGGACTACGAAGGAAAAATAAAGACAAGGAAGTTATGGGTGAGACATCAGCTAAAGCTCTCAGGGAGCATGGTATGCCAGACGCTACAGACGTACTCTCCAGTATTGTCAGACCAACAATCACGGCTACCCACTTTGAACTCAAGCCACAATTCATCCAATTCGTCTCCAATGATTCTTTCGCAGGATTGTCCACTGAAAATCCTGTTGATCATCTTGAGAGTTTTCTGGAAAAGTGTGATACTATAAAGCTGACCAATGTTAGTGATGATGCTATAAAGCTACGCTTATTTCCTTTCTCTCTCCGAGATGCAGCAAAAGATTGGTTGAAGGATGAAGGACCAAACACATTCACTACTTGGGATAGTCTAGCAAAGGCGTTTCTACTTAAATTCTTCAGTCAGAAGAAGACTTCAAAGCTCAGGAATGAAATATCTAACTTTCGTCAAGATGATGACGAGTCACTTCATGATGCTTGGAGAAAATTCAAACGACTTCAGAGAGAATGCCCTCACCATGGAATTCCTGACTGGTTGTTGATTCAAACATTCTACAATGGGTTAACACAAGAGTTTCGAAATTTCGTTGATGCTTCTTCTGGTGGATCTATTATGAAAAAGAGTACGGAGGATGCGAAAACTTTGTTAGACGAGATGGCGTCTAATGATAATTATCCTTACAGTGACAGAAATCATCCTAAGAAGGGTGGTAAGTATGATGTTGATGCTCTAACCATGTTTAATACTACTATGCAGGCAATGGTTAAGAAGATTGAGCAATTAGATTCTAGAACTTCATCTACAGTTGCCTCATGTGAAATATGTGGTGTAGTTGGACACACTCAACATGCTTGTCAATACAATCCCTCTAGAACAACAATGGAACAAGCAAATGCCCTCTACAACCAAAATCAAAGGCCACAATATAATCCTTACTCCAACACATACAATCCAGGTTGGAGAGATCATCCTAATTTCTCCTACAGAAATAACCAGGCTCAAGCTCAACCTCCACAAAATAACTTTTCTCAACCGCCAGGTTTTCAACCAGCTCAGCCACAAAAATCTAACTTGGAAAATCTTTTGGAAGGATTTATTTCTACACAGACAAAGAAGAATGATTACTTTGAATCAAGTATCAATGAGATAAAGGCTCATAACAAGTTGATGGAGAATTCAATCACTCAAATTGCTCAACAGTTGAATCAACTTAGCAAGTCTTCAAGCCAACTTCCTGGCCAAACTGAACAACCACATAGAGCCCACGTGAATGCTATAACGTTAAGAAGTAATCAAGAATTTCAAGGGCCAGAGATGAAGATGATTAGTGATAATTTTATTGTTGAAGAAGATGGGGAGAAAACTCAATCTGAAAATGTGGTTTTGCAAGAAGCGATTGAAGAAAAGAAGAAGGAACCCATAGTTGCTCATGTCAGACCTTACGTACCACCTGTTCCGTTTCCGCAAAGATTAGTGCAAGCTAGGCTTGGAGAGAAGTTTATGAAGTTTATGGATATCTTGAAAAGGTTAGAGCTTAATATCCCTTTCTTAGATGCTATCAAGGAGATGCCTTCTTATGGGAAGTTCCTTAGGGAATTATTGTCAAATAAAAGAAAGATTGAAGAAAGTTCTACTATCTCATTAACAGCAGAGTGCGGTGCTCTCTTGCAGAATAGTCTTCCTAAAAAGCTAATTGATCCAGGTAGCTATTCTATTCCTGTGAAACTTGGGAATTTTGAAATCAAAAGAGTTCTATGTGATCTTGGGGCAAGTGTAAGTCTGATGCCCTTATCAATTTGCAATAAGCTTCAGATGGGTGAACTCAAACCCACACGTATAACTCTACAATTAGCAGACAGAAGTGTGAAATTTCCACTTGGAATACTTGAAGATGTTCCTGTCAAGGTAGGAAAGTTTTTTATTCCATGTGATTTTGTTGTCATGGAGATAGAGGAAGATGTACAAAATTCTATTATTCTCGGAAGACCTTTCTTAGCTACAGCTGGTGCAAAAGTTGATATGATGCAAAGAAAGATTTCTTTTGAAGTTGGAGATGAGAAATTGGAATTTAAATTTTCCAACTCTTTGCTTAGCCCATCTATGAAGAAAACTGATCTTGGAAATTGTAATGAAGTTGTTCTTATGGTTAAGACCTTGGGTGAAGATCAAGATATGAAGGCTGATATTTTTCTCTCTAAACCTCCAGCAATTTTGGTGAGAGATTTACATGTCACTAATGTTGATTTAAAGCCTTCAATAATGAAATCGATTGGTGAAATTCAGTTTGGTGGATTATCTGTTGAAGATCCTGATGCTCATATTGAAAACTTTTTGAAGATTTGTAATACTATCAAGTGTGATGGAGTTTCTGATGAGGCCATTCGACTTCGATTATTTCCTTTCTCTTTAAGGGATAGAGCTAAAAATTGGTTATTTTCATTACCCTCAAATTCCATTACTACATGGGAAGACTTACTTATTAAATTTCTTTTTAAGTTTGTCTCACGAGCTGAAACGACAAGGATAGTTGTTGCACTCTTAAAGTTTGCTCGAGATAGAAGAGTTGTATTGTTGGATAAAGCCGTGGATGAAAGTTATAAGTTTTTGGGAGATGTCATGAGAAAATATGTTGAGAAAGTGGATGCTCCATTTTCACTCCATTCCCCAGGTTGATTGACAAGAAGGTCGAGCTAATGACCTTAATAAAGCGCTTCTTGGGAGGCAACCCAAGATTTTGGAGGAGGAACACTCTCCCACATTTTCCAACCGAGACTTCATGCACTAGGGGAGTATTTCTAACCTTTCTTTGTATAATTTTTCACTCTTATTCTTTTTGTATTTCTTTTAGGATCTTGTTAGTTTTGCATATTTATATATATTATTCATTGGGGACAATGAACCGCTTAAGTGTGGGGACGTGTTCTTAATAATAATATATTTAAAAAAAACAAAAAAAATTATATAGTATAAAATCCAAAAAAATTTGAAAATTTAAAACTTTTTGTATATAATTGCCTAGTCTCAAAAACATGTTAGCATGGATAAGTACACATTGTGTAGATTAATTTTGCATGATTAATTCTGAGTGTCACATTCATGAAAAATCATTTGATGCTTGGTAATTCCTTGTGTGTGCTTGCGAAAGTTTGAAAACTTGAGATGCTTCTTGGTCAATTTTACTGAGTTAAGCATGCTTTCACCTTGTGAGGATTTGAACCTAATTTATGATTGATAGATTTTTTATCAATCCATTTTTTTTGTTGTGTGATGTTCATCATGATTCTTGTTGCTCTAGAACTTGTTTTAAACCGTTTTGAGACTACATGATATGTGTATGCATGAATATGATAAAGGCACTAGGATTAACCTCATTTACCCAAAACAGTACCCATATGAAAAATAATCCTTAGTGAACCCCTTGAGCTTATACCCGTTTCTTTCGTATATCACCAATCTAAAAATTTTTGAGCCTACTTATTTATTCTTGTCGTGATTTACTGGTAGAGCATATTGATTCATTGATGGGTTGGTGAATATTTAGTGTGGGGATTTCTTTTGGTTAAAGTGTTACATTTTGGTGGGATACAATATGGTATGAAAGTTGCAAACAAGTATCAAGTACTCCTTTGAGATCAATGGGTGGCAAGTGCAATGTCATATTAAAGGGACGATCCATGTGTGCTGGTATTAAGTACATTCTTGGTGACTTTTCACTGCCCTTGGTTACTGGAGAATGACTTGACTTTGAAAAGAAAAAGAAAAAAAAAGAAGTTATGAGCAAGATGAAAATAAAGTAGAGTTGTGTTCATTTGATTGATACAATGTGAAAGTGGGAAAGTACATGGGGTATATGTGCTTTGAAGTTTAATGCTTGTGAAAGCTTGATCAACTTTTACATGATCTAAGTTTCATGTTGGGTGCTTTAATTAAAAGTGAACATTATTCTCTATCAGTTATCAAGTTTAGCCACTTGTTAGCCTGTTTCTTTGATATCCTACCCCGTACCTAAGCCTCGTTACAACCTTTAAAGAAGACCTTTTGATTCATGTATGCATATGTACGAGGTGGTGGAGATTTGGTGGACAACCAAGCATATGGTAGCACATGAGTACATTGATTGAACTTGAGCGATACACTTATACCCATACACTTGTGTGAAGTGAGAGCAATGTGAGATATTTATCCATAGCATGCTTACTTGTTGAATGCGACTTTGATGTCTATCTCATGATATTTGTCTATCTAGACATTGTGTGCATACTTGGATTATTTAGTGTTAATGATGCTTAAAGTGAGAGTACTTGTACTTTCAGACACTTTCAGGTTGTTATGTGATTGAGATTTACAATGTGTGGAGTACTATGATATTTTGCATGTTTGAGAGACTTGGTGGTTGAAAATATTTGATTTTGTGGGTATATCTTCTGTAAACCCTCACGAGACAAAACTCGTCCTACTAGGGCTGCCTAGGGGTTTAACGGCTTGTTGCATACGCTCAATGCAATCGTGTCATCTACGAAAGTGGTGGTCCTATTAGTTAATATTATTTTTATTTCTTTATTTGCCCGAGGACGTGCAAAATACTAAGTGTGGGGATGTTTGATAGAGTATATATTTATATATATTTTATATGATTTTATTCCTCGTATTTATTATATTTTGTATTTAATTGGATTTTTATTTAATAAATTTTAATGTTTTATTGTAGGAAGCATGGAAATCCTAAACTTGGAAGGATTGGAGAATAAAGAGCTTAATTTGGAGATTTATTAGAAGGAAATTCGGATTTGTTGGGGCTGCCTGCACATAATTCATTGTTTGGGTCATATCTTGAGATCTAGAAGTCAGAATTGGACGATTTAACAGTCCACACGAAGATAATGGAAATCCCTTTTATTCTAAAGTGGTCAAATTATCAAATTACTTCAGGAACGGCCCAGATTTACTGAAGAAAAGTCAGCTACGAATTTTCCTTGTAAAACAGAATCAGTTTAGGAAACGTACTTGTACTTTCCTCAAGGCATTAAAATATTTGAGGATATATATATAGACATCAGATCTGAGAGATAGGGAGACATACAGGGATACATAGATACATACAGACATAGAGAGCTTGTACTTTTCTTCTTGGAGAAAGATTAAAGGTTTTTATTCTCTGTTCTTAATATTATCATGTGTTCTTATTATATTATGTGTTTTGTTAGTTTAATTATGAGTGAGTAGTTATTTAATCTATGGTTAAGTTGAACCCTAGTTATGATTGATGTATGATTTTCCACAAACCCCCAATTTAGTTATGTTGTATGCTCTTGCTTATTGAGTTGTGCTTAATTAACAATAACATGTCAGACGTGATTATGCATATTGTTTGAACCTAATATCTATTTATCATCGAAAGTTGGACTTAGATGGTTGTGATTTATCCAATAAGGACATGAACTTCTCCATGAAAATAGGTAGAACGGATTGTTAGGAAGTTAGGATGCTGTGTTTAATGTCTCTAAATTGCATGATACCATGAAAATAGGCTTGAGTGTATTTTTAGAGAAGCCATTAATACTCGAGAGAGGTTATTGGTATTTTATAGGGCGCATCTTTCCTCTTGAGTAGTGTATGATTAATTGGGGTGGAAAATCATGATTGCATTGATTCATGCTAGTGGGGATACTTAATTCTAGATGTTTTAGTTAATTGATAATACAATACATATTTGCTTTAGTATAATATTTAGATTAATAATCTCTCAACAATTTATTGTGTTACTTGCTTAGTTGAATTGAATCAAGAATAACTAGTGATTGATACGTTTGTCTCTGTGGGATCGACTCTAACTTGCCCTACTACATAGTTAGAAGGATTTGTTAGATATTATTATTATTTGATAGGCACGCGACAGCCTTGTCAACAACAAAGCGCCAATCACAATTATCACCGATCAAGATGTTGCTTTGGGGAATGCTATTGCCAAGGTTATGCCACAAACAAAACATACATATTGTACATGGCATATAAGTAGTAAATTTTCGGAAAAATTATCTACTCTATACAACAATTATCCGGAATTCAAATCGGATTTTAATGCATGTGTGTACAAGTCCTTGACACCAACGGAATTCAAAGGTAGGTGGGAAGATTTAGTTGCGAAATACCAACTTCAAGATCATGTTTGGCTAAATCAAATGTTTAGTATTAAAGATCAATGGATTGGCGCTTATACAAAAGGATATTTTGCCGCCGGTATGACCACTACCTCAAGGAGCGAATCCATGAACTCTTTTTTTGATGAATATGTAAAAACATCTACCGGATTGAAAGAATTCATTGAGAACTCATAAAAAGCTTTGGAGGCACAAAAAGCTTTGGAGGAGTAGGACATTGCCACCAAGTAACCGGTGTAGTAAGAGACGGTGGAGCAGGAGACGGCTGTGTAACGGGAGGGATAGTGGCAACCGGTGTTGTAGGAGACGGCTGTGTAACGGGAGGGATAGTGGTAACCTGCAACGTTAAAAATATATTATGTGTCATATATTCGATAAAGTACCTCAACAGCCGGCGGATGAGTTGCAAATAAAGATAAACACGAACAAGTACCTCAACAACCGGCGGAGGAGACCGCTCTGAATCCTGCTGTGAAGGTGAAGGAGCACTATCTCCAACCTAACATTCCATTCAGAGACATCATGCAAATATTCGATAAACTATTCTCTAAAGTGAAACAAAAAAGATTTTTACCTTAACATGAACAAGAGGAGGGTCAACTACTGGGTTCTGCTGTATAACAGGATCATCTGTACTCTCAACCTGCAATTACATGTCAATACATCAATCAGTGCCATATTTTCTCCTAAGTGACTCAAACTAAACCTAGCATCATTGTTACCTGACGAGGACGTTTATAGGAGACATCGTGCGTAGGTGAAGTAGGAGAATCAGTAGTCTCAATCTGTAAAAACAAGATTATGTAACATCCATACATATATTCATTAAACCATCTTCCAAAGTAAAACAATAACTAACAGTTATTACATCACGCAGACGTTTTTGAGAGATAGCTAGAGGCTGTTGCGAAGAAGAAGCGTCGGGATCAAAATCACGTGAGGGTCTATCAAAAGAAGGTCTAGTATATGCATGACCCCTCCACTCGTTATTGATTCGATCATAACGAGCCAAAAAATCGGGGATGATATCATAGAACCAGTCGGGAGGGTCACGAAGGTGCATAGCATGCAATGTCCTTATGCCACAATCCAACTGCATTTAAATACCAAATTAAGTTCTAAAATGCAAGAATATGACAAATTAAGGCGTAAATAAAATATTAAGGTCTAAAAGCATACCGCATCAGCCATGTCCTGCTGGGGGTACCAGTCACGAGGAACTATCTTCTCAGGATGCGTGACAAGGAATGGAGCAATCCTCAGCTTGCTTACACGCCTGAACCAATACATGTATTCCTCAGTGGGTACATAATGCCCCTCCTCCACGATAGGAATCATGCCATCATTAAAGGCATTCCACTCCTCAATGTAGTCCCGAAATAAAGAAACATGTTTCTCCCACTGCCATTTAGATAACCGCTCCCTCCGCAAAGAAGTGTGGTCAATCGGGTCCTCTGGAATATGCTGTAGCACTCCAAACTGTCTCATGACTCTGTCTAGCATGGCGTACTCGATGATTTCCATGGACACGACCGAGAGCCATATAAGCCGCATCCAACATCGCGACATTATAATCCTCGTCATAGTTCTGTAGATCATAAAATCTCTGATATGGCTGCCATGTCAGCCAACAAAGCTCAAAGCCGTCGTAGTCCCCCCGGTACTGTCCTGTATGATGGTGGGGGTTAACCCTATGTGTCGGCTCAGCCCATGCAAGTGCCCTCGGTCAGACAAACTCCTGATGAGGTGCAATAACTGGAGCACCGGGTAACAACCTCTAGTAGCTCCAAAGCATCAGAAGCATGGTGCACCCGTCCATGCCTCTGCAGTTCTTATGAGTAGCCCTAGTCAAGCTCCTGTACAAATGCGCCAGTACCGCGGCCCCCCACGCATAAGAAGAAATCTCAGACGACTTCTGGATAAACTGTATATACCTGCAAAAAATATAAAAAAATTATATTATAAAATGCAGTTATCGTGAATTTTAAATAAGTAATTAAAAAGATATTATCATGATTTAAATAAATTCAGAATAAAATGCAATTAAGGGACATACCTTGGATGCACAATGTTCCGGCTCGATGAGGGAAACAAAACTGCCCCGATGACGTAAAGAAGATAACCACGGGTGTACAATACATCATGCTCTGGAGAAGGATCCGGCTTCCTCTTATATTTTCCCTTCAGCAAATTCAGCTTGATTCCCTCTTTATACATTTCATCATGTTCCTTCTCACTCAAACTCGGATCCTTCCACCGCTTCATCCAGTACGGTTTTGGAGTCTTCAGCTCCGTATGTGAAAGCGGACGACCATGTACAAGCAGACCCATAATCATGTAAACATCCTCAAGGGTGATGGTCAACTCACCAAATGGAAAATGAAAGGTGTTGGTCTCCGGCCTCCACCTCTCCACCAAGGCCGTAATCAGACGTATGTCATTCTGTGGAATTGCAAAGTTGTTGGTAAATAACCCAAAACCCCACTCTCTCAGCAAACTCTTGTGACGATCATCTAGCACCCACTCCTCCCAATTAGCAGTATACTGTCTGCAATCTATTACATCCCTCGCTCCCCCCTCCCATATCACAGTACTAATATGATCGTCCTGCAAGGTCAAGAGAGATCTATCGATAGGCCCACACTCCATATCCATGGTATCTGCAACGTCCAAAATCAAAAAATTAGACAAATTTATTAATTATTGTATTAAATAATAAACAATCAATAAAATTCACCAATTAACTTTTAACTTAATTGGTCAATTAAATTAACTTCATTATTATCTAAAATTGATTAAAAATAATCAAACTCAATTACTCCTTAAACTCTAATGACTTTAAAACAAATAATAAAATAAATACTCAGATTTTACGAAATTTTGGCATGACCCGTTCGTAAACAAGACTAGCCAGAAATTTTGCATGTACTATGCTGCGTCCCCAATCATAGGACGGATCACATAGTACAGCACAACAATAACCTGTGTAATTAATAACAAATAATATCACCAAAACAAATCTAAAAGCCAATTCAAATCCAATTCTACGCATAAAACAAATCTAAAAGCCAATTCAAATCCAATTCTACGCATAGCTACACACATGTCACAAGAAAGCCAATTCAAACGGATACTTAAAATACAATTATTATTATATTTGAATCTAAATTTGGAAATTTAAAATTGTATTCAAATTCAAAAATATTCGAAAAAATAATATTCAAAAAGAACCATACAGTGATTATGAAACAAGTCAAGAAGAACCATACAGTGATTATGAAATAAGATCTATAATATTCAAGCGGACAGAATTTGTGAAATCAGGACCAACCAAACCGGTAATTGTCTTTTGTTTTTATCTAAGTTACAAACTAGACTAAATGACTGACTGTCTGAGATTGAGTTTGTCATATGAATTTTAAAGCATTATAGTAAAACATTAACTAAGTACGTTGATCGATGCTCATGTTCATCAACTGCTAACTTTGTGGAACTAAATTGGTTAAGCTTTAGCGTGTTCAAACCTATGTTTATGTTCTAAAGGAGAGCATCTTCTATATAATTTATCCATCATCACAATCAATACACACAAACAATTTGTAAATACACAGAAATAAATAAAAAAACGAAACAATAAATAAGTGTTTCGATTTATGCTCACAGGGATTCCCAATCGGAAGAAGGTAAGGACAGTAGAGATGGCGACCGGAAAAACTAAATACGGCCGGAAAACTGACGGCGGCGGCGGTGAAACGGCCGGAGAAGAATCCACCGGAGAAGAATCGATATATGAGAGAGAGAGAGAGAGAGAGAGAGAGAGAGAGAGAGAGAGAATTATAAAATCGATATGAGAGAGAGAGAGAGAGAGTGAATTGGGGAAAACTGCTTCGGGTAGAAGTCGGGTCAGGGCCACCGCAATGAATCATTGCGGGGGTTAAGAGTCAACCGCAATGAATCATTGCGGGGGTTGTTTCACATTAAAAAATAAATTAGAATTATTAAAATTATATTTATTTTAATAATTCAAAATAGTGAATATTTAAGTATTTTCAATGTTTTTTTTAATTTTCTTCAAAAAATGAGGTAATTAATATTTTATTTATTTTTTGAATTTCTTTATTTTAATAATTCAAAATAGTGAATATTTAAGTATTTTCAATGTTTTTTTATTTTTCTTCAAAAATTGATATAATTAATATTTTATTTATTTTCTGAATTTCTTTATTTAAATAATTCAAAATAGTTAATTCAAAATAGTGAATTTCTCAATGCGGAGGTCTAGTTAACATTTTTTTACTTCTTATTTAATTCGAAAAAAGGAATATTATATCATTGCGGGGGTTGTTTCACATTAAAAAATAAATTAGAATTATTAAAATTATATTTATTTTAATAATTCAAAATAGTGAATATTTAAGTATTTTCAATGTTTTTTTTATTTTTCTTCAAAAAATGAAATAATTAATATTTTATTTATTTTTTGAATTTCTTTATTTTAATAATTCAAAATAGTGAATATTTAAGTATTTTCAATGTTTTTTTTATTTTTCTTCAAAAATTGATATAATTAATATTTTATTTATTTTCTGAATTTCTTTATTTAAATAATTCAAAATAGTTAATTCAAAATAGTGAATTTCTCAATGCGGAGGTCTAGTTAACATTTTTTTACTTCTTATTTAATTCGAAAAAAGGAATATTATATCATTGCGGGGGTTGTTTCACATTAAAAAATAAATTAGAATTATTAAAATTATATTTATTTTAATAATTCAAAATAGTGAATATTTAAGTATTTTCAATGTTTTTTTTATTTTTCTTCAAAAAATGAAATAATTAATATTTTATTTATTTTTTGAATTTCTTTATTTTAATAATTCAAAATAGTGAATATTTAAGTATTTTCAATGTTTTTTTTATTTTTCTTCAAAAATTGATATAATTAATATTTTATTTATTTTCTGAATTTCTTTATTTAAATAATTCAAAATAGTTAATTCAAAATAGTGAATTTCTCAATGCGGAGGTCTAGTTAACATTTTTTTACTTCTTATTTAATTCGAAAAAAAGAATATTATATCATATTTTTCAATTAAATTTTTTTAAAATTAATATGAAAATTAGTTTTCTTAATTTTTTATTTTTTAATTTATTCGAAAATTAGTTTTTTAATTAAGAACACCATAAAAACGAGTTCATAAAACCATGATCAAATTCAACAAACTGAGTTCATAAGAAATCGATTACATTGAAATAAAAAGTACTAAACACAATAAAACAACAACACAACGTTAATCCCACCCGGCGACACCGCGGAAATAGCTCAACTCCATTCGGAGATCACTCACTTCCTCTTGAAGAATCTCGATCCTCACCTCCAGTTCATCATGTTCATCAATGAAGGATAGAATCTGCATCCGCAAATCTGCAATAATTGTCTGCAATTCCTCAACAGTTGGTCCCGGAGGAAGCGCCGGTGCTTCCTCAACCGCCGCTGTTGGAGGCGCCAGATTTTCTACCACCGGAATCTCCACCTCATTATTATGGATTTCAGCCATGATCTATATTATAAAACGGAAAATATAGAAGATGGATTACAAACACAAACACACACATATGTATATAAATATATATATAGGGATTTGGTACACTACCTAGGGAAGTAGATGGGTCTTCACCATATTAATGGCATGCAATTCCCAGAAACTGAAAAGAAGAAGAAGAGTCTCGGTCAAAGGTCCCCGACTGTTGGATTCCCACCCGCAATGCGTCATTGCGGGGCTCGTGACTGTTTAAATTCCCACCCGCAATGAGTCATTTCGGGGCTCGTGACTGTTTAAATTCCCTCCGCAATGAGTCATTGCGGGGATTGTGACTAGTAGAGGTGCGCACCTCTACCAGTTATTATTTTTCATAATTCAATTTTTTCGAATTAAAAAAATAAAAAATAATATTTATAAGTCAATGTTTTTTCAAATATTTCGAATTAAAAAAAATAAAAAATGAGATTTCCCATGTTTTTTTTATTTTTCTTCAAAAAATGAGATAATTAATATTTTATTTATTTTCTGAATTTCTTTATTTTAATAATTCGAAATAGTGAATATTTAAGTATTTTCAATGTTTTTTTTATTTTTCTTTAAAAAATGAGATAATTAATATTTTATTTATTTTCTGAATTTCTTTATTTTAATAATTCAAAATAGTGAATAATTAAGTATTTTCAATGTTTTTTTTATTTTTCTTCAAAAATTGAGATAATTAATATTTTATTTATTTTCCGAATTTCTTTATTTTAATAATTCAAAATAGTGAATATTCAAGTATTTTCAATGTTTTTTTTATTTTTATTCAAAAAATGAGATAATTAATATTTTATTTATTTTCTGAATTTCTTTATTTTAATAATTCAAAATAGTGAATATTCAAAATAATAACTAGTAGAGGTGCGCACCTCTACCTGTTCCCTCCGCAATGAGTCATTGCGAGGATTGTGACTAGTAGATGTGCGCACCTCTACCAGTTATTATTTTTCCTAATTCAATTTTTTCGAATTAAAAAAATAAAAAATAATTTTTGATAATATAATTAATTAATTTAATTTTTTTACCTTATCACAATAAAAAATTATTAAAATTTTATTTATAATCAATATTTTAGTGAATAACTTTTAAATTATTAGCTCTGATTATTAATTTTATAATTTTATTTTAATTTTTGATAATATAATTAATTATAAAAAACAAAAAATTAATATAAATTAATTTAATAAAAAATTATTTTTGTACAGACCCAATATAAAATTATATCTAAGCCCAATAAAATTATATGCAATCCCAATACTATTTACATTAAATCCATAAAACTTGGCCCAGCAAGAAAAGAAGGGCGTTTTGGTAACTGAGACCGCCGCAATGATACATTGCGGGGGTGAGGGGTGAGATCCCCCGCAATGTTTAGTTGCGGGTGGTGGTTGATAAATTCTTCCAACCACCTGTGGTTGTGGAAGGGGACCCATTTATAATATATAAAAAATTTAAATATAATTATTTTTATCAAAAGTATAAATCGTAGTAAATTGCATCGCATCACATCACATTTTTGTGGTGCGGTTTAAAATTTCGTTGTGCAAGTGCTGTTTGACCGCATACATGGATTGGTCTGCGATTTTAGAAAGAAAAAAAAATCGCACCTCCTATACCGCGATCACCCGTAAAATAATCATACTTAATAACATAAATAAAATCAAAATTAGTTTAGTAGCAAAATTGCAAACATATGAAATGAGATGACCTATCCGTAAAATTGACATAATTAAACCAAATCCCCTAATACAAACCCAGGTCTACCAAAGTCATCGTCTCCCCCTCCCATTTCCCAACCCTCAGATCCCAAACTCCCCAAAATGACGATCACGAACCCACCTCATCTCCTTCTAATCTCTCTCCTAATCTCTCTCCTAATCTCTCTCCCACCCACCACTCTTTCCTCCTCAGACCCACTCCCCGAACTCCAATCTCTCCGATCCACCTCCGACTCCTCCACAATCCACCTCTCCGACTCTCTCTTCCGCCGCATTCTCTCCCACCACCCTCGCTCCTTCTCTCTCCTCATCTTCTTCGACGCTACTCAGCTCCACAACAAACCTGAACTCCAGCTCCAATCTCTCAAATCCGAGTTCAAGCTCGTCTCGAAATCGTTTTTCGAAAACAATCAAAACAACCCTGACGCTCTTTCGAAACTCTTCTTTGGTGTAATTGAGTTCGGTGAGTCTCAAGCTACATTTGCTAAGTTTGGTGTTAGTAGTTTACCTCATATTAGACTTGTGGGTCCCACTGATAAGGATATGAAGAGTGAACCTGTGAAGATGGATGCTGGGGATTATTCGAGATTAGCCGATTCGATGGCGGAGTTTGTTGAGTCGAGAGCGAATGTAGTTGTTGGGGACATTGTTAGGCCTCCGATTGTTTCGAGAAAGCAAATGGGGGTTATTGTTTTAGGGGTTTTGATAATGTTGCCGTTTTTGATTAAGAGGGTTATTGTTGGCGATACGATTTTACATGATTGGAAGGTTTGGTTGGCTGGCGCGGTGTTTGTGTACTTTTTTAGTGTTTCGGGTGCTATGTTTAATATTATTAGGAAGATGCCGATGGTTATTCCGGATAGGAATGATCCGAATAAGCTTGTGTTCTTTTATCAGGGTTCGGGAATGCAGTTGGGAGCGGAGGGGTTTACAATTGGGTTTTTGTATACGATTGTTGGGTTGTTGTTGGCTTTGATGACTCATGTGTTGGTTAGAGTTAGGAATGTGAATGCGCAGAGGTTGGTGATGATTGTGGCGCTGTTCGTGTCGTTTTTGGCTGTTAATAGGGTCGTGCTTTTGGATAATTGGAAGACGGGTTATGGGATTCACGGATACTGGCCTTCAAGCTGGAATTGATGCTGGAAGACGAGGAAAATGTGGTTGGTTTTGTTATAGGTATGAAACTAGTTTTTACTTATTGAACATTGTATAACTCTATTGAGGAAAAGATGCAGTGTGAAACTGCATTTGATACGACATTTTTGCTTGAATAGCTGTAAGCTTTGATTGGATATTAAGTAAACTTCTTGCAGTCATTATGGTCTTAGTATTGTCCTGTGCTGGAATCTGTTTTCTGTGACTTTCTGCTAATACTATCAATTAACAACCAATGTGTTTTAATTTTCTTAATTATCGGAGGGGTATTTATATAATATACATATGTGCCTTGTATTGTATTGTAGCATAGGGTTGTATAACTTTATTTTGGTATTTTACTGGTTAATTGACTAATTGTGTGGTGCCGCAGATTAGTGTTCGTTGCTCATTTCTGTATCAATCTTATGAAAAGTTTGTCAATAGTATTTTAATTGTAGTTGTATAGATCCTATGACAATAGTTGTTGTATAGATCCTATGGTCCAGTTTGTCCATACTTGTTAGAAGTAAGGTTCACGGCACGAGATATCAATTTGTAGAAATGAACTAGGATCCACATATGTAATAAGGTTTACCCTATTTACTCCAAATTTTAAGGACTATTATCCCATAGAACTAGATTCTAATTATCTTTTTGTTTCATTTATGGGATTATAAAACCTGATAGAAATATAACAATCCCATAAAAATGAACCAGAAGATTATTGAAATCTTGTGTTTGTAAAAGTTGATAGAAATATTATAATCCCATAAAAATGAACCAAAGATGATTGAAATATTACCATGTTATAGATGTGTTCTGTAGCAAAAGTACTTTTTAAGGAGTGGGAACAGTTAATATTATGATCAGTACTCAATATTATGATCATATCTCATAAGGTTTCCAAAAGATCCTAAGAGAAGTTAGGTAATGAGGAAGTGTCATATAGTCGCAGAGAACTGAAAAGTTTTGTCTTGGAGAAGCGTTAAGTTGTTCAACTAAGCAAGTCAACATATGTATCGCTGCCTACCTTTGTTCTTAAGTTGATTTTTTTTCTAAAATATATAAGTTAAATTATAAGTAATACAGAAAATTCAGACAATTATTTTGTAAGGAAAATGTTATCATTGGGCTTTTTTAACCTTTTAAATATGCTTGACCCTAGTATCACAACCCATCCAGCGCTATTAGACAATACCAGTTACCAAATGTGAGAAACAAATGATGATTCCTATATGTTGGAACTAAGTACCACAAGGCTACCTATCCTAACTTATAAATATCTATTAAACATAGAAGGCCACTGTAGACATATGAGCCTTATTCATTTGTTTATAAGTGAATGAAACTGAATGGGTTTCTGATGATTCCATCAATAAGAAATGTTTGGTAACTTGTATATTTGAGCTGAATTAATTAAACATCTTAAACTACAACAATTGATTCTAATATTAGTAGCTATGTAGCTTAACGATTCTGAAATTTGAACCATTTAACATGGATCTTTTATATTTTAAAAATGGCCCCTTAATCGACAGGCTTTGAAAGGCGTTTGATTTGGTGAAAGCTGAATGGAATTTTAGTGAATTTGAAGACACTTTTGCATATTTTCCACTTCTTCCCCAGACCATTGTGCAAGCTTAATCTAGAGCTTTTTTCTTCAAGTAATTCTGCTCATTCCTTCCCCCATTTACAATTTTCATTCTATTTCCATTCCATTCATCCCAAATGTATGTAGTTTGAGGAACTACTCTTGACCCTCAGTTTGATATGAGACTGTAGTGATGCAGGACAAGAATATAAACACGAGATTAAGTAGATAATTGCAAAGATTATATGATGTCCCAAGAATATTTATTCAATAATATTCTCAAGAAAGGTGTATAATCCAAGCGTAATAAATATGTGGGGGATTACTTGACTTATAGGAATAAAAACCCCAATAAAAATACCTAATGGACTAAGACCCGTAAACAATTGGGCTTTATTATTAATAAACTACTTGTAATAAGCTCCTAGCCCACATATAAAACATATAGATAAATACTCTATTTATCTCTACACTAAACAAATATAAAGTAATTAATAACATATATATTAATTCTTTATTCCCGTTCCTCATCATCATGTAGTATTAGGGATATGATTATTTAGATAATAGGGAGTGTTAAAGATGTTTGTTGCTTGATTATGATGTCTAAAATATTTTACAAATTCTTGGGGAATTATTTATTTGCATACGGAAATACATGTCTTGCTCTGTGTCTTTTGAATACACAGGATAGTCTGTTCACAATTCTTTAGGCTTTTTACTTTGGCAGAAGGACAATGGTGTTGAATATATTCATGGAAAATGTAACAACCTTATCATCAGTGGTCCAAAAGAAAGATTGTGTGGTCATGATATGCATCAATAAAACATCTTGAATGCTAGATTTTTATTTAGGAGCTAATAGTTGCTGAAACTAGTCTCCATTAGACATCGAGATGCAACAGTGTGGAAACATGTAGAGATATGAAAGGGCAGTTATGGAGCGACGGGAATCTTAATTCTCGACCTCTTCTGCACGGGTACAGGACAGAGACCTTGATTCTCAAATTCTCCCCACGTATGTTTTTCTGCACCATGTATGTCCATATTCCTCGAAAAATTGTTTAAAATCCTGTACCGACTGCATGGGGATTTATGGTTCTCGTACCAAGCCCCCTTTATGTTTTTCCCACAGGATTTACAATTCCCCTCCACCCTATTCGTTTGTCCAACGGAATCTTACAATCCCCTCCCCCATAGGTTTGAACCATCCTTCTTATTTGGATATACATATTTGCTAATGTGACTTAGCATTATGGAAGCATCAAAGTTGACGTGTGAGGAGTTTTACAGTATTAGTTAAATGAAACAATGAATAAATATTGTATAGGTAATTATGCACAGTAAGAAACCTAGATACACCTAGAACTCCTGTGCAAATTTTTGATGCCCTGCAAGATAATAATGATTTCTCTAACTATTCCAAAACTAACAGTTGCTGGATTTTGAGAGACTGTTTAAACCGTGGCAGAAGATCTTCCTATTGACAATTAGTCATTGAGTTATTGTGGGCATATCAATATCTACAATCTACATGTTATTCTACAGTACTATTTCTAAGTACTATGTGTGAACTGATAGACCATCCTGCTTTCTTGTGCTCTGCCTCGTCCTTGATGTAGTATAGTGGTTGTACGATAGAGGATTTGTATATTCTTCTCAGGATCTGTTTTTCTGATGCATTTAAGTAGTTTTTACGTAGTATATTCTATGTATAACCAGAGTGGAGTGATGATTTTAATCCATGACAAGGGAGTAGGGATGAGCCGTTTAGTTGCTATTACTTCTGTGTATTATTTGCATAATTTCCGAGTAAATACAACAGTTTAACAGTTTCCCATGATGAAATTAATTACATTTATATTTTATGAACCACACTACAATTATAGAGTACTGAAACTACTTGATACCTTGACACTTGTAACAATTAGTAACTATGAACCTTCATGTATACAATTATATTACTAGAATATGGAAAGACGAGATGCTTGTCATACAGAAGAATGTAAATAGTTAGAGTATCCCTGCTGGGAGAAGCCCTTAGCAAAAAAATCCTATGTAGCGGATATTATACATAATTTGTATAATTTTTGAACCTCCAAGTCTCCAACCATGCAAATTTCTTAGTTAATATTATAGCTAACTTTCTCACATTGGCTAAATTTGTCGAGTTTCTCAAGAGTTATAACAAAGTTGTACATATAAATTTAATTATAATAGTCAACCCCATCAGAGCACATATTTTAGCCAACAACATTGGAGATGCTCTCAAATTTATTAGGATGCTTTACTGGATATTGGCCAGTCAGGTGTAGCTCCCTTCAAATATTACTAGGCAAAACTAAACTAAGATTAAGGTGCCTTATCCACATAGCCACAGTCACAGACGAGCCGTCTACTGTAACAAGCATGAGAACCAAGAAAACCACGGCCCGAATTTGAACTTTAACAACAGCTAGGCCAGAGCTTGCTGAATATGTGTTCAAGGACGTTTGATAAGTTTTTAGCTGTAAGCCAGTAACATTGTAATAAGGGATCGGACATTATACTTATATAATAACTTGTACCAGTTTCCCTGGATTAGAGAATATCCCGAGTTGTAAAATCTAACTTTCATTTAGAGCCATAGACTTGCGCAATCTCGGAAGCTTTTCAACTAACAGAGACATATATAGATTGTATTTATCCCCCATGAAAAAATTTGAAATATCAAAGGCCTAAAATACTCCCCGTTTGATCCTTACAAATATATGCGAGTGCTGATATTTGCATACCCTAAATTTATAGTTACACACCCTAAAATATTTCTCGACCAAAATATCCTTAATTATAAAGAGGATGTGCTAATTTAATGAAGAGATAGCTTCTGCTCGTGCTACTGCTCCTGGGTATAGTGCTGGAACCAATGTTAACAACATTAACACATTTCATGTTATATATTGAGTGTGCCTATGTGATTCTCAGTCTCAAATTAAAAATTGACATTCAACAGCATTCACTTCAAACTAGTTAGCAAAAATCTGAACTAGTGAAAGTCTGAACTAGCAAGTTAAAAAGAGAATTTCACTTTGTTTCTACTTACGAATATGGATAATGCATTATTAAAATTTACTTGAGCAACTAACAAGTATTAAAAACAAAATTCTGATACTCAAGACTCATGTCTAACCCCTCATGCACATTATCTTCATAATTATTACTATTATTTATGCTTAACAAGTAATACTCAGCTATACCCTATATACTTTTTTAATACTTTATACCCTATATACTTCATGTGTATACAAAGAACAATATAAAAAAACATTAATTTTAATGATATATTATAAGAGCTAAATATACTTTTATGATTAAGAGTTGAGAATTGAGAGGCCGCAAAAGTTCTGCTCAGACACTTTGATTTAAGCAAATCAATGATTTCATTCAGCTCTAACAATTCTATATCAATATTATTGGATTGCAATGCTTCTTCGTCATGTGATGTTGTCTTCATGTAATAATATATTAGGGTTAAGATTTACTATGATGAGAAATATCAAGTTATCGTATACGAGACCAGTAATATATTAGGGTTAAGATTTACTATTATCGTATATGAGACCCGAATCTATGATTAGAAGTTCAAGGCCATTTTGATCAAAAAATATTCAAGGATATGCAATTATAGATTTAAGATGGGCAAGTATAAGCACTTAGGGCTGTTCACGAACCGAGCCGAGCCGAGTTTTGATGTAAACGAGCCGAGCTTTACTTTTTTCTCTGACGAACCGAGCCGAGCTTTCTTATCGTACAAAATTCATGTTCGAGCTCGTTAACTAACGAGCCGAACATGAGTTTTTATCGAACAAAAACGAGCCGAGTCGAGTCGAGCTCATTAGAACTTACAATTTTTATAGATAAAAAACCCAATTTTTCTTGGCCCAACGAATTAAAACATTTTTTTTTGAAACCCAACCCAATTTCCCAATCAATTCTCAATAAACCTAAAATACACCTACTATAAATTGAAAATTTAAGTTAAAATGTTAAAAAATACAACAAATAATATAAAAATATATCGAATATATCTTAATTTTTTCGAGCTTTATCGAGCCGATCTCGAGCCGAACGAGCTCGAGTCGAGCTCGAGCCATTTTTTCGAGCTTGTTCACGAACAGCCATGTTCGTGAACAGCCCTATCAGCACTCGTATATATACTGGGTTTACTCCAATACAAATCACTGTTAGAATACAAACTACAAACTAAATAATTTTAGTGATTTTTGTAAGAATAAATAATGATTTCAGCATAAATCTAGCTATTTATTTTTATATACGTATAAATTTAGTAATTTTACGGTTACAAAATCTGTAATTTACGTATAGATCTAGAGAAAAAAACACTACATTTACGCAGAAATTACTATTTATTCTTACAGGAATCACCAACATTTTAGTGATTCTCGAAAGCATAAATAGTGATTTATCGTCGGAATATATCAAATATGGTATGCAAATTGATTGTTGGGAGATGGAGAAAAATACGGTGAAGGCGGATTTCAAAAAAAGCTCTCCGATTGACGGGAAAGTCAAATTAAAAACGGAGGGGAATATGTGTGATTTTGTGTGGGAGGGTGTATTTTAGTTGTGTGTTGTGCATATAGGGGTCCATTAGATTATATTAATCTAAGGGTTTAGATTGGTTCTTAGTTTGTATTTTAAAAAATGTTTGTATTTGATCGCTAGCCTATACTAAGCTATAACCTGTGTGACTTTAACATTTATTTTGAAATCTATTGTTAAAATTTTTAAAATTTATTACTTCCAAAAATGCTATCTTTTAAAAAAAATCAAATGTACTTACTTTAATACTTCACATCTTAAAAAACTTATAAATTTTATAAAAGTTTAGACTTAATTACAAACTAATGGCATGTAGTTTAATATTTTTGCACGAAGATGGTTAAATTATTAGCCGTGCCAAGGTTAATTTTTGAATTTCTTAGCACTTAGGTGGCTCCGAGTCCCTTCTGTTAGTTCACAACTGACGGCATTAGCCATTAGGGTTTATGAAATAAATTAAGATTGAATTGCATTTTGATGAATGTAATTTTTTTTTTTTACATATGTTGACTAAAGTAAAATGATAGGTATATTATTAATCTAAAATCAGACTCGTTGGCTAGATTCGATAACAAACAATTAATTTTATAAATAGTTATCATCTCTTTTGAATTAAAAGCGACGATAGTTTTATTAACCTTTCAGATGAATGGATTAAGTAGCACAAAATATGGAAGGTTTGAAAATTTCAATTATAACTGATATCGTTGAAGCAGAAGCTGATCTATTCATCCTCTCTCTTGTTACGTGAGTTTTAAACTAAGAAGGCTAATCCGCACATCTATGTATGTATATGTATTATAATACTTCAAATTTAAAGAAACTTATAAATTTTATAAAAGTTTATTAACTTAGTAAGTATGTCAGGTAACCGTTCAAATTATCAATATTTTTTGTTGTATTAATATAAATAGAAATAAAAGCGTTTTTAATAAGAAGTTGTGTTTTTGAATTCTAATTAAAGTATAATGTTTGTAGTTATGGAATATACGTGATTTAATTTAAATTTTTAATTGACTTATATGAATTTTGAATTTATTTTTTGATTTTTGATTTTTTAGAAGGTGTTAAAAAAAATTAGGAAGGTATAAACAAACCAACCGAATAAACCCTGTTTAACTTATAAATATATTTAAAATTACTACTTTAATACTTTAAATTTAAAAAAACTTATAAATTTTATAAGATTTTAGTAGTTAAGTAAGCATGTTAGTTAATGTAATCGTCCAGTGTTATTGATATATTTTGTGATAATAGTTTAAATATAAATAAAAATATTTCTAAAAAGAAGTTGGGTTTTTAAAATTTAATTAAAATATAACTGAAAGAGTTTATAGTTGTGTAATATATGTGATTTAATTTGTTTTTTAATTAAATTATATGAATTTAAATTTATTTTTTAATTTTTGCTTTTCTAGACGGGGTTAACAAATATCTCTCTTATAATAGTATAGTATAGATTAATTATATAATTCACCTCCTTTTTTCGTAGGGGCTTCCATCGGTTTTCACCGGTGGAAAGCCCCAAATCAATTAATTTCTTTGGTTTATTCTTATTTTTTTCAATAATTCTCCTTCTTGGTAAGGATTTATGTCCTTTTAGTTTGTTTTGTTTGTTTAATTAAACCTCATCTTAATGAGTTTTGTTCCCAATTCATTTGGGTTTTGTTTATGCTCTCCTTGTGAGAGCTTGGTGTGTTTTGGAATAATCTAACGTTCGAATGTTAGATCTGCGTGATTTTCAAGGTTTTGATTCAGTGATAAAGATTTCTATGGGATTGCAATTACGGTCGATAGCTCAAACTGGTTGTGACGAAGGAGGTACATGTGTATATATCAACTTCAACAAATCGCTTGATTGTTTCTCCATGAAGACTGTAATCAGCGATATGATCTGTTTTACGTTTGTTCGACTCGATTGTTTTTGTAGATGCCGTATGGCTTTTTATTAATGAATTAATTTTCGTTTAAAATATAAAATAAAATTATATAGCTTAAATCTGTGCGATGCACGCGCTTATTAATGTTTTAATGGTCTTATATATTATGTTTTAATCATTAGTATACTTAATGCCGATGACTAATTATCACGTCATAAGTGTGGATATAACTTTCAAAAAAAGAGACACCTATCCAACTTGAAAACCTAATAGACACCTATAATTCTAAACCTAATATACACATATACAACCTAAATCTAACAAACACCCCTTCCATGATAAAACTAATACCTCCAAGACTAAAATTCTAAACCTAAACCTAATAGACACATATACAATAAAACTAATACCCCTAAGACTAAAATTCTAAACCTAAATACAACCTAAACCTAACTGACACCCCTTCAATGATAAACGTAATACACCTAAGATTATTTATAATTTAAAATACAACTTTAAATGATAAACCTAATACACCTAAGATTATTTATAATTTAAAATACAACTTTCAATGATAAACCTAATACACCTAAGATTATTTATAATTTAAAATATAACTTTCAAAACATAGAGACACAAATCCAACTTGAAAACTTAATAGACACGTAATATTCTAAACCTAAACCTAAACACATCTACAACTTGAAAGCATAATAGACATCTATAAGGCACCCTTCAACAAGAAATCTAATAGACCCCTAAGATTTGTAATATAAATTTAAAATACACATTTAACTTATAGCCCAATGCTACATCCTAATGCAACTGTTTGTTTCAATTTAGGATCCTGAAATTTTTTATTTTACTAAGACTCTTACTAAAACAACAAATAATCAAAAAAAAAAAAAATAGATAAAAACCTAAATACTTCAAAATTATTGTTCTTCATATTCTTTTAATTTTGAAATCTTTTAAACAAGTTTCTTAGTACTAGAAAAAACAAACACAAAAAGTCCCAAAAAAATCATCAAATTCTATATAAATATTTTCATATTTGTTTTAATTTTTTAAAAATATTTTACACTTTTAGAAAAAAAATTAAAAAAATATTAACATGCATAATACTTCACTTTACAATCCTTTAAAATTCCAACCACTAATTGAATTTTTTAACTTTCTTAAACAAGTGACATTTAACCTTTTGCACCTTGAATGCATTCAAAAAATTTTAAATACGAAAATTTGACACAACCCCATTTTTCTGATAATGTAAATAAGTGTCTACAAAACCTTATTTCACGTTCTTACATTTACATACTTTGAAACCACACCAACAGGGTAATTAGGACGTACTAAATATTGCCACAAAATAATATGAACAGGTGTTTTAAAATCCTATGACCAACATACACACATCATCAATACTATTTCTTTTCACAATTTCTCACATAAAGTTTCATTTCTTTTTTGTGCTATCTCTCATAAGTTTCATTATACTTTAAACTATTTATTTATTTCCCTTGACAATGTCCACAAAAGGGGCAAGACCATCAACATATACCAATCGTTCTCCAAATCCCAAACACATAGGCAGACCATGAAGTATGATCTACAAAAATTGGAAATCAAAAAGTATTTGGATGTTATCGCCACCAAAGTGAGAGATACTATCCCACAATGGGGAAGTGCAATGAAAAAAGGGTTTAAACTCATTCAAATAAATTGGTAATAAATAATAGTAAATAAATAATGACAGGTTAATGCAATGTCACTGAAGTTGATTATGCAGAAATTGGTAATTAATTGTTTAATAAAAAATAATGAATTTATACTTAATATAGTATTGACTTTTTCTTTATACTATGATTAGATAATATTACTATTGTTTAATATTTAAAATTATTGTGTCCAATTTATATGCATGTTCTTAGATGTTCGTAGATGTTGATAATGCAGAAGAAGGTATTTATTAATCATTCGTATTAGTATTACATTTTCTACGATGATGATATTACTTTTGCTGATTTAAAGATAAACTTTTAATATTATTATTATCTTCAATAAGTTAGTTATTACTATTACTCTTAAAATTACACCACAGTTTCAGACTGCACTTTATATAAAAAACTTACTCATAGTGTACTTTGATGAAGGTTCTACAATGACCAAGGAAGTTGTTAACACAGGAGATTATAATCACTGTTTACCTGACACTGAAACTAATATCATTGATCAATTGCAATTCAACAACATAGAAGCCAGTTATTTGGAGATGATAATTCCAGAATATAATAATCTTTGTCCTTCGACAGTTGTTTGCCAATTTTGTAATGTTATTATGTGGAAGGAGGAAGGCAATAATATAAAGTCACCAAAGGGTACTACATTTTCACTTTGTTGTTCAAATGGACAGCTTCTTACCATCAATAAACCAATGCCTACATATCTTTAATATTTGTATGAGGACCAAGAGAAGGGATCTAAGTTCAAAAAATGCATACGAATATATATTCTATATTATCTTTTACTTCAATGTAGCAAGAATAGACCGTTCCATAAATACAGGTCGTGGACCGTATGTTTATAGGCAATATGGTCTTTATATTCATAGATTTGGCAGCCTACTACCAAATGAAGGGGATCAACCAAAGTTCTGTCAACTGTACGTTTATGATACAGAGAATGAGGTTGATAATTTCATGGACACAATTTATCTTCATGACACAAATTTGGTTGACCCAGACATATTAAAAAATTTATTGAAGATACTCGATGAGATAAATTAGCATGTAAAGTGTTTCAGAATGGCCAGATCGAGACCATTTTAATCAAGAAGAAATAACAAACCTTAAGATTGTCATGAAAGCTTTTAGATCAACAAGTGGACGAAAAATCACCTAATACCATCTAACGAAGTTGTTGCTATCATAGTGGAGGATAATGATGACACTTGTGGACAACGAAACATTATTATAGAAAGCAAAGTTGGTGGACAACAAAAAATCAGTGACCTTAATCCTCTGTTCATGGCTCTTTACAGTATCCTCTATTATATTCACGTGGGGAAGATGGTTACCATGAAGAGATTTATTATATGGAATGCAATAAGCCAGCCAAGAAAAAAAACAAAGTCATTCCAAGAAAGTTCTACTTATACAAGTTTATGATTCGGTCAGTTAAGTTTATCTTATGAATGTACAAAGAAAGAAAATGTTGTATTTTTTAAAAATAAAAATTGTGAAACTAATTTATTTTCTTTGTTACAAAATAAAAACTTTTCATTTATATGCACAATAAGAAATAAAAATAATGTTTTTTAAGTTAAATAATCTATCCATGAAAATAAAAAATATAATTTTAATTTATAATTAAAATAAATGAAAAATTAGTTAACAAACAATGAACTAAATTAATTTAGTGCATTTCACCTCTTTGGCTGTTAAACTCGAATTGCATTAAGGTGTAGTACTGATAATACAAAAATTTCCATTGGCCACCAGATATATTCATCAATCATCACCATGACATGTAACTCTTACTAGGATGAAGTGTTGCAAATGATGTCATTACTTCCACGGTTGTGTTGAGAACTGCCAAAATATTATTGCAAGGGTGTTCAAGTTGAACTTAGAGGAGATAGATATTAAGAAAAAACATTCTTTGGAAGATGTGTTGCTCGTATGTAAACTAAACTTCCTGTAATTAAATACTCATATAACAAAAAAATGTACATCAAATTTTCTTTCAATAATAATAATAATAATTTTACTTTCAATTTTACATTATGTGCACCTTACACTAATGGGAGTTATGTATGTAATTGAATACCAAAAACGAGGATTTCCTCATATTCACATGCTTATATGGTTACACCCTGTTGACAAGGCTACATTATTTACAAATGTAGATAGCAGTCTGCTGAAATCCCCAATGAAGCTACTGATCATTTTGGATATCGAGCTGTTAAAAAATTTATGATGCATGGCCATGTGGAGTAAATTACCCTTACTCCCCATGTATGGAAGACTACAAATGCACAAAAGTTTTCCCAAAAAAGTAAGTCATGCATGTTTACTTTTTACTTTAGCTACTATGTTTTAAGTTTTTATAGAAGAAGTGTAGGCATTCACATACATTTACTTTGAATAACCTATTTATGTGTAGGTATTGCCCAAATACATTGTTTGATAATGCTCGATTTGCAGTATATAGAAGACATAGAACATGTGTAACAGTGAAAGAAGACATAGAAATAGGTGTAACAATGAAAGTGAGAAACACTATTCTAGACAATCAATGGGTGGTGCCATTTAATCGAGACTTATTGGTATGCTATCAGTCTCACATAAACATTGAAATATGTAACCAAGAAATGTCGATAAAATACCTTTTCTCAAAGAACCTAATCGAGCTACTATAATGTTACAATAAATATTCAAACACTAGAAACTCACCCCGTTCACTCCTACAACATCATTTATCCTACACAAAATTGCTACTGGCCAATCAGCCACTACAATATTACCAGGTCGGGCGCCATGCAAAATTTAAACACACAAACATATAGCACCGCAACGTAGCGCGGGCAAACAAGTACTAGTAATTATATAATTTTAAATGGAATTATGAAATAAAAAATAAATTATAATTGAAAATAAATTTTAATATAAATAGTACTCTTAGGGCTCATTTGTTAACGCCCCAAGATGAAGCAATTTGTTGTTATTAAGATTGTTTGTTATTGATTTTGTTACGGCTGTACCACACCTAAATTAAGTGAATGACTCACCTTACAAAACAAGCCTCTATCATCCGGAAACTGTCCAGATGTGCACTGCACATTGTCTTGAATTTATAAAACGTAATGCTTATCTAATTTTTTAGTTCATTTTGTTTCTTATTTTAATTCTTTACAACAACTTTTATAAAATACGTTGATTTATAAATTATGAAAAAATTATAAAAGGAATATTGTAAAGTTTTTTTGGCCAGTAAGCATATGTTTTTCCGTATTAATTAGTAATAAATATAAAAAATCAAATTCATTTATATAATTAGGAGAAATAGTAACGATTTTTTTAAATAATCACATTTATTTATTTATATACAATAAAAATAAATATTTAAGATATAATAAGTTTCTAATAAGTTTCATCATTCAAAAAATATTATTTTTTTAATCAAACATGATTACTCGTCCAACATTCATATTTATCATTTATTCAAATTTTATATCGTTCAGAAAATATTGTTCAGATTTAACAAATGACCCCTTAGTAGGTAACTAAATTTTATAAGTTAGTTATTATATGATTATAATAACCATTGTTAAATATCAAGCATGTTTCATATTCAATTCAAGATGAGCAACTATAAAATACAATAACTTTATATTCAACTATATTACATGCCATACCAAAATAAATTTAGATAAATAGATATTTGATATTCCACAAAGCATTTTGCATTTTACATAATGTTAGCTTTTGTTTTAAAAGATCTTGGCGCAGTGACATCATGCAATATATATTCTTGTGCTACAAAGGTTAATAATATGTCTGTCTGCTATGACTTTTTCCATATACTTGACAACATTTAAATCATTTATATTTTTCCAAAAACGAAATTCTTCCCATCTAGTCACAATGTCTTCTAGTCACAATGTCTTCCGTGTACAAATACAAATAAAGAACTGTGACATATTGGTACTCTTCTATGCACAGATACAAATAAATAAAGAACTGTGATCTATTGGTATTTGCTCCTACATTGGCCATTGAGAGCATACGAGGTCCAATGTGCTTAACATTAAAGTTATCATCAACAAATCCCTCCCCCCAAGAATCCACGTGTGAGTCGATGAAGCCAATCCTTTCTATTGTAAACATTTCATTGAAACTCGTATACCTTTCTCCAAAGTATATAGAGTGCCCGGAAGTGTTCAACATTTTTCGGGGTTACATTTGAAAAGAGTTCCATAACAACCCGTCCAGCTTTAATCTTTCAGATCAATATGTCAAAGAAAAATCTTGACCTGATGTTATAAAGAATACCAAATCACGAAAATGACCACAATTTCTATCAAATATAAAAGCCGACTAAATGATGAATCTTGTAATTCTATGATCAGCAATAAAGTGGATGACAACTTGTCCATTTTTATTAAGCTAAAACTCATAAAAAGTAGTTTCAGTCGCCACAATGATTTAAAAAAAATAAAAATGAAGACATTCCTTGAAACCAGGTGGTACGTACAAAAATGTAAAGTAGGGCTCTCGACACTTTCTCTTAAATTACTGGCTTGTTTCTAATATGCAGTTCTGTTTGCTGCATATAGAATTCTGGTACTAAGAATCCAAGTAAATATAACTACTAATCTCTTGACCAGGAAACAACACGTTTAAATGCACACTAATATCTTGACAGAGACTCGGAAAGACTACTCTAAACACCACCATCATGACATTGAGGAACTTACTCTAAAGATCTTCTGTCCCACACAAGCAGATTATGATAATATAGATTGTCAAGCAGAATATAAATACACTTAGCATGCAAAAATTCACAACATTATCAAATGAATAAATTAGTTTATATTTCTAAATAAGCATATTATGTTAGTCCAAGATTCAAGAACAATCCAAAAAAGCTAAACAATGCCTTAAATTATTAAATTCAATATGATAACTAATTCAGTAAATTTTCACAGTTAATTCAATTTGTAAATACCAATATAAAGAACAAAACACCTTTAATGAGTTTTTACTATGAGTATTTAATATTCTTGTATTAATCTTTTCCAAATCATGTATAAGTATAAAACAAAAGACTTCGACGAAACTAAGAGTCTGAGAAAAAAACACAAACCTTTCCAAAGGCTTGGCATTAGTTGCAACCTGAGATATTGTAACCTATAATCACGTCAAACTCATTAGTCTAATTACTACACACATATATACACATAAACGTACTGATTTGAACCTGACAAACGTAAACGCGTGAATAAACATGTATAATATAGATATGGTTTAAGTAGAGGATATTAAGAGATGCTGATTAAGAAAAATTGATGGAGAAGTTAATCAAATTAGTAAATATAGATACCGATAAAAACAAAGGGTGAAAGTAGTAACAAAGGGTGTTATATAAGGGCTCCTTGAGATTTCTGATACATTTGAACGGATTGTGTGCAGAAATGGTACACCTGAACAAAAATTAGCAAAAATGGTATAGGGCACCACCTCATGCGGCGACCCTTTCCAAAATACGCCACATGAAGTGGCGACCCTGTGTTTATATATTTTGTTTTCCTTTTCTTCTTCCCGTGTGTGTGTTAACTTAGTAAAAAATTGTGTTTTAGTAAAATTTTATAACTTAGTAAAAAATGGTAAGTAGTAAAATTGTCTTTTAGTAAAATTGGCTAACTGTCAAGTTTGAGGGTTTAAAACATAAAATTATAAAATTTATCATTTAATTTTTTTATTCTGTATCAAAGCTAAACCGTTCAACTTTATAAAAAGAAAAAAATTGAGAAAAAATGTCAAACATTACTATGACTTTTTTTCAGTTGAACTTGAGACCCTAGAAATACAAAAAACACACAAGTTTTTGTAATATGCTAATTATTGGTCCGAAAATGACAAGAACACAGGAATTTCCAGTTTTTTTAAGTTGTCATGTGAATCCACAGGATCCGTGAATCCACAGGAAATTGTCCCGTGATCAAAATTATTTGTTTAAACTGTTACAAATTTTAATGCTCATATCTGCTATAAATACTCCCATGAATGTGTACTTGCTTATGGTCATTATTATCAAAATTTGATAAAATGGTAAATAGTTATAGTACAGGTGCTATTTTTAGAGCCATGGGTAGAAAATGGTTATGTGACGATGATTTTGTGTACTCGATGAATCCTAATAATCGTTACTCAAGTCAGTCAATAACAACAATGCAGAGGGAGTGAGAATGGCGTACGCAATGCATTTCTTGTCGTATTGAGCAATGTCGGTAGCTACGACTTAGAATACCGAAACAACGCGCTGTATTGATGCAACACAATACTCCATAACAACTTGAAGCTGCATTGTTCCGTGCACGAGAGGAAGAGAACCGAATGCGATTGCGCATACATTGACACAGTCTAGAAGCATATGCAAGGATGTTTGCAGAAGACGGCGACGTGCTACGTGCAAGAAAATATCATCAATTGAGCATAAGTGCTGATAATGACTCAGACAGCTTCATATCCGACGATGACTAAACTACTGTACTTTTGTATTTCAAGTATGAATAATAGTTCAATTTATGACTAGTTTTCCATTGTTCTTAAATTTGCATGTCATTAAGTTTCAAACACTTGATATTAAAAGCACACAAATTGAAATGAAAAACTACATAACAGAAGTACATGTTGGAAATCTAATCACACAAATCAATTAGTACAAATTGGCCATAAAAAAATGCAAAGTAAATGTAGCAACATCAAACCCTATCGGGACGTTGTGGGCAAAGTTTGCTCCGTTTTGTATGTCCTTCTTGTTTGCAGCGGCTGCACTTTATCCCCGAACGCGACTGGTCCATCTCAGTACGTATTCTTACAGACTCCCCCTTGTTGCCACGTTTTTTCTTCAATTTTTTGCAGGCCTGATCGGGTACCAACTGACCATACCTTTGCCACTTGACCGGTAATACGTAGTTCCAACACTCTGTAGGTTGCAATTCAGACGTGTAGTGGTAAGGTTCTATCAACTTTTTCCAATCAAGATTATCTGCCAAACAACCAACCAATACATGATAACAAGGCAAATGGTGGGTGATCCATTTCCCACAAGTGCAGAATTGTTTAGCCATGTCCACATTTTGAACTCGCCCCCCTTTGTGACTCCTTTGACCTGATACCGTTGCGTAACAACTTTGAAAATGCCTCGTTGTTTACTGAATGTTTGGACCTTATGTGATTTAGCCTTCTCCATATATTGGCTTATCATATTGTCCGTCCTTTGGCATAACAGTTGACCCCGTTGCATTGCATCGACGACTTGGTTTCGTTGGGTATTCACAATTCTCACAGTCTTGTAGAAGATATACTCCATCATTGTTGTGGTAGGAAGAAAACGTGCCATTCTTATGCTACCATTGAAGCCTTCCATAACGTTTGTCGTGGCTTGTCCGTAGCGAGCACCACCAAGATCGTAACATAAGGTCCACAATTCAGGATTAATATCTGTTAGGTACTTCAAAGCAGGGGGTGATATCTCGCCTATCCTCTTCATGTAGGCTTGGTGCTTCAGGTATTGGGGGGTAGTTCTAGCTTTCCACATCAATAGTTCAACTCTCCACCGGGGTGTTTACTGGAAAAGTTACTTCTGACGTGAAATAGGCAAAACCTATGAATCCCGTAAGGTGGTGTGAATCCACTAGCCGGATTCCTCATTGCTGCAAGGATGCCACCAGCACGATCAGAAATTATGTAGACATTCAACCTTTCCTTGCATACATGTTTACGTAGCAGTTTAAGAAACCAAGACCAGTTCATCTCAGATTCCTCGTCTACCAGGGCATAACAAACTGGATATTGATGATTATTAGAATCCACACCCATGGCAACGAGTAAATTCCCGTTGTATTTTCCCTTGAGGAAGGTACCTTCAATGGAAAGTACTGGGCGGGCATGTTTCCAACCATCTATCATTGCGTGAAGGCACCAGAACACACGCTTGCAAACAGAACTGGTTCTAACAGTTTCGTGAGGAACAACATCGATCACGACGACCCTTCCAGGATTGGCGTGTACCATGGCCATGAAAATCTGTGGTAGTGCATCATTTGTCGTAGTCCAGTTACCGTAAACATCCTCAATAGCCAACTGCTTGCCTCTCCATGCTTTGCTGTAACATACATTATGGTTATATTCGTCATTAACTATTGACCTTTACATTTGGCGATTCCCTAACCTGTGTCACATTAACGAAAACAGGTTAACTGACATGTTTATAATATATGCCACACATAATTGTAGAAAATGGTTGCACATAGGTAACTTATATGGGGTTTAATAAGATTTGCAATGAATTTTGCAAAAACTTTTCTGTGATTCTGCGTAGGTATATCAACCAAAAAAGTGTGCTCTGTGCACTTTGTGATTTCGAACAATCCATGTCTTCTTTTCTTTGCTGCTCTCATTCTCCAAGGACAATTTCCGACCTGACATTTTGCAATAAACTGCGATGGATTGCTCCTATCCACGATGTACATCCGATTGGTACGAATGTGTATCTGTCGCACAACATCAATTAACATTTCTTTGTTATGAAACGTTTGACCAACGGAAAGATCTTCTGTATCTTGAGTAAGAGCAAGGTAGTTTCTAGCTTGGTTGTTTAATACAACCGGTGAATAATCCTCCGTCTAAAACCAAGTTGCTATGGGCTCGTGGGTCCTCAATACCTCTTCATCCTCCTCATCCGATACATCCTCTTCGTCGTCCTCGTATAAATCATCGGACTCGTCACTGCTTGAACCTTCAACATTAAATTCAAGAGGATTATCATCTATGCTGGAGACGGTTCCACATCATGTGAACGGTTATAAAATTCATGCATCTCAGCATCTTCGACATGATGGGTTCGGTGGACTGCTTGGCTACTAGAACCGCCCGCATATCCCTGAAACATTTCTTCACTGTTGGAACCTCCACCGAAAAAAGAGTTTGATCATCCCGTTGTTTCAAATTCAGGCAACTGGCTGCTCATCCCATAGTCTTGTTGGTAACTTCGTTGGGTAGGTTGAGAATGAGTACCATAAGCATATGAGTACGGGTCATCGACTTGAATTTTTTCGGCCTCGATGAACATGGAAACATCACCCCAACCCATCTGCATGGTACGAGGGATACTCAACAACCTACCGACATCCCCGTCTGAATTAATAACACCCAAGAAATATCGCTTAACGACATTACCGATACCGAATTCTGGATGTTTATAACTTATTTTCACATTCCGATACAGTTGGGGCAGCATTTGTCTTGCATACTTGTACAAGCACCTGTGTGATGCAAGTATAGGGAACAAGAAAGAGCTTTGTGGTTCTATGACTCTATTGCAGGTACATTTGCCTTCGTGTTTACTTGGTTTTTTTACATGTTGTCAATAAGGTTATTCAATTAACTAAAAATAGCAATGTGTGATATGTATGGATATATGAGCGGTTTCCAGGTCTATGTCCCACACACCGACAGAGTTATTGTATACAGCATCCCCGTGCTCTCAGGTAATCAACAAAAAAACCAAAAGCTACTTCATTATGAGCCTGTAATATTTTTTAACTAATTTATTTGAAACAATGAATTCAGGTTTGTCAAGATCCCTTTGAAATATGCAAATGTGCCTTTTAACAGTTCACGGGCCACTCGTTTTGAGCTGGATAGCATGTCTGAGAGTGGCTTCAAGTGGAGGCCTTACGTAGATAGTGCATTAGAGGCCATGTCCCTTACTGATGGAATGAGCTGTATAATTTATGTTGGAATGTTCTAAATTATGTTTATCTAAATATTTCATGTTCGAAGGTTATGAATTATGAATTATGTTTAACTAAATATTTTATGTACGAATATTTGGTTTCTATTTCTTTAGTTCATATTTGTTAGACAAAGAACAGTCTTCCTTCACTAAAATGATTTCATTGATTGCAAAAACCCCAACACAACAGTTACATGAAACGGAATTGCAAACGGTTACAGAAAATGGAAATGCACACAATTACATAAAATAAACACTACACCATAGATTGCCTATCGCAACATCGTCCACCTAGGTGTTGCCAGATTATGTTACCCTAGCTATGCTGTTTTGGCCTACTATAACATTGTGTTTTTGGTGTTAGCTTAGCCACAAACGTAATGTTACCTTAGCTAAAAAGTGTTTAATATTGTAACATGCATGTTAAATGTTACCTTAGACTTTAAAAAAAATAAAGATATTAGAATTTTATGATGAAATAAGAATTTCATAAAATTTTAGGACAATATACGAATTTATAAATAAGATATAGGATGAAATATGAATTTTATAAATAATAAAATTTTAAAATAATAAATCTTAAAATATAAATTTACAATTTTATAAAATAATAAAAAACATGAAAAGGTTAATACATTTTTTAAAAGTAAAATTTTATTATAAATGAACTATTATTTAAAAAATATTTTTTTGAAATAGTTATTTAAAATATTAATTAAAAAAAAATATATTTATTATAATAATTTGTAACATAAATTTTGAAAATTAAAAAAAATAGACATAAATGTTTTGAGGAGAACGGAGATCCATGAAATGCAATGAGCGACAATTATTTCACTAAAACTCCCCCCAATTTTTCGCTAACTCCCTCTCTTTTCTCTCTCAGTGCACCTCTCTCTCTCATATTTCACGATGTCCCTCCCTCCCACTTTCACTCTCTCGCTTTAGCTCTCAAATTCGTACGTAATTAGGGCTTGTAAGGGGTTCAATTTCTTTGATTTCAAATTATATCTCAATTGATTTGAGTAGTTGAGGCTTTGGTTATTCGTTGAGGCTTTGGTTCTTCAAATTAGGGCTTGGGTTAAATTAGGGCTTTGATTTTTCAGTTCAATTACTTAATATATCTTGACATATACTTCATCTAATCAACTCTAGATCTTTGATTTCAGGCATTCTTCGGCTGGGCTTTGCATTTCAAGGCTTTGATTTAAGGTCTCTCTCTCCGTCTCTCTCCAGTTTCGGTTTTTGGGCTTTGTTTTTAGGCTTTTGTTTTGTATTTTTTACTTTTGCCTTTTACTTTTAAATTTTATTGGATTTATGATTTGTATTGGATTTAAGGTCTCTCTCTCCGTCTCTCTCCGTCTCTCTTCAGTTTCGTTGATTGTTTAGATGACCCGTAACTTCTGCACGACAATTGTAATTTGAGTAAGTTAAATCGTCGGTGTTTTCCAGACTTTTATAGTAGCAAAGTATATACGAGGGAACACAACACAAAATACACCACAATTGGTTTCTCATTTCATTTCGAAACTCTATTGAGATATATGTTCCCTAATTTTCAGTATTGATAATTGGAAAACTGTGATGCTTCCATTCGTTTAGTAAGATATGTGGTGCAAGCTTTCCGTTAGTAGACCACTAGAATGACTTTTCAGTTAAATTGTTGAATTATGACGATAGCTAATATGAATTCACTACTGTGCTAATTACTCGCATATTTGTCGGTGAAACTCAAAACTAACAAAACTGAAACTATTGTACTGCTAATAACAAAACTAACAAAACTGTAATTACTTGTTTTTGGTTCTAGTATGGTATAGTCATTAGCAAATATTAGGAATATAGAATACTAGATCCATACAACTTGGTGATGTAAATTTTATGTCATTGAGACTGATGCTTTAGAATTTGTTTTTCATTAGCTCAACATTTCAATGTAAATGAGAAGAAATTTGTATATGTACATTATCTAGTTCAAAATCCAAGTATGACTTATTGATGATTCTTATCATGCTTTGTAGTTCAAAATTTGGATGCATCCTTAAGAGGTTCCTATTCTTAAGTATCAATATTTGATAAGCCATTATTTTGTGATCATTCATCTATCAACACTGATGTAAGTTTTTTGGTTTTTTGGTTTTAGGCTGGAATACTAGGGAATATGCAGAGTTAATACGAGATTGTTAAGAAGGCACAAACAGTTGTTCAGGTTGAGGCAGTTCGGGTGCAAAAAGAACTTTCCTTGTATGTTTCAAAATACTTCATACAGAATCTTTTAAGCCTCAAACTATTGTTATTTACCTGCATCAATACCTAATGTTTGTGAGTTTCATTATGTATTATCTGGGTTGCAGAGCAGAGTTTGATGGTTACTGTGAGGGCGAATTAGTGAAGGTATGCACTTTGTTATTAATTTAATTTTCTAGACATTAATTGATAATTACATTAAAGAACTTGCTGTAAATATGATGTAGTTCTTAGCCATAATTAGAAAGATATAGACTTGATGATTTTTGAATCTGGAAAGTGCAAGTATATCTCTTAGCCACATGATAATGAATTTAAGATGGATACAGTGTAAATCTCTGATATACCCTAGGCTGCATGCCATCAAATTGACATATTCTATTTGAAAATTTTTAAGGGTATTCGTAAAAGATGGTAATCACCAAATTTCCTCATGAGTTTATTAGACCGTCTTCATGAGTTTAATAGAATATCAGTGATATGATAACTGACTCATATTATAAGTTTATTAGACTATTGTCATGAGTTTAATAGGCTATCAGGGATATGATAACTTTACTGGTGATTTGTGATGATTAGATCTTTTAGCTATGTCTTTATTTCTATTTTGAAGTTATCTCAGTTTTCTTAATCATAAACTATTCTGCCATGAACTGAACATGTTCCAACAAGGAGCATGAACCATACACAAGAGGAATGCGACTAAATTTAATGTACATACAACAGATTATTCTGTCATTGTGTGCTCAAATCTTCCTCAATTGATCTGTCATGCTGGAGATATATAGATTCTTTATGTTGAAGATGACTTGATATACAGTAAACCTAAAAGTCCGCTTCCTTTACCTGCAGAAGCTTTCACTTTTAATAACCGAGGCGTACAAGGATGCACATCAAAAGAGCATACAGGTTAGAATCAACCAATTCTAGCTAAATTAACTACTGCTCATTTTCCGTAAACAATTTTTATTATATACATTTTGTATTTGTCAAGTATTTTTGGTAACCATTTGGTAGTAATTATGCAGGCTGAAGTGTATCAAGGACTAATTTACAGATTGAGAAGTTCATCAGCTGATAGGTATGTAATTTCAATTAATATGCATCATATATGTTACTTTTATGTTTCCATGTCTATTGTGACAGTTACTTAACTACGTCTTGCTAGAAATGAAAGGCTTAATAAAATCACCACCAATTAACAAAATTATCTTAATATGAAATGAAACAGGTATGCATGTTTAGTTGTAGAGCCTTCTAATGAATCTTCTGAAAATCTTGTCGGAGTAGTTGATGTCACATTCTTGCGAGACGATGATGTTCTTAAGAATCTACCTAGAGACACTGATGAATATCTTTATATCTCTAGCATTGCTGTTTCGACTAACTTCAGGTATTTCTAATTCTTGTAACTTTATTTTAAATGACTATAATTAAGCTCAAACCTAAACCATGTTTAGATGTTCCCCAGTTAATCTTGTTGTATCCATCCACAACTGATACTGATACTTTAACTATCCTACCAGACCACTTAAGAAAATGTTTTATGACAATTTCTAGGGGGCTGCTTATGAGTCTAAGAAAACTCGTTTAGGACATTTAATCCTAATAAGTGTTAGAAAAGTTTTCACCGAAACTAGTTTTTCAGTACGAACCTAAATAGTTTAGAGCTCATGTAATAATTTGTAAAAGTTCAATTAGAGGACTGATATGAATATCAATTTTGGATAAATGATCATACTTCTGGTTTTGCATGACAACAGGTAGTCAATGCTCTATGGCAAATAACCCATGGTTACAGCGTTACAGATTAAAGATTATTCTCCTCCAGAATCGGAATCAAAATCAGAAGCTGAAATCGAAGCAACGACCACAATGTAGCTATGTCTTTATCGTAACTCAGATGATCCGGCGTCCAAGGCCCTTCTTTGTCAAAGCATATCAATATCAGATCAGATTATTATGGTGAATTTGGAACACCAAGGGATAGCAGATCAGTGTATCGTAATCTAATGAAAAAAAGGCCGGAAATACTCCCTGCCTTAAAGCTATAAAAGATATTATATTTTTTTATCAACGTTTTTTACTGTTAAGTATGGATGTGAACTAGTTAGTTTAATTAAGTTTGTGAAATATTAGTATGTTGTTGTTGACTATGTAGTAGTGAATTTGTTTAGAATGTTTGATGTGTTTTTGGGAGTTGGTTTAGTATGTTTGGATTATGGATTTTTGGAATGGTGTATTGGAATGAATAGGTTATTTTGGTAAAATATTTGTTTGTAAGGATGGTAAATGTTTCTATAGCAAAAAAATTGCAAAAAAATGTGGGCCCCACAAGGTGGGCCCCATACTGTGGGGCCCACTATTTAAAAAAAAAAATTAATACTCTAAGGTAACAAAACTTTATGTTAGTTTAGTTCTAGTTTATGTTGCTATAGAGTTATAGGGCAATAGAAAACCCATGTTGCCCTATGCTCGTAAGATGTTACCTTAGACGCCCTAGGGCAACACCGTAAAAACAGCCATATTGTGGGGCTACAGCAACATATTGACCCCCTGATACAACATATATTTTATGTTACAGTAGGTAATCTATGGTGTAGTGGAAAATGCACACAGTTACAGGAAATTGAAATGCAAACAGTAGCTTCACACTGGAAAAGACTAATCATCATCTTGGGCATATTCAGCGTCCTCAAGATCCTCAATCTCTTTCATTTTAGCAGCGAACTCATCATCATTCTTTTGCAGTGTAGCTCGATACTCGCTCAGCGTGATCTGCCTCCTGTGAAAAGCATCATGTATTGGTTGATTCTTCTCACAAGCGGCTTTACACAGGGCGTGGTTCACTCCATAAAAGTCGTAGAATTCCTCCTTAGTTGGGACCCAATCTTTACCCTTTCTATCCTCTTTGTTCTTCCTTCTACGCAGCTTGCCACAGAATATCTCGTTCTCATGTTGCTTTTCAATCTCTCGTTTCTCAGCTTCATAATCCCTCTTACCAATTGTTGTAAGGCCACCATCTGTTAGCTCAAGGAATTTTTGAAGATGAGACTTGGCCCTATTGTTACTTTCCGAACCCGAACTGACTGGCCTTTTTCCCTTATCCATTTGATTCAAAATGACTTAAAGAAAAGAGAGGAAAACTATGATTATGCATAAGAGAAAAGACCTATTTATAGGAAAAATGTATTGATTAATATTACACAACAGTAATATGTTGCCCAGTAAATAACAATTGTAGAAGGGGGGTTGAATACAATTGTATAAGATTCTCGACTTAATAAATTATGTATCACAAATATGAAAGAATAATAACAGCTTTATTAAATCTGATATAAAACTGTTACAAACTCTCTCAAGAAATTCTGATGTTCTTGAGAGCTTCTAGGTTACAATATACTCGTGTATGTAATCTATATAAATCGAAACATAAACTGTGTTTATATACTACACAGCTTCTCTATCGATTACAAGATAAGTCCAAATCAATTACAAACAATATTGAAACATATCCTAACCGACAGCTTCATTCCTATAAATTAGGAACCGACAAAATAAACTTCCTTTATTTAACTAGACTCATAAACCAACTCGAAATAGAAATCCTGATCAGCTTCCAGTCCTGATGATCAATCCTAATCACATGAGTCCTGATATAAATCCTGATGACAATCCTGATACTGACGTTTGAGCAAATACTGTTGACCATGCAATACTGATGACGACAACAATCCTGATCAATTGAGTCTAGATCCTGACGATCATTGAATCCTGATCTAACAATCTCCCCCAATCTTATACTTTGTAAATAAAGTATAAATTTCTAGATTCAATGATGTCAAAAACTTATTTACAAAATGTACAAGTATTTACAATAGCAAACTTATCTTCTAAGATTCTCTGGTAGAACAAATTCATCTTCAAGAAGCTTGACAGTAGATTTTCTTCTTTGTCTTCAAGAATCTAAATTAGTCTTTCTTTTAGATCTTTGAGTTCTCCATCCTCTTCATTTATCTGATAGATAGCTGCTCTCAGATTATGTATAGAGCTTCTCTGTACACTATGATTGTTAGGCCGAATACACAATATATAATCAATATATGTATGAGAAGAACAATTAAGAACACTGTTTATGAATCAACAACTGAATTATATAAATAACTCTTCTCTCAGTGATGTTAAAGAATCACAGAGAGCTGCTAGGTTACAAGAATAATGTATTCAGTATTCGCATCCCTTTTAGGGTTAACCTATCTGTGTTTATATAGTACACAGCTACATAATCAATCTCTAATTGATATCCTATAAATTAGCTATACAAATTATATCAAATTAGGATTGCTTCTGTCTTCTGTTCCGTTTCCTTATCTGTCTCAATATATCTTGCTTCTTTCCATCTTCAAGATATATTGGTTCTAGAATCTTGATATTAGCACCGACAGCTAAGGTAAACTTTCTCCCCGTCAGACTTTAATAAACTCTGACTGGCTTCCAGTAAACTCTGATGAGTACCTGGTACTTAAACACTGATAAACAAACGTCAGCAATTATATCTAACAATCTCCCCCAACTTGTGCATAATGAAGATGTACAAGTTAAATAGATAATTGATGATGTCAAAACATATAACAAATGCAGTGTTTAAATATAACAGAGTTTAACTTTAACTTAGAACAGAAAACTATAAAAACTTACAGTCAGACTTTACTTAATCTCTTCAATATCAGGCACTGTCCTGAGATAATCGATGAGAAGCCTCCTTTCAGCCTTTTCTAGCTCTTCTACCATGATTTCTTTTAATTCCTTAAGCTCTGGATCACTTTCTCCAGTCTGGTATATAGCAGCTCTTAGAGAATAAATGTTGTTCTTCCTCATTTCATTCCCTAGCCGGATATAATAAGATTTGTCAGACTCTAAGTTGAACTCCAAGACTTTTATTCCCAGTGTTGTCTTGAACTTGGCACTGTTTCTCTGCATCTCAACAATCTTTCCATAAGCATCTCTGTACTTAGGAATATATGCACTTGAATCACCTCCTCCAAGCATAGCTTTTATTTTCAGCATCCTTTCTCTTAGAACTAGAGCAGCATTGTGAGTACTTCTATTTTTGATTTTGAGAAGATATAGAACATACTCAAGCTCTTCCCATAGCTTCATTTGAACATCAGCTTCCCCTATTCTGTATACTCTTCCATCAGACATAAAGTATAACATAAACTCTTTCTTTAACCCTTTGTGGTAAATCATCTGAACAGACACTAGTTTGTCAAGATTTTCTTGAGTAACCCCAACACCAGGTTCTGCCAGTGATGTTTGATCTAGAGTTCTGTTATTTATCCTTTTCTCTCTATGTGAACCCAAAACAGACTTATCATAAGATTCTTTTCCAAGTACTGTTCTGGTTTGAAGAAAATTCACAGATTCTGGCTTCAGAGTTTCAGGCAGTATAGGTCTTTTGAATCCTTGGAGTTGTGTAGATAATTGAGTTTGCACAACTTGAGCAACGTCAGAGGTTGTCACAACTTTAGAAGAATCATCAACTTGAGCTTTGTCAGTGGTTGATTGATTTAGAACAGATTCAACTTGAGCTATGTCACAGGTTGAATAATTTTTCTTTGTTACTATATCTTCTATCAGCTTCCCTTTGCCCTTACCAGAAATAATATCTGTTGGCCTTCTTGAATATTGCATGCTCTGTTGAGAGTTTTCCTTGATAGAGATACCTAGTTCTTTCTTTCTTGGAACTTTTACAGCTTTCTTCTTGTAATTTCCAGAAGCAACTTTCTTTCTATGTTCTTCAGATAGCATCTTCATTTCTACTTCCAAATCCTCAACTGTCACTTCACCATCATGCTCATCTAAAAACAGCTTGGCTGCAATCTCTTCATCAGTTATTGGATTAGCTGAAATCACTAGACTCTTAAGTCTTGAAGAAGATTGAGCATGAGTACCAGAACCAGTAGCACCAGAGTTTATCATATCAGAGTTTGTCTGTCTAGCAGAGTTTGACCTAAGTCTCCCTTGCTCTTGAGAAGATTTTGACCTTTGCTCTGCTCCTCTGCTTCCACCATCATTTGCATCATCCCTCAGTCTTAAGGTTGAAGTCCTTTTGCATTTGTCTTTAGAAACTCTCTCCCCCTTTTTGACATCATCAGGAATAAGCACTGATGTCAGCAACTCCAGTGAGGCAGCAATAGAATCTATCTTAGTAGATAGTTCAGCCTGATTTCTCTCAACATTTGTTAGCCTCTGCTTGATGGTTTCTTGATCCTTGATCAAAGATGAAAACTGAGCTCTGTCTTTCTTCAAAGCTAATTATTTAAGAGCTATATCATTACTTAATCCAAGAACTACCTTGTGAGTCTCATCAAAGCGATTGTGCAGTGATTTGACTTGAACAATGGTAGCCTTAAAATGTGATAAAAGCTCAGAATTTGTGATCTCCTTGGCAGATTGAGCGATAAAATCAGCAGTCCTTTGCTTGGAGAAAATACAATCTGCCCCTGACCAGTTGGCATAGTACATATCTCTATAATGTGCTTCAGTGGCATTGACATTTTCCTTGATATGCTCAGCTGTAGGATCCCTTGGAAAAGGTATGGATTCATCAGAGTTTGAAAATTCAAGATTAATGTTAGAGTTGGCATGAAGAGAATGTTTAGAGTTTGCAGCTTCTGCAGTAACTTCAGTATTTAACTGTGCAGCTTCTTCAACATTTTCTGCAACAGCTTCAACAAATTCTTCATCTACATTGTTTGCATGTATCTTTGCAATTTCAGGAATGTCAGAGTTTACATGAACCTCTGTTTCGACAGGAATAGATTCTGCAACAATGTCATTCAATTTCTCTGCTGTAGCTTCATCCAAGTTATTGACAGCAGCTTCAATTACCTGATCAACCTCCTCACCCTGTTCAGGAATTGTATTATTGACAGAGAGAATCTCTGTATGAGTTGCAAGAGACTCATCTAGAATTTGGGTGGGTTGATCAGCTGCCACATCCTCAGTATCACAAACACTGATACTAGGATGTGCTTCAATTTCAAAATCAGCAAATAAATTATCTTGCTCAAAAACTTCAGCCTCTTTATCAGCTTGTGCCATCTCAGGCTCAGTAGCTGCTGCATCATCTTCAGTAGCCTCCTGAATAATAACTTCAGGAGCTTCAGTGTTTAGAAAAACCTTGTCCTCAATATCAGCATTTGCAGTAGACTCCTCAACAACAACTGCAGGAGCTTCATGCTGGACAGCTTCAGGAACAGCTTCATCCAAATTATCAAAAAGATAATTGGCTACCAACTTCCTCTTTTTGTGATGAAGAACCTCATGATCAGCATCATCTTCATCATTAGACTTTGGTCTATTTGCTCTAACTTTCCTCTTGAAGGCTCTTTTCTTAATTCTACCACCAGATTGTGGTTGTTGAGAAGTAGAGGGTAGAGGTTCAGTATTTAGAGTTTGAGGTTCTGGTTGTAATTGTGGTTGTGGTTGTGTTTGTGCATTAAGTTGATCATTTATAAACTGTTGCACAGAAGCAGGTAGCAACAAATCTCCAACAACCCCTTTCTTAACATCCTTATTAATAAGATCAGAGAATATACGTTTGTGCAATTTAAAACAAGGAATCACATCTTCATCAGAAATTTCTACCCCAGCAACACAAGCAGTAAATAAAAGTTGACAAAATCTTGAAAAGTAAACAACTCCCCTATTTTCTGTCATCTTATCACCCAAATTGCTAAGAGCTAATCTACCATAATCAAAAGAAGTACCATAGATCAGAGAATACCCAATTTGAAGACTTTCAGTAGGTATGGCATCCCAGTTTGTGCACTTCTTACCGAACGTTCTAGTGATGCAGTCGAAGAAAAAGCTCCACTCTTTCCTCAAGAACGGCCGCTTCAGTTGACCAATCTTTGCTAAAGACCCACCATAACCAATTTCCCTCATCATCCTCAATAATTCAGCCTCACCAACATCAATAGTGTAAGCATTGAGGTCAGGAAATCCCATAGCTGCACGAACTGTACCAGGAGTAATAACATACTCGGCTTCTTCAAACTCAAAAACAATTGATGGAGTACCAGAATCTCCACCATTATCATAAAGACCAGTTTCCCAGAAGCTTTTGATGTGAACTGCAGACAGCTTCCCTGGTTCGACAAGAGCACGCCCAATAGGAGATTGAGCAAGAAAACTTTGTAATAAATGAAACGCCGCCGGTGCGTTCTCATTACTCAAAGGAGCAGAATAGTTGTTAGGAACAAACTCTAACCCAGAAGAAACAAACGCTGTAGTTGCCATTAGCAAGATTTGAAAGAATAACAAAGAAACAGGTGCAAAAGCACGAAAGAGTTTGAAAGCAGAAAAGTGTTTGTGAATATGTGTGTGTGACAATAGAAGTGAATTAGAGTAAGATGTGAAAGGTTTAGACGTATGTGTGTGTATTGTTTAAATATGAAATTCAAAATTAAAAACTGAACAGTTTTTAATCATTAATACACAACTGTCTTACTCCGTTAATTGTGTGAGTGGGACACGTGGCACACATGCAATGACTGACAGCAGTAATTGACAGTTTCCAATGCGCATGCGCAGTAAAATAGCAATAATTACCGCCTTTTACACTTTCCTAGACACGCAACCTCTCTCTTCTGTTTAATACACTTTTGAACAACTGTCCAATCATACTCTTTTTGAATTTTCAAAACAAATGTCTTTTCTCAAAATCATAATATGTCTGAAACAAACAAAATTTATTTTAATCATCAGAGATTAAAATTAAATTACCTCGGCGTAGAGTACACAGTTCATCAGTGTTTACCAATCCTTCTTCTTTATAAATAAACTCTTTTCACAAACTGTACAGGTGTGAATGATTGTGTGTGAATTAGCAGAGTTTACTGAATATAAATATTTAGATCATCTCAAAGTGCATAAAATCCACAAAATAAATCAGTAAAAACTGGTTGCCCAAACTCTCATTTATAACACAAAATCTGATAGTATCTAAACTCTGTACCTAAAAATTATTATTTACACCCCTTTTGATAATTTTTTTTTTTCCAGTAATCAGTGGTTGGCTCTAGTCACCAAAAATCAAAGATTTTAGCCCTTATTTCATACAATAAGTTCCTGGGTCTTCCTAGGCACAACTTGATCTCAAAGGAATTTGTGCTCTTTTTGGCATCTTTTGAGGGTGAAATATTTGTAACTAATTATCAGAGTTTAGACTTTTCATCAGTTAATACAATTAATTTATGAGAGAAAGTGCAAACAGCTAATACAGACTCAGTGTATAGGATCAATGAAATTAGAGATGCTATAAATATAGAGACAATATCATGCTTGTGTAAAATTTCTGCACATTTTGAAATCAGAATTTATATCATTCAGAAGGATTCATGATTACTTACTGAGAGTCATGCTTCATACAAGTTTCTTCATCGGTCCATGTGTTTCAGACAAAAATCACAATCAGAGTTTAACATCAGACTTTAACCGACAGAGTATGACTGACACTTTATTACTAACAGAGTTTACTATCAGAGTTTAACATACTGGTACAAATAACAGATAACACATGCAAAGAACCATGAGCATAAAATCAATCATGTATAGATTTTGAATCTAACCAGTATTTCTAGTCAAAACCAGAAATCATTTCAAGTTCATTTACCAGTCTTGTAAAGGTAGCTTCACTCAAAGGTTTGGTGAAGATATCTGCAAGCTGTTGGTCTGTAGACAAAAAATGAAGCTCAATATCTCCTTCTTCCACATGTTCCCTGATAAAATGATACCTTATGCTGATGTGCTTGGTCATGGAGTGCTGTACTGGATTACCTATCATAGCAATAGCACTTTGATTATCACAGTAAATAGGTATTTTAGAGTACCTTAATCCATAGTCCAGCAATTGATTCTTCATCCATAAAATCTGTGCACAACAGCTACCAACATCAATATACTCTGCTTCTGCTGTGGATGTGGAAATTTATTTCTGTTTCTTGCTGTACCAAGAAACTAATCTGTCACCAAGAAATTGACAGCTTCCACTTGTGCTTTTTCTGTCTATCTTACAGCCTGCAAAATCTGCATCAGAGTAACCAATTAACTTAAACTCTGATTCTCTAGGGTACCACAAACCAAGAGTTATGGTTCCTTTGAGATATTTGAAAATCCTTTTTACAGCTGTTAGATGTGGCTCTCTGGGGTCTGCTTGAAATCTTGCACAAAGACATGTTGCATACATGATATCTGGTCTACTTGCTGTCAGATAAAGAAGAGACCCTATCATCCCTCTATAGTTTGTCATATCTACTGAGGCTCCTGTGTCTTTGTCTAGCTTTGTTGCAGTAGCCATGGGAGTTATAGCAGATGAACTATCAAGCATACCAAATTTCTTGAGAAGATTTCTGGTATATTTTGCTTGATTTATAAAAATCCCATCATCTGTTTGTTTGACCTGTAAGCCTAGAAAATAACTAAGCTCTCCCATCATGCTCATTTGATACCTTGATTGCATAAGCTTGGCAAATTTCTTACAGAGTTTGTCATTAGTAGACCCAAAAATTATGTCATCCACATAGATTTGAACTAACAGCAAATCATCACCAAAATTAAAATAGAACAAGGTTTTGTCAATTGTACCTCTAGTGAACCCACTTTCTAAAAGAAATTGAGCCAGAGTTTCATGCCATGCTCTAGGTGCCTGCTTTAGTCCATATAATGCCTTATCAAGCCTGTAGACATAATCTGGATGTTTGGGATCTACAAACCCTGGTGGTTGTTCAACAAACACTTCTTCTTCAAGTTTCCCATTGAGAAAAGCACTTTTCACATCCATCTGAAAGACTTTAAACTTCTTGTGAGCAGCATAGGCCAGAAAAATCCTTATTGCCTCCAATCTTGCAACTGGAGCAAAGGTTTCATCATAGTCAATTCCTTCCTGCTGTGAATAGCCTTTAGCCACAAGTCTAGCTTTATTCCTTGTAATCACTCCATCACTGTCTGTTTTGTTTCTGAAAACCCACTTTGTACCAACAATAGATCTGTTCTTTGGTCTTGGTACAAGTGTCCAGACTTCATTCCTCTCAAATTCATTTAACTCCTCTTGCATTGCTGTTATCCAGTTAGCATCTTGAAGAGCTTCTTCCACTTTCTTGGGCTCTGTTTGAGATAAGAATGCATGAAACAGACATTCATTATTTGTAGCACTTCTAGTTCTTACACTAGCTTCTGGATCTCCAATTATCAAGTCAGGTGTATGGGCTTGTGTCCACCTTCTTGCTGTTGGTAAGTGGCTTCTAACTTCATTATTAGATCCTCCCCCTTGATCCATGCTCTCCTGATTTTCTTCTTGACTATTTGCATTCTCTGAGGCTCCCCCTGAATTGAACTGTTCAGTATTTGAACTTTCAGAGTTTGACTCAGAGTTTCTGTTTGATTCTTTATTTGACTCTCTTTCGGAATTTGAGTCATTACTTTGAGAAGTTTCTGAAGTTTCTTCACGCTTCTCCTCAACTGGTTTTCTATTTTTTTTTGTCAGAGAAAATTCGTCAGTGTTTACCCGTAGAGGATCAGAGTATGCTTCGTCAGAGTTTGTTGAATTTGCTGCATCAGAGTTTACATCATCAGAGTATAGATCTTCATTTTCAAAGCGAAGTTGATCATGATATTCTTCATCTTCTATTCCAGTTATTTTCTTGTCATCAAATGACACATGTATAGATTCCATGATCACTTTAGTTCTTAGATTGTAGACTCTGAATGCTTTAGTTGATAGTGGGTATCCAACAAAAATTCCTTCATCAGCTTTTAAGTCAAACTTGGTCAACTGTTCAGGATGAGTTTTCAACACAAAGCACTTACATCCAAAAATGTGAAAATACTTCAAATTTGGCTTCTTATTCTTCACCATCTCATATGGTGTTTTCCCATGCTTGTTGATCAGTGTAGCATTTTGAGTAAAACAAGCAGTTTGAACAGCTTCTGCCCAGAAATAAGTTGGCAATTTTGCTTCATCAAGCATCGTTCTGGCAGCTTCAATTAGAGTTCTGTTCTTTCTTTCAACTACACCATTTTGTTGTGGAGTTCCAGGTGCAGAAAATTCTTGCTTTACTCCTCTTTCCTTGCAGAAAGCTTCCATTTCAGAATTTCTGAATTCAGTACCATTATCACTCCTTAGAATTTTCACTTTGTACTGTGATCCTTTGTCCAGTAGTTTTACATGATCCATTAGAATTGAGGCAGTTTCATCCTTCTTTGCTAAGAAGTACACCCATGTGTACCTAGTGTACTCATCAACAATGACTAGAGCATATTTCTTTCTGCCCAATGACATTATATTCACTGGACCAAAAAGATCAACATGTAGAAGATGATAAGGATCCACAACTGAAGATTCAGATTTACTCTTGAAAGATGACTTCCTTTGCTTGGCCTTTTGACAAGAATCACACAGACCATTTAAGCTGAGTATTGATTTTGGAAGTCCCCTTACAAGATCTTTTCGAATTAGCTCATTGATGTTGTTCAAGTTTAGATGAGAGAGCTTCTTGTGCCAATTCCAACTCTCTTCATTTGACATTTTTGCAGACAGACACACAGCTTTTCCTTCAGAGTTTGTTATCAAACTTTCTTCATAAATGTTATTGCGTCTGTGTCCAACTAGAACAACTTTCCCAGTAGATTTGCTGATAACCTTACAATGTTCAGTATGAAAATCTACATGGTATATATCCTCTGTCACAGATTTGACTCACAGAAAGCAGATCATGCTTGAGTCCTGAGACTAGAGCTACATTTGTAATGATGACACTTCCAAGATTGATATTGCCATATCCCAGAGTATGTCCTATGTTGCCATCTCCATAGGAAACTTTTGGGCCAGCTTTTTCCTCAAAATCTGATAGCAGGGCTTTATTTCCAGTCATATGTCCTGAGCATCCACTGTCCAAGATAAGAGTGCTCTCTTTTATGCCCTGCAATCACAAACAATCACTGAGTGTTAGATTTAAGGATCCAGACTTGCTTGGATCCTTTGGCTTTCTTAACATTGTTAGCTTTTGCAGCGGAATCACTATCAACAGAGTTTAAACTAACATTGTCAGACTTTACACTTGTAGAGTTTGCTCTAACCCATTTTAAGTTGGGTTTTAGCTCATAATAGTTGTGATAAATAGCATGATAACTCTTACAAGTATAAATGGAATGCCAAGTGCTCCCACAGTGTGTGCATAAAGTCTGTGGTCTAACTCTAACATAATCATTCTTTACTCTAGGTTTGGAGGGTAAAGAATTAATATCTTTGTTCTTCTTGCAAAAACTAGCAAGATGGTTAGTACTTCCACAGTTATAACAAGTTATTCTTGGAGCAACAGTAGTAGGCAAATGATTATTCCTTTTATTTATGCCTATCTTTCCAATCCTGTTCTTCTTGAACTCTTTCTGTTTCATGACAGACTTTACTTCTTTGAGCTTATGATTGAATTGTTTTTCTGTCATTAAACCAACATTAACCTGTTTATCACAGATTTTTACTGGTTCTTTAACAGCTTCTATCTCAATCTTATTCTCTGTTATTGAACCAATATTAACCTGTTTTTCACAAGTTTCAATTGGCTCCATAACAGCTTCTTTCACAACTACAGACTTTAGCTTACTGGATTCAGGAACAAATTTCACAGGTTTAAGTTGTGGTTTCACTTTAACTTTATCTTTAAACCTAAGTTCATCTTCCTCACAGTAACCTAAACCTACAGTATCTGTCTGAAAAACCTGATGTGTGTCTTTTCCAGAATTGGTCCAGGTTTTAATTACTTTCCTCTCTTTTTCCAACTCAGATTCTATTTGCCTATATCTTTTAAGCAACTCATGTTCAACATAAACAGCATCATCTCTCTCCTTTTGAACTTGTTGCATGTTAACAAGTTTCTCTTCAAGAAATTTATTCCTCTCTTTAAGACCTAGATTCTCAGATTTGATTCTTTCATTTTCTAAAGTTTGATCCCTATAACTAACATGTATGCTTTTAAGATAAATTCTTAATTCAGATATATTATCAGTATCATAAGCATAAGTTGTTAGGGGTACCTTGTTTCCAGATGACTCAGCTTCATCTTTAACAGTTGCCATGAGAGCATAATTGACTCCCTCATCTGAGTCTGAAGTGTCTGCCCAGTCCTTGCCTTTAGTGATGAGTGCTTTCTCAGATTTTCCTTTCTTGCATTCTGGAGCATAATGACCCATCTCTTTACACTTGTAGCACTGGATCTCAGACTTGTCTTTCTTTCCAGACTTAGTATATTTTCCATCAAACTTTCTAAAATTTTTCTTATCAGAATTTGAATCTTTCCTTGAGAATCTCTTTCCTTTCTTGAAGTTCTTGATCCCATCTTCTTGAAGGTCTTCACCATTAAAGCAGCCATTCTCATCATCTCTTCTTCATCATCCTCAGAATCAGAAGCTTCATCATCAGTGTTTGAGCCATCATCAGAGTTTGATGACTCACTGTCAGATTTAATGACTAAAGCCTTACCTTTGGCTTTCTTTCTTGATGATTCCTTCTTGACAGGCTTTTCTTCAGCATTAAGAGCAACAGATTTTGTCTTCTTTCCAGATCTTTTGTTTCTTTGTTCTATCTCCAGTTCATGAGTTTTTGAGCAACCCATAGATTTCATCAAGATCTGTATCTGCAAGATCATAATTGTCTCTGATTGTTGTCGCCTTTAAATCCCATCTTTCAGTTAGGGATAGAAGAAACTTGAGATTTGACTCTTCAAGTTCATATTCTTTATCAACCAGGGACAAATCATTCAACAATTTACAAAATCTGTCATATGTATCTGTCAAACTTTCATCAGATCTAGAGTCAAAGTGTTCATACTCCTGTGTTAGAATAGTCTTCCTGTTCTTCTTTATAGCACTTGTTCCTTGACACCTGACTTCTAAAGCATCCTAAATTTCTTTGGCAGTTTTGCAACCAATAACTTTGTTAGACATGACATTATCTAAGGCACTGTGGAGTAGATGTCTAACCTTTGCATCCTTTACAATTGATGAGATATCTTCAGGAGTCAAATCTTTGTTCTCTTTTGGAACAGTCTTTTGTTCTTGACCAGTTATAAAAGGAGACAATTTAGTTGGCATATGAGGACCATCATTGATTCTATCAAGGTATTCTGGATCTGTGGCTTCCAGAAACATAGTCATCTTCACCTTCCATATTGGATATTCAACTGGTCTCAGAATTGGAACCCTGATAGTCTCATATCGACTCACATAAGTAGGTTGAACCTTCTGAGCATTAGAACCTGCATTTGAACCTTCCTGAGAGTTGTCAGTCATGATTATACTTGTGTTTGGATCGATAAACTGTATATATTAATCAGCCTTGGCTCTGATACCAATTGTTAGGCCGAATACACAATATATAATCAATATATGTATGAGAAGAACAATTAAGAACACTGTTTATGAATCAACAACTGAATTATATAAATAACTCTTCTCTCAGTGATGTTAAAGAATCACAGAGAGCTGCTAGGTTACAAGAATAATGTATTCAGTATTCGCATCCCTTTTAGGGTTAACCTATCTGTGTTTATATAGTAAACAGCTACATAATCAATCTCTAATTGATATCCTATAAATTAGCTAAACAAATTATATCAAATTAGGATTGCTTCTGTCTTCTGTTCCGTTTCCTTATATGTCTCAATATATCTTGCTTCTTTCCATCTTCAAGATATATTGCTTCTAGAATCTTGATATTAGCACCGACAGCTAAGGTAAACTTTCTCCCCGTCAGACTTTAATAAACTCTGACTGGCTTCCAGTAAACTCTGATGAGTACCTGGTACTTAAACACTGATAAACAAACGTCAGCAATTATATCTAACAATGATCTTCAATCAGGAGATAAGAAATTTCCTTCCCATCAGGATTAAGAGTAAGTTGCTCCATGCCAAAGGACTTGTCTTTAACAGCATTGCCTCTTTGCATTTCCACATCTTGACCTCTTAGATTTAGGTTGTTAGGCCGAATACACAATATATAATCAAGTATGTATGAGAATAACAATCAAGAACACAGTTTATGAATCAACAAAAACTGTATTTATATTAACAGTTTTTCTCTTTATGATGTTAACGAATCATAAAGAGCTACTAGGTTACAAGAATAATATATTCAATGTTCGCATCCCTTCTAGGGATAACCTATCTGTGTTTATATAGTACACAGTTACACAATCCTTATCTAATTGATATTCCTACAAATTAGCTATACAAGTTATATCAATTAAGGATTGCTTCTTATCTTCTATTCCGTCTCCTTAGCTGTATCAATATATTCTGCTTCTTTCCATCTTCAGAATATATTGCTTCTAGAATCTTCAATTCAGCACCGACAGCTAATTCAACTATCACCCTGTCAGACTTTAAATAAACTCTGACCGGCTTCCTTTAAACTCTTCACCCTGTCAGAGTTTAATTAAACTCTGACCGGCTTCTGATAAACTCTGGTCAGTACCTGTTGCTTAAACACTGATAAACAAACGTCAGCAATTATATCTAACAATCTCCCCCAACTTGTTCATAATAAAATGTACAAGTTTAACATATAATTGATGATGTCAAAAACATTTAACAAATGCAGTGTTTAACATATAACAGAGTTTAATTTAAAACAGAGTTTAAATTTGACTTAGAATAGAAAATATATTAAAAACTTACAATCAAACTTTACTTGATTTCTTGAATATCAGGCACTGTCCTGATATAGTCTGATAGCAATTTCTTTTCAGCTCTTTCTAGCTCTTCCACCATGATCTTCTTCACTTCTTTCAACTCTGGATCAGATTCTCCAGTCTGATAAATTGCAGCTCTCAGAGAATAGATGGAATTCTTCCTCATCTCATTCCCTAGCTTAATATAATAAGCTTTATCAGATTCTAAATTGAATTCAAGAACTTTTGTACCCAGTGCTGTTCTGAACTTAGCACTGTTTCTTTTCATCTCAATAATCTTCCCATGTGCATTTCTGTATTTGGGAATATATGCACTTGATACTCCTCCTCCAAGCATCATCTTCGATCTTAGCATCTTTTCTCTGATAACCGAAGCAGCATTGTGAGTATTTCTATTTTTGACTTTTAACAAGTACAGAACATACTCCAATTCTTGATAAGATTTGAGATTTATATCAGACTCTGCAACCTTATAAACTCTTCCATCATTCATAAAGTACAACAAAAACTCCTTCTTCAACACCTTATGAAAGATCATTTGAACAGAGTCTAGCATATCAAGATTTTCTTGAGTAATAATACCAGATACTGCCAGTGAAATGTTGTCTTGAGATCTGTTATTTGTTCTTCTCTCTCTGTGTGAACCTAGACCAGATTTGTCTTTTCCTTCCTTACCCAATACTGTTCTGGTTTCAGAGAAATTCACAGCTTCAAGCTTTAAATCTTCAAGAATTTTTGGTTTGCAGAATCCTGGAAGTTGTGTAGATTTCTGTACAACTTGAGCAACGTCAGAGGTTGTCATAACTTTAGTAGTATCATCAACTTGAGCAGCGTCAGAGGTTGATTTTGTTAATCTTGTTTCAACTTGAGCAATGTCAGAGGTTGAATAAATCTTCTTTTTCAGGTTAGGCTCTTCAATCATTATGCCTTTACCCTTATCAGAATTTCCAATCACAGGTCTCCTTGTATATTGTATACTCTGTTGTGTATTCTCTTTGATAGAAATACCAACTTCTTTCTTTCTAGGAGCCTTGATTTCCTTTTTCTTGTAGATTCCAGCTTCAAGATTTTTCTTGTGTTCCTCAGCAAGCATTTGCTCTTCAGCCTGGATATCTTCAATAGTAACATTCTTTCCATGCTCTTTTATGAATATTTTAGCAGCAATCTCTTCATCAGTAGATGGATTAGTTGAAACAACTAAACTCTTGAGTTTTGAAGTAGATTGGCCACCAGAGTTTATCTTGTCAGAGTTTGCTTGTCTATCAGAGTTTACTCTTGTCCTGCTTTGCCTTTGAGCAAAAATCTTTCTTTTATTTTCTTTGCTTCCCCCATCAGTAGAATCATCCCTCCGTCTCAGAGCTTGAGTGTCTTTGCATTTGTCTTTAGATACACTCTCCCCCTTTTTGACATCATCAGAAAGTAATACTGATGTCAGCAATTCAATGGCAGTAGAAATGGAATTCAGTTGAGTAGACATTGCATTCTGATTGTCCTCAACTTTCCCAAGCCTCTTCTTGATATCCTCAGAATCCTTGGCTTGCTGCTTGAGCATAGCATAATAAAAAGTTCTGTCAGACTTGAAAGTAAGATCCTTCATACTGGATTCATTCCTTAGATTTGTAAGCATTTGTTGATTCTCATCAAATCTATTATGAAGAGATTTGACTTGAACAACAGTTGCCTGTAAGCTTGTAAGTACATCAGTATTTGAGATCTTCTTGACAGAATCAGATAGAAAATCTGCAGCCCTTTGTGCTGGGAAGACACAATCTGCATCAGCCCATTTGTTGTAGTACATATTCTGAAAATGCTCATTTGTCTGTCTATTGACTTCCCTTGCTTCATCACTATTGACATCATCAGCCAATGAAACTTGAATACTAGGGTGTGAATGAGAACCCTCAGCATCATTTCCAGCGTCTTCAGTATTGTCTGCTGCATTTTCAGTAAGAATATTGTCAGCAGTAAACTGTGCAGCTTCATCAATTTTCTCCTCTACTACAGCTTCAGGAATATCAGAATTAACCTGAGCAAAAACCTCTGCTTCCCTTTGAACAATCTCAACAACAGATTGTTGCAAAGCTTCAAGAATCATATTCTCAGAGTTTAGCTCATTAGCAGCCTCTTGTTCCTTTTCTATCACAGCTTCATCAAGAATTTTCTCTGTGACTTTTATCATCTGATTAACCTCCTCACCTTTGTCAAGATCACATGAAATAATTTCAGTGTGAGTGGCCAGAGAATCTTCTATCTGATCAGTTACTTGATCAGCTTCCACACCCTCTGTATAATGATCAGAATGTATAGAGGTGTGTGCTTCAAAATCAAAAACTCTGCTATCAAAATGAGTAGCAGCTTCCTCAACTACATCATTAGGCATTGATGTAGGAGCTTCTAAATCCAAATCCATCAGATTAGCTTCATTAGAGATCCTGTCTAGATCGACAGCTTCAGTATTTGCAGCATCCTCCTGAACAAATACTTCATGAGCTTCAGTGTTTACAAACACTCTGTCCTCATTAGCATTGAGAATATCCTCCTCAACAAACATTGCAGAAGTATCTTGAGGAACAGCTTCCTTAATTGCCACTTCAGAGTTTACAGGCAATTCAGCTTCTTCCTCCTCATCAAAAAGATAAGTGGCTACAAGCTTTCTTCTTTTTCTCAGAGTTTGAGACTCCTCTGCTTCATCTTCACTAGCAGATACTCTTGCTTCTTCAGAACGAGGTCTTTGTGCCCTGACTTTTCTTTTAAATGCTCTTGTCTTTGACTTCTTTAACCTCTGTGATTGAGACACAGAAGGTCCAGCTTCAGCAGTTTGAAGTGTTGGTGTGATCAGTGTTTGTTGTGTTGTTTCATGTTGAGGCATTGTAGGTTGGGTAGAATTTGCTAAAAACTGTTGTACTATATCAGGTAAGAGAAGATCACCAACATCCCCTTTCTTGTTATCTTTGTTAGTCAAATCAGAAAATATGCGTTTATGCAATTTAAATGATTGAATAACATCCTCATCTAAAATCTCAACATCAGGACAACAAATGTTGAATAGCAATTGACAAAATCTAGAGAAATAGACAACATTCCTATTCTCTTGCATTTTCTCACCAATATTAGTCAAGACTAATCTAGCAACATCAAAGTTAGCACCAAAAAGTAAAGAGTACCCGATTTGCAGACTATCAGTGGGAATCGCATCCCAATTGGTGCACTTCTTTCCGAATGCCCTAGTTATACAGTCGAAAAAGAAACTCCATTCCTTGCGCAGAAACGGCCTTTTTAATTGCCCAATCTTTGTCAATGGTCCAGAGTATCCAATCTCTCTCATCATACGGACCAACTCAGAATCTCCAACAGAGATTGTGAAGGCATTGAAATCCTCAAACCCCAAGGCATCACGAACAGTTGTCGGAGTTATTACAAACTCTTGACCCTCATATTCAAACAAGATGGACGGTGACCCAGTCTCCCCTCCATTATCATAAACACCTGTCTGCCAGAAAGATTTGATTTGAGTTGCAGACAGCTTCATCGGAGCAGTGAGAGCAGTACCAATATCCGAGTTTGTCAAGAAATTTTGAATCAAATGAAATGCTTCTGGTGCGTTTGCAGTGTTTAGTGGTGCGGTATAGTTGTTTGGAACGAACTCTAACCCAGACGAAACGAAAGCTGTGGTTGCCATTAGAAGATTTTGAAGAAAGAACAAGTAATTGATGCGAAAGCTTAACAGAGTTTATGTGTAGAAAGGTGTTTGTGACTATGTGTGTGTGATAATAGATGTGTATGAGTAAGATGTGAAAAGTTTAACTGAAGATGTGTGGATTGTATTTAAAAAAAAAATAAAAGATTAAAAACTGAAGAGTTTTTAATCATTAATACACAACGGTCTTACTCCTGTAATCATGTGAATGGGACACGTGTCACACATGCAGTTACTGACAGCAAATAATTGGCAGTTTCCAATACGCATGCGCAGTAAAAACAGCAATAATTACCGCCTGTTACACTTTTCTATGCAATTAACCTCTCTCCTCTGTTTAAAACAACTTTCCAAACATACTCTTTTTAAATTTTCAAAACAAATGTCTAATCTCAAAATTATAAAATGTCTGAAACAAAGAAATTATTTTAACCATCAGAGATTAAAACAAAGTTACCTCGGCATATGTCACACAATACATCAGTGTTTACCATTTATCCTTCTTTGTCAATAAACTCTTTTCTTAATCTGTACAGGTGTGAAAATATGTGTGTGCAATAGCAGAGTTTACCGAAATCAATATTTAGATCATCTCAAAGTGCATAAAATCCATAAACTAAAGTAGTAAAAACTGGTTGCCTAAACTCTCATGTATAACATAAAATCTGATTTTATATCTAAACTCTGTATACTGATATCCTTTCATTTGGATATATCTTTTGTTTTTCACCCCCTTTCTTTATATATTTTTTTTTCTTTTTTTTTTTTTTTATTTTTCCAGTAATCAGTGGTTGGCACTAGTCACCAAAAATCAAAGATTTTAGCCCTTATTTCATACAATAAGGTCCTGGATCTTCCTAGGCTTAACATGATCTCAAAGGAATTTGTGCTTTGTTTGGCATCTTTTGATTTGAGGGTGAATTCTTTGCTATTAATAATCAGAGTTTAGACTTTTTATCAGTTAATACAATGAATTTATGAGAGAAAACGCAAACAGCTAATACAGACTCAGTGTATAGGATCAATAAACTAAGAGATGCTATAAATATAGAGACAGTATCATGCTGTGTTAACTTACTGCACATATTTGAGATCAGAATCTATACAACTCTTAAGGATTCACAATTACTTACTGAGAATTATGCTTCATACAAATTTCTTCATTGGTCCATATGTTTCAGACAAAATTACAATCAGAGTATAGCATTAAACTGTAACTATCAGAGTATGACCAACAGAGTATGACTGACACTTCACAGAGTTTACTGACAGAATTTAACTGTCAGAGTTTACCATCAGAGTTTAACATGCTGGTGCACATAACAGTTAACACATGTAAGAAATCATGAACATAAAAAGCAAACATGTATAGTTTTTGAGTCTAACCCGTATCTCTAGTCAGAACCAGAGATCATTCCAAGTTCATTTACCAATCTTGTAAAAGTAGCTTCACTCAAAGGTTTGGTGAAGATATCTGCAAGTTGTTGGTCTGTAGACACAAAATGAAGCTCAATGTTCCCTTCTTCCACATGTTCTCTGATAAAATGATACCTTATGCTGATGTGCTTGGTCATGGAGTGCTGTACTGGATTACCTATCATAGCAATAGCACTTTGGTTATCACAGAAAATAGGTATTTTAGAGTACCTTAACCCATAATCCAGCAATTGATTCTTCATCCATAAAATCTGTGCACAACAGCTACCAGCTGCTATATACTCTGCTTCTGCTGTGGATGTAGAAATTGATTTCTGTTTCTTACTGTACCAAGAAACCAATCTGTCACCTAAAAATTGACAGCTTCCACTTGTACTTTTTCTGTCTATCTTACAGCCTGCAAAATCTGCATCAGAGTAACCAATTAGCTTAAACTCTGATTCTCTAGGATACCACAATCCCAAGGTTATGGTTCCCTTGAGATATTTGAAAATCCTTTTTACAGCTGTTAGATGAGGCTCTCTGGGATCTGCTTGAAATCTTGCACAAAGACATGTTGCATACATGATATCAGGTCTACTTGCAGTAAGATACAGTAAAGACCCTATCATTCCTCTGTAATTAGTCATATCTACTGAGGCTCCTGTGTCTTTGTCTAACTTTGTTGCTGTAGCCATGGGAGTTGTGGCAGATGAACTATCAAGCATACCAAATTTCTTTAGAAGATTTCTGGTATACTTTGCTTGATTGATAAAAATCCCATCATCTGTTTGCTTGACCTGTAAGCCTAGAAAATAACTAAGCTCTCCCATCATGCTCATTTGATACCTGGATTGCATAAGCTTTGCAAACTTCTTACAGAGTTTGTCATTAGTAGATCCAAAAATAATATCATCTACATAAATTTGAACTAAAAGCAAATCATCACCAGAATTGAAATAAAACAAAGTTTTATCAATTGTACCTCTTGTGAACCCACTTTCTAAAAGAAATTGAGCAAGAGTTTCATACCATGCTCTTGGTGCTTGCTTTAGTCCATATAATGCCTTGTCAAGCCTGTAGACATAATCTGGATGCTTGGGATCTACAAATCCTGGTGGTTGTTCAACAAATACTTCTTCTTCAAGCTTCCCATTGAGAAAAGCACTTTTTACATCCATCTGAAAGACTTTAAACTTCTTGTGTGCAGCATAGGCCAGAAAGATTCTTATGGCCTCCAATCTTGCAACTGGAGCAAAGGTTTCATCATAGTCAATTCCTTCCTGTTGTGAATATGCTTTAGCCACAAGTCTAGCCTTGTTTCTTGTAATCACACCTTCACTGTCAGTCTTGTTTCTGAAAACCCACTTTGTACCTACAATTGATCTATTCTTTGGTCTAGGTACAAGTGTCCAAACTTCATTTCTTTCAAATTCATTTAACTCTTCTTGCATTGCTGTAATCCAATTAGCATCTTGAAGAGCTTCCTCCACTTTCTTTGGTTCTGTTTGAGACAAGAAAGCATGATACAGACACTCATTATTTGTTGCACTTCTAGTTCTCACACTAGCATCAGGATCTCCAATTATGAGATCAGGTGTGTGTGCCTGTGTCCACTTTCTTGCTGTTGGTAAGTGGTTTCTTGCATCATTATTGGATCCTCCCCCTTGATCCATGCTCTCCTGATTCATATGTTGATTTTCTGCATTATCTGAGGCTCCCCCTGAATTGGATGGTTCAGAGTTTGAATCAGTTTCCTCAACTGACTCACTTGCTGTGTCTTGTTGAGCTTCTTCACGCTCCCCCTCAACTGGTTCTCTATTTTGTTCAATTTGAGAATTTCCAGTTTCTCCAGTATTTACCAGTAGAGGTTCAGAGTATGCTTCGTCAGAGTTTGTCAGAACCGTTTCATCAGAGTTTGTCGGTACTGCTTCATCAGAGTTTACATCATCAGAGAATAAGCCTTCATTTTCAAAACGTAGTTGATCATATCCATCCTTGTCTTCAAGTCCAATTATTTTCTTGTCATCAAATGACACATGTATGGATTCCATGATCACCTTAGTTCTTAGATTGTAAACTCTGAATGCTTTTGTTGACAATGGATAGCCAACAAAGATTCCTTCATCAGCTTTTAACTCGAACTTTGTCAACTGTTCAGGATGAGTCTTCAACACAAAGCATTTGCATCCAAATATATGAAAATATTTCAAATTTGGCTTCTTATTTTTCACCATCTCATATGGTGTTTTCCCATGCTTGTTGATTAATGTTGCATTTTGAGTAAAACAAGTAGTTTGAACAGCTTCTGCCCAGAAGTATGTTGGTAATTTTGCTTCATCAAGCATAGTTCTGGCTGCTTCAATTAAAGTTCTGTTCTTCCTTTCAACTACACCATTTTGCTGTGGAGTTCCAGGTGCAGAAAACTCTTGTTTCACTCCTCTTTCCTTGCAGAAAGCTTCCATGATTGAGTTTCTGAATTCAGTTCCATTATCACTCCTTATAATTTTAACTTTGTGCTGTGATCCTTTATCCAGTAGATTTACATGATCCATCGGAGTTTGAGCAGTTTCATCCTTCTTTGACAAGAAATACACCCATGTATATCTAGTATATTCATCAACAATTACTAGAGCATATTTCTTTCTGCCCATGGACATCACATTCACTGGTCCAAAGAGATCAACATGTAGAAGATGATAAGGTTCCACTACTGAAGATTCAGATTTGCTCTTGAAAGATGACTTCCTTTGCTTGGCCTTTTGACAAGAATCACATAGGCCATCTAGACTGAGTATTGATTTTGGAAGTCCCCTTACAAGATCCTTTCTTATTAGCTCATTGATGTTGTTCAAATTGAGATGAGAGAGCTTTTTGTGCCAATTCCAACTCTCTTCATTTGACATTCTTGCAGTCAGACACACTGTTCTTCCATCAGAGTTTGTTACCAAACTCGCTTCATAAATGTTGTTATGCCTGTGTCCAACTAGAACAACTTTTCCAGTAGATTTACTGATGACTTCACAGTATTCACTATGAAAATCTACATGGTTTCCTCTGTCACAGATTTGACTCACAGATAACAGATTATGCTTGAGTCCTGAGACTAGAGCTACATTTGTGATGATGACACTTCCAAGATTAATATTGCCATATCCCAGAGTGTGTCCTATGTTGCCATCTCCATAGGAAACTTTTGGGCCAGCCTTCTCCTCAAAGTCTGATAGCAGGGCTTTATTTCCAGTCATATGTCCTGAGCATCCACTGTCCAAGATAAGTGTGCTCTTTATTATACCCTGCAATCACAAACAAATACTAAGTGTTAGTTTTAAGGACCCAGACTTGCTTGGATCCTTTGTCTTTCTTAACAGTGTTAGCTTTTGCAGCGGAATTACTATCAACAGAGTTTAAGCTAACATTGTCAGACTTTACACTTGCAGAGTTTTCTCTAACCCACTTCAGATTGGGTTTTAGCTCATAATAGTTATGATAAATAGCATGATAACTCTTGCAAGTATAAATGGAATGCCAAGTGCTCCCACAGTGTGTGCATAAAGTCTGTGGTCTAACCCTAACATAATCATTCTTTACTCCTGATGTAGAAGTTAAAGAATTGATATTTCTATTCTTTGTGCAGTAATTAGCAAGATGATTAGAACTACCACAATTATAACATGTTTTCCTTGGAGCAGCACCAGTAGGCAAATGATTATTTCTATTATTTATGCCTATCTTTCCATTCCTATTCTTCTTGGACCCTTTTGGTTTCATGGCAGATTTTACTTCTTTCAGCTTATGATTGAACTGTTTCCCTGTCATCAAACCAACATTAACCTGTTTTCACAAGTTTTTACTGGTTTTCTAACAGCTTCTATTTCCATAAGGTTTTCTGTTATAATATTTTCCTGTTTTTCACAGGCTTCATCTGATTTCATATCAGCTTCCCTTATTACAACAGATTTTAACTTATTGGCTTCTGGAACAAATTTCACAGGTTTAAGTTGTGGTTTTACCTTAACCTTGTCTTTAAACCTAAGTTCATCATTTTCACAATAACCTAAACCTACAGAATCAGTCTGAAACACTTGATGAGTGTCTCTTCCAGAATCTGTCCAAGTCTTGATTATTTTTCTTTCCTTCTCTAAATCAGATTCTAGTTGCCTATACCTTTTAAGCAACTCCTGTTCAACATAAACAGCATCATCTCTTTCTTTTTGAATCTGCTTCATATTTTCAAGTTCTCCTTCAAGAAACTTGTTTCTATCTTTAAGACTAAGATTCTCAGCTTTAATTCTCTCATTCTCTAAAGTCTGATCCCTATAGCTAACATGTACGCTTTTCAGATATACTCTTAATTCAGATATATTATCAGTATCATAAGCATAAGTAGTTAAGGGTACCTTATTTTCAGATGATTCAGTCTCATCTCTGACAGTTGCCATAAGAGCATAATTTTCTCCATCATCAGAGTCTGAAGTATCTGCCCAGTCTTTGCCTTTAGAGATGAGTGCTTTCTCAGATTTGCCTTTCTTGCACTCTGGGGCATAGTGACCCATCTCCTTACACCTGTAGCACTGGATTTCAGATTTATCCTTCTTACAAGATTTGGTCTCCCTTCCATCAGACTTTCTGAAACTTCTCCTTTCAGAGTTTGAATCTTTCCTTGAGAATCTCTTTCCCTTCTTGAAGTTCTTGAATCCCATCTTCTTGAAGGTCTTCACCATCAATGCAGCCATTTGCATCATCTGTTCTTCATCATCATCAGAGTCAGAAGCTTCATCAGAGTTTGAGTCATCATCAGAGGTTGATGACTCACTTTCAGATTTAATAACTAAAGCCTTTCCCTTGGCTTTCTTCCTTGATGATTCCTTCTTAATGGGCTTCTCCTCAACTTTGAGAGCAATAGATTTTGTCTTCTTGCTGGATCTCCTGTTTCTTTGTTCTATCTCAAGTTCATGAGTCTTTAACAATCCATAGATCTCATCAAGATCTGTATCAGCAAGATCATAATTATCTCTGATTGTTGTTGCCTTCAAATCCCATCTTTCAGGTAGGGATAAGAGAAACTTGAGATTTGACTCTTCAAGGTCATATTCTTTGTCAACCAGAGACAGATCATTCAATAGTTTGCAAAATCTGTCATAAGTCTCAGTCAAGGTTTCATTAGTTCTTGAATCAAAGTGCTCATACTCCTGTGTGAGTATTGTCTTTCTGTTCTTCTTGATAGCACATGTTCCCTGGCATCTGACTTCTAAAGCATCCCATATCTCTTTGGCAGTTTTGCAGCCAATTACTCTGTTAGACATAACATTATCTAAAGCACTGTGGAGAAGATGTCTAACCTTTGCATCTTTTGCAATTGATGAGATGTCCTCAGGAGTCATATCTTTCTTTTCCTTTGGAACAGTCTTTTGTTCTTGTCCATGAACAACAGGGGACAATTTAGTTGGCATATGAGGACCATCATAGATTCTGTCAAGGTATTCTGGATCTGTAGCCTCCAGAAACATGGTCATCTTAACCTTCCAAATTGGATACTCTACTGGCCTGAGAATTGGAACCCTGATTGTTTCATATCGACTCACAGAATTGGGCTTAACCAGTTCAGCCTTAGGAGCAGTTTGATTTTCTTCAGACATGATTAATACTGTGTTTGAATCGTAAAACTGTATATATTAAACAGCCTTGGCTCTGATACCAATTGTTAGGCCGAATACACAATATATAATCAAGTATGTATGAGAATAACAATCAAGAACACAGTTTATGAATCAACAAAAACTGTATTTATATTAACAGTTTTTCTCTTTATGATGTTAACGAATCACAAAGAGCTACTAGGTTACAAGAATAATATATTCAATGTTCGCATCCCTTCTAGGGATAACCTATCTGTGTTTATATAGTACACAGTTACACAATCCTTATCTAATTGATATTCCTACAAATTAGCTATACAAGTTATATCAATTAAGGATTGCTTCTTATCTTCTATTCCGTCTCCTTAGCTGTATCAATATATTCTGCTTCTTTCCATCTTCAGAATATATTGCTTCTAGAATCTTCAATTCAGCACCGACAGCTAATTCAACTATCACCCTGTCAGACTTTAAATAAACTCTGACCGGCTTCCTTTAAACTCTTCACCCTGTCAGAGTTTAATTAAACTCTGACCGGCTTCTGATAAACTCTGGTCAGTACCTGTTGCTTAAACACTGATAAACAAACGTCAGCAATTATATCTAACATAGGTACATGGGAGTATAATTACCATTGTAATTCTTTGCTTCATGAAATCTTCTCCTTATTGTTGACAGAATCATATCACTCCATACCTTGCACACTTCATTCTTCCATTTTAGCAGATAATGAACATATTTCAGTTCCTTTGTATTCTTCACCAGTAGATCTTGAATGGATAGAATCTTCACACAACCATCTTTCATAAAGTACAGAAGCTTCTCTTTCTTTTCAGTACCATCATGACAATCTATAACTATATCAACAGCTATTAAATTGTTCAGGTGTTCAGAAGTTAAAATACCTCCAATTTCAGTCAAGGCATGGGGATCAACATGTGGTATATTCAGAAATTCAGCATCCCTGTGTCCAATACCTCCTCTTGAGTTGTTTGTCATTTGCCTTAGATTTGAAAACATCTGTAACTAGAGTGCATTTGATCTAAATGAATCAGAAAAATTAGCAACACTGGAAGCACTTGTTATAACTCCACCAGACTGAAAGTTGATAGGTCTATCACACCTAAGTGTGTCAATGTTCTTCCACTTCTTGGATTTTTCTTTCTCAAGAACATAGCTTCTTTCTAACTGAGGTTGTTGTCTACTTGAATTTCTCCACAACCTTCTATTTGAGTGTTTAAGCCTTTGCACATACAGATTAAAATCTCTATCTGTTGTTCTTTTTATCACTCTTCTTCTTGCTTCTTCTTCTTCATCAACTTCACAATTATGAGAATCAACCACAGTAGATAGGATTAACAAATCAACCTCTTGTAGAATTTCAGATTCATCAGGATCTTGAACAGTGTCAGGAACAATGTCAGGATTAGAATCTGGAATTTGATTTGTATTACTGATGAGTGTTGATTGTCTTGGTCTTCTTCTCAATTCAGGTACTTCTTCAATAATTCCATCATCACCAAAAGTAGACCTTTCAGGAACTACTGAAATTCGAGTAGGCTCAGGAATTTCTTCCATTCTTAGACTTTTAGACCTTGTCTGTCTAGGCATATTTTGAATTGATGAGCTTCTTCCTCTAGTTGCACCTCTTCTTGCACCTCTTCTACCTCTGCCTCCTCTACCTCTAGAAGGAGCAGGATTCTTAAAACTCTCCATCATTTCTCTCTGTTGATTTAGAAATTCTTCATGTGAGAGATCAGGATACTCTTCACTGGCAATAGAAAGTGCCTTCCTTGCAAATAACTGTTGAACTCTCTTATCAGTGTGATAAAGAGTAACAACATTACCATCTCTAGTTGTGAAATTCCGGAATAGATTAGCAGCATCTTCAGGATTTTCTATAAGAATATCTTCATCACCTTCAGGAATTGTAGAGAGTGTATGTCCATGACCAGGCGTCAGGATTTGCTCAGTCATCAGGATTTGATCACCTGTCAGGATTTGCTCTTCCGTCAGGCTCTGAGATTTCACCAGTGTCCTTACTGTTCTAATTCCAGAATCAGAAACATGAGTTGAATGAGTGGATTGACTTTGAGAAGTTTGAATTGTTGACTTCATCACAACAACATCAGATGTTTCTCTTTGAAATACCATATCATCACCATCATTACCAGTATTGTCATCATCATTATTTCTTCTCAATACTAGTTCAGGTGTACATTTTGTCTGACTTACCTTCTCCCCCTTTTTGACATCAGGATTTGATACCAAATTTAAAATTAAGGAAAGAGAGGCTTGAATATCAGTTACCTTGGATTCCAATGAATCAATTCTGTTGTGAATGTGAGACTGTTCTGAAACAATTGTCTTAACATGAGATTCCACCACCCTCAATTGAAAAGTAGTTGGAGCCTTTGTCAAGTTTTGAGATATATCAGTCCTCACATTGTCAGTAGGAGCCTTCACAAAATCAATTTCAGTCTTGAGGCTTTTGGATAACAGAGTTGCAGCCTTCAAGTGATTCCTTAAATCTTCATTTTCTATGATTCTGGAAGCATGAGCAGCATGTTCCAATGCACATGGAAAAATAAACAGAATTAAAAGATCTGTACCATTCATTTTCCCATTCATCTTTTCTCAGAAGCTCAGCTGGATCAATTGGTGAAGGACCAGAAAAGTCTTGTCGAAGATCCTTTCCTGTAGCAGCCTTGCCAGTCATGAAGGTGCTTGAAGAACCAAAGTTGGTTCCAAGACTAGATTTACGTGTTGTAGCAAGCTGATCCTTCTCATTATCATTGTCATCATCAGAATCATTATCATCACTATCTCCAGAATCACCAGCATCATCAGGAACAACACCTTTAAGTTTATCTTTAGATTCTGAGATAGGATTTACCATTGGTCTTGAGCTCAGTGGTTGAATCAAGATTGGCTCAGCATCAGGAGCACCACTAGCATTAGGAGCAACACTGTCAGGATTTGATAAACTTGCATCAGTATTTTCTACTAATGGTTCTTGTGTAGCATGAGGTTCAGAAGCTACTTCAACACTTTGAGTTGGAGGTTCTTGTGTGCTTCCCTAAATGACAGTGTCCTCGACCAAAATTTCCATTTCAGGAATATCAGAAGCCCCTTGAGCATTGTCAGGAAACTTCTCTGAAACTTTAGCTGATTGGCCTGCATCCTCACTTTGAGAGGATGGTTCTTGTGGAGCAGGAATGTGAATGTCTTCATTCTCCCTTTGAGAAAATGGTTCTTGTGGGACCATTCCTTCAACTATGCCTTCACTCACACTTTGAGTGAGTGGTTCTTGTGGGGAAGGATCTTCAATAGCTGATGAACCACTTTGAGGTTCAAGTTCTTGTGGGCTAGATCCCTTCAGTTTCTTCAGTCTCTGAAAGACCTTCTCTTCTGCTTTCCTTTTCTTCTCCATTGGATGTGTAAACCCAAGATTGGAAGCAGCAGCACCAAGCTTCTCCCATGAAATATCAACATGTCTTTTAGTTGGAGAGGCTTTGGCTTGGAGTATCATCAGGATTACCAATGTCAGGATTTGCTTGAGCATCAGGATTTGACTGCTCATCAGGAATTGAAGTGTCCTGTCCATCAGTAACCTGTGTTTTCAAAGGAATATGATACCTGCTTTTAGATAATTTCCTTTTCTTCTGTGGCTTAGAAGATGGTGCCACAGCTTCAACATCAGTATCAACAACTTCCTTGTTCATTTTCAACTTGGAAGATATTGGCATGTCATCCTCAGAATCAGTTTCATCTCTCAAAACCAACTTTCTCTTCACAGAAACAACCTCCTCAACCTTATCAGCCTTCTTCACCAGGACCCCTTGTACACCCTGTTAGGCTCAAGACATGTCTGAATACCACTATTAACAAGCCTACACTATGTGACTATGTCACACTACATGACCTAGTGATTTCTATCACTGGGATATAGTATAGGTCTCTAAATGTACTTGCCTTGTTCTCATGAACAATAGCTTTATTATGTATGCTCAGATCTATAATGAGCTTAGTAAAGTTTCTTGCATCTAGATTGTATATAGGCCATTGAATAATTGTCCTGGTAGAAGTTCAGTAATGTTCATGCAGCAGGATAGAAATGAATAAGGCCATGAAGAAATAAGTTGCAGAAATTTGTCTAAGGCATTATATAGCAAAGTCAGAAGAACGCTATGTCGTGAAGTCACCAATATCTATGTCGTGAAGTGCTACATCGCATAGTCCATTTTGGTCTATGTCGAGAAGTCCTCAAGACACATGTCGTGAAGTGTTGAAGTCAGCAAAGTCAAAGAAGCCTAGATCGTGAAGTCCTCAGAAGCCTTATGTCGCATAGTCATCAAAATGACCTATGTCGCATAGTCGTCAAATGACTTATGTCGCATAGTCGTCAAATGACTTATGTCGCATAGTCATCAAATGACCTATGTCGCATAGTCGTCAAATGACTTATGTCGCATAGTCATCAAATGACCTATGTCGCAAAGTCTTCAAAGGCTATATCACGTAGTCCTCACAAGGGAGATCGCGAAGTCAGGAATGAAGTGGAGTTCACGATATCAACACTTAGCCGTTTATAACAAGACAATTCAAGGTACAGAATCAAGAATCAAAAGAGACAAATACTGAAGCATTTGTTCTGGCAAGGTGGTCCAAAGAACAGATGGCAAATCTACAGCTAAACTTGGAGAGAAAGATAAGAGACAAGCAGCTACAGAAACGGGAAAGACTCCGAAAAGCAGGTGGTCCTTCCTAACACAGTTAACGTCTTATGGCAGGACAAGTTGGACTTTCAGCAAGGGGTAACTGTGTAAAAATAGGTGTGTGTGTGCACTAGTTTGTATAGGGCTTATATATATCATGCACATCCTATTGTAAGCTGCAAGAGAGATACACATAGTTATTTGCTAAGCTCTTTTATCTGTAAGCAAGCAAGTACAAATTGTTCTTGTTTAGAAGCCAGAAATTCGATTGTGAATTTCTTGGAAAGCTGTAGTATTTAATTTGCTAATACAAAGTAGATTAAAGTGATTGTGCGTGTTGTTTACTTTCTACATATTACATAGCATAATCATATACAGTTTACATTTATTTTCAAGAAAGCAAAAATCCATCAAACTATCCATTCACCCCCCCCCCCTCTGTCTAGTTTCTAGGTGATATTCATTCCTAACAAGTGGTATCAGAGCATAGGTTGTTAACGTACAAACAGGAAAAGATCAAGAATGAGTTCACAGAAACTGAGCAGTATCAAGATTCCTCCCTTTAACAAGGAGCACTACAGTTTATGGAAAAAGAAGATGTTGCTTTTCATCAAAGCTTCTAACCCCATGTATTTAGATATTCTAAAGCATGGTGCCTTTATTCCAATGATCGAGATTGGTGAAACAACCAATGGCACTGAGATTGTACCAGCAAAACATGTGCCCAAAGACCCCTCAAAATACACTGATCCTGAAAAGGAGAAAGTAGCACTGGATGGACATCTTCAACTTATCATTTGTGAATCTATGGACTTCAACATGTATGGCACTGTTGCTCATTGTACTAATGCCAAGAAGATGTGGGATCTTATAGAAGTACTCTATGAAGGAACTACTGAAGTAAGAAAGAACAAGAAGAAGATTCTTGTTTCACAATATGAAGCCTTCATGGCTCAGCCGAAAGAGGGAATCACAGAAGTGTTTGAGAGATTCAACAAGCTGATAAACGAGCTCAAACTCTATGACAAACACTATGAGACAGAAGAGCTCAATATGAAGTTCTTACTAACTCTTCCAGATCACTTGGAACCAAGAATCTCTTCCCTTAAAGAAAGAGATCTAACAAAGATTGGTTTTGATGTGTTGTATGGTGTTTTGAAGACATATGAGTTAGAGCTGTTTCAAAAGAGATCGATTCAAGCAAAGCAAGGATTAGTGGCCAATACCTCCTGTGCCCTTATTGCTGACAATCTAGGTCAAAGAATGGATTCTCTAAAAATCAGTCATGTCAAGATTGAGGAACTGGAAAGTGATGACACTGGTGATGAAACTCAGGTTGTGTATGATTTACCTGAAGAAGATGAGTTCTACAGCATTGATGAACTGGACAAGATGGAAAACAAATCTTTTGCTTATATGGCTAGGAGATACCCTAACATAAGGTTTAAGAGGAAGCAACCATTCAAGTCTAGATTCAATAGTGGAAATGCTGGTGGTTCAGGTAGCTCAAACTCTTTCATCAAAGGAAAAGGGATTACTGGTGCAGTTAAAGGAGGATACAAATCTGGGAGTGTGGATAGGTCCAAAATAAGATGCTATAACTGCAATGAACTTGGGCATTTTGCCACTGAGTGCAAAAAGCCTAAAAAGGTAAAGAAGGACAAAGCATACTTAGAGCTTGAAGCTAAGTATGAGGCTCTACTCAAGAAACAGCAGGGTAAAGCTTTTATTGCTGAGGGAAAATGTTGGGATGACTCTGATGAAGAAGAAGAACAAGAGTACTCAAATTATGCCTTGATGGCATTTTCTGATGATGGTGATTCTAGTCAGGTACCTATTCTTACTTCTCTTGATATGACTCCCCTTCAATATAAGCAAACTGTTGAAGATATGAGTACTGAGATGTTTAATATTCATACTAGCATGTTAGTAGCAAATGAAGAAATTGATAGACTAACTGCTAGAAATCTTGAGCTTACTGAAAAGAATGAGGAACTTGAGTTAATGGTTGTGAACCTTGATGGTTTGAAAAGGGAGGTTGAGTATCTTAAAAACAAAGTGATTTGTGCTGATCAAATAGAGAAAGCTCTTAGGGAACAAATTGCTGAAACTGAATTGAAACTAAGAAGCTTTAAGAACTCCTCTGAACTTATTCAAACCTATCACAAGGAACACACTGAAGATAGCAAGGTTGGAGTTGGTTTTGACTATGAGAATGATAAAGGAAGGAAGAAGGCAAAGGGCAAAGGAAAAGAATCTTTTACAAACAAAAATGCCCCAACTATTCTGTCTAGTGTTGAACAGCCCATCTTCAAAAAGAGTGTTGTTGAGTTTGATGAAGAACTATTGATCATCAAACAACAACTTCTTGAAGAAGATGAGGCTGCTAAAGACACTTCTTCCCCTCCTGAATCTGTCAGTCAGAAAGGAACCAAAGACAATCTTGTCAAAAGTCCTAAAGCAAAGAAAGAAGTTGTTAAGAAAAAGAAACAAAACAGAAATGGTAAGGTTGGTGTCAACAAGGGTAACAATTATGCTTATGTGCCAAATGCTCCTAGGAAACAATGTCAGAAATGTCGTTAATCATTTGACTCATAAGTGTAACAAACAAGTGAATGTTGAAGTTGATAACCTGAGTAACCATTCTGCTAGCCTAAACTCTAGTCATGATTCCTTCTGTGGTAAGCCAAATTGCATGACATGCTATGTGACTGTGATTGCTAACTGTTTATCTCTAAAGCATAAACTTGATTCTGCACAATCTAGTGAATCACGCACACACATGCACACTCACAGGACAGGATCCCCAATCAGGGTCGAGAGGGTGTACACTTCATGTGAGCCTAAGAGTGTGAACTCCAAAGCCACAAACAATATGAAGTATCCTACTGTGATGAATGCAACTTATGACAGAAGAATTGTTAACAAAAATGTTTCTAAATCAACTGGACCCTACCATGTGTGGGTACCAAAAACAACTTAGTTACTTTGTGAATGCAGGGCAACAGGAATAAAAGAGTCATATGGATCTTGGACAGTGGATGCTCAAGTCACATGACTGGTGATATAGCCCTGCTATCACATTTTGAGGAAAAGGCTGGCCCATCAGTAACCTTTGGAAATGACAACATTGGTTATACAATGGGATATGGCAGTATAAAATCTGTAAATGTCATTATTGAAGATGTAGCATTTGTTGAAGGACTAAAGCATAATCTCTTGAGCATTGGACAATTTACCAACAGGGGTTTCAAAGTGGAATTTGATGAAGATCATTGTTCAATCTCAAAAAGAGAAAGTGGTGAAGTTGTTCTAACTGGTGTGAAGAAAGGAAGCCTGTTTGTAGCTGATCTCAAGGCTGCAGACAAGGGAGAAATTTGTTGTCTCTACACTAAAGCCACAAATGAGGAATTCTGGCTATGGCACAAGAAACTGTCTCACTTAAATGTTCAGGCAATGAACTCTCTAATCAAGAGAGAACTCATCAGGGATTTGCCTGCCTTGGAGTTTGTGCAAGATGGAGCATGTGAATCTTGTCAGAAAGGAAAGATTAAAAGATCTAGTCACATGGATTTATTTGGTCCTGTGAATGTAATGTCCCTTTCCAAAAAGAAATATGCTCTAGTAATGGTTGATGATCATTCAAGATACACTTGGGTGGAATTCCTACTCTCCAAGGATGAAGCACCTCAAGTCATAATAGAGCATATCAAGAGAGTTGATAGAGAAGCACAAAGCACTGGTTCCTCTGTAGTTGCTTTGAGAAGTGATAATGAGACTGAGTTCAGAAATTCAACATTGTATGAGTTTTGCAAAGATAAAGGAATTTCTCAACAATTCTCAGCTCCTAGAACACCTCAACAAAATGGAGTAGTTGAGAGAAAGAATAGAACTCTCATTGAAGCTGCAAGGACAATGCTGTTGGATGCAAAGCTACCCACTAGCTTTTGGGCTGATGCTGTTAACACAGCATGCTATGTACAAAATAGAACATTAATCAATAAGAAGTCTGGCAAAACTCCTTACTCATTAATGACTGGAAAAAGAGCATCCTTCAAGCATCTGCATGTGTTTGGAAGCAAGTGTTTTGTGATGAAAGATACCTCTGAGCATGTTGGAAAATTTGATGCAAAAGCATTTGAAGGTATCTTCATTGGATACTCTCTGGAAAGGACAGCATACAGAGTGTTTGTACCTGAGCAACACAAAGTCATGGAAAGCATGGATGTTACCTTTGATGACAAGAAGACTCATGGGCTTAAAACAAGTGATCAAGACAGTGTGCCATTAAGATTTGAGAATCAAGGTTATCTTGAGGATTCTGAAAGTGAAGATGAACCACCTGTTCAAACTGTACTAGAGAATGAAATCCTTGAAGTTGACAATCTTCTTCAAACACCTGTGCAAGGGTTCACAAACACAGGGGGAGAAGAAGAGAATGCAACTGTAAACCAAAATGAGCATGGAACAGATCAAGGAAATGAACAGGGGCACACAAGGAAATGGGACAGAGCCCACACTAGGGATCAAATCATTGGAGATCCTAGTGAGGGAGTTAGAACAAGAAGGGCAACATTAAATACATGTCTGTATAACTGCTTTCTGTCACAAGAGGAACCTAAGGTAGTTGAAGAAGCTTTGAAGATTTCTGATTGGATTGTTGCCATGCAAGAAGAATTGAATCAATTTGAGAAAAACAAAGTATGGGAGCTAGTGCCACCTCCTGAAAGAAAGAATGTTATTGACACCAAATGGGTATTCAGAAACAAGATGGATGAAAAAGGAGTGGTAATTAGAAACAAAGCAAGGCTGGTTGCCAAAAGATACTGTCAGCAAGAAGGCATTGATTATGATGAGACATTTGCACCTGTAGCAAGACTGGAAGCCATCAGAATCTTCCTGGCTTTTGCAGCTCACTCAAATTTCAAGGTGTATCAAATGGATGTGAAAATTTCATTTCTCAATGGTGATCTTGCTGAAGAAGTGTATGTATCTCAACCACCTGGCTTTGAAAATGAAAACTTTCCAGACTTTGTATACAGACTGCTTAAGGCACTCTATGGACTCAAACATGCACCAAGAGCCTGGTATGAGACTCTATCTCAATTCCTTCTTGAACATTAATTTACCAGGGGTACAATTGACAAAACCCTATTCTTCAAGAAGCATGGAAATGATATCATTCTTGTTCAAATCTATGTGGATGATATCATCTTTGGCTCTTCAAACGAAAAACTCTGTGAAAGGTTCTCTAAGTTGATGCAAAGCAAATATGAGATGAGTATGATGGGAGAATTAACCTACTTTCTGGGTTTGCAAGTACATCAAAGGGAGGATGACATCTTCATAAACCAATCAAAGTATGTCAAAGATCTTTTGAAGAAATATGGTTTAGAAGACTCATCCCCTGCAAAAACTCCCATGTCCACTGCAATCAAGCTTGATGAACACAAGAAAGGCAAAAGAGTAGACATCAAGGTTTACAGAGGCATGGTTGGATCACTACTCTATCTCACTGCTAGCAGGCCTGATATCATGTTTGCCACATGCCTTTGTGCAAGGTTCCAGTCTGATCCCAAGGAATCTCACATGATGGCTATCAAAAGGATTTTCAAATATCTGAAAGGGACTCCTAATCTTGGGCTATGGTATCCAAAGGGCACTGGGTTCAATCTGGTTGGCTACACAGATTCTGACTATGCTGGATGCAGAATTGACAGGAAGAGCACATCTGGAAGCTGTCAGTTCTTAGGTCAAAGGTTAGTGTCCTGGTTTAGTAAGAAACAACAGTCCACAGCAACATCCACAGCTGAGGCTGAATATATTGCTGCTGGAAGTTGCTGTGCTCAATTGCTTTGGATTAGAAATCAACTCATGGATTATGGACTAGTGTTAGAACACATTCCTCTATTGTGTGATAATACTAGTGCAATATCCATAGTTGCCAATCCTGTTAATCATTCTACTACAAAGCACATTGAGATCAGGTACCATTTCATTAGGGAACATGCTGCAAATGGTACCATAGAAGTCTCTTATGTTCCAACTGAGAAACAATTAGCTGACATATTTACTAAGCCTCTGAATGAAGCTGTCTTCAACAGACTTGTGAGTGAAATTGGAATGCTCAATCCTTCATTTAGTTGTTCTAAGTAAGTATGCTAGTTAATTGTTGCAACAGTAAATTTTCACTGTATATAAATGCTTTATTTATTTGGAGTGAAAATTAGCTGAGATATGATCTATAAATATTTCAGTATTTTACTGCATATTTTTCAAATCATATTTGGTTGAGGAGTTGTGAGCTTTTGAGACATCTCGATATAGATGATTTTGAGAGTTCACGACATAATACAAATCAAACAGACTTATATCGCAAACTGTTAAAATTGTGAGACTTTGCGATATAGTTCATTTCATGAGTTTGCGACATAGTTCATTTTAATGACTTTGCGACTTAGAATAACTATATCGACAAGTCTCCATATTTGACAGAATTTTGATTTAAATTTACTTTATTTCAATTTTTGATTTAAGTCTGACAAAATCTTTAAAAAAAAAGAAAAAAAGAGAGTTTTAGACAAGGTATTTTCACTATATCGCAAAGTCATCCAAATTCTGATATCCTCAAGACTTTGTGACATAGTTTAATTCAGGACTCTGCGATATACTTTGCAAGGACTTTGTGGTACAGGCCATTTTGAGACTTCGCGACATACATTTAGTCTGTACATATTCATAACTCCATATCGCAGTGTCTCTATCATATAAATACTTTTTGTCGACCGTTCACAACTTTTCATCTTGTCATTTGCTCTCAATTTCTAAAACCTAAACTCTTCTCTCTCTTCTTCAATCTCAATCTCAATTTCAATGGCACCCAAATCTCAAACAGCTTCCTCTTCAAGCCCTTTAAACATTCCCAAAGAAACAAATCTTCTCACCATTCTCTCTGAGGCTGAGGCTAACCCAAGGTACAAGTGTTTTGTACGGTTCTTGAACACTTCCTACCTACGCCAAGCCCTAACCCTGAACCCTACATTGTATATCGATGTGTTGGAAGGATTCTGGAGAACGACGTTGGTATCAACTATGGCTAGGGAAGATGGAACCTCATTCCAGGAGGTTAGTTGTTCAATTGGAGGCAAACACTTCCAGTTTGGTGAAAAGGAAATCAATGAAGCTTTAGGGTTCAAGGTGGAGGGTCATGACCAAGAAGCTACAGATGCTCAAATCGTAGACTTCATGACCTTCATTCTGTATGCTGATGAGATAGATACTGGAAAGCTAAATAAGAAGTTTGTGAGAAGGGAGTGGTCATTTCTGTTTGACGCACTCCAGAAAGTGTTTCTATGCAGGAAGACAGGATGGGACCATATCAGTCACATTGATGTGAAGCTAGCCTACTCCCTGGCCAACAACCAGGAGATCAATGTGGGAGCCATAATTCTCAAGGAATTGGCTCAGAGGCTAGGCAGGACCGTTCGTGGTAGAGGTAATGACATCTTTTACCCTCATTTCCTTCAAGTTATTTTAAATTTTCTTGATGCAAATATCCATGAATTGGAGGGTATAGATAAAACTAAAATGGCTTATTCCAAGTCCATGTCCAAAGTACTATTTGGCTCATTGGACACAAGGAATCAAGTGGATGTGATTCTAAGTGTGACCAAGCATATGCAGGACACATTTGAGTCTTATCCACTTGATAAGCCCATATACCATGAACTTTCCTGGACAGGGGAGGCTAAGACTGAAGGAGCTGCACAGTCTAACCCTAACCTTCCTATCCCATCCAGCAACCCCACTGCAAACACAACTGTAGAAATTAGGGAGCCAAGTGCATCAGTCTCCCAAAAGACTGATGTTACTAAAAAGAAGACTAAGAAGAGACCCCTAAAAGTGATTCAAGAAACTGAAGAGTTAGAAAGTGAGAATCCTGAGTCACCTCTCACCAGACAAAGTAAGAAATCCAAATCCAAACCTACCACTGGATCCTCCCAACAGGATTCAGATGTGGAAAAAGGGGTACACCTATTACTGTCAATGGCCTCCCAACAGGTTATTGGCATTGAAAAGAGTAGTCTCCCCACTACAATCTGTACTGAGTCTGCACAGGATCAAGAACTCACTCTTGATCCTAGGAGAAATAAGGATGCTGACACATTGAGTGGAGAGCACATCACACTTGAAACTCCTCCTATTTCTCAGGGGGCGTTGCCAAACTTCAATCCACACCACACTTCTCTTCCAGAATCTACATCTAACATTTCTTCTCAACAGATCAGTCATTCACATGACTTTTCTGCAATTGATCAATCACAATCCAACACTGTGATTGAGCCAACCTCAAGTGACATGGTGCATGACACTGTGCTCACCACCCAGGAACCACATCTAGTTGGTCAGGGAATGCATGCTGGGGCATATCCTAATGACACCAACACAAACATGAAGGATTCACCAGTTTTCACTGGAGACTCTATGCCAAATTCTCCCATCCTTAGGGATGTGGAACTATCTTCACAGACAAATAGGGCTGATGTTGTAACATATCCCATTTCAATGGAGACAACATCAGACTCTACAGCCATTCCAAGGCTGGAGGAGACTCAAAAACTTTCATCCCTTGAAGTGCCTAGCACTAGCTCTCACTTGGCTCAGGCCACTCTGTTAGAATGGCTGAAGCCTGTGCAACATGACAGGCCTTCAGGATCATCAACTGTGCCTTCTAAAATGACAGAAGAAGCCATTCAAGATCTACATGTGGCACAGATTGATGAGTTCTCAAAAATAGCTCAACACCTTCTCACCTCCAACCTGCCAAATGCTGATTATGAGGCTATTCTTCTTTGCCACAAGGAGGATGTTGCAGCTCAGCAGGAGAAAATAGTGGATGCAGCTGAACCAGAGGGAAATGTGGATGCCTGGTTGGATGCTAAGAGGTCTATCAAACTCAAGGATGCCCTGGCTTTTCTGAGAGAAAATTATCTCACCTCTCTAGGCTCCAATGCAAAGGATCTCTCTCCTGCTACAGTTTTTGATGCTATAAATGATGTCTACAAGAATCAGCTCAAGGCTCTGCACTATCTTGGGAAAGGGCTTCAATCAGAGATTTATTCTATCCAGGAGGAGACAGAAAGATCCCTCACTCAGCTAAGAAACTCATATCTCTCTGATTTTCCCAAGGTGGATGGCATCCTCAAAGAAATCCAGAAAACAAATTCTAATGTCAACATGATGGATATCTCTCTAGCCATGGTCACTGACAACATCAAGAAACTGGCTACTACATTGGAAAATCAAGTCAAGGCCAACATCAACTCTAATGCAATGCTGAATGTGATTTGGAGGAATCAATATGGTGACAAATTGGTGGATGAAGTTCCTATGTCAAACATCTCCAAATTTGACTTTGCCAAGATCAAGGATCAATCTCTAACTTCTTTCAAGTCTCAACAGCTCTTCTCCAAGGTGGATGGTCTAGAAAGAGAAGTGGCCTCTCTGAAAGATGAAAACAGGATACTTGTTCAATCTCTAAACCAGCTCAATGACAAGCTGGATGACCAAGGCAACAATACCTCCAATATCCTGCTGGTGTAACAACAAATGTTGACTTCTATGATGAGACAAATGAACCTGCCTATCCCTGGGGAAGCTCAAGACATCTTGTCTGATTCCAAGCCTAAGGGGGAGAAACAAAAGGAGGTCATTCTGCAAAAGAAAGGGGGAGTACCTGCCAAGCAACAAAAGCTTAAGGGAAAAATTTCTGAAGAAACAATCAAACCAATAATCCTACCCCCTGTAGAGGTTATAAGTGCACAAGGTCAGAAAAGCACAGTCACAACCACCTACTATCCATCCACGATGCCCAAAGACACTTCAGCTACTCAACCTGCTCAACCTACTCCTAATGCTCAACCTGTCAAAGCTACAGTTATCACAGAGGCCAAGCTACAGGAAGTTGCAAATTCAAACATCTATCATGATGAGGCCTTCCTGGAGTTTCTGAAAGCCATCTACAGAAATGCTCATGAAGATGCAAGAAGCTACAGAGAGAAGCTCAAGGAAAGCATCAGGTACTTCACAGTTGCAGTAAAGAAAATCAGGGATGTTCATCTAAGAGAGGTTATCATGGTGTGCAAGGACAATTTCTTGTGGCATCTATCATTTCAAACTGTAGAAAGACTGAGATTTACTGAGCTGTCAATCATTCTGGAGTTGATTGAAAAGCATGGAGTGAACAATGAAAGTCTATACAATGACTTGAAGATAGATCAAAATCAAAGATTGCCTGAGGTTATCTCCAAACCAAGGACAATTATCTACCAAAGTCTATCTCAAGATAACAGCATTGACCAACTTGTCATTCTCTCAGACCTAAAAATGAAGAACAATGCAAAGATCAATCAGGTGCTACAAATGCTGAGAGCCAAGAGAGGAGTTAGGACAGTTGAGGAACTAGAAATGATTCACACTCTACAATCTTTTCTGATTCATGGAGTCATTCCTGAATCTGTCAAAGAAAAGAGCAAGAAGAAGGATGGTGAGGATGATGATGAGGAGAAAACCTACAGAAGGAGATCTCATTCAAGGAGTGATAAGGATGGACCAAGTGAAAGTAGCAGGAGCAAATCCTCAAAGAAGACAAAAGGTGCTGATGATGACAAGAGGGATTCTAAGGGGACAAAGGAAACAACCAAGAGAACAAGAAGTGGAATTCAGCAAGTCAAGGACATTGCTAGCAGTACTTTAACCACAACACAAGACTCTAAGTCTAGGGTGGGTACTGTTAGTAATGATCCTCCAAAATCATTATCTAAGACTTCTAAACCTGAATTGCCACAGAAGAAAGAAGGAGCCACAAAAGGAACATCAAAAAGACACTTCCACAAAGTCACAACTGGTGGAGTGTTACAGTGGATGAAGGGAAAAGGAATGAAGCTACTCCCAAGTGATGTGGCACTGAAGACTAATTCTCCCTGCTCCACAAAGCTACCTCAAGTGAAGCACATGAAGATCAAGAGGGCAGCTAAGAGGACAAGGATAACAAAGAAGAATGGGATAATCACTAATGTTGTAGGGATCAAAGTGCTTCCTCTTGATGAAGACTATGATGAAGATGCCCTAGCATTCTTGAGAGCTCAAAGAATCTTTGAAGTCAAGGTGAAGCTAGATCATCTGAGATCAAGTACACTGATGGAAGAGAAAGGATAATGAAGCAAAGAGGCTGGCAATATTTCTATAAGTATGAGCTTGAAAGGATAAATGCCTTACTGAATTTTGAAGAAAAAGAAGAAAGGACATGGAAGATAGATATTGCCAGGTACTTGAAAATGCATGCTGATTATGAAGAAAACATGAGGAAAGAGAATGAAGAGAAAAACATACATAGAGAGAAAGAAATGGCTGAGATGGAGGAGAGGGCTAAAGAGCTAAGGCAGAAAGGGCTGTGCAGGGTCAAACAAAATCCTTACATTGTGGAGTACAAAAATTCTTATGGAGGCATGAGCAAGATAAGGATGAAGTTTCTGGATTCATATGTGGAAAGTGCTCTTAAAGCTGCAATTGATGATCTAAAAGACTCCCCTCTCATTGAAGAACTGATTGCAAGAGAAGAACTTCAAGAAGCCATCATAGACATGAAAAGAAGAGAAGAGATAAGGAAAAAGAAGATTTATGATGATTTTCAAGAGAATCAATTGGAAGCTGAAGCTGCTGAGCAACAAAGATAGTCTGTAAGCTTTCAAATTTTTCTATGTAATCAAATTCCTGATCTCAATGTTCATAAATTATCTTCTCTGTTACTTAATTTTCTTCTATGTAAGTTAGGCTTGTTATCAGACATGAAATTGTGCCTAAGGATCTTACTCACAATTTGGGGGAGATTGTTGACAAGGCTGTCGCGTGCCTATCAAATAATAATATCTAACAAATCCTTCTAACTATGTAGTAGGGCAAGTCAGAGTCGATCCCACAGAGACAAACGTATCAATCAATAGTTATTCTTGATTCAATTCAACTAAGCAAGTAACACAATAAATTGTTGAGAGATTATTAATCTAAATATTATACTAAAGCAAATATGTGGTATTTATGAATTAACTAAAGACATCTAGAATTAAGTATCCCCACTAGCATGAATCAATGCAATCATGATTTTCCACCCCAATTAATCATATGCGACTCAAGAGGAAAGATGCGCCCTATAAAATACCAATAACCTCTCTCGAGCATTAATGGCTTCTCTAAAATACACTCAAGCCTATTTTCATGGTATCATGCAATTTAGAGACATTAAACACAGCATCCTAACTTCCTAACAATCCGTTCTACCTATTTTCATGGAGAAGTTCATGTCCTTATTGGATAAATCACAACCATCTAAGTCCAACTTTCGATGATAAATAGATATTAGGTTCAAACAATACGCATAATCACGTCTGACATGTTATTGTTAATTAAGCACAACTCAATAAGCAAGAGCATACAACATAACTGAATTGGGGGGTTATGGAAAATCATACATCAATCATAACTAGGGTTCAACTTAACCCTAGATTAAATAACTACTCACTCATAATTAAACTAACAAAACACAAAATATAATAAGAACACATAATAATATTAAGAACAAAGAATAAAAACCTTTAATCTTTCTCCAAGAAGAAAAGTACAAGTCTCTCTATGTCTGTATGTATCTATGTATATCTGTATATCTGTATATATGTCTCTCTCAGATCTGATGTTTATATACATATTCTCAAATATTTTAATGCCTTGAGAAAAGTACAATTACGTTTCCTAAACTGATTCTGTTTTATAAGGAAAATTCGTAGCTGACTTTTCTTCAGTAAATCTGAGCCGTTCCTGAATTAATTTAATAATTGGACCACTTTAGAATAAAAGAGATTTCCATTATCTTCGCGTGGGCTATTAAATCGTCCAATTCTGACTTCTAGAACTCAAGATATGACCCAAACAATGAATTATGTGCAGGCAGCCCAACAAATCCGATTTTCCTTCTAATAAATCTCCAAATTAAGCTCTTTATTCTCCAATCCTTCCAAGTTTAGGATTTCCTTGCTTCCTACAATAAAACATTAAAATTTATTAAATAAAAATCCAATTAAATGCAAAATATAATAAATATGAGGAATAAAATCATATAAAATATATATAAATATATACTCTATCAAACATCCCCACACTTAGCATTTTGCACGTCCTCGGGCAAATAAAGAAATAAAAATAATACTAACTAATAGGACCACCACTTTCGTAGATGACACGATTGCATTGAGCATATGCAACAAGCCGTTAAACCCCTAGGCAGCCCTAGTAGGACGAGTTTTGTCTCGTGAGGGTTTATAGAAGATATACCCACAAAATCAAATATTTTCAACCACCAAGTCTCTCAAACATGCAACATATCATAGTACTCCACACATTGTAAATCTCAATCACATAACAACCTGAAAGTGTCTGAAAGTACAAGTACTCTCACTTTAAGCAACTTTAACACAAAATAATCCAAGTATGCACACAATGTCTAGATAGACAAAAATATCATGAGATAGACATCAAAATCGCATTCAACAAGTAAGCATGCTATGGATAAATATCTCACATTGCTCTCAATTCACACAAGTGTATGGGTATAAGTGTATCGCTCAAGTTCAATCAATGTACTCATGTGCTACCATATGCTTGGTTGTCCACCAAATCTCCACCACCTCGTTTATATGCATACATGAATCAAAAGGTCTTTGTTAAAGGTTGTAACAGGTCTTAGGTACGGGGTAGGATATCAAAGAAACAGGCTAACAAGTAGCTAAACTTGATAACTGATAGAGCATAGTGTTCACTTTTAATTAAAGCACCCAACATGAAACTTAGATCATGTAAAAGTTGATCAAGCTTTCACAAGCATTAAACTTCAAAGCACATATACCCCATGTACTTTCCCACTTTCACATTGTATCAATCAAATGAACACAACTCTACTTTATCTTCCTCTTGCTCATAACTTCTCTTTTTTTTTTTCTTTTTTTTTTCAAAAGTCAAGTCATTCTCCAGTAACCAAGGGCAGTGAAAAGTCACCAAGAATGTACTTAATACCAGCACACATGGATCGTCCCTTTAATATGACATTGCACTTGCCACCCATTGATCTCAAAGGAGTACTTGATACTTGTTTGCAACTTTCATACCATATTGTATCCCACCAAAATGTAACACTTTAACCAAAAGAAATCCCCACACTAAATATTCACCAACCCTTGAATTGAATCAATATGCTCTACCAGTAAATCAAGACAAGAATAAATAAGTAGGCTCAAAAGTTTTAGATTGGTGATATACGAAAGAATCGGGTATATGCTCAAAGGGGTTTCACTAAGGATTATTTTTCATATGGGTACTGTTTGGGTAAATGAGGTTAATCCTAGTGCCTTTATCATATTCATGCATACACATATCATGTAGTCTCAAAACGGTTTAAAACAAGTTCTAGAGCAACAAGAATCATGATGAACATCACACAACAAAAAAAATGGATTGATAAAAAATCTATCAATCATAAATTAGGCTCAAATCCTCACATGGTGAAAGCATGCTCAACTCACTAAAATTGACTAAGAAGCATCTCAAGTTTTCAATTGTTCGCAAGCACACACAAGGAATTATCAAGCATTAAATGATTTATCATGAATGTGACACTCATAATTAATCATGCGAAATTAATCGACACAATGTGTACTTATCCACGCTAACATGCTTTTGAGACAAGGCAATTATATACAAAAAGTTTTAAATTTTTAATTTTTTTTTTTGGATTTTTATAATATATAATTTTTTTGGGTTTTTTACATCATTGAGAACTCATCCCCACACTTAAGTGGTTCATTGTCCTCAATGAATAATATATATAAATATACAAAACTAACAAGATCCTAAAAGAAATACAAAAAGAATAAGAGTGAAAAATTATACAAAGAAAGGTTAGAAATACTCCCCTAGTGCATGAAGTCCCAGTTGAAAATTGTGGGAGAGTGTTCCTCCTCCAAAATCTTGGGTTGCCTCCCAAGAAGCGCTTTTTTTAAGGTCATTAGCTCGACCTTCTTGTTAATCAACCTGGTGAATGGATCAAAAGTGGAGCATCCACTTTTTCAACATATTTTCTCATGACCTCTCCCAAAAAGTTATAACTTTCATCCACGGCTTTATCCAACAATACAACTCTTCTATCTCGAGCAAACTTTAAGAGTGCAACAATTATCCTTGTCGTTTCATCTCGTGAGACAAACTTAAAAAGAAATTTAATAAGTAAGTCTTCCCAAGTGGTAATGGAATTTGAGGGTAATGAAAATAACCAATTTTTAGCTCCATCCCTTAAAGAGAAAGGGAATAATTGAAGTCGAATGGCCTCATCAGAAACTCCATCACACTTGATAGGATCACAAATCTTCAAAAAGTTTTCAATATGAGCATCAGGATCTTCAACAGATAATCTACCAAACTGAATTTCACCAATCGATTTCATTGTTGAAGGCTTCAAATCAACATAATTAATGACATGTAAATCTCTCACCAAAATTGCTGGAGGTTTAGAGAGAAAAATATCAACCTTCATATCTTGATCTCCACCCAAAGACTTAACCATAAGAACAGGTTCATTATTATTTCCAAGATCACTCTTCTTCAGAGAAGGGCTAAGCAAAGAGTTGGAAAATTTAAATTCCAATTTCTCATCTCCAACTTCAAAAGAAATTCTTCCATGCATCATATCAACTTTTGCACCAGCTGTAGCTAAGAAAGGTCTTCCAAGAATGATAGAATTTTGTGCATCTTCCTCCATCTCCATGACCACAAAATCACATGGAATAAAAAACTTTCCTACCTTGACAGGAACATCTTCAAGTATTCCAAGTGGAACTTTTACACTTCTATCTGCAAGTTGTAAAGATATACGTGTGGGTTTGAGTTCACCCATCTGAAGCTTATTGTAGATTGATAAGGGCATCAGACTTACACTTGCCCCAAGATCACATAGAGCTCTTTTGATTTCAAAATTTCCAAGTTTCACAGGAATAGAATAGCTACCTGGATCAGTTAGCTTTTTAGGAAGACTATTCTGCAAGATAGCACTGCACTCTGCCGTTAATGAGATAGTAGAACTTTCTTCAATCTTTCTTTTGTTTGACAATAATTCCCTAAGAAACTTCCCATATGAAGGCATCTCTTTGATAGCATCTAAGAAAGGGATATTAAGTTCTAACCTCTTCAAGATCTCCATAAACTTCATAAACTTCTCTCCAAGCCTAGCTTGCACCAACCTTTGAGGAAACGAAACAGGTGGTATGTAAGGTCTGACTGGAGCAACTGTGGGTTCCTTCTTCTCTTCTTCAATCGCTTCTTGCACAATCACATTTTCAGATTGAATTTTCGCCGTATCTTCCTCAACATTCAAATTATCAGTACTCATCTTCATCTCTGGCCCTTGCAATTCATGATCACTTCTTAACGTTATAGCATTCACGTGGGCTTTATGTGGTTGTTCAGTTTGGCCAGGAAGTTGGCCTGAAGACTTGTTAAGTTGATTCAACTGTTGAGCAATTTGAGTGATTGAATTCTCCATTAACTTGTTATGAGCTTTTATCTCATTGATACTTGAGTCAAAGTAATCATTCTTCTTTGCTTGTGTAGAGATAAATCCTTCCAAAAGATTTTCCAAGTTAGATTTGTGCGGCTGACCTTGTTGAAAACCTGACGGCTGAGAAAAATTATTTTGTGGAGGTTGAGCTTGAGCCTGGTTATTTCTGTAGGAGAAATTAGGATGATCTCTCCAACCTGGATTGTATGTGTTGGAGTAAGGATTATATTGTGGCCTTTGATTTTGGTTGTAGAGGGCATTTGCTTGTTCCATTGTTGTTCCAGAGGGATTGTATTGACAAGCATGTTGAGTGTGTCCAACTACACCGCATATTTCACATGAGGGAACTTTAGATGAAGTTCTAGAATCCAATTGCTCAATCTTCTTAACCATTGCCTGCATAGTAGCATTCAACATGGTTAGAGCATCGACATCATACTTACCACCCTTCTTAGGATGACTTCTGTCACTGTAAGGATAATTATCATTAGACGCCATCTCGTCTAACAAAGTTTTCGCATCCTCCGTACTCTTTTTCATAATAGATCCACCAGAAGAAGCATCAACAAAATTTCGAAACTCTTGTGTTAACCCATTGTAAAATGTTTGGATCAACAACCAGTCAGGAATTCCATGGTGAGGGCATTGTCTCTGAAGTCGTTTGAATTTTCTCCAAGCATCATGAAGTGACTCGTCATCATCTTGACGAAAGTTAGATATTTCATTCCTGAGCTTTGAAGTCTTCTTCTGACTGAAGAATTTAAGTAGAAACGCCTTTGCTAGACTATCCCAAGTAGTGAATGTGTTTGGTCCTTCATCCTTCAACCAATCTTTTGCTGCATCTCGGAGAGAGAATGGAAATAAGCGCAACTTAATAGCATCATCACTAACATTGGTCAGCTTTATAGTATCACACTTTTCCAGAAAACTCTCAAGATGATCAACAGGATTTTCAGTGGACAATCCTGCGAAAGAATCATTGGAGACGAATTGTATGAATTGTGGCTTGAGTTCAAAGTGGGTAGCCGTGACTGTTGGTCTGACAATACTGGAGAGTACGTCTGTAGCGTCTGGCATACCATGCTCCCTGAGAGCTTTTGCAGCTGTCTCACCCATAACTTCCTTGTCTTTATTTTTCCTTCGTAGTCCTGCTTGTCTTCTTGTTGTAGCTTCAATTTCAGGATCAAGGGCAATTAAATTTTCTGTACCTGAACTTCGAGTGTGCATGCAACAAGTAAACTAGAAACAAAGATCAAATAACAAGGGAATAATAGCCGAAGCAACACAACCAAAAGACTTTGCTAAACTTACTCAAAAATTAACTAATCTAATACCGCTTTGTCCCCAGCAGCGGCGCCAAAAAATTGACAAGGTTGTCGCGTGCCTATCAAATAATAATATCTAACAAATCCTTCTAACTATGTAGTAGGGCAAGTCAGAGTCGATCCCACAGAGACAAACGTATCAATCACTAGTTATTCTTGATTCAATTCAACTAAGCAAGTAACACAATAAATTGTTGAGAGATTATTAATCTAAATATTATACTAAAGCAAATATGTGGTATTTATGAATTAACTAAAGACATCTAGAATTAAGTATCCCCACTAGCATGAATCAATGCAATCATGATTTTCCACCCCAATTAATCATATGCGACTCAAGAGGAAAGATGCGCCCTATAAAATACCAATAACCTCTCTCGAGTATTAATGGCTTCTCTAAAATACACTCAAGCCTATTTTCATGGTATCATGCAATTTAGAGACATTAAACACAGCATCCTAACTTCCTAACAATCCGTTCTACCTATTTTCATGGAGAAGTTCATGTCCTTATTGGATAAATCACAACCATCTAAGTCCAACTTTCGATGATAAATAGATATTAGGTTCAAACAATACGCATAATCACGTCTGACATGTTATTGTTAATTAAGCACAACTCAATAAGCAAGAGCATACAACATAACTGAATTGGGGGGTTATGGAAAATCATACATCAATCATAACTAGGGTTCAACTTAACCCTAGATTAAATAACTACTCACTCATAATTAAACTAACAAAACACAAAATATAATAAGAACACATAATAATATTAAGAACAAAGAATAAAAACCTTTAATCTTTCTCCAAGAAGAAAAGTACAAGTCTCTCTATGTCTGTATGTATCTATGTATATCTGTATATCTGTATATATGTCTCTCTCAGATCTGATGTTTATATACATATTCTCAAATATTTTAATGCCTTGAGAAAAGTACAATTACGTTTCCTAAACTGATTCTGTTTTACAAGGAAAATTCGTAGCTGACTTTTCTTCAGTAAATCTGAGCCGTTCCTGAATTAATTTAATAATTGGACCACTTTAGAATAAAAGAGATTTCCATTATCTTCGCGTGGGCTATTAAATCGTCCAATTCTGACTTCTAGAACTCAAGATATGACCCAAACAATGAATTATGTGCAGGCAGCCCAACAAATCCGATTTTCCTTCTAATAAATCTCCAAATTAAGCTCTTTATTCTCCAATCCTTCCAAGTTTAGGATTTCCTTGCTTCCTACAATAAAACATTAAAATTTATTAAATAAAAATCCAATTAAATGCAAAATATAATAAATATGAGGAATAAAATCATATAAAATATATATAAATATATACTCTATCAATTGTTAGGCTCAAGACATGTCTGAATACCACTATTAACAAGCCTACACTATGTGACTATGTCACACTACATGACCTAGTGATTTCTATCACTGGGATATAGTATAGGTCTCTAAATGTATTTGTCTTGTTCTCATGAACAATAGCTTTATCATGTATGCTCAGATCTATAATGAGCTTAGTAAAGTTTCTTGCATCTAGATTGTATATAGGCCATTGAATAATTGTCCTGGTAGAAGTTCAGTAATGTTCATGCAGCAGGATAGAAATGAATAAGGCCATGAAGAAATAAGTTGCAGAAATTTGTCTAAGGCATTATATAGCAAAGTTAGAAGAAAGCTATGTCGTGAAGTCACCAATATCTATGTCGTGAAGTGCTACATCGCATAGTCCATTTTGGTCTATGTCGAGAAGTCCTCAAGACACATGTCATGAAGTGTTGAAGTCAGCAAAGTCAAAGAAGCCTAGATCGTGAAGTCCTCAGAAGCCTTATGTCGCATAGTCATCAAAATGACCTATGTCGCATAGTCGTCAAATGACTTATGTCGCATAGTCGTCAAATGACTTATGTCGCATAGTCATCAAATGACCTATGTCGCATAGTCGTCAAATGACTTATGTCGCATAGTCATCAAATGACCTATGTCGCAAAGTCTTCAAAGGCTATATCGCGTAGTCCTCACAAGGGAGATCGCGAAGTCAGGAATGAAGTGGAGTTCACGATATCAACACTTAGCCGTTTATAACAAGACAATTCAAGGTACAGAATCAAGAATCAAAAGAGACAAATACTGAAGCATTTGTTCTGGCAAGGTGGTCCAAAGAACAGATGGCAAATCTACAGCTAAACTTGGAGAGAAAGATAAGAGACAAGTAGCTACAGAAACGGGAAAGACTCCGAAAAGCAGGTGGTCCTTCCTGACACAGTTAACGTCTTATGACAGGACAAGTTGGACTTTCAGCAAGGGGTAACTGTGTAAAAATAGGTGTGTGTGCACTAGTTTGTATAGGGCTTATATATATCAGGCACATCCTATTGTAAGCTGCAAGAGAGATACACATAGTTATTTGCTAAGCTCTTTTCTCTGTAAGCAAGCAAGTACAAACAGTTCTTGTTTAGAAGCCGGAAATTCGATTGTGAATTTCTTGGAAAGCTGTAGTATTTAATTTGCTTATACAAAGTAGATTAAAGTGATTGTGCGTGTTGTTTACTTTCTGCATATTACATAGCATAATCATATACAGTTTACATTTAGTTTCAAGAAAGCAAAAATCCATCAAACTATCCATTCACCCCCCCTCTGTCTAGTTTCTAGGTGATATTCATTCCTAACACACCCCCTTGTTTCTTCTTTTTAGTGAGAGGTGTAGAGGAGAAATCCTTTGATCCTGATTGTCTTCCAGACACATCAGATCTAGCTGATTTCTTTGATTTTACAACTAAAGTCTTTTGAGAGACATTAGAGGTGGTTGATGAGTGTTTAGAGTGTTTAGGAGGGATGCTTGTGTCAGGAACAAGGTGTGATTGGCCTTGCCCCATAGCATCAGAAACTGATCCATATTGAGTAGGCATTTTCTCTTTCAAGAAAAGCCGGACCTCATCAGTAATATAGGCAGTGCCTGTGAAACCATTTGCCTTATCACTGTTGACTAAGGACTTCAAATTATTTTCTGTAATTCTACAAATAGGTAGAATCACATCATCCTCAAAAATAGCAACAGGACACAAGTGATTAAAAATTAACTGAAAAAATCTAAGAAAGCAGACATAACCTAACTTATCTGACTTCCTATCACTTAAAGCTTTTAAGATAAATGACCCATAATCAAACACTGTAGAATGGATAAGAGATTACCCAATTTTGAGAGATCCTGATGGAAGAGCATCAAAATTTGATGTCTTGTTCAGGAAACAGCGACTGATTGAATCAAAGAAGAAATTCCATTCCTTCTAAAGCTTTGTCCTGAAGAGGTTGTCATACCTCTTTACTTCTCCATTATAGCCAAGCTTTGAAACAAACTCAAAGAGAGTAGAGTCTGTAATCACATCAGGAACACTATCACCCAGAATTGGCAAATGCAATGCCTCTTCAATAACAGCAAGGGTGACATTATAAGTAATACCATTGAACTCAAAATTCATCAATAATGTCCCTGACAGCCCTTTTCCAAACACAATTGAGTTCCATACCTGCATCACAGACTTAAACGATACACTAGCAGGTTCTGTTAGAGAAAACTTCAATGGACTTTAAGCTAGAAAATCCTGTATTATGTGAAACTCAGAGGGTAAATCCTGATGAGATAGAATGGCTACAAAATTATTAGTGGAAAAAGTAACACCACTATTTACAGTCTGTTTATTCATGAATGATGAAGATGCCATTGATACTTTGTAAAAACTTGAGAATTGAGATTGAAAAATTAGGGTTCTTGAGCACAGAGAGAGAGAAAAAAGATGAAAAACTGATGATAAGAGAGTAAACGGTAATTTAGAAAATCAAATGTATTTTGTTAAAACAAAATATTACTCTCAGTGACAGGTGGCATGTTGTGATTAGTGCATAAATGATTAGTGGACAAATTACGTGCGTAATTAAACATAACTGCACCGCTTTTTATGTGTATCTATATGTATATATCTATCAGTGTGACACACGCACGCATACAGTTGTCCAACTAAAACTCAAACGTTTCTCATCAGTAACTGACGAAAAATCAGGCACAAATTAAGCAATAAAATACTGACCTGTACATCAGGATTGACTAGTTGACTTCCTGTCAGGATTGTGTCCTATCAGGATTTGATCAAAATTACATACCTTGCAGAATGACCATCAGGATTTGATAGTCATCGGGATTTCCTCTCCGTAGCATTCCTCAAAAATTCTCAAAATTCATCATTCCAAGTTCATTCACCAACTTGTTGAAAGTAGCTTCAGGCAGTGGCTTGGTGAATATACCAGCTATTTGTTGATCAGTAGGAACAAAATGAAGTTCAATTGTTCCTTCCAGAACCTGTTCTCTTATGAAGTGATATCTAATACTGATGTGTTTAGTAAGAGAATGCTGAACTGGATTTCCTGTCATTGCAATAACACTTTGGTTATCACAATAAATAGGGATTTTTGAGTATGACAGACCATAATCTAACAACTGATTTCTCATCCACATTATCTGAGCACAACAACTTCCTGCAGCAATGTACTCAGCTTCTGCAGTTGAAGTAGAGATAGACTTTTGCTTTTTACTAAACCAAGAAACTAGTCTACCACCCAAAAACTGACAACTTCCTGAAGTACTTTTCCTGTCTATCTTGCATCCTGCAAAATCAGCATCTGAATAACCACACAACCCAAAATATGATTCCCTTGCATACCAAAGGCCAAGTGAAGGAGTGCCTTTGAGATATCTGAATATTCTTTTGACTGCATTCGGATGAGGTTCCCTAGGTTTTGCTTGAAATCTTGCACAGAGACAGGTTGCAAACATGATATCTGGTCTACTTGCAGTGAGATACAATAAATAGCCAATCATTCCTCTATAGTGAGTTACATCTACCTCAGCACCTTGATCAGGATCAAGTTTGGTAGCTGTAGCAATAGGAGTACTTGTAGTAGCACAATCTTGTATGTTAAACCTTTTCAATAAATTCCTTGTATACTTTGACTGATTGATAAAAATACCATCATCAGTCTGTTTAACTTGAATACCAAGAAATTAACTCATTTCTCCCATCATGCTCATTTGATATCTTGACTGCATAAGATTAGAAAAATTTTCACACAGCTTATTGTTTGTTGACCCAAAAATGATATCATCAACATAAATCTGAACTAAAAGCAAATCCTTACCATGATTCAAATAGAATAGAGTTTTATCAATAGTACCTCTTTTGAATCCACTTTCCAGTAAGAATTGAGCTAGAGTTTCATACCATGCTCTTGGAGCTTGCTTTAGTCCATAAAGTGCCTTATCCAATCTGTAGACATGATTTGGATACTTTGGATCAATGAAACCAGGAGGTTGTTCAACATAGACTTCTTCCTCCAGTTCACCATTTAAGAAAGCACTTTTTACATCCATCTGTAAAACCTTGAATTTCTTGTGAGCTGCATAAGCCAGAAAGATCCTGATGGCTTCTAGTCTTGCAACATGAGCAAAAGTTTCATCATAATCAATTCCTTCTTGTTGAGAATACCCCTTTGCAACTAGCCTTGCTTTGTTTCTGATTATTACACCATCTAAATCAGCCTTATTCTTGAAAATCCATTTTGTACCAACAATTGACCTATTCTTTGGTCTTGGTACCAGTTTCCAGACTTCATTCCTTTCAAATTCATTTAATTCTTCTTGTATTGCAATAACCCAATCAGCATCCTTAAGTGCATCTTCAACTTGCTTAGGCCCCTCCTTGGATAGAAAGTTGTGATATAGACATTCATTCTTAGTTGCACTTCTTGTTTTAACACCTGCATCAGGATCTCCAATTATCAAATCAGGAGTATGATCTCTTGTCCATTTCCTTGCTGGTGGTAAATTATTCCTTGAAGTAGATGCTCCCCCTGGATTGGTGTTATCTTGATTAGAAGAATTTGCTTCAGTAGAAGCTCCCCCTGAATTGTTGCTGTCACCTCCTGATGGATTATCAGGATTGTCACTTGAATCAGTATCTGAAGAATTTTGTCCTGATGAGTGAGTAGTATAAGTATCAGTAACTGTTAGGCCGAATACACAATATATAATCAAGTATACGTATAAGAATAACAATAAGAACAATGTTTATGATCAATAAACTGTATGGAATTAATAACTCCTCTCTCAGTGATGTAAAATATCACAGAGAGCTACTAGGTTACAAGAATGATAAATCACGTATTCGCATCCCTTTTAGGGTTAACCTATCTGTGTTTATATAGTACACAACTACATACAATCTTCTAATTGATATTCCTATAAATCAGCTATACAATTACTATCAATCTAGAATTGCTTTTGTCTTCTGTTCCGTTTCCTTAGCCATCTCGATATCTCTTTGCTTCTTTCCATCTTCAAAGAATATCGCTTCTAGAATCTTCATTGAACGACACCGACTACTAAGCAAACTCTAACTGTCAGAGTTTAACAAACTCTGACCAGTCTTCCAGCTAAACTCTGATGGTATCCTGATACTTTAAACACTGATAAACAAACATCAGCAATTATATCTAACAATCTCCCCCAACTTGTGCATACAAAAATGTACAAGTTAACAGATAATTGATGATGTCAAAACATATAACAAATGCAGTGTTTAAAATCATAGAGTTTATATTTTAACTTAGAACAAAAAACTTAAAAACTTACAGACTTCATTTACTTAATTTCTTCAATATCAGGTACATGTCTGATGTATTCCATAAGTAATCTTCTTTCTGCTCTCTCTAGCTCAGCTACCATTATCTTCTTCAGCTGTTTTAACTCTGGATCACTCTCTCCAGTTTGGTAGATAGCAGCCCTTAGAGCATAGATACTGTTCTTCCTCATCTCATTTCCTAGCTTTATTATGAAGGATTTATCTGACTCCAGATTAAATTCCAACACTTTTATACCAAGATCTGTTCTGAGTCTTGCACTGTTCCTTTGCATCTCAACAAGCTTTCCATTGTAATCTCTGTACTTTGGTATGTAAGAACCAGCAGACTTTAAGCCACAAAGAGCTCTAGCTTTCACCATTCTGTTTGTTAATACCTCAGCTGCTTGATGAGTTCTTTGATTTTTGATTTTCAGTAGATATATCACATACTCCAGCTCTTCCTTCATTTTTAATCCAATGTCAGCTTCACCTACTCTGTATACTCTGCCATCAGCCTTGAAGTATAACAGAAAATCCTTTTTAAGCCCTCTATGATGAATTAACTGAACTGACTCTAAAGTATCAAGATTTTCTTGAGTCACACCAACACCTGGTTCAGCTAATGAAGTTTGATCCATAGGACTATTGTTCACCCTCTTCTCTCTATGAGATCCTAAACCAGATTTATCTCTAGATTCTTTACCCATGATGGTTTTGCTTTGAAGAATATTAACATTTCCAGGAATTAGAGAATGTTGAACTGTGACTGGTTTAGCAAAAGTCCTTTGGAGTTCAGAAGATATCAAAGTCTGTACAACTTGAGTAGAATCAGTGGTTGTCACAGCTTCTAATGATTTAACAACTTGAGCAATGTCAGAGGTTGATTGGACTTTCTTCAGTATTTGCTGTTCTTCTACAAGCTTCCCCTTGCCTTTATCTAAACTAGCTTCAACATGCCTTCTTGAATATTGTAAACTCTGTTGAGAATTTACATTTTCTTTAATCACAATTCCTCTCTCCTTTGGCCTCAAAACCTTCTTGGCTTTCTTTAATTCTCCTGTCTTCAACTTCTTTTCATGCTCTTCAGCTAGCATCTTCTCTTCAGCTTCAATATCTTCAATAGTTTCCTCTGCACCATGTTCTTCCAGAAACAACTGAGCTGCAATCTCTTCATCAGTATTTGGTTGAGAAGTAAGCAATAAGATTTTGGATTTTGAAGAAGATTGAGCACCAGTATTTACTCTTTCAGAGTTTGTCTTAGCAGTAGCAGAGTTTGACGTCAGTCTCCCTTTCTCTTGACTTGATTTAGACCTTAACTCATGTTCTTTAGCACCACCATCAGTAGTATCATCCTGTCTACTCAGAGTTTGAGATTTCTTGCATTTGTCCTTAGAAACTCTCTCCCCCTTTTTGACATCATCAGAAATCAACACAGAAGTGAGCAACTCTAGTGAAGCAGCAATTGTATCAAGCTTGTCAGACATGACAGTTTGATTTTCTTCAACTTTGCTCAACCTGGTTCTTAGAGCATCCTGATCTCTAGATAAGAAATTTTTTTCTTGCTTCAGAGTTAGCTCCCTAGCAGCAATATCATTTCTCAACCCAATAACAACTTTATGAGTGTCATCAAAACGATTATTAAGAGATTTGACTTGGACAATAGTAGCTTTGAGATGTGCAAGAAGCTCAGGATTTGTAATAGAAGCTGCACTCTTAGCCACAAAGTCAGCTGCCCTCTGTTCAGGAAAGATGCATTCATGACTAGACCAGTTGTTAAAGTACATATTTTGATAATGAGCTTCAGCAGCATGATGAGAAGAACCACCAATATCAGTCACCTTAGGATTTTATTGACCAGAAACCCTAATAGAAGATGTAGAATCAACTGCATCCTCAGACTTTGTATCATAAGTTTTTTCCAAAGAGTTTACACCATGAGAATTAGATACATTCTCATCAACATTGTCTTGAACAAAAACTTCATTTGCTGGATGTTCAGAGTTTAATTGCTCATTTATTATCTCAGTAGCTTGAGCAGCCTCAACAACATTCTCTGCCACAATTTCTGCAATAGGCTCTTCAGCAGTATAAATAACATTTTCAGCAGCCTTAGACGTTTGTTCAACCTCCTCACCCTTTTCAATACCCTGGTGAGTAACAGAGAAAATCTCTGTATGAGAAGCCATAGATTCATCAAGAATGACTGTAGGCTGATCAGCTGCCACATCCTCAGTATCACCAACACTGCCAAACTCTTCAAGAGTTGCAGAAGGATGTGCTTCAATATTCTCTTCAATGTCCATCTTCAGAATAGGTTCAAGAAAATCATCATTGAAAGAAGCATTATCATCAGTATTTGCTCTGGCTTCTTCAGGCACAGTAGCATTTTCAGAAATATCTTCAATAACAACCTCTGGAGCTGCAGCAGTTGTAGCATCTGGAATCAATCCATCAAATAGATAAGCAGCAACCAACTTCCTCTTCTTGGTGTGAATAGACTCAGTTTCATCAGAAGCCCTATTCGCATCAGAAGTAGGTCTATTTGCCCTCTTCTTTTTCCTTGAAGTACCAACAGATATTGATAAATCATCAGTATTTGGAGATTTAGCAGCCTTGACAGCCTTAAAAGCTCTCTGCTTAGTCCTACCCCCAGCCTTTGGTTTTTGGGATGTAGATGGAAGAGGTTCAGTGTTTAAAGGTTGTTCAGACTCTGGTTGAGGTTGTGGTTGTAAAAATTGTTGGACTGAAGCAGGAAGCAACAATTCACCAACATTTCCTTTCTTAATATCCTTATTCGTCAAATCAGAGAATATTCTTTTATGCAATCTAAATGAGGGAATTACATCATCCTCAGCAATCTCAACCCCATCAACACAAGTAGAAAAGATTAACTGACAAAAATGAGCAAAATAACTATGCTCCTATTCTCTGTCATCTTTTCTCCTATGTTATTCAAAACAAGTCTAGCAAAATCAAAATTGTTGCCATAAAGAAGAGAATACCCGATTGGCAGACTGTCAATCGGAATAGCATCCAAGTTGGTACACTTCTTCCCGAACGCCCTTGTGATGCAGTCAAAGAAGAAACTCCATTCCTTCCTTAAGAGCGGTCGCTTCAGGTTACCTGTCCTTTCCAAAGACCCAGAGTAACCAATCTCCCTCATCATTCTCTGAAGCTCAACATCACCAACAGAAATGGTGTATGCATTGAAGTCTTCAAAACCAAGAGCATCACGAACAGTGGTTGGAGTGACCACATACTCTTGTTCATCAAACTCGAATATAATCGAAGGAGTTCCAGACTCTCCTCCATCATCATAAACGCCTGTTTCCCAGAAAGCTTTGATTTGAGATCCATACAGCTTTGCTGGTTCCACAAGAGCTTGCCCAATGTCTGACTGAGCAAGAAAATTCTGGAGCAAATGAAACGCCTCCGGTGCGTTCTCAGTAGACAATGGTGCTGCATAGTTGTTAGGGACGAATTCTAGACCAACAGATTGAAACATAGTAGTCACCATTAGATAAGATTAGAAAATGATCAGAGTTTATGCTTAGAAAAGTGTTTGAAAAATTTATGCAGAAAAGGTGTTTGTGAAAATGTCTTGTGAATAGATTAAGTCTGTAAAAATTTGAACGTTGTGTGTATAATGATTAAATAAGAATTAAAACTGAAGAGTTTTAATCATTAAGATACACAGCAGGCTTACTCGTGAAGTGTGTGAGTGGGACAGTTGTCACACATGCATTAACTGATAGCACTAATCGTGGTAGTTTCCAACACGCATGCGCAGTAAAAACAGGCACTAATTACTGCTATTTTCAAGACACTTTTCATCATTTTCAAAACTCAACAAACCGTTATCAATCATACTCTCTGTTTTCAAAAGTAATTTCCTCAAAAATTATGAAATGTTTGAAACACCTTTATTTATTTTAATCATCAGAGATTAAAAATAAATTACCTATACGTAGAGTACACAGTTCAGCAGTGTTTATCAATTCTCCTCCTTCATTAATAATTTCTTTTCTCAAAATGCACAGTTGTGATTATTTGTGTGTGAAAAGCAGAGTTTACTGAATGTAAATATTGAGAGCATCTCAAAGTGCATAAAATCCACAAAATAAATCAGTAAAAACTGGTTGCCCAAACTCTCATATGCAAAACAAAATCTGATGTCATCTAAACTCTGTACCTTTATATGTATTTGTTTTCACCCCCGATCTAAAAATTTCTGTTTTTTTTTAATTTTATTTATTCTTTTCCAGTAATCAGTGGTTGGCACTAGTCACCAAAAATTTCAAATTTTAGCCCTTATTTCATACAATAAGTTCCTGGGTCTTCCTAGGCACAACATGATCTCAAAGGAATTTGTGCATGATTTTGTATCTTTTGCTTGGGGGTGAAGTAGCAGTAACTAGTTATAAGAGTTTAGACTGACATCATTTAACATATATACTTTATGAGAGAAAGTGCAAACAGCTAATACAGACTCAGTGTATAGGACCAATAAACTAAGAGATACTATAAATATAGAGATAGTAACATGCTGTGTTAATGTTCTGCACACATTTGAGATCAGATCATATATAACTCAGAAGGATTCATGATTACTTACTGAGAATCATGCTTCATACTATTTTCTTCATCGATTTTTATGTTTCAGACAATACCACAATCAGAGTTTAACATCAGAGTTTAACCAACAGAGTATGCTTCCATAGTTTAATCAACATGATTGGCAACATGATTTGCATGACAGTTAACATATGCATAGAAACATGAGCAACATATCACAGAAGAGTAAATTTTGAGTCTAACCAGCATCTCTAGTCGAAACCAGAGATCATTCCTAGTAAATTTACCAGTCTTGTAAATGTAGCTTCACTCAAAGGCTTAGTGAAGATATCTGCAAGCTGTTGTTCTGTAGACACAAAATGAAGCTCAATATTTCCTTCCTCCACATGTTCCCTGATAAAGTGATACCTTATGCTGATGTGCTTGGTCATGGAGTGCTGTACTGGATTTCCTGTCATAGCAATAGCACTTTGATTATCACAGAAAATAGGTATTTTAGAGTACCTTAACCCATAATCCAGCAACTGATTCTTCATCCATAAAATCTATGCACAACAGCTACCAGCAGCAATATACTCTGCTTCTGCTGTGGATGTGGAAATTGATTTCTGTTTCTTGCTGTACCAAGAAACTAGTCTGTCACCTAGAAATTGACAGCTTCCACTAGTGCTCTTTCTGTCAATCTTACAGCCTGCAAAATCTGCATCAGAGTAACCAATTAACTGAAACTCTGATTCTCTAGGATACCACAAACCCAAGGTTATGGTTCCTTTGAGATATTTGAAAATCCTCTTCACAGCTGTTAGATGAGGCTCTCTGGGATCTGCTTGAAATCTTGCACAAAGACAGGTTGCATACATAATATCTGGTCTACTTGCAGTCAGATAAAGAAGAGACCCTATCATGCCTCTGTAGTTTGCCATATCTACTGAAGCTCCTGTGTCTTTGTCTAGCTTTGTTGCAGTTGCCATAGGAGTTGTTGTAGATGAACTATCAAGCATACCAAATTTCTTGAGAAGATTTCTGGTATATTTTGATTGATTGATAAAGATCCCATCATCTATTTGCTTTACCTACAAGCCTAGAAAATAACTAAGCTCTCCCATCATGCTCATTTGGTACCTGGACTGCATAAGCTTGGCAAATTTCTTACAGAGTTTATCATTAGTAGACCCAAAAATTATGTCATCCACATAGATTTGAACTAATAGCAAGTCATTACCAGAATTAAAATAGAACAAGGTTTTATCAATTGTACCTCTAGTGAACCCACTTTCTAAAAGAAATTGAGCCAGAGTTTCATACCATGCTCTAGGTGTCTGCTTTAGTCCATATAGTGCTTTGTCTAGTCTGTAGATATAGTCTGGATAGTTGGGGTCCACAAACCCTGGTGGTTGTTCAACAAACACTTCTTTTTCAAGTTTTCCATTGAGAAAAACACTCTTCACATCCATCTGAAAGACTTTAAATTTCTTGTGAGCAGCATATGCTAGAAAAATTCTTATGGATTCTAACCTTGCAACTGGAGCAAAGGTTTCATCATAGTCAATTCCTTCCTGTTGTGAATATCCTTTTGCCACAAGTCTAGCTTTGTTCCTTGTAATTACTCCCTCACTGTCAGTCTTGTTTCTGAAAACCCACTTTGTACCAACAACAGACCTGTTCTTGGGTCTTGGTACAAGTGTCCATACTTCATTTCTTTCAAACTCATTCAATTCCTCCTGCATTGCTGTTATCCAGTTAGCATCTTGAAGAGCTTCATCCACTTTCTTAGGCTCTGTTTGAGATATGAATGCATGAAACAGACATTCATTTGCTGTAGCACTTCTTGTTTTCACACTTGCATCTGGATTTCCAATTATCAGATCAGGTGTATGAGCCTGAGTCCACTTTCTTGCTGTAGGTAAGTGGCTTCTTTCACCATTATTGGATTCTCCCTCTTGATCCATGCTTTCCTGATTTTCTTGTTGACCATTTGAATTCTCTGAGGCTCCCCCTGAATTGGACTGCTCAGTGTTTGAATTTTCAGAGTTTGTGTCAGATTCTTCAGCTGACTCACTTTCAGAATGTGAGTCATCATTTTGAGATGTTACTGAAGTATCTTCATGCTCCCCCTCATCTGGTTCTCTATTTTGTTCAGTCAGAGAAACTTCCTCAGTATTTACCAGTAGAGGTTCAGAGTATGCTTCAACAGAGTTTGTTGGATTCTCTTCATCAGAGTTTACATCACCAGAGTTTAGAACTTCATTTTCAAAGCGTAGTTGATCATGATTTTCTTCATCTTCAAGTCCAGTTATTTTCTTGTCATCAAATGACACATGTATAGATTCCATGATCACTTTAGTTCTCAGATTATAAACTCTGAATGCTTTAGTTGATAGTGGATATCCAACAAAAATTCCTTCATCAGCTTTTAAATCAAACTTGGTCAACTGTTCAGGATGAGTTTTCAACACAAAGCATTTGCACCCAAAAATCCAAAAATATGAAAATATTTCAAGTTTGGTTTCTTTTTCTTTACCATCTCATATGGTGTTTTCCCATGCCTGTTGATCAGTGTAGCATTTTGAGTAAAACAAGCAGTTTGAACAGCTTCTGCCCAGAAATAAGTTGGCAATTTTGCTTCATCAAGCATTGTTCTGGCAGCTTCGATTAAAGTTCTGTTCTTTCTTTCCACTACACCATTTTGCTGTGGAGTCCCTGGTGCAGAAAATTCTTGTTTTACTCCTCTCTCTTTGCAAAATTCTTCCACTGTTGCATTTCTGAATTCAGTACCATTATCACTCCTAATAATTTTCACTTTATACTGTGATCCTTTGTCCAGTAGCTTTACATGTTCCATCAGAATTAAGGCAGTTTCATCCTTCTTTGCTAGAAAGTACACCCAAGTGTATCTAGTGTACTCATCAACAATGACTAAAGCATATTTCTTTCTGCCAAGAGTCATTACTGTAAAGCATAATGTAACATAAGATGTAAAAGAGATAACTACAACTCAACAAAGGACAAGACAGACAATAGTATTAACAGAAGCACATGAATCCAGAATCAAAGAAGAAAAGGTAAACTCAAAAAATCAAAATACGTTATGTATTCTTGAAGTCCGTAAACAGGTCACGGAAAGAAGTTCATGAAAATGTTCAAGCCTCAGTGACAGCAAAAGAAACAAGACTTTCAAGACGACAGAAGTATGTGAATGATTTAGGGTTAAGTACCACGGGATTCCAGTGATTTAAACGAAGCAACCAGAACGACAAAGGACTTATCAGCAACATTGAATTGAAGACATAAAAGAAGAATTGATCAAGTGTTATTCATCTGTGAACCAGACCAGTTGCACTAGGTGACGGCACTAAAAAGATCAAGTTGTATCGTCTCAGAAAAAATTGATACAGTCTAAAACTGAAACACCCTGGAGTACAGAAGCTTTTCAAAATGGTCAAGTACAAGAAAAGATTTCGATGGTTTTTCTGAATAGAAAACCATCGAATGAGTTTAAAGAAAACAATTAGAATTCTAGTTTAAAAGAATTTGACTTTCGATAATTTTTATTCAATTCTTTTTAAATATTCGATAGTTTTCAATTTGGAAAAACAGGTGGTGAAGTGACTTTGTTGTCAGGTTGATGAAGATCCAACGGCCAAGATTAATTCAATTAATTTGGTTCGATGGTTTTTCTAAAACCAAGTCTACAATTACTACGAGAGAAGATAGTGTCTTCTTCAGTCAGAGTTATTTCACAGAAGCAATAACTGAGAGAGAGTTTGATCTAGAGAGAAAATACCAGAGAAATTAATTCTGCTTGAATTCTATCAAAGTTTTGATTGTGTATAACTTAGAACTCATTGAAGCTAATCTACGGATTAGAAATTGTAGCACCCCTCGAGGTTTATATTTATAAAAAGATATATTCCCCGAAACTTGATTTGGTTTGGTGTGTTTGATTTCGTTATAGAACTGAATGATTTATCCGCGAACGAAATTGAATTATTTGTGAGTATCGTATTCAACCCCCCCTTCTACGATACTTTGGACCTAACAATTGGTATCAGAGCTACTTGATTGATATACAAATCAGATCCGGTGAATGAGACCAAAATCAAACGTAGCGTGAAAATACGAAGCAAATTTTTTAACTTTCAAAATTTTTCATTTAATTGGAATTTCTTGAATTTTAAACAATTTGAAATTTTCAGAAACCATGAGTACTCCAAAGACAACCGCTGGTATTAAAGTTCCCCCGTTTACTAGAGATGATTTCAGTTTGTGGAAGATGAAGATGCTGTTATTTATCAAGGCATCTAATCCGTTGTATATGGGCATATTAGAAAACGGACCATATGTACCAATAAATCAGTTGATGAATCTACAGCTCCTGATGGTAGCAAGATTCCTTCAGGCACCCAACCTAAGGATATTACTGAGTATACAGATTCTGACAAAGAACTGATTCGATTGGACACAGGTTTAATGTTGATATTGGCGGACTCCGCAGACAAGGAAATGAGCTATCAGTTGATGAACTGTACAAGCGGGAAACATATGTGGGATACCATTAACTTGATAATGGAAGGAACTGAAGACGTGCAGGAAAACAGATTGGACATCCTGACTTCTCAAGATGAAGCGTTTAAGTCTCTGCCAGGAGAAAGTATAACTCAGGTCTTTGAGAAATATACTAAACTCCTCAATGAATTGGCAATGAAAGGAAAGACCTATCCACTGAGAGAGTCAAACAGGAAGTTCATGATGACGCTGCCCCATCATGTAGAACACAAGTCATCATCAATAATGGAAAGAATTGACTTCACAAAGATGTCATTAGAGATGATCTATGGGAAGTTGAAGACCTATGAGATGGAACAGAAATAAAGAGTGATAATCTACGGACCAGGGACAGTGGACAGCAAGCACAATGCACTTGTGAGATCAGCAGCACTTGTAGTGGATGAACCAATAACTTCTGAAATTTAGGTTCAAACCCCTAGAGCTGGAAAGGAGGTGATAATAGAAGCAGAAATGAATTCTGTGAATCTGGGTGTTGATGAAAGTGATTACTACACCCTAGAAGAGCTTGAGCAAATGGAAGACAAAACCATGGCGTACTTAGCTGCAAAGTTTAGTCACATTCGTTTCAAGAGAAACCCTAAGTACAAGTTCAAGGGTTCAACCAACAGATTCCAGAAGAGCAATTATACACCTAGTACATGCTTTAAGGGAGGCTACAAGACTAGCATGATTGATAGAAGCAAATCAAGATGCTACAACTGCAATGAGTTAGGGCATTTTGCCACTGAATGCCGGAAGCCTCGTCAAGCGAGAGACATGAAAGATGTCTATGGAAAGAAGGATTCTTATGATGAGTTGAAGAAAGAGAATGCCAAGCTTAAACAGCAATTGGAGGCATTCTCTGGAAAGCAGAAAGGGAAAGCTTATATAGCAGAGGGAAAGCACTGGGATGATACTGATTCGGATGAAGAGGAGGAATATGTAAATGTTGCTCTAATGGCTGACTCTTCAGAGGAATCACCACATTCATCTCAGGTACCTATCTTAACTACAATTGATATGTCTAATTCCGAGTACAAGAAAACTGTGCAAGATCTTAGTGTAGAATTGTTTAATGTACACACAAGCATGCTAGCATCAGAAATGGAAAATGCTAAACTAGTTCTTAAGATTAAAAAGTTAGAATCTAAAAATGAAGAACTAGAGCTTGTAGCTGTAACATTAGAAGATCTTAAGCAAAAGAATGCGTACTTAGATAACAAGGTCAAGTGTAATGCTGAGATAGAGACTATCCTCAGGAAGCAGATTTCAGATCTAGATTTGAAGCTGAATGCTTTTAAGAATTCCACCCTAATTGCTAAGGAGATCATTGATACTCAGGCCATAGGGAATAAAACTGCTATAGGATTTGACTATGACAAGAAAGCTGGTAAGAAGATTGTGGAATTCCCTACGACACCTTCAGTTGTCAAAAGGAATACTCCACATGTTATTAAGAATGTTGATTGTCCAGTTTTTGTTAAGCCTTTTCCACCACTCTTTCATGAGGATGACCTTTTCATAAGACAAGAATTGCTTGAGGAGGATTTGTTGAAGGAAAAGAGGTAAAGACTAAGTTGCCTAGGAAATCAGTAAAAAATGAATTACCTAAACCTGATTTACCTAAAACTGAAGTAGGTGACGTAGTTAGTAATGTTAAAAAGAACAGGAATGGGAAGAAGAAGATTGTTAATCAGGAAATGGTTCCATATTCTCCCATTGCATCTAGGAAGTTGTGAACTATCTGTAATTCTGCTGGACACCTTACACATGCATGTAAAAAGGTTAAAGTAGAAACTGTTATTACTTCTGAAATGCATAACATGTCTGACATGCCTGATCTTCATGAACCCTGTGGAAAGAAAGAGTGTTTGCTATGTAAGTAAAACATCATACATGCTTATTTTAAGTTGATGAATGATAGTAGCAATAGCACTGATAATGTTAAATCCACAGATACTATGAATATCAAACAGGGTAAGACTAAATTGAATGTTACTCATGTTAAATCATCTAAACCTTCAGGACCCAAACAATTTTGGGTACCAAAGTCCGCTTAATTAATCTGTGATTGCAGGGTAAGGTTAAAAGCTCAAAGGTTGTGTGGATTCTGGATAGTGGCTGTTCTAGACACATGACAGGTGAAGAGTCCCTGCTTACAGAGGTGGTTAAGAAGACCGGCCCGATTGTAACCTTTGGAGATGACAGCAAAGGATTCACTACGGGATATGGTAAATTGAAAGCTGGAAATGTCATCATTGAGAACATCTCTCTTGTTGAAGGATTAAAGCACAATCTTCTAAGTATCAGTCAGTTCTGTGATAAAGGCTACAATGTAGATTTCAGAAAGGACAAGTGCTTGATCACCAACAGGAAGGATGAGAAGCTTACTCTACTGGGAGTGAGAAAAGGAAATTTGTTTATAGCTGACTTAAGTTCTACCAGTGAAGGAGAAGTTACATGTTTCTATGAAAAGGCATCTTTAGAACAAAGTTGGCTATGGCACAAGAAGCTCTCACATCTGAACTTCAAAACTATGAACTCTTTGGTAAAGAGAGAGTTAGTGAGAGGGTTGCCCCTGATGGAATTCAATCAGGAGGGACTATGTGAAGCATGTGAAAAAGGGAAGTCGAAGAAAGCATCATATGGAAGCAAAGGAATGACAAGCATTACTGAACCATTACAACTGATTCATATGGATTTATTTGGTCCAGTCAATGTTATGTCACTTTCAAGAAATAGATATGCATTGGTGATGGTGGATGACTACTCCAAGTACACGTGGGTGTTGTTCATACAAACAAAGGATGAAGAAACACAACTAATCATTGATCACATCAAGAAGATAGAAGTGGAAGCTAAGCTACTTGTGCGGACAATCAGATCAGACAATGGAACTGAATTCAAGAATGCAGTTCTTAATGATTTCTGCTCAGAGAAAGGAATATCAAAAAAGTTTTCAGCACCAAGAACTCCTCAACAGAATGGAGTAGTGGAAAGGAAGAACAGGACCTTGGTTGAAGCAGCAAGGACCATGTTGAGTGAATCAAAACTTCCCACTTACTTTTGGGCTGAAGCAGTGAACACAGCTTGCTACACTCAGAATCGAACCCTGATCAACAAAGATCATGAAAAGACTCCGTATGAGTTAATGGCCAACAAGAAACCAACACTGAAGTACTTTCATGTGTTTGGTGCAAAGTGCTTTGTACTTAAAGATGGAGAACATCTTGGAAAGTTTGATGCCAAAGCAGATGAAGGCATTTTTCTGGGCTATTCTCTGGAATCTAAGGCTTTCAGGGTATATGTGATTGAAGATAAGAAGGTGTTGGAAAGCTTTAATGTAACATTTGACGACACCAAAAGACCAGGCCTGCAAACTGGAGAGAACTCTGAATCCTTGGTATTTGAAAATCTATCAGGAGATCTCTCTGACAATGAAGAAGTACCTGAAGTTGTTACAGTTATTAATAATAATCATAATGATAATGATTCTGGACAAAGTGGTGACCAAAGTGGAGATCCTCAAAATTCTAGAGGATCCACTAGTCAGTCTTCAGAATCAACAGAACAAACCGTCAACAACTCAGGGGGAGCAGGAGAAGGATCAACTAGTCACACTCCACAACATCTAGAACAAGGAGAATCATCAAGATCGCATCTGCCAAGACAAAGGGTATGGAATAGAGATCATCCCTTTCACTTGATCATTGGTGATCCGGACACAGGAGTGAGAACTAGGAGAACATCACAAAATGAATGTCACTATTATGGGTTTCTTTCAGAAACAAAACCTAAGAAAGTTGAAGATGCTCTAGATGATCCAGATTGGGTGATTGCTATGCAAGAGGAACTCAACCAGTTTGAAAGGCAGAAAGTTTGGAAGCTGGTACCCAGGCCTAAGGGAAAATCTGTTATTGGAACAAGATGGGTATTCAGAAATAAGTTGGACGAAGATGGCATTGTAACGAGAAACAAAGCCAGACTGGTTGCTAAAGGTTACTCTCAAGAAGATGGTATAGATTATGATGAAACCTATGCACCAGTAGCAAGACTTGAGGCCATCATAATGTTTCTGGCATTTGCTGCACATTCCAATTACAAGGTATATCAGATGGATGTGAAGAGTGCTTTTCTGAACGGGGAGTTAGAAGAAGAAGTGTATGTGGAACAACCTCCAGGTTTTGAGGATTCAAAACTGGCAGACTTTGTGTACTTTCTATTCAAAGCTCTCTACGGACTCAAACAAGCTCCAAGGACATGGTATGCCACTCTCTCTGAATTCTTACTTGAAAATGATTTTACAAGAGGTGTCGTAGACAAAACTCTCTTTGTCAAAAAGCATAAAAATGATTTGATATTGGTGCAAGTATATGTTGATGACATAATATTTGGTTCTACTAATGATGATCTATGCAAGAGATTTGCTAAGTTAATGCAGAGTCGTTATGAAATGAGCATGATGGGTGAATTGTCATTCTTTCTTGGACTGCAAGTATACCAAAAACAAGATGGTAGATTCATTTGTCAGTCCAAGTACATCAAAGATCTTCTGAAGAAGTATCAAATGGAAGACTCATCTACAGCAAAGACTCCCATGCCAACTGCCACTAAGCTTGATAAGGATGAAACTGGTAAGAAGGTTGACATCACAGGCTACAGAGGTATGATAGGCTCATTACTTTATCTCACTGCAAGTAGACCAGATATAATGTTTGCAACATTCTTGTGTGCTAGGTTTCAGTCTGATCCTAAAGAATCTCATCTAATAGCTGTTAAGCGAATATTTAGATATCTTAAGGGGACCCCAAATCTTGGAATTTGGTACCCTAAAGATACAGGATTTGATCTTATTGGATACACAGACTCTGATTTTGCAGGTTGTAAGATTGATCGGAAGAGTACTTCAGGAAGCTGTCAGTTTCTTGGAAGAAGGTTAGTTTCCTGGTATAGCAAGAAGCAGCATTCAGTTTCCACATCAACAGCTGAGGCTGAATACATTGCTGCTGGAAGCTGTTGTGCTCAAATATTGTGGATGAGAAACCAACTCCGTGACTATGGACTTTTGTTGACAAAGATTCCAATATTTTGCGACAACACAAGTGCCATAGCAATCTCAAACAACCCAGTGCAACACTCGAGGACGAAGCACATCGACATCAGGTATCATTTTATCCGAGAGCATGTCATGAATGGAACTGTGGAGTTACATTTTGTACCCACAGAGGATCAAATTGCAGACATCTTTACTAAACCGCTTGATGAATCCACTTTCAATAAGCTGGTTGGTGAACTTGGGATGTTAAATCTTTCTAATTGATTTTGATTAGAAGTCAGTAACTGCAAATAGTCCTAGTGAATACATGAGTTTAAGAATTGCAATATCCTTAGGACTCGTGAATTTATTTTCTGGAGCAATTCTCGTAGTTAGGATTTTTGTACTAATTTTATGTCATAATTATGGATGATATATCTTCTGGCATTTAATTGGTTATTAATTCTAAAAATTATTTAAGTGCTAATATTTGTTCTAAATATTCAAGCATTTATTTAATTTGAATTAATTTACTTTGTTTTTAACATTGTAGATTAATGCAGCATAATTGATTTGATTTTAATTGGTTAATATCACTCAATGATATTTAATTGATTTTATTCTAAGAAAATTGTGAATTTTCTGTTAACAATTGATTTTGGTAAATTTTAAAAGATTTATTAAAATTAAAACTTGACAGGAGATAAAAATTTCTGATTTTTAGAACATGAACAGGTTTTAGAAATTGGAAAGAAGCAAAAAAATATCGAATTTAGGAAATTCGATAGTTTTTCAAGTACATTGATAAATCTATCGAAATTTAATTTCGATAGTTTTTGAAAAGGGAAAAGAAAATCTATCGAAAACAATTCTCGATACTTTTTGAAAATACTTTTAAAAAATATATCGAAGTGAATTTATATTTCTTCTATATTTAATTCTCGATAGTTTTTATGAAGTTTTCTGAAAATATATCGAATGGAATTCAATTTATTTAATATATGAATTCTCGATAGTTTTTCAGATTGAACCTCGATAGTTTTTGGTTTTTCAAAGAAAAACTTTCGATGGTTTTTCAAAAAGGTTGGTTTCAATTCTAATTCTTTAATACTTCGATAGTTTTTCAAAAACTATCGAAGAAAATTGACCTTTTTACCCCTACAAGAAAACCATCGATAGTTCTTTTTAAAACTATCGAACCTGAAAAGACTATTTTGCCCCTGTCAGTTTCAAACGTATATAACATTGCCTTAAGCTCTTTTCTTTTCAGTTTTACAGATCTGAGAAAAAGCTTTCGTTTTATATGCTTACAAAGAGATACACAAAAACAAGAACACATTCGATAGTTTTCTCCATTTTTAACCAAGAACAGCTTAAAAAGTTTACTGTTTTTCATTGTTAAACTCGTTTTAACCGTGAAAACTTTACTGTTTAAGTTTTTAGAAATTTCTGATTGAGAAACCATCGAACTTGACATTTGAATTGAATATTGGTTAGTATTCAAGGGTTCTAACGTTTACAAGTGTTCGAATTTTTGTGTTAGTGTTAAAAGGGGTTATTTTGTTTTTAGGGTGATTTTGCCAAAAGTTTGATTAATTAAAATAATTAATTAAATTTTAGTGAAAAATAGTTTTGGGTTATTTGAATTTTCTGGAAATTTGAAAAACAATGGTCGGAGAATTTATCGTTACCAAAACTAATCATGTCTCGTTTCAAAACCTGCAAGCCATTACGAACTTACAGTTTCGTGCATGGGCAGAGTTTTTGAACACACGTTCATTAGTGGCATATTCTGTGAGTACTCCCGTGGTCCTTTGTATCGATCAATTGACTGCGTTGTACACATCCGCCACGGATACAAGTGAGAATAATGTGAGATCCTTCAGTTTTGTTGTGCCAGGGGGCAGAACAATAAGGGTGACGAAACATGATTTTAACAGAATACTTCATTTTCCAACAGAAAACCTTGTTCCGGATCCCACAACTGAGGAGATACATGCTTTCTTCACTCTCATTAGAAGTCAACAACCTAACTTCTTTGTGGGAGAGTTCCTTAAGCATTACTTGCCAAAGGCATGGAACTTTTTCTTTCATACCCTAATCCATGTTTTTACTGCCAAGCTAACAAATCTGCATGGTATTCCCTTATTCCTTCAAAAGTTAGGGTTTGCCATTGCGAACAATAGGCATATTAACATTGGAAGGCTACTGATCGATCAAGTCATTCTGTGCATGGGACCACTGGATGAAAGAACATGCATAACTGATGATGTGCTTTGTTTCTATCCTAGGTTCCTACAGCTAATTCTCAATGATATCTTAACAGTTGATGAGCGCGAGACATTCGCTGAAGAGGAGACCATGGAGTGCATGAGAATGAAGAGCAATGCCATAACCGCTCTCATAAGGAAGAACAACTATCTTCCAAGGGTACCCACTGTTCTCACAGACTATCAAAGAACGGTGCCCCTACCACTTCTACCCCCAGGGGAACATGTAAATCAAGGTAACATTCCTGAACCTGAACTGGCTCCTGAACCACAACCAATGGATGTTGATCCAGAGCCCTCAGTGGCCATTCCAGACCAGGAGGTTGCAAACCCACAACCTCTAACCTCGGTCGAAGAGCCTTTGGAAGAGCCAAATGAAACAATAAACGAACCTCCTTCCCCTCCTATACCCAATATTCAGACATCCGTGAGTGTAGAGGGAGATAGTGCCTTAGCAGCACCACATAAGGAGATACACCCTTCAATAACAGCTCTGCCTTCCTCTAAAAGGAGACGAACAGAAACCGAGGCAACTATTGATACTTTATTTCAAACTTCCAAAGCGCCCTTTATTGATTTTTCTGATGCTGATTGGGCTACGCTAACGAAAGCTATATCTGAACCAATAGCTCAATCAAGTAAGGAAGAATTGACGGAAGCAACTGGTGTTCCGACCATATTACGGTCAGGTTCACTGGTTGAAGGTTCTAAGAACCAAGGGTCTTCACAGACGTCGATAGAAGGCTTTGGCCTAAATGCACAATCTAAAGGGTCATTGTCTGCCTCCCCAGATGGAACATATCTGGATCCTGCGGGTAAAGGGTCTGACGTAGGTGCAGATCGGCAACTCGTTGACAATGAATCAATTACTATTGAGGAGTCAACTGAGGTAAAGTCTTCACAGACTATTGGGGAAGATTTGGGATCTCTGCTGTTTATAGAGCCTATTTCTAACCCCCTAGAGATTCAAACTCTAGATCCTTCAAAGGATATATCATCTACGGATGATCAGCAACTTGGTTTATCCAAGGACGGGGACTTGTGAAGCCCCATTGCACCACTGGTGACCTCCTTAAGGACGGCTACAGTGTTTTCTTCTGCAGGTACAACTAGCACAAAGGGATTGAGTGAAACACAAACACTTACACCTGGCCTGAGTGAGAAAGGAAAAATGAGTGAAACACCGACAGAAACGTTGAGTGTACACCCAGAGCCAAACGTGAGGAGTGACACCCTAACCCTTCCAAATATAGATGATCAGCTACTGTCTACAGAAAGAGAGTTACAAGTTCAATCTACCCTCAAGGAGATGACAATTCGTGACAAAGAAGGAAATCCACTATTCAAGGTTCCACTGCGACCTTCCTTTGACCAAGGGATCTCCTCTAGTCAAGCCAATGCTTCTTTAAAATCTATTCAAGAGAAGGCTGACTTGGCTGCAGCTGATTCCAGAAGAACATTCAGGGTCATTGGCAGTGCATCTGGCACTATAACAGGTACGAATCAGGCAGTGGACTCCTTAAAGAAGGAAGCTATGGACGAACTGATCGAGTTGAGGACGGACGTTAAGGAACTTAAAGATGGATTCATGAATGAAGTAGATGCTTTGTCACAAGGAAAAGAAGCTTTGAGAGAAGACATTCTGGTTATCCGGGATGGTCAAGCTAGGGTAAAAGATGCAATGAACACCCTTTCTAGAGTGGAGTCTAAGCTGAACCAGAGACTGGACAAGATTGAGAAGACTACCAACTCCAGATTGGATGACATTGACCTTAAGTTAGCTTCTATGCAAGAGATGAATAAGGATCTATTGGATTTCATGGAAAATCAAAGTGATGGAGTACAGTCGATCTGGACTATGCTGAAGAACCAACAAACTGGCCAACCTGGTCCTTCAAATCAGCAACCTGATCCTTCTACTACCTTTTATGCTGAGGATGCTTTCGTCGAGGATTCCTCAACTAAGGGGGAGAAAGAGAAGCCTAAGGATGGATGGGGAGTTTGGGAAACAGTTGAAGCTATTCCAATCAGACAGTACTGGATAGAAGAACTTGTACACGAAGAAGAAAAGAGGGAAGAGGAATTTGAGGTCATGCAAGAGCAACCAATTGAGGAGGAGCATGAGCCATATTATCCAGAGCCCGTTGAACATCCAATATGGGAGGATATTATGGAAGAAGAAGCAAATTCTCTATCACCTGAAGAAGAAGCTGCCTTGGAAGCAATAAGAGCTCAGAGAGCTGTAGTAGATGCCAGGCAAGCTGAGAAAGAGAAACAACAAGCAATTCTGAGGAGTGAAAAACTGAAGAGATTCAAGGTGTATAATGAAGTGAGGAGGAAGAAGATGATAGATCTGGCAAAGAAAGAAGGTAATGAATGGGAGATGGCTTATAAAACCTTTTACGGATTTGAAGACGGATTAGAAGTCAACGACAATGCTGAGGTGGAAGTTATCATTCAGGACATCAGAAGTGCCAATCTTGAAGATCAGACTTACTTCAAAGCATTGAGAAACTCTATGATCTTTCTGAAAGCTGGGGTTAAAGCAAATGGAGCCTGGAAAATCCTTATCAATTTTCTGGAGAAAGGTACATTTGTGATTTCCACTAAGTTTTTAGAACAGAGGACATACACAGAGTTGCAGGCTATTCTCATCAAGATTCAAAGGAAGACAAGGCTAAATGAACTGCTCCGTGAGCATGTTAAGGAGATCTTGATGAAAGTCGGTCCAGAGATTACTGAAGATCCTCCAATGGTTAGATTCATGACGAATGACTTGTTCAGAATCTGCTATTTGGCTGAGGACAAACTGAGGGACTACCCAAGAAGTTATCTAATCTCAGTTGAGAAGTATCTTAGATCCACTGGATTCACATCAACGGAGAAGGACAAAGCAGCAGACACTCTTAGAAGATTTCTAATGGAGAATGTTCCTTACTATAGGAAAAGAGTGGAAAGAGGATTGGAAGTGCATACCAGATTACCAAACATGCCAAAGCTAAACAAGGATGATGTTAACATTGCATGGTTATGGGCTGGAGTGGGTCAAGAGGTTGAATATATTGGAAGACACATCCAAGGAGCAATCCTTAAACCTGGAGAACCACTGCACTATCTATCAGTGATTGATTATCAAGCTGCTAACTCCGATCCAATGATTGAAGAAGGTGAGATTGGAATGGACTGAAGATTGAAGCAAAGAACAAAAGAACTGTCAGCTCAGACTAGAGGAGCAACTTCATTGTATAAAGTTTTATTGTTTTTTGATTTATGAAATCTGGAAATGTATATATATCTGATCTAGAATGCATTTAATATTATTACGCTGTCTTACTTTAATTAGTTTAATGTTTCCTTAGTTAGTTGAGTTATCCTCGAAGTATTTGCTTGTCGAACTCTATCCAATCAAATAGGGGGAGATTGTAAAGCATAATGTAACATAAGATGTAAAAGAGATAACTACAACTCAACAAAGGACAAGACAAACAATAGTATTAACAGAAGCACAGGAATCCAGAATCAAAGAAGAAAAGGTAAACTCAAAAAATCAAAATACGTTATGTATTCTTGAAGTCTGTAAACAGGTCACGGAAAGAAGTTCATGAAAATGTTCAAGCCTCAATGACAGCAAAAGAAACAAGACTTTCAAGACGACAGAAGTATGTGAATGATTTAGGGTTAAGTACCACGGGATTCCAGTGATTTAAACGAAGCAACCAGAACGACAAAGGACTTATCAGCAGCATTGAATTGAAGACATAAAAGAAGAATTGATCAAGTGTTATTCATCTGTGAACCAGACCAGTTGCACTAGGTGACGACACTAAAAAGATCAAGTTGTTTTATCGTCTCAGAAGAAATTGATACAGTCTAAAACTGAAACACCTTGGAGTACAGAAGCTTTTCTAAATGGTCAAGTACAAGAAAAGATTTCGATGGTTTTTCTGAATAGAAAACCATCGAATGAGTTTAAAGAAAACAATTAGAATTCTAGTTTAAAAGAATTTGACTTTCGATAGTTTTTATTAAAAACTATCGAATGGTAAATTCTTTTTAAATATTCGATAGTTTTCCATTTGGAAAAGCAGGTGGTGAAGTGACTTTGTTGTCAGGTTGATGAAGATCCAACGGCCAAGATTAATTCAATTAATTTGGTTCGATGGTTTTTCTAAAACCAAGTCTACAATTACTACGAGAGAAGATAGTGTCTTCTTCAGTCGGAGTTATTTCACAGAAGCAATAACTGAGAGAGAGTTTGAGCCAGAGAGAAAATACCAGAGAAATTAATTCTGCTTGAATTCTATCAAAGTTTTGATTGTGTATAACTTAGAACTCATTGAAGCTAATCTACGGATTAGAAATTGTAGCACCCCTCGAGGTTTATATTTATAAAAAGATATATTCCCCGAAACTTGATTTGGTTTGGTGTGTTTGATTTTGTTATAGAACTGAATGATTTATCCGCGAACGAAATTGAATTATTTGTGAGTATCGTATTCAACCCCCCCTTCTACGATACTTTGGACCTAACAATTACACTCACTGGACCAAATAGATCAACATGAAGAAGATGATAAGGATCCATAATTGAAGATTCAGATTTACTCTTGAATGATGACTTCCTTTTCTTGGCCATTTGACAAGAATCACACAGGCCATCTAAGCTGAGTATAGATTTTGGAAGTCCCCTTACAAGATCTTTTCGAATCAATTCATTGATGTTGTTCAAATTTAGATGAGAGAGCTTCTTATGCCACTTCCAACTCTCTTCATTAGACATCTTTGCAGACAGACACACAGCTTTTCCTTCAGAGTTTGTTACCAAACTTGCTTCATAAATATTATTCCGTCTGTGTCCAACTAGAACAACTTTCCCTGTAGATTTGATAATAACCTCACAGTATTCAGGTTGAAAATCTACATGATAACCTCTGTCACAGATTTGACTCACAGATAGCAAGTCATGCTTGAGTCCTGGAACTAGAGCTACATTTGTGATGATGACACTTCCAAGATTGATATTGCCATATCCCAGAGTACGTCCTATGTTTCCATCTCCATAGGAAACTTTTGGGCCAGCCTTCTCCTCATAATCTGATAGCAGGGCTTTATTTCCAGTCATGTGCCCTGAACATCCACTGTCCAAGACTAGGGTACTTTCCCTCATGCCCTGCAATCACAAACAATTACAGAGAGTTAGATTTAAGGATCCAGACTTGCTTGGATCCTTTGGCTTTCTTAACATTGTTAGCTTTTGCAGGGGAATTCTTATCAACAGAGTTTAAGCTAACAGTATCAGAGTTTACACTTGCAGAATCAACTTTAACCCATTTCAAATTAGGCTTTAACTCATAATAGTTATGATAAATAGCATGATAATTCTTGCAAGTATAAATAGAATGCCAAGTACTCTCACAATGAGTGCATAAAGTCTGTGGTCTAACCCTAACATAATCATTCTTAACTCCAGACTTGGAGGGTAAAGAATTAATGTCTTTGTTTTTCCTGCAGAAACTTGCAAGATGGTTAGTACTTCCACAATTATGACATGTTTTTCTAGGAGCATCAGAAATAGGCAAATGATTATTGCTTTTATTAATGCCTACTTTTCCATTTCTGTTCTTCCTGGACACTTTCTGTTTTTCAACAGACTTTACCTCTTTGAGCTTATACTTGAATTGTTTCTCTGTCATTAAACCAACATTAACCTGTTTAACACAAGTTGTTACTGGTTCTTCCTTAACAGTTTCTTTTTCAAGTACAGAGTTTAGCTTACTGGATTCAGGAACAAATTTCATAGGTGGAAGATGTGTTTTAACTTTAACTTTATCTTTGAACCTAAGTTCATCTTCCTCACAGTAACCTAACCCAACTGTATCTGTTTGAAAGATTTGATGTGTGTCTTTTCCAGAGTTTGTCCAGGTTTTAATTACCTTCCTCTCTTTTTCCAAATCAGATTCTAGTTGTCTAAATTTCTTAAGCAACTCCTGTTCAACATAAACAGCATCATCTCTTTCCTTTTGAACTTGTTGCATGTTAACAAGTTCTTCTTCAAGAAATTTATTTCTGTCTCTAAGCTTTAGAATCTCTCATTTTCTAAAGTCTGATCTCTGTAACTAACATGTATGCTTTTAAGATAAATTCTCATTTCAGATATATTATCAGTATCATAAGCATAAGTTGTTAGGGGTACCTTATTTTCAGATGAATCAGATTCATCTTTGACAGTTGCCATGAGAGCATAGTTTACATCCTCATCTGAATCTGAAGTGTCTGCCCAGTCTCTCCCTTTAGTGATGAGTGCTTTTCAGATTTTTCTTTCTTGCACTCTGGAGCATAGTGACCCATCTCTTTACACTTGTAGCACTGGATCTCAGACTTGTCTTTCTTCCCAGATTTGATATCCCTTCCTTCAGACTTTCTGAAACTCTTCCTTTTAGAGTTTGAATCTCTCCTAGAGAATCTCTTTCCTTTCTTGAAGTTCTTGAAACCCATCTTCTTGAAAGTCTTCACCATCAAAGCAGCCATTTGCATCATCTGTTCTTCATCATCCTCAGTTTCAGATGATTCAACAGTGTTTGAGTCATCATCAGAGTTTGATGACTCACTTTCAGAGTTTATGACCAAAGCCTTCTTTGATGTTTCTTTCTTAAGAAGTTTTTCTTCAACTTTGAGAGCAACAGATTTTGTCTTCTTTCCAGATCTTTTGTTTCTTTGTTCTATCTCAAGTTCATGAGTTTTAAGCAACCCATAGATTTCATCAAGATCTGTTTATGCAAGATCATAATTATCTCTTATTGTTGTTGTCTTTAAATCCCATCTTTCAGGTAGAGATAGTAGAAACTTGAGATTTGACTCTTCAAGATCATATTCTTTATCAACTAGATACAAATCATTCAACAGTTTACAGAATCTGTCATATGTCTCAGTCAAAGTTTCATCAGGTCTCGAGTCAAAGTGTTCATACTCCTGTGTGAGAATAGTCTTCCTGTTCTTCTTTATAGCACTTGTTCCTTGACATCTGACTTCTAAAGCATCCCAAATTTCTTTGGCAGTTTTGCAACCAATAACTCTATTGGACATGACATTATCTAAGGCACTATGGAGAAGATGTCTAACTTTTGCATCCTTTGCGATTGATGAGATGTCTTCAGGAGTCAAATCTTTCTTTTCTTTTGGAACGCTCTTTTGTTCTTGACCAGCAACAACTGGAGACAATTTTGTTGGCATATGAGGACCATCATTGATTCTATCAAGGTATTCTAGATCTGTGGCTTCCAGAAACATGGTCATCTTTACCTTCCATATTGGATATTCCACTGGTCTGAGAATTGGAACCCTAATCGTCTCATATCGACTCACAGAAGTTGGTTGAACCTTCTCAGGTTTAGAACCTGCTTGACTGTTTTCAGCCATGATTATACTTGTGTTTGGATCAAAAACTGTATATATTAAACAGCCTAGGCTCTGATACCAATTGTTAGGCCGAATACACAATATATAATCAAGTATACGTATAAGAATAACAATAAGAACACTGTTTATGATCAATAAACTGTATGGAATTAATAACTCCTCTCTCAGTGATGTAAAATATCACAGAGAGCTGCTAGGTAACAAGAATGATAAATCACGTATTCACATCCCTTTTAGGGTTAACCTATCTCTGTTTATATAGTACACAGCTACATACAATCTTCTAATTGATATTCCTATAAATCAGCTATACAATTAATATCAATCTAGAATTGCTTCTGTCTTCTGTTCCGTTTCCTTAGCCATCTCGATATCTCTTTGCTTCTTTCCATCTTCAAAGAATATCGCTTCTAGAATCTTCATTGAATGACACCGACTACTAAGCAAACTCTGACTGTCAGAGTTTAACAAACTCTGACCAGTCTTCCAGCTAAACTCTGATGGTATCCTGATACTTTAAACACTGATGAACAAACATCATCAATTATATCTAACAGTAACAGTCCGTTGTTGCTCCCCCTCAACATGTGAACTGTCAGTAGTATCATCAGTAGCACCATCAGTAGCACCATCAGTATTTGGTGAGTCATCAGGATTTGATGGATCATCAGGATTTGGTGACCCATCATTATCTGATGGTGTATCAGTATCTGATTCCATTTCTTCAGGTTCCTTGGTAGTTTCATTTTCAAAAATCAACCTATCATGTGAGTCTTCATCAATTCCTGTTATCTTCTTATCATCAAAAGATACATGTATTGACTCCATGACAGTCCTTGTTCTCAAATTGAAGACTCTAAAGGCTCTTGATGCAGGATATCCAATGAAAATTCCCTCATCAGCCTTTGTTTCAAATTTCCCTAGCTGTTTAGGATGAGTTCTGAGAACAAAACACTTACATCCAAACACATGCAGATGCTTCAAACTAGGTTTCTTCTCCTTGAGCATTTGATAGGGAGTTACACCATGTCTGTTTATCAATGTGAGATTTTGTGTATAACATGCTGTGTTGACTGCTTCTGCCCAGAAATATGTAAGAAATTTAGCTTCTTCCAACATAGTTCTGCCAGCTTCAATAAGAGTTCTATTTTTCCTTTCTACTACTCCATTTTGCTGGGGTGTGCCAGGAGCAGAGAATTGTTGAATAATTCCTTTGTATTTGCAGAACTCTTCCATCTTTGAATTCTTGAATTCAGTACCATTATCACTTCTTAGAATCTTGACTTTATGCTTTGTGCCTGTCTCAATCATTCTCACATGGTCCAACAGTATTTCAGGAGTCTCATCTTTTCTGTGCATAAAATACACCCAGGTGACTCTAGAGTATTCATCAACAATTACAAGAGTGTACCTTTTCTTACTGATGGACATTATATTGACTGGTCCAAATAGATCAAGATGTAACATGTGATATGGTTCACCAATAGAGGATTCAGATTTACTCTTGAATGATGTCCTTCTCTGTTCAGCTTTTTGACATGCATCATAGAGTCCATCAGGAGTATACAAAGCTTTAGGCAATCCTCTAACCAAATCTCTCTTAACCAACTCATTGCTATTGCTGAAGTTGAGATGAGAAAGCTTCTTGTGCCAATTCCAACTTTCATCTACTGATGCTTTACTGATGAGACAAGTAGAAGAACCATCAGTATTTGTTTGAATGTTGGCTTCATAAATGTTACCATGCCTGTAGCCAGTGAGTGCAACTTTTCCAGATGCTTTGCTGACTACTTCACAATGAGTAGAATAGAAGTTGACATGATAACCTCTGTCAGTGATTTGACTAATACTCAACAAGTTGTGTTTTAGTCCCTTCACTAGAGGTACTTTTTTCAATGATGACATTTCCAATGATTATATTGCCATATCCCAAAGTTTGTCCAATGTTGCCATCTCCATAAGACACAGTTGGGCCATCTTTTTCCTCATATTCTGATAATAGGGCTTTGTTTCCAGTCATGTGCACAGAACATCCACTATCCATGACTAACACATTTTTCCTTTTTCCCTGCAATCAGAATTACAATTCACTAGTTAGAATATTTAGGAACCCACACTTGTTGGGTTCCTTTTCCATGCATTTTACTAAATTTAGCAGCAGAAGACTTTTTGACTTTAGTAGTCATGATAGAATAAAATTCATCAGGATTTGCTTTGTCAATATCAGTATTAACAGATGTATGCTTCATATTTACATTCTTAATGATACCAGAATTTGCACTTTTATTAAACTTAGGTAAATGATCATAAAAGTTATAGTACAAACTATGGTATTCTTCACAAGTATAAATAGAATGCCATTTAATACCACAATGAAAACATGACTTCTGTGGTTTATAAAATACTGATCTACTCCTAACATCAGACTTAGGAATTTCAGTAACTTTCTTTTTACTCTTCCTGCAATCAATAGCAAGATGATTAGAGTTTCCACAGTTAAAGCAACATTTTCTAGGTGCATTTGGGATAAACCTATAGTTATTCTCTTTATTAATCCCAACTTTACCATTCCTGTTTCTCTTGACAGTAGGTAGATTCTGTTTACCAATTGCATCACTAACTTTTTCCCTAAGTTGTTTCTGAGACAATAAACCTACATTTTTCTTTTCAGTTTTTTTGACAGGTCTAGACTTCACATTAGAGATTGAGTTACCAAATACAAATTTAACAGGCTTAATCTTTGATTTGGTCTTGTCTATAAGATGTCTATAGGTCATTGGTCTTACTGTCTCATCTATTACAACTTTCTTTTTCAACTTCTTATCCTCATTTGACTTATAACCTAGACACTCTTTCCAATTCTTAGAAGTATTTATTTCATGAAATTTCCTTCCAGAATCTGTCCAGGTTCTGATTTTCTCTTTAGCATTCTCAAGTTCTTTTTCAAGAGCAGTACATTTAAATTTCATCTCCAAATACATGTGTTTAGCATTATCACATTCTATCTGTACTTTTTACATAAAAGATAATTCAGTTTCTAGATGCTCATTCCTTTTCCTAAGTTCAGACATCTCAGACTAGATCCTAGTATTCTCAACAGTTTGACTTCTAAAGCTAATATGCAATGACTTTAGAAAACGTCTTAACTCAGAAGCATTATCAATATCAAAATCAAAGATAGTATTTAGTAACTTATCATCAGGAACAGCAGATTCATCAGTATTGACCATTAGGGCATAGTTGACCACCTCAGTGTCAGATTCTGAGGAAGAGTCCATCCAATCCTTGCTTGAAGTGATGAGTGCTTTAGCCTTCTTGCAATCAGTTGCAAAGTTTCCCATTCCATTACACTTGTAGCATCTAACCTTTGACTTGTCAAATTTGCCACTCTTGCTGTCCTTTTTGTTGTACTTGTCTTTGTCAACATTGAAGGTCTTTTTCTAGAAGTTGCCTTGTCTTATAGCCTTCGTGAACTTTATCTTTTTGAAGCCTCTGACTATCATAGCAACCATCTCTTCCATGTCTGAGTCAGAAGAATCATCATCAGTATTGGCATCAGGATTGACATCAGTATCTGATGATGAGTCATCAGGATCTGACTCAACTATTCTTGATTTCCTTCTAGAGACCTCCACAGCTTTTCCTTTTGATTTAGCCTCAACATTCAAGGTAATAGACTTTGCCTTGCTGCTTTTCTTATTCTTCCTTTATTGAACCTCAAGATCATAGGTTCTCAGCATCTCATAAACTTCATCAAGAGACACAGTGTTTAGATCATACTGATGCCTAATGATTGATGTTTGTGTATCCCATTCTTCTGGTAAAGCTCTCAGAAACTTGGTATTAGAATCTTCAGATATATACTATTTGCCTACTAGTGATAGATTGTTCAAGAGTGACAGGAATCTATCGTACATGCCAGTAAGGCTCTCATCAGTTCTTGCATCAAATTGTTCATACTCTTGAATAAGTAGAGCCCTTCTGTTTTTCTTGACAGATGCAGATCCTTGGCATTGAGTTTCCAAAGTGTCCCAAATTTCTTTTGCAGATTTGCATGCGATCACCCTGTTAGACATGACATCATCAAAGCTATTGTGAAGGATATTCTTTATCTTTGCATCTCTGAGAACGTCAGCTTTCTCTTCCGGAGTCCATTCACTTTTTACCTTGACCACGTAGTGTTCAGGTACAGTATCTGTTTGTGCAACTATTCTCGTAGGAACATATGGTCCATCACGTATCCTGTCCAAATAGTCAGGATCCATAGCCTCCAGGTACATCAGAATCTTTACCTTCCATGTTGGATATTCAGTTTTCTTCAGGATGGGAATTTTCATGCTTTCATACTTTGTCGACATCTTAGATCGTAGCTGATTCGAATTTAAATCAGTTTGCTCTGATACCAATTGTTGCCCAGTAAATAACAATTGTAGAAGGGGGGTTGAATACAATTGTATAAGATTCTCGACTTAATAAATTATGTATCACAGATATGAAAGAATAATAACATCTTTATTAAATATGATATAAAACTGTTACAAACTCTCTCAAGAAATTCTGATGTTCTTGAGAGCTTCTAGGTTACAATATACTCGTGTATGTAATCTATATAAATCGAAACCTAAATTGTGTTTATATACTACACAGCTTCTCTATCGATTACAAGATAAGTCCAAATCAATTACAAACAATATTGAAACATATCCTAACCGACAGCTTCATTCCTATAAATTAGGAACCGACAAAATAAACTTCCTTTATTTAACTAGACTTATAAACCAACTCGAAATAGAAATCCTGATCAGCTTCCAGTCCTGATGATCAATCCTGATCACAGTCCTGATATAAATCCTGATGACAATCTTGATACTGACGTTTGAGCAAATACTGATGACCATGCAATACTGATGACGACATCAATCTTGATCAGTTGAGTCTAGATCCTGACGATCATTGAATCCTGATCTAACATAATACACTTCCATTATTTTGGCCTGCAAATTGTGAGATGTGAGGTGACAACTCAACTTTGTAACTTTATTTTAAAGTTGATTTGATCACTCCTCCCTACTGTTTTGCAGTGTCGGCAATTTTGCTTTGCAGTGTCTGCAAATGTTAAAAAAGCACTGCCAAGGTCTGAAAAATAAAATTGAGTAGTCTTGTAGTCACGAGATCAATTTCATAACATGTACTAATTTACATGTTAAGCCTATATAAAGCCTCATCTATGCGATTACTTCTTCACTAAAATACTTCAAATATATCTACCACTGGTTTGTTATAATTAAGATGTCTAACGATCCTGATCCGGATATTTGCTTTTGAAATAAGTTAATGGTTGAAAGGATGTGCTGGTACAGGGCCAATGCTGGAAGAAGGTCCGTGAACTGTCCAGATGGATCGAATGGATGTGGATACAGTCGTTGGATTGAAGACCCACTGGAGGAGCATGCAACAATTATCATTGAAGATCTTAAAAAGCAGATAACAAGGCAAACAAATCACCATGAGTATGAGATGCAACAACTAATGCAAAGTTTCAACATACAACAGATAACTGACTCCGGGGATGAAGTCCAAAATTAGAATGACGATAATGATGATGATGCTGATGATGAGAATCGTAACGAGTACGAGTATTACGATGATGATGAGAATGAGGACACAGATGAAGATGATGATGAATTTTAAAGTTGTTCATGATGTTTGTGTTTTTTAAGTTTTTCTTATTTGTTTTTCAAAAATGTAGATTCTTTCTCGTAAAGAATGTCAGTTATGTTATTTTCATGTATTGTTATGTTGTTCTTATTTATGCATTGTCGTGGTGTATTATCATGAATCTTTCATCAAAATACTAAAAAGAGTAATCATAAATACCAAATTCATACATTAATAGGGGACTCATGATACAACAATAGAAATTAAGAACACTTGGTCATAATTAAAAGACAACAGTATAACAATACATAATACGCAGATCACTCTTCTTCCGTTTCGTCAGATATGGCTCCATCGGACACATAGTTCGAATTATGTTCAAGATGATATTGCTCGCGTTCTGTGAGCTCTCTGCCCATAGCACGAACAGAATCTGTGGCAAGTTGATACATATACTGACGACCTCTACGCACCAACATTAGATTATTTTCAAATCGTATCTGTGACACAACACCAATGACTCTTTTCTTATACTTATTCCAATTGCCACATTCCCCGGGATCAGGATACATGATACGCGAATCACGAGTGGGAACCCTTGCACCAATACGAATAAGGTCATTTCTCAATCGTTCGGATTCTTCAAGCCTATAGGCCCATTCTCGACGAACGCCTGCAAAATACTTTTTCGGATCGCTTCGTCGTAACCTTTGGTAATCGTCATTTCTTTCAACAAGCAACCAAACACGACACTCATTTTTAGCCATTTTCTGTATTCAAAATTTAACAATACAGTTTCAGGCTATAATCATCAATTATATATATCCTACTTGAAAGTGGAGTTGTCATGTCTTACTGGTTATGCGGGTGTTGAAATGACTACTCATCTTTTCTAGAAAATTAAAGCTTTGTATTAATTGTCAATTTTTTCAGAAATTATTGATCTTATGTGTAGTCATGTAAAAAAAATGAAGTTTTATTATATTGCTCTAGATACAACTGTTGACAATATTATTACTCTGCAAATGTAAAAGTGGTGTAGTCACGTCAACATAAAGGTTGCATTATTATCATGCTTGTAGATGTTGAGTGGTGCAATAGAGTTCTGTTCTAGTCATTTTCGGACCTAAAAATACCATTGTTCCACATAAATTGTTTTTAAACCTTTTGGCTTCTATAAAAGTACAAGGTTTGAAGTTTAATGCGGAACCCAGAAAAATAAAAAAATTTATGTAGAAAAATGTTTTTCATACTCCTAAAAGTGCCTACATAAATTATAATTATGTGTAGACCTCATTTTTGGAGCAAAATTTTACATAGTTACACATAATCCGTTTTCCCAATTTTTGGTTAGTAGCAAAGTAGAACATTTCAAGTTTAATATAGAAAAGAAAAAAATGAAATTTTAAATTTTGCAAATACATTTTTTAAACGTCCAAAATCCATTGTTGGAAACAATTTTTTAATAATCAACAATCCATTTTTTACTAAGCAACAAGCAATTTTTACTAAGCAACAATCGATAGAAAGAAGGAAAAAAGAAAAAAAAATAGAATCACAGGGTCGCCACACGAGTTGGCGTTTTTTCCAGAGGTCGCCACCTCATGTGGCGCCCTATACCATTTTTGCACTACTTTGTTCAAGTGTACCATTTCTGCACACAAATCGTTCTACTATACCAGAAATCTCAAGGAGCCGTTATATAAGCGGATGGAGTTGTTATTCATAGTGTTTCAAAGCAGCAAAAAGGATGATAAGCACCGTTTGGGTGAGTGCTGAGAATTTGATATTTAAATTAATTAAAATTAAGGCTTAACCAAAAATCATTTTTACTTATTAGTTTAGCATATATGTAAAAAACCCAAAACTAATCAAGCAACTTTTTTTAATTATTTAAAGTATATCGTAAATTTAGATTTCTCTTTGAAAAAATGTTTAGACGAATTTGTAATAATACTATAAGATCAAGATATAAGAAGTCCTTTCATTTTACTAATGACAGCCTTGTCGGCACTGTTCTTACCATTATTGTGTGATATGGGTTAAAAATAACCCTAAAGACATAATTAATATTGCATTAATTAAACCTAGCTGGTCCATAAATAAGGCCCATTAATATGGCCCGAAACTCTAATTAAATATTAATTTCGTAATTAATATTTGGGCTAGAAGTACAATCTGTATTAGGAGACGTCCAATACAGGCTTGTTCTAATACAAGTGGGCGTGTTTCAATACAAGTCCATTATAATATAGAAACAACTCCTACAAGGAAGGATCTAGAATTAATCCTTATCCACCGTCAAGGATAAGACTTATCCTTCAAGGAAGTGATAATACTTATCCACCGTCAAGGATACTATTTGTCCTTCAAGAAAATCAATACTTATCCACTAGGCTTCTAAACGCCTATATAAAGGGTCTGACCCCTCATCTCAGAACTACGTTTTAGACTTCATCCTCGAATAAGGACATACAAATCACTACGTCCTTGGTGTGCCCCTACCGCCATAGCCCTGAGGGCAACATCAAGAACTACGTTTTTGGCTTGATTCTCAATTACGAATTGAGATACGTAGGCATCTTGTGATGACCGATTTAGTCACGAAACACGAGAACAACAATAAACAAGCTCGAAGCTCTCTAACCCTAGCATTAAATTCGCAAGCACAGTTTTTATTCCACAACATTTGGCGCTGTTTGTGGGAAGACAAAATCAACCATGGAAAACACATGAAGAATGACTCGAGATGCTCATACTTCTGAAGGACTTCCTCTAACATCTGAAACGGAGACTCATGGAAGCCAGTCACCGCCAACTACTGGCACTCAACGGGCGAATATCCCCTTCACCACCACTCAAAGACCGAAAATCCCGATTTCGGTTGAAGGGACGAATCCCCTGCAAATGGTCGTTCATGGACCTAATCCACAAGAGACCACTCTCCAGCAACCAATCACAACCTCCCCACTGCTCATGAATGCACCACGTGGCCTTCAACTTCATACCACGGATCTTCCCCAATACGCAACTCAAACTCTAGGGATGCCAACTTATGGTATGCCACCTCGACCCACGATGGGCAGCAGTGGTATCAATCCTAACTACCATGAAGCATATGTTCCCCTTACATTCAAGGTCTAGGACCCCAAAATCAACAAACTTAAACCCGGCAGACCCCCTTGATCCAAGACTACTCGGGACCCTATACTGAGGATGATAATTACTCAACTGGAGAAGAGAGGGATGTTGCCCCAAGAAGAAGACATTCTTCCCAAACGAATCGGGAACAACCCCAAACCACTAAGGAAAGGATTGCGGCCCATGAGGCAGAGACTGCAAGACTCAAGAAACTACTGGCAGAAGAGGAGGCTGCAAAAGCACAAATCCAAGCAACTGGAAGAGTCTCGATGATCAATTTGGATCCGGCACCGAGAAGAACCAAGAGGGCTGAAGCCCCAAGGGGTGATCCTAATGTTTTGTTACCCCTAGGAGATCCTGATGATCCTACACCACCTTTTACTTAGGATATCATGAAAGCTAACATATCCAGAAAATTTAAGATGCCAACGATCAAAGCTTATGATGGAACAGGAGACCCTGCGAATCATGTGAGAACTTTCTCTAATGCACTACTGTTACAGCCGACCAATGATGCTGTCAAGTGCAAAGCGTTTCTGTTAGGCCGAATACACAATATATAATCAATATAAGTATAATAATAACAATTGAGAACACTGATTATGAATCAACAACTGAATTATATAAATAACTCTTCTCTCAGTGATGTTAAAGAATCACAGAGAGTTGCTAGGTTACAAGAATAATGTATTCAGTATTTGCATCCCTTTTAGGGTTAACCTATCTGTGTTTATATAATACACAGTTACATAATCAATCTCTAATTGATATCCTATAAATCAGCTATACAATTTATATCAATCTAGGATTGCTTCTGTCTTCTGTCCCGTTTATTTAGCCATTTCAATATATTCTGCTTCTTTCCATCTTCAGAATATATTGCTTCTAGAATCTTCATATTAGCACCGACAGCTAAAGTAAACTCTCACCCTGTCAGTCTTTAACAAACTCTGACTGGCTTCTAGTAAACTCTGATGAGTACCTGGTACTTAAACACTGATGAACAAACGTCAGCAATTATATCTAACAATCTCCCCCAACTTGTGCATAATAAAAATGTACAAGTTAATAGATAATTGATGATGTCAAAACATATAACAAATGCAGTGTTTAAAATATATCAGAGTTTAACTTTAACTTAGAACAGAAAACTTTAAAAACTTACAGTCAGACTTTACTTAATTTCTTCAATATCAGGCACTGTCCTGAGATAGTCAATTAGTAGCCTCCTTTCAGCTTTTTCTAGCTCTTCCACCATGATTTCTTTCAATTCCTTAAGCTCTGGATCACTTTGTCCAGTCTGGTAGATAGCAGCTCTCAGAGAATAAATACTGTTCTTTCTCATTTCATTCCCTAGCCGAATAAAGTAAGATTTATCTGACTCTAGGTTAAATTCCAAAACCTTTATCCCCAGTGCTGTCTTGAACTTGGCACTGTTTCTTTTCATTTCAACAATCTTTCCATAAGCATCTCTGTACTTAGGAATATATGCACTTGAAACACCTCCTCCAAGCATAGCTTTTGTTTTCAGCAACCTATCTCTTAGAACTAGAGCAGCATTATGAGTACTTCTATTTTTGATTTTGAGAAGATATAGAACATACTCAAGCTCTTCCCATAGTTTCAATTGAACATCAGCTTCTCCTACTCTGTATACTCTTCCATCAGACATAAAGTATAATAGAACCTCTTTCTTTAATCCTCTATGATAAACCATCTGAACAGACTCTAGTTTATCAAGGCTCTCTTGAGATACCCCAACACCAGGTTCTGCCAGTGATGAATGGTCAAAAAGACTGTTATTGATTCTCTTTTCTCTGTGTGAACCCAAACCAGATTTATCATAAGATTGCTTTCATGTACTATTCTGGTTTGAGAAAAGTCTACAGCTTCTAGCTTCAGAGTTTCAGAAAGTACATGTCTTAAGAAACCTTGGAGTTGTGGAGCTAGCTGAGTTTGTACAACTTGAGCATTGTCAGAGGTTGTCACAACTTTAGTAGAAATATCAACATGAGCAACGTCAGAGGTTGATTGATTTAGCCTTGATTCAACTTGAGCAACGTCAGAGGTTGAATAATTCTTCTTTGGTAACTGTCCTTCTTCTACCAGTATACCTTTTCCTTTATCAGTATTTGCAATCACAGGCCTCCTTGTGTATTGTAAACTCTGTTGAGAGTTCACATTTTCTTTAATAGAAATTCCCAGTTCTTTTGTCCTAGGAGCCTTGGCCTTTTTTCTTGTAAGTACCAGCTTCAACCTTCTTCTGGTGTTCTTCAGCAAGAAGCTTCAACTCAGCATCCATATCTTCTACTGTGGCTTCACCACAATGTTCTTCCATAAACAGTTTAGAAGCAATCTCTTCATCAGTAGTTGGATTTGATGAAATCACTAGACTCTTAAGTCTTGAAGAAGATTGACCACCAGAGTTTATTCTTTCAGAGTATGTGTAAAGCATAATGTAACATAAGATGTAAAAGAGATAACTACAACTCAACAAAGGACAAGACATGCAATAGTATTAATAGAAGCACAAGAATCCAGAATCAAAGAAGAAAAGGTAAACACAAAAAATCAAAATACGTTATGTATTCTTGAAGTCTGTAAACAGGTCACGGAAAGAAGTTCATGAAAATGTTCAAGCCTCAGTGACAGCAAAAGAAACAAGACTTTCAAGACGACAGAAGTATGTGAATGATTTAGGGTTAAGTACCACAGGATTCCAGTGATTTAAACGAAGCAACCAGAAAGACAAAGGACTTATCAGCAGCAATATATTAAAGACATAAAATACGAATTGATCAAGTGTTATTCATCTGTGAACCAGACCAGTTGCACTAGGTGACGGCACTGAAAAGATCAAGTTGTTTTATCATCTCAGAACAAATTGATACAGTCCATTACTTAAACACCCGGGAGCTCAGGAGTTATTACTAAAGGACAAATGACAAGTAAATCAATTCGATAGTTTTTCTTTTAAGAAAACTATCGAATGAGAGTTTAAGGTGATTGAATTAAAAACAAGTAAATCAATTTAGCATTCGATAGTTTTGTTTTAAAAACTATCGAATGGTAAAATGATTTGTTTCATTCGATGGTTTCTTAAACCATTCGATGGTTTTTTTAATTGGGAGCAGGTGGAAAGTATTCTTTGTTTTTCAAGTTGAAGAAGATCCAACGGCCAGGATTGTTTCTACAAGTTTGGTTCGATGGTTTTTCAAACCAAAGTCTGCAGTTAATACAGAGTGAAGAATGTGTCTTCTTCAGTTAAGGATTCTAACACAGAGACATTACTGAGAGAGAGAAGAGCCGGAGAAAATTATCAGAGAAATTAATAGTGCTCAGAACTTGATCATTGTTTTGTATTTGTGTAACCTTAAACTCATTGACGCTAATCTACGGATTAGAAATTGTAGCACCCCTCGAGGTTTATATTTATAAAAAGATATATTCCCCGAAACTTGATTTGGTTTGGTGTGTTTGATTTCGTTATAGAACTGAAAGATTTATCCACGAACGAAATTAAATTATTTGTGAGTATCGTATTCAACCCCCCCTTCTACGATACTTTGGACCTAACAATTGGTATCAGAGCTACTTGATTGATATACAAATGAGATCCGGTGAATGAGACCAAAATCAAACGTAGCGTGAAAATACGAAGCAAATTTTTTAACTTTCAAATTTTTTCATTTAATTGGAATTTCTTGAATTTTAAACAATTTGAAATTTTCAGAAACCATGAGTGCTCCAAAGATAACCTCTGGTATTAAAGTTCCCCCGTTTACTAGAGATGATTTCGGTTTATGGAAGATAAAGATGCTGTTATTTATCAAGGCATCTAATCCGTTGTATATTGGCATATTAGAAAATGGACCGTTTGTACCAATGAAACCCGTTAGTGAATCTACAGCTCCTGATGGTAGCAGGATTCCTTCAGGCACCCAACCTAAGGAGATAAGTGAATTTACAGATTCTGACAAAGAACTGATTCGATTGGACACCGGTTTAATGTTGATATTGGCGGACTCCGCGGACAAGGAAATGAGCTATCAGTTGATGAACTGTACAAGCGGGAAACATATGTGGGATACCATTAACCTAATAATGGAAGGAACTGAAGACGTTCAGGAAAACAGATTGGACATTCTGACTTCTCAATATGAAGCGTTTAGGTCCCTGCCAGGAGAAAGTATAACTCAGGTCTTTGAGAAGTATACTAAGCTCCTCAATGAATTGGCAATGAAAGGAAAGACCTATCCACTGAGAGAATCGAACAGGAAGTTCATGATGACGCTGCCCCATCATGTAGAACACAAGTCATCATCCATTAGGGAAAGAATTGACTTCACAAAGATGTCATTAGAGATGATCTATGGCAAGTTGAAGACCTATGAGATGGAACAGGAACAAAAGGTGATAATCTACGGATCAGGGACAGTGGACAGCAAGCACAATGCACTTGTGAGATCAGCAGCACTTGTAGTGGATGAACCTATAACTTCTGAGATTCAGGTTCAAACCCCTAGAACTAGAAAGGAGGTGATAATAGAAGCAGAAATGGATTCTGTGAATCTGGGTGTTGATGAAAGTGATTACTACACCCTAGAAGAGCTTGAGCAAATGGAAGACAAAACCATGGCGTACTTAGCTGCAAAGTTTAGTCATATTCGTTTCAAGAGAAACCCTAAGTACAAGTTCAAGGGCTCAACCAACAGATTCCAGAAGAGCAATTATACACCTAGTACAGGCTTTAAGGGAGGCTACAAGACTGGCATGATTGATAGAAGCAAATCAAGATGCTATAACTGCAATGAGTTAGGGCATTTCGCCACTGAATGCCGGAAGCCTCGTCAAACAAGAGACATGAAAGATGTCTATGGAAAGAAGGATTCTTATGATGAGTTGAAGAAGGAGAATGCCAAGCTTAAACAGCAGTTGGAGGCATTCTCTGGAAAGCAGAAAGGGAAGGCTTACATAGCAGAGGGAAAGCACTGGGATGATACTGATTCGGATGAAGAGGAGGAATATGTAAATGTTGCTCTAATGGCTGACTCTTCAGAGGAATCACCTCAATCATCTCAGGTACCTATCTTAACTACAATTGATATGTCTAATTCTGAGTACAAGAAAACTGTGCAAGATCTTAGTGTAGAATTGTTTAATATACACACAAGCATGCTAGCATCTGAAATGGAAAATGCTAAACTAGTTCTTAAGATTAAAAAGCTAGAATCTAAAAATGAAGAACTAGAGCTTGTAGCTGTAACATTAGAAGATCTTAAGCAAAAGAATGCGTACTTAGAGAACAAGGTCAAGTGTAATGATGAGATAGAGACTATCCTCAGGAAGCAGATTTCAGATCTAGATTTGAAGCTGAATGCTTTTAAGAATTCCGCTCTAGTGGCTAAGGAAATCATTGATACTCAGGCCGTAGAGAATAAAACTGCTATAGGATTTGACTATAACAAGAAAGCTGGTAAGAAGATTGTGGAATTCCCTGTGACATCTTCAGTTGTCAAAAGGAATACTCCACATGTTCTTAAGAATGTTGATTGTCCAGTTTTTGTTAAGCCGTTTCCACCTCTCTTTTATGAGGATGATCTTTTCATAGCACAAGAATTGCTTGAGGAGGATTTATTGAAGGAAAAAGAGGTAAAGACTAAGTTACCTAGGAAATCAGTAAAGAATGCATTACCTAAACCTGATTTACCTAAAACTGAAGTAGGTTCCTTAGCTAGTAATGTTAAAAAGAACAGGAATGGGAGGAAGAAGTTTGTTAATCAGGAATTGGTTCCATCTTCTCCCATTGCATCTAGGAAGTTGTGTTCTATTTGTAATTCTGCTGGACACCTTACACATGCATGTAAAAAGGTTAAAGTAGAAACTGCTAATGCTTCTGAAATGCATAACATGTCTGACATGCCTGATAATCATGAGCCCTGTGGAAAGAAAGAGTGTTTGCTATGTAAATACAATATCATGCATGCTTATTTTAAGTTGATGTCTGATAGTAGCAATAGCTCTAGTAATGTTAAATCCACAGATACTATGAATATCAAACAGGGTAAGACTAAATTGAATGTTACTCCTGTTAAATCATCTAAACCTTCAGGACCCAAACAATTTTGGGTACCAAAGTCCGCTTAATCAATCTGTGATTGCAGGGTAAGGTTAAAAGCTCAAAGGTTGTGTGGATTCTGGATAGTGGTTGTTCTAGACACATGACAGGTGAAGAGTCCCTGTACAGAGGTGGTTAAGAAGACCGGCCCGATTGTAACCTTTGGAGATGACAGCAAAGGATTCACTACGGGATATGGTAAATTGAAAGCTGGAAATGTCATCATTGAAAACATCTCTCTTGTTGAAGGATTAAAGCACAATCTACTAAGTATCAGTCAATTCTGTGATAAAGGCTACAATGTAGATTTCAGAAAGGACAAGTGCTTGATCACCAACAGGAAGGATGAGAAGCTTACTCTACTGGGAGTGAGAAAAGGAAATTTGTTTATAGCTGACTTAAGTTCTACCAGTGAAGGAGAAGTTACATGTTTCTATGCAAAGGCATCTTCAGAACAAAGTTGGCTATGGCACAAGAAGCTCTCACATCTGAACTTCAAAACTATGAACTCTTTGGTAAAGAGAGAATTAGTGAGAGGGTTGCCCCTGATGGAATTCAATCAGGAGGGACTATGTGAAGCATGTGAAAAGGGGAAGTCGAAGAAAGCATCACATGGAAGCAAAGGAATGACAAGCATTACTGAACCATTACAGCTGATTCATATGGATTTATTTGGTCCAGTTAATGTTATGTCACTTTCAAGAAACAGATATGCATTGGTGATGGTGGACGACTACTCCAAGTACACGTGGGTGTTGTTCATACAAACAAAGGATGAAGCAACACAACTAATCATTGATCACATCAAGAAGATAGAAGTGGAAGCTAAGCTACCTGTGCGGACAATCAGATCAGACAATGGAACTGAATTCAAGAATGCAGTTCTAAATGATTTCTGCTCAGAGAAAGGAATATCAAGACAGTTTTCAGTGCCAAGAACTCCTCAACAGAATGGAGTAGTGGAAAGGAAGAACAGGACCTTGGTTGAAGCAGCAAGGACCATGTTGAGTGAATCAAAACTTCCCACTTACTTTTGGGCTGAAGCAGTGAATACAGCTTGTTACACTCAGAATCGAACCCTGATCAACAAAGATCATGAAAAGACTCCGTATTAGTTAATGGCCAACAAGAAGCCAACACTGAAGTACTTTCATGTGTTTGGTGCAAAGTGCTTTGTACTTAAAGATGGAGAACATCTTGGCAAGTTTGATGCCAAAGCAGATGAAGGCATTTTTCTGGGCTATTCTCTGGAATCTAAGGCTTTCAGGGTATATGTGATTGAAGATAAGAAGGTGTTGGAAAGCTTTAATGTAACATTTGACGACACTAAAAGACCAGGTCTGCAAACTGGAGAGAACTCTGAATCCTTGGTATTTGAAAATCTATCAGGAGATCTCTCTGACAATGAAGAAGTACCTGAAGTTGTTACAGTCATTAATAATAATCATAATGATAATGATTCTGGACCTAGTGGTGACCAAAGTGGAAATCCTCAACATACAGGATCCACTAGTCAGTCTTCAGAATCAACAGATCAAACCGTCAACAACTCAGGGGGAGCAGGAAGAACTCAATCAGTTTGAAAGGCAGAAAGTTTGGAAGCTGGTACCCAGGCCTAAGGGAAAATCTGTTATTGGAACACGATGGGTATTCATAAATAAGTTGGACGAAGATGGCATTGTAACGAGAAACAAAGCCAGACTGGTTGCTAAAGGGTACTCTCAAGAAGAGGGTATAGATTATGATGAAACCTATGCACTAGTAGCAAGACTTGAGGCCATCAGAATGTTTCTGGCATTTGCTGCACATTCCAATTACAAGGTATATCAAATGGATGTGAAGAGTGCTTTTCTGAACGGGGAGTTAGAAGAAGAAGTGTATGTGGAACAACCTCCAGGTTTTGAGGATTCAAAACTGGCAGACTTTGTGTACTTTCTATTCAAAGCTCTCTATGGACTCAAACAAGCTCCAAGGACATGGTATGACACTCTCTCTGAATTCTTACTTGAAAATGATTTTACAAGAGGTGTTGTAGACAAAACTCTCTTTGTCAAAAAGCATAAAAATGATTTGATATTGGTGCAAGTATATGTTGATGACATAATATTTGGTTCTACTAATGATGATCTATGCAAGAGATTTGCTAAGTTAATGCAGAGTCGTTATGAAATGAGCATGATGGGTGAATTGTCATTCTTTCTTGGATTGCAAGTATACCAGAAACAAGATGGTATATTCATTTGTCAGTCCAAGTACATCAAGGATCTTCTTAAGAAGTATCAAATGGAAGACTCATCTACAGCAAAGACTCCTATGCCAACTGCCACTAAGCTTGATAAGGATGAAACTGGTAAGAAGGTTGACATCACAGGCTACAGAGGTATGATAGGCTCATTACTTTATCTCACTGCAAGTAGACCAGATATAATGTTTGCAACATGCTTGTGTGCTAGATTTCAGTCTGATCCTAAAGAATCTCATCTAATAGCTGTTAAGCGAATATTTAGATATCTTAAGGGGACCCCAAATCTTGGAATTTGGTACCCTAAAGATACAGGATTTGATCTTATTGGATACACAGACTCTGATTTTGCAGGTTGTAAGATTGATCGGAAGAGTACTTCAGGAAGCTGTCAGTTTCTTAGAAGAAGATTGGTTTCCTGGCATAGCAAGAAGCAGCATTCAGTGTCCACATCAACAGTTGAGGCTGAATACATTGCTGCTGGTAGCTGTTGTGCTCAGATATTGTGGATGAGAAACCAACTCCGTGACTATGGACTTCTGTTGACAAAGATTCCTATATTTTGCGACAACACAAGTGCCATAGCAATCTCAAACAACCCAGTGCAACACTCGAGGACGAAGCACATCGACATCAGGTATCATTTTATCCGAGAGCATGTCATGAATGGAACTGTGGAGTTACACTTTGTACCCACAGAGGATCAAATTGCAGACATCTTTACTAAACCGCTTGATGAATCCACTTTCAATAAGCTGGTTGGTGAACTTGGGATGTTAAATCTTTCTAATTGATTTTGATTAGAAATCAGTAACTGCAGAGAGTCCTGGTGAATACATGAGTTTAAGAATTCCTATATCCTTAGGACTCATGAATTTATTTTCTGGAGAAATTCTCGTAGTTAGGATTTTTATACTAATTTTATGTCATAATTATGGATGATATATCTTCTGGCATTTAATTAGTTATTAATTCTAAAATTATTTAAGTGCTAATATTTGTTCTAAATATTTAAGCATTTATTTAATTTGAATTAATTTACTTTGTTTTTAACATTGTAGATTAATGCAGCATAATTGATTAGATTTCAATTGGTTAATATCACTCAATGATATTTAAGTGATTTTATTCTAAGAAAATTGTGAATTTTCTGTTAAGAATTGATTTTGGTGAATTTTAAAAGATTTATTAAAATTAAAATTTGACAAGAAATACAAAAAGTCTGATTTTTAGAACATGAACAGGTTTTAAAATGAAGACAGAAGCAAAAAGTATCGAATTTAGGAAATTCGATAGTTTTTCAAGTACATAGATAAATCTATCGAAATTAATTTTCGATAGTTTTTGAAAAGGAAAAGAAAAACTATCGAAAACAATTCTCGATAGTTTTTGAGAATTTCTTTTAAAAATATATCGAAGTGAATTTTTATAATTTCTTATTTAATTCTCGATAGTTTTTATAAAGTTTCTGAAAATATATCGAATGGAATTCACTTTATTTCAAAATATGAATTCTCGATAGTTTTTCAGAATTACCTCGATAGTTTTTGGTTGTACAAAGAAAAAAAATCTCGATGGTTTTACAGAAAAGGTCTGTTTGAATTCTAAATCAAAACACTTCGATAGTTTTTGGAAAAACTATCGAAGTAGACTTGACCATTTTACCCCCTCAGAAAAACCATCGATAGTTCATTTTAAAACTATCGAACTAGGATTGACAAATTTACCCCTATAAGTTTTAAATAGTATAAAAACGTGCCTTAGTTTTTCTTCCATTCTTCACAGATCTGAGAATTACAAAGCTGCCGTTTATATATACTTACAAATATCTTACAGTTTCAAAAACAAGATTCGATAGTTTCTTCAATTTTAAACCAAGTAAAACTTAAGATTATTACTGTTGTTCACTGTTGATTCTCTTTTGACAGTGAATAGTTGTTTGTTTTTGAGTTTTAAAAGTTAGTGGAGAAGAAACCATCGAACCAAGCTTTGAACCACAAGTCGATTGTTAACAGAACACTCTTTAGAAGTCAATTGCTTAAACAATTGAGTTCTCTTGATTTTGGTGGATAGTTGGTTTTAACAATTAGGGTTCTTAATTTGATAGTTTTCGAAATTCTGTATTAAAGGAAAAGGGGTTAATTTTGTTAAGAGTTTGATTAATTAGTAATAATTAATTAAATTTAAAAGTAAAAATAGTTTTGGTATATTTGAATTTTCTGGAAATTTTAAAATGGCTGGAGAATTTATTATTACCAAGACTAATCATGTCTCGTTCCAAAACTTGCAAACCATTACGAATCCTCAAATTCGTGCATGGGCAGAGTTTTTGAATATACGTTCATTAGTGGCATACGCTGTAAGTACTCCCGTAGTCCTTTGTATCGATCAACTGACTGCGCTGTACACATCCGCCACGGATACAAGTGAGAATAATGTGAGATCCTTCAGTTTTGTTGTGCCAGGGGGCAGAACAATAAGGGTGACGGAACATGACTTTAACATAATACTTCATTTTCCTACAGAAAACCTTGTTCCGGATCCCACAACTGAGGAAATACATGCTTTCTTCACTTTTATCAGAAGTCAACAACCTAACTTCTTGGTGGGAGAGTTCCTAAAGCATTACCTGCCAAAGCCATGGAATTTTTTCTTTCATACCCTGATACATGTTTTACTGCCAAGCTAACAAATCTGCATGGCATTCCCTTATTCCTTCAAAAGATAGGGTTTGCCATTGCGAACAATAGGCATATTAACATAGGACGGATAGTGATTGAACAAGTAATTCTGTGCATGGGACCACTGGATGAAAGAACAGGCATAAATGAAGATGTGCTCTGTTTCTATCCTAGGTTCCTACAGCTAATTCTCAATGATATCTTAACAGATGATGAACGAGAGATCTTTGAAGGTGAAGCCAACTAGGAGTGCATGAGAATGAAGAGCAATGCCATAACCGCTCTCATTAGGAAGGACAACTATCTTCCAGGGGTACCCACTGTTCTCACTGAATATCTAAGAACGGTGCCCCTACCACTTCTACCCCCAGGGGAACAGGTAAATCAAGGTAATATTCCACAACCTGAACCTGTAATGGCACCTGTACCAATGGATGTTGATCCAGAGCCCTTAGTGGCCATTCCTGACCAGGAGGTTGCAAACCCACAACCTCTAACCACGGTCGAAGAGCCTTTGGAAGAGCCAAATGAAAACATAAACGAACCTCCTTCCCCTACTATACCCATTAAAGAACCATCCATGAGTGTAGAGGGAGATAGTGCCAAAGCAGCACCACATAAGGAGATACACCCTTCAACAGCAGCTCTGCCTTCCTCTAAAAGGAGAAGAACAGAAACTGAGGCAACTGCTGATACTTCATTTCTCTCATTCAAAGAGCCCTTTACTGATTTTTCTGATGCTGATTGGGCTACGCTAACGAAAGAAATATCTGAACCAATAGCTCAATCAAGTAAGGAAGAATTGACGGAAGCAACTGGTGTTCCGACCATATTACGGTCAGGTTCACTGGTTGAAGGTTCTCAGAACCAAGGGTCTTCACAGACGTCGAGAGAAGGCTTTGACCTAAATGCACAATCTAAAAGGTCATTGTCTACCTCCCCAGATGGAACATATCTGGATCCTGCGGGTAAAGGGTCTGACGTAGGTGCAGATCGGCAACTCATTGACAGTGAATCAATTACTATTGAGGAGTCAACTGAGGTGAAGTCTTTACAGACTCACGGGGAAGATTCGGGATCTCTGCTGTTAAAAGAGCCTGTTTCTAACCCCCTAGAGATTCAAACTCTAGATCCTTCAAAGGATATATCATCTAAGGATGATCAGCAACTTGGTTTATCCAAGGACGGGGACTTGCGAAGCCCCATTGCACCACCGGTGACCTCCTTAAGGATGGCTACGGTGATCTCTTCTGCAGGTACAATCAGCACAAAGGATTTGAGTGAAACAAAAACACTTACACCTGGCCTGAGTGGGAAAGGAAAAATGATTCAAACACCGACAGAAACGTTGAGTGTACACCCAGAGCCAAATGTGAGGAGTGACACCCTAACCCTACCTAATATTATTGATCTGCTGTTACCAACAGAAAGAGAGCTACAAGTTCAATCTTCCCTCAAGGAGATGACAGTTCGGGACAAAGAAGGAATTCCACTTTTCAAGGTTCCACTGCGACCTTCCTTTGACCAAGGGATCTCCTCCAGTCAAGACAATGTTTCTTTAAAGTCTATTCAAGAGAAAGTTGACTTGGCTGTAGCTGATTCCAGAAGAACATTCAGGGTCATTGGCAGTGCATCTGGCACTATAACAGGTACGAAGCAGGCAGTGGACTCCTTAAAGAAGGAAGCTATGGAAGAACTAGTCGAGCTGAGGATGGACGTCAGGGAACTTAAAGATGGATTCATGAATGAAGTAACTGCACTGTCACAAGGACATGAAGCTTTACGAGAAGACGTTCTGGTTATCCGGGATGGTCAAGCGCGGGTAAAAGATGCAATGGATTCCCTTTCGCGAGTGGAGTCTAAGCTAAACAAGAGGCTGGATCACATGGAAAAGACTACCAACTCAAGATTGGAGAACATTGACCTGTCGCTAGCTTCTATAAATGAGTTTAATAAGCAGCTTATGGATTTCTTGGAGAATCAAGGTGACGGAGTACAGTCTATATGGAGTATGCTAAAGAACCAACAATCTGGACAATTCTTCATATCAGCAACCTGATCCTTCTAATTTCTTTTATGCTGAGGATGCTTTTATCGAGGATTCCTCAACTAAGGGGGAGAAAGTTGGAGAGGGGGTGAAGGATAAATGGGGAGTTTGGGAGACTGTTGAGGCTATTCCAATCAGACAGTACTGGATTGAGGAGCTTGTAGAGGAAGACAAGGAAAGTGAAGAGGAATTTGAGGTCATGCATGAGCAACCTATTCAAGAGGAGCATGAGCCATATTATCCGGAGCCAATAGAACATCCTATCTTGGATGATGATATGGAAGAAGCAAATTCTCTATCACATGAAGAAGAAGCTGCCTTGGAAGCAATAAGAGCTCAGAGAGCTGCAATAGATGCCAGGCAAGCTGAGAAGGAGAAACAGCAAGCAATTCTGAGAAGTGAAAAGCTAAAGAGAATGAAGGTGTATAATGAAGTGAGGAAGAAGAAGATGATAGATCTGGCAAAGAAAGATGGTACTGAATGGGAAATGGCTTATAAAACCTTTTGTGGAGTTGAAGACGGATTACAAGTCAACGACAATGCGGAGGTGGAAGTCATTATTCAGGACATCAGAAGTGCTAATCTTGAAGATCAGACTTACTTTAAAGCACTGAGAAGCTCTATAATCTATCTGAATGCTGGGGTTAAAGCAAATGGTGCCTGGAGCTTATTAATCAGTTTTCTGGAGAAAGGTACATTTGTGATTTCTACTAAGTTTTTAGAACAGAGGACATATACAGAATTGCAGGCTATACTCATCAAGATCCAAAGAACCACAAGGCTAAATGAACTGCTCCGTGAGCATGTTAAGGAGATCGTGATGAAAGTCAGTCCAGAGATTACTGAAGATCCTCCAATGGTTAGATTCATGACGAATGACTTGTTCAGAATCTGCTATTTGGCTGAGGACAAACTGAGGGACTACCCAAGCAACTATCTAATCTCAGTTGAGAAGTATCTTAGATCCACTGGATTCTCATCAACGGAGAAGGACAAAGCAGCAGACACTCTTAGAAGATTTCTAATGGAGAATGTTCCTTACTATAGGAAAAGAGTGGAAAGAGGATTAGAAGTGCATACCAGACTGCCAAACATGCCAAAGCTGAACAAGAAAGATGTTAACATTGCATGGTTATGGGCTGGAGTGGGTCAAGAGGTTGAATATATTGGAAGACACATCCAAGGAGCAATCCTTAAACCTGGAGAACCACTGCACTATCTATCAGTGATTGATTATCAAGCTGCTAACTCCGATCCAATGATTGAAGAAGGTGAGATTGGAATGGACTGAATGATGAAGCAAAGAACAAGAGAACTATCAGCTCAGACTAGAGGAGCAACTTTATTGTATAAAGTTTAATTGTTTTTTGATTTATGAAATCTGGAAATGTATATATATCTGATCCAGAATGCATTGATATTATTACGCTGTCTTACTTTAAGTAGTTTAATGTTTCCTTAGTTAGTTGAGTTATCCTCGAAGTATTTGCTTGTCGAACTCTATCCAATCAAATAGGGGAGATTGTAAAGCATAATGTAACATAAGATGTAAAAGAGATAACTACAACTCAACAAAGGACAAGACATGTAATAGTATTAATAGAAGCACAGGAATCCAGAATCAAAGAAGAAAAGGTAAACACAAAAAATCAAAATACGTTATGTATTCTTGAAGTCTGTAAACAGGTCACGGAAAGAAGTTCATGAAAATGTTCAAGCCTCAGTGACAGCAAAAGAAACAAGACTTTCAAGACGACAGAAGTATGTGAATGATTTAGGGTTAAGTACCACGGGATTCCAGTGATTTAAACGAAGCAACCAGAAAGACAAAGGACTTATCAGCAGCAATATATTGAAGACATAAAATAAGAATTGATCAAGTGTTATTCATCTGTGAACCAGACCAGTTGCACTAGGTGACGGCACTGAAAAGATCAAGTTGTTTTATCGTCTCAGAACAAATTGATACAGTCCATTACTTAAACACCCGGGAGCTCAGGAGTTATTACTAAAGGACAAATGACAAGTAAATCAATTCGATAGTTTTTCTTTTAAGAAAACTATCGAATGAGAGTTTAAGGTGATTGAATTAAAAACAAGTAAATCAATTTAGCATTCGATAGTTTTGTTTTAAAAACTATCGAATGGTAAAATGATTTGTTTCATTCGATGGTTTCTTAAACCATTCGATGGTTTTTTTAATTGGGAGCAGGTGGAAAGTATTCTTTGTTTTTCAAGTTGAAGAAGATCCAACGGCCATGATTGTTTCTACAAGTTTGGTTCGATGGTTTTTCAAACCAAAGTCTGCAGTTAATACAGAGTGAAGAATGTGTCTTCTTCAGTTAAGGATTCTAACACAGAGACATTACTGAGAGAGAGAAGAGCCGGAGAAAATTATCAGAGAAATTAATAGTGCTCAGAACTTGATCATTGTTTTGTATTTGTGTAACCTTAAACTCATTGACGCTAATCTACGGATTAGAAATTGTAGCACCCCTCGAGGTTTATATTTATAAAAAGATATATTCCCCGAAACTTGATTTGGTTTGGTGTGTTTGATTTCGTTATAGAACTGAAAGATTTATCCGCGAACGAAATTAAATTATTTGTGAGTATCATATTCAACCCCCCCCTTCTACGATACTTTGGACCTAACAGTATGTATGTCTAGCAGAGTTTGACATAAGTCTCCCTTGCTCTTGAGAAGACTTTGACCTTTTCTTTGCTCCTCTGCTTCCACCATCATTAGAATCATCCCTCAGTCTCAAGGTTGGAGTCCTTTTGCATTTGTCTTTAGGTACTTTCTCCCCCTTTTTGACATCATCAGGAATAAAAACTGATGTCAGCAACTCTAGTGATGTAGCAATAGAAGTAAGTTGAGAAGACATAGCAGTCTGATTCTCTTCCACCTTGCTTAGCCTTTGCTTTATTTCCACTTGATCCTTGATCATGGAAGATAATCTAGTTCTATCATTCTTCAAAGCCAACTCCTTAGCAGCAATATCATTACTCAATCCAATGACAGCTTTGTGAGTCTCATCAAAGCGATTGTGCAATGATTTGACTTGAACAACTGTAGCCTTGAAATGTGTCAACAACTCAGGATTTGAAATCTCCTTTGCAGATTGAGCAACAAAATCAGCAGTCCTTTGCTTGGAGAAAATACAATCAGCTCCTGACCAGTTTGCATAATGCATTTCCCTGTAATGAGCTTCAGTTGCATGGTGATTTTCTTTGATAGACTCTGCAGTAGGATCCTTTAGAAAAGGTATTGACTCATGATCATCAGATTTTGAAAGTGCAGCATTGATCCCAGAGTTTGCATGATCAGAATTTACAGATGTGTGATCAGCATTATCAAAATCAACTCTAGCTTCATTAACATTTTCTGCTATCTGCTCTGAAATTTCTTCAGCAACATTGTCTGCAGTAGCCTCAGCGTTTATCTGTGCAGCTTCATGAATCTCAGAGTTTGCATTTACAAGAACCTCTGCTTCTACAGGAACAGACTCTGCAACAACTTCTTCTTCTTGAACTACCTTTTCAACAGCATCTTCTTGCATATTCTCTGCTGTAGCATCATCCAATTTCTTCTCAGCAGCTGCAAGAATCTGATCAACCTCCTCACCCATTTCAGGAACTTGATTAGTCACAGAAAGATTTACTGTATGAGTAGCAAGTGACTCTTCTAAAACTAGGGTGGGCTGATCAGCTGCCACATCCTCAGTATCACAAACACTGATACTAAGATGTGCTTCAAGAATTTTATCCATATCAAAATCAGCAGATAAAGCATCTTGCTCAAACATTTTAGCCTCTGTATCAACATTTGCCATGTCAGGCACAGTGGCTGCTTCAACATCTTCAAGATAATTATCAAATTATCAAAAAGATAATTAGCTACTAATCGTCTTTTCCTCTGATGAAGAGTTTCATTATCAACATCATCCTCATCATCAGTTTTTGGTCTATTTGCTTTTCTCTTCTTAGAATGACCAACACCCTTTGGCACAGAAGACTTGGACACTCCCACTTCAGTAGCTGGTCTAATAGACTTTACAGGTTTGGAACCAACATGCTTAGTCCTACCACTGGATTTAGGTTTGACAGATGTAGATGGAGGAAGTTCTGTTTGTAAAGGTTCTGGTTGGGGTTCTGATTGAGAAGGAGTTTGTGTTTGTGGATGGATTTGATCATTTACAAACTGTTGCACAGATACAGGAAGTAACAAATCTCCAACAACCCCTTTCTTAACATCCTTGTTGATAAGATCAGAGAATATCCTCTTGTGTAATTTAAAACAAGAAATAACATCTTCATCAACTATCTCTACCCCTTGAACATAGGCAGAGAATATAATCTGACAAAATCTAGAAAAGTAAACTACCCCTCGATTCTCTGTCATTTTCTCCCCTAAATTAGTTAAGACAAGTCTTGCAAAATCAAAATGATTATCATATAAAAGAGAATACCCGATTTGCAGACTGTCCGTGGGAATAGCATCCCAGTTGGTGCATTTCTTCCCGAACGTTCTTATTATGCAGTCAAAGAAGAAGCTCCACTCCTTCCTCAAGAACGGTCGCTTCAACTGTCCTATCTTTGTCAAGGGCCCAGAATACCCAATCTCTCGCATCATCCTTAGCAAATCAGTGTCACCCATTCCAATTGTATATGAAGAAAACTCAGGAAACCCCATTGCAGTTTGAATTGTACCAGAAGTAATTACATACTCTGCTTCTTGAAATTCAAAGATTATAGATGGGTTTCCAGAATCACCACCATCATCATAAGTACCCGTCTCCCAGAAAGCCTTGATTTGCGAACCAGAAAGTGTTGTTGGTTCTACTAGAGCACGCCCAATTGCTGACTGAGCAAGAAATTTCTGAATCATGTGAAACGCCTCTGGTGCGTTGGCAGTGTTTAGTGGTGCTGCATAATTGTTAGGAACGAACTATAACCCAGAAGAAACAAACGATGTAGTCGCCATTAGTAAGATTTGAAAGAATAACAGAGAATCAGATGCAAAAGCTCAAAAGAGTTTGAAAGTAGAAAAGTGTTTGTGAATATGTGTGTGTGACAATAGATGTGAATTGGAGTAAGATGTGAAAGGTTTAAACGTATGTGTGTGTATTGTTTAAATATGAATTTCAAAATTAAAAACTGAACAGTTTTTAATCATTAATACACAACTGTCTTACTCCGTTACTCGTGTGAGTGGGACACGTGGCACACATGCAATGACTGACAGCAGTAATTGGCAGTTTCCAATGCGCATGCGCAGTAAAAACAACAATAATTACCGCCTTTTACACTTTCCTAGACACGCAACCTTTTTCTTCTGTTTAATACAAATTAGAACCGTTACCAATCATACTCTTTTGTTTTCAAGAATGTTTTCTCAAAATTGTTAACCGTCTGAAACAAATAATTAATTTTAATCATCAGAGATTAAAATAAAATTACCTCAGCGTAGAGTACACAGTTCATCAGTGTTTACCAATCCTCCTCCTTTATTCATAATCTCTTTTCTCTCAATGCACAGTTGTGAAAAAATTGTGTGTGAATAGCAGAGTTTACTGAATATAAATATTTAGAGCATCTTAAAGTGCATAAAATTCACACAATAAATCAGTAAAAACTAGTTTTCCAAACTCTCATGTATAAAATAAAATCTGATCTCATCTAAACTCTGTACTATAAAATTTATTATTTTCACCCCCTTCGATTTTTTTTTAATTTTTATTATTATTTAATTTTTCCAGTAATCAGTGGTTGGCACTAGTCACCAAAAATCAAAGATTTTAGCCCTTATTTCATACAATAAGTTCCTGGGTCTTCCTAGGCACAACATGATCTCAAAGGAATTTGTGCACTTTTTGGCATCTTTTGATTGGAGGGTGAAATATTTGCAACTAATTATCAGAGTTTAGACTTTTCATCAGTTAATACAATTAATTTATGAGAGAAAGTGCAAACAGCTAATACAGACTCAGTGTATAGGATCAATAAACTAAGAGATGCTATAAATATAGAGACAGTATCATGCTGTGTAAAATTTCTGCACATTTTGAGATCAGATAATATATTACTCAGAAAGATTCATGATTACTTACTGAGAATCATGCTTCATACAGGTTTCTTCATCGGTCCATATGTTTCAGACAATATTATAATCAGAGTATAACATCAGAGATTAACTTCAGACTTTAACCGACAGAGTATGACTGACACTTTATGACGAACAGAGTTTACTATCAGAGTTTAACATACTGGTACAAATAACAGTTAACACATGCAAAGAATCATGAGCATAAAATCAATCATGTATAGATTTTGAATCTAACCAGTATCTCTAGTCAAAACAGAGACCATTCCAAGTTCATTTACCAGTCTTGTAAAGGTAGCTTCACTCAAAGGTTTGGTGAAGATATCTGCAAGCTGTTGGTCTGTAGACACAAAATGAAGCTCAATATTTCCTTCTTCCACATGTTCCCTGATAAAATGATACCTTATGCTGATGTGCTTGGTCATGGAGTGTTGTACTGGATTACCTGTCATAGCAATAGCACTTTGATTATCACAGAAAATAGGTATTTTAGAGTACCTTAATCCATAGTCCAGCAATTGATTCTTCATCCATAAAATCTGTGCACAACAGCTACCAGCAGCTATATACTCTGCTTCTGCTGTGGATGTGGAAATTGATTTCTGTTTCTTGCTGTACCAAGAAACTAATCTGTCACCTAGAAATTGACAGCTTCCACTTGTGCTTTTTCTGTCTATCTTACAACCTGCAAAATCTGCATCAGAGTAACCAATTAATTTAAACTCTGATTCTCTAGGGTACCACAAACCAAGGGTTATGGTTCCTTTGAGATATTTGAAAATCCTCTTCACAACTGTTAGATGTGGCTCTCTGGGGTCTGCTTGAAATCTTGCACAAAGACATGTTGCATACATGATATCTGGTCTGCTTGCAGTAAGATAAAGAAGAGACCCTATCATGCCTCTGTAGTTTGTCATATCTACTGAAGCTCCTGTATCTTTGTCTAACTTTGTTGCAGTAGCCATGGGAGTTGTGGCAGATGAACTATCTGTTGGGTTTTATACTAAACTATTCATTAGTAGTATATAAACATGATCCATTTTATTGAGAATCTTGATTGCATATTTTTACATTGTCTATTTATTATATATTGTGGATAATTTAGTATCAAATGGGATAACAGAAGATTAAATTATCAGTGTCTATATATAATATAAAGGGTTCACAGTTTAAGTGGAATTAGACAAACCACTGGAATAACTGAAGTATTATTTGGGAATAGTTTATATTGACTATTAAATAATACTTGTATACTTTGTGTATATTGAACAGGATCAAATTTAGAATTGTTCCCTTAAACTGATTAAGAAGGTGAACTAAGATTCTATGTTATTATTAATGCTTAGGTTCTTAATCCGGATATAGTAATTGACACGTGTATATTATTTACATGCTTTGATTTATATATGAAATAATTCTTTTGAATTATATCATTATATTTTGGGTGATGGAATAATATATATGGTGAATATTATTTATTGAAGGAATTCGTGTCCTGATAATATTCGGGTTAATGATGTCCCCTTGAAAGCTCAAAAGGATTTAATTATGTGAAACCCTGCAGGTGGATTTATTCCGGCATAATTAAATAAAGGTAGAGTGGATGATCAAGGATATAAGATGTTAATTAAATGAATTATCAGTAATTTATTTAATTAATGGGCATGCGCTATTTTAAACATGGGGAATTTAATAAGCAAATAATATTGGAACCGAATTAATTAATTAAGTTGCGGTATTAGGAAAGGTAGTGCAAATATTAATTCTTTAGTGGATTGAATTAATATTTAATTACATTGGGCTAGGCCCAGGATGTAATTAAAAGGCCCAACCTAATTATCCATGATCCCTATTGTAGCCCTATATATATTCTTATTCTCTTCTTGCTAGGGTGGGTTAAGAAAAATATTGTAGCCACCTAGGAGCAAGAAGAGAGGTTAACTTGAGAAGACGGAGGCCACACTTCGCTCAAGGGAATTTGGGAATACAATAGAAGAGCGTGGAATCAACCGTTAACAAGGTGATTTTCTTTTCGCACTCCTTAATTGTGTATCATAAAATGTAGTAGAACCCCAAGTCCGTGGTTCCCAACAATTGGTATCAAGAGCCTGGTTATGGGTTCTATGTTTTATGATATGATGTCCATGTTGTAATTAAAATTGGTTATGTATGTATAGTGGTATGCTTGGATAATAATCTTTTGCAGGTTGTTTAGTATCCACTATTATGGCCTCGTTTTATTTTAATTATGTGTTTGGATCCCACGTGGTTTAATCGTGGTTATTTTTTGTTTTGGTTTCCACGTGGTTTATCGTGGTTGTAAATCACGAGGGTTGATCGTGCTAGTTTTGTTTTCTATTATGATTTTGTAATCTTGTAATCATGATTTGTATTCATGTTAGATTATGATCTGATGTAATAGAATAGGTATGTTATGTTGTATGTAACTATTTGATCGACGGAGTTGCAAGAAAACAAAGTTCTTCCGCTGATGCTACAAGATTTCGCCTATGCAACTTCGAACTGTTGTAACTTTTGCATACGGTGTCGGATTTCGATGCGTAATACCTTTTCGGAAAGGCATTTCGATGTTCTACACGATTGAAAAGTGACGTTGTCAAAGTTTCATGTGCGTCTGAGCTCGTTTAGACCCTCAAACAGCGAGTTGAAGTGTTCGCAGGATTTTCGGATGAAATTTTTTTTTGGCCATAATAGTGGATTTATTTTTTATTTTAATTTTTCTGCTATTTAATTTTAATCATTGCATTAAATAATTATTATGTGTGTTGTTAATTATGTGTGTAATTTTAATTGCATGGTTAACATAAATAGGACGACATGGACATAAATTTTCATTTATTGCTTTAATTAAATGTTTTATGTTATTAAATTATGTGTGTATTTGGAATGCATGTTAGACATAATTATAATGACATAGGCCCCATTTAATTATGTAGAGATGCATGCTATGCTATGTTATGTGTTCTTTGTATTGTTATTTTGACAACATGTGGACCTCGAAGAAATAACATAGGGCGATGCATCTAGATAAAATTCCTCATGTTAAAATACTAAGTGGGAGAGGGAATTAATTTGATATTAGATCTCATGGTCATCCATTATTGGTTGTATGTAATTTAACACTAGGACGATTATGAATTGGATATATGTCACCCATCGTGGCGTATGATTTATGACGTCTGGGTAGTGTTAAGGATATTACTAGGACAATCTTCTTAAGTTAATCACGAATAATGAAAGGTAAGCTCACCCCATCGTGACATACCAAGTTTCATAGAATTCGAGAAAAAAGTTGGACATTCCTTGATTGATGTTGATAATGGATATTTCTGTCTTAGGGGTTGTGTTTTTAAGCGAGTCCGTCTGTGACTTCACCGAAAACACCTGGGATTTATCCATTGATACATCGAACGGATGGGTCTGACTAAAGGCAACTTAAGATCTAAATAATGGTATACATTTAGCTATGAAAGATAATATATAGTCCACCCTAACGTGGCGTATTATTTAGTAGTAGGACCGAAGTAATATTTAAATTTAAATGGTATATATGTCATCCATCATGGCGTACCAGATATTTATGGAATTTAAATATTAGTGCATTAATTTTAATTAATTGTTAGAGGTGACAAATAGGTTTTAAGATATATGCAATTTTCTGATTAAGTGTTATATGCATGATTCTCAGGATAGAATGGGCTTTAATCCACTTTTCACCATACTTAAGGATAACAAACTTACCGGACCTAACTATATTGAATGGAAACGCAATTTGGACATAGTGTTGACTGCTGAAGAGTTTAAATTTTGTACTGTTGAACCCAAACCGGACCAGCCTGCTGCCGATGCTCCGGATGAGGATAAAGAGTATTTTAAGAAGTGGACTAAGGCAGATGAGATGTCGCGATGTTACATTCTGGCAGCAATGTCGGGTGTTTTGCAACATCAGCATCAGGCCATGACCACTGCTGCAGATATGCTCTATAATCTCAAGGAGCTTTTCGGAGATCAGAATAGGGCTGCTAGGCAAGTAGCAATGAAGTCTCTAATGAACACTCAGATGGCTGAAAAAACACCTGTAAGGGACCATGTTCTTCTGATGATGTCTCATATAAATGAACTAGAGGTCCTTGGTGCTGATATTGATGCGGAAACGCAGGTCGATATCATACTTATGAGTTTGCCAAAAAGCTTTGAGCCGTTTCGCTTGAATTACAACATGAACAAGAAGTTGTATAGTCTTGCAGAACTTCTGACAGAGCTTCAGGCAGCGGAATCATTATTTCAGCAGCATGTTCAAGTAAATGTTGTTAGATATAATTACTGATGTTTGTTTAATCAGTGTTTAAGTAACAGGTACTGTTCAGAGTTTAGTCTGAAGTACTTATCAGAGTTTACATGGAAGCCGGTCAGAGTTTGTTAAAGTCTGACAGGGTGAAAGTTGATTTAGCTGTCGGTGCATATCATGAAGATTCTAGAAGCAATATATTCTGAAGATGGAAAGAAGCAGAATATATTGATACAGCTAAGGAGACTGGACAGAAGACTGAAGCAATTCTAATTGATTACAATTTGTATAGCTAATTTGTAGGAGTATCAATTAGAGATTGATTGTAACTGTGTACTATATAAACACAGATAGGTTATCCCTAGAAGGGATGCGATAATTGAAAACATTATTCTTGTAACCTAGAAGCTCTTTGTGATTCATTAACATCATAAAGAGAGAAGCTGTTAATATAACTACAGTTTGTTGATTTACAAACTTGTGTTCTTGATTGTTATTCTCATACATACTTGATTATATTGTGTATTCGGCCTAACAACTGGTATCAGAGCCTAGGCTGTTTAATATATACAGTTTTACGATTCAAACACAGTAATAATCATGTCTGAAGAAAATCAAGCTCCTCCCAAGGTTGAACAGGTTAAACCTAATTCTGTGAGTCGATATGAAACAATCAGGGTTCCAATTCTCAGGCCAGTGGAGTATCCAATTTGGAAGGTGAAGATGACCATGTTTCTGGAGGCTACAGATCCAGAATATCTTGACAGAATCTATGATGGTCCTCATATGCCGACTAAATTGTCTCCTGTTGTTGATGGTCAAGAACAAAAGACTGTTCCAAAGGAAAAGAAAGATATGACTCCTGAGGACATCTCATCAATTGCAAAAGATGCAAAGGTTAGACATCTTCTCCACAGTGCTTTAGATAATGTTATGTCTAACAGAGTAATTGGTTGCAAAACTGCAAAAGAAATCTGGGATGCTTTGGAAGTCAGGTGTCAAGGAACCACTGCTATAAAGAAGAACAGGAAAACAATACTCACTCAGGAGTATGAGCACTTTGATTCAAGAGCCAATGAAACCTTGACTGAGACATATGACAGATTCTGTAAACTGCTGAATGATTTATCTCTAGTTGATAAAGAATATGATCTTGAAGAATCAAATCTCAAATTTCTCTTATCTTTACCTGAAAGATGGGATTTGAAGACAACAACTATAAGAGATAATTACGAACTTGCTGAAACAGAACTTGATGAGATTTATGGGTTACTGAAAACTCATGAATTGGAAATAGAACAAAGAAACAGAAGATCAAGCAAGAAGACAAAATTTGTTGCTCTCAAAGTTGAGGAGAAGCCCATCAAGAAGGAATCATCAAGGAAGAAAGCCAAGGGAAAGGCTTTAGTCATTAAATCTGAAAGTGAGTCATCAAACTCTGATGATGACTCAAACTCTGATGAAGCTTCTGACTCTGATGATGAAGAACAGATGATGCAAATGGCTGCATTGATGGTGAAAACCTTCAAGAAGATGGGATTCAAGAACTTCAAGAAAGGAAAGAGATTCTCAAGGAAAGATTCAAACTCTGAAAGGAAAAGTTTTAGAAAGTCTGATGGAAGGGAGATCAAGTCTGGCAAGAAGGATAAATCTGAAATCCAATGCTACAAGTGTAAGGAGATGGGTCACTATGCCCCGGAGTGCAAGAAAGGAAAATCTGAGAAAGCACTCATCTCTAAAGGCAAAGACTGGGCAGATACTTCAGACTCTGATGATGGAATAAATTATGCTCTTATGGCAACTGTCAAAGATGAGACTGAATCATCTGAAAATAAGGTACCCCTAACTACTTATGCTTATGATACTGATAATATATCTGAGTTAAGAGTATATCTGAAAAGCGTACATGTTAGTTATAGGGATCAGACTTTAGAGAATGAGAGAATTAAATCTGAGAATTTTAGCCTTAAAGATAGAAACAAGTTTCTTGAAGGAGAACTTGAAAATATGAAGCAGATTCAAAAAGAAAGAGATGATGCTGTTTATATTGAACAGGAGTTGCTCAAAAGATATAGGCAACTAGAATCTGATCTAGAAAAAGAAAGAAAAATAATCAAGACTTGGACAAACTCTGGAAGAGACACTCATCAAGTGTTTCAAACAGATTCTGTAGGTTTAGGTTATTGTGAAAATGATGAACTTAGGTTTAAAGACAAGGTTAAGACGTTAAACCACAACTTAAACCTGTGAAATTTGTTCCAGAGTCCAATAAGTTAAAATCTGTTGTAGTTAGAGAAGCTGATATGGAATCAGATGAAACCTGTGAAAGACAGGAAAATATTATAACAGAAAATTTTATGGAAATAGAAGCTGTTAGAAAGCCAGTTAAAACATGTGAAAAACAGGTTAATGTTGGTTTGATGACAGGAAAACAGTTCAATCATAAGCTCAAAGAGGTAAAATCTGCCATGAAACCAAAAGGGTCCAAGAAGAATAGGAATGGAAAGATAGGCATAAATAAAAGAAATAATCATTTGCCTACTGCTGCTGCTCCAAGGAAAACATGTTATAATTGTGGTAGTACTAACCATCTTGCTAGATTTTGCAATAAGAACAAAGATATTAATTCTTTACCTTCTACTTCAGGAGTAAAGAATGATTATGTAAGGGTTAAACCACAGACTTTATGCACACACTGTGGGAGCACTTGGCATTCTATTTATACTTGTAAGAGTTATCATGCTATTTATCATAACTATTATGAGCCAAAGCCCAACTTGAAGTGGGTTAGGGCAAACTCTGCAAGTGTAAAGTCTGACAATGTTAGTTTAAACTCTGTTGATAGTGATTCCGCTGCAAAAGCTAACACTGTTAAGAAAGACAAAGGATCCAAGCAAGTCTGGGTCCTTAAAACTAACACTTAGTGTTTGTTTGTGATTACAGGGCATAAAAGAGAGCACCCTTATCTTGGACAGTGGATGCTCAGGACACATGACTGGAAATAAAGCCCTGCTATCAGATTTTGAGGAGAAGGCTGGCCCAAAGGTATCCTATGGAGATGGCAACATAGGACGTACTATGGGATATGGCAATATCAATCTTGGAAGTGTCATCATCACAAATGTAGCTCTAGTCTCAGGACTCAAGCATAATCTGCTATCTGTGAGTCAAATCTGTGATAGAGGAAACCATGTAGATTTTCATACTGAACACTGTGAAGTTATCAGTAAATCTACTGGAAAAGTTGTTCTAGTTGGACACAGGCACAACAACATTTATGAAGCAAGTTTGGTAACAAACTTTGAAGGAAAAACAGTGTGTCTGACTGCAAGAATGTCAAATGAAGAGAGTTGGAACTGGCATAAGAAGCTCTCTCATCTCAATTTGAACAACATTAATGAGCTAATAAGAAAGGATCTTGTAAGGGGACTTCCCAAGTCAATACTTAGCTTAGATGGTCTATGCGATTCTTGTCAAAAGGCCAAGCAAAGGAAGTCATCTTTCAAGAGCAAATCTGAATCTTCAGTAGTGGAACCTTATCATCTTCTACATGTTGATCTCTTTGGACCAGTGAATGTGATGTCTATGGGCAGAAAGAAATATGCTCTAGTAATTGTTGATGAATATACTAGATATACATGGGTGTATTTCTTATCAAAGAAGGATGAAACTGCTCAAACTCTGATGGATCATGTAAATCTACTGGACAAAGGATCACAGTACAAAGTCAAAATAATAAGGAGTGATAATGGAACTGAATTCAGAAACTCAATAGTGGAAGCTTTCTGCAAGGAAAGAGGAGTGAAACAAGAATTTTCTGCACCTGGCACTCCACAGCAGAATGGTGTAGTTGAAAGAAAGAACAGAACTCTAATCGAAGCTGTCAGAACTATGCTTGATGAAGCAAAATTACCAACTTATTTCTGGGCAGAAGCTGTTCAAACTGCTTGTTTTACTCAAAATGCTACACTGATTAACAAGCATGGGAAAACACCATATGAGATGGTGAAAAATAAGAAGCCAAATTTGAAATATTTTCATATATTTGGATGCAAATGCTTTGTGTTGAAGACTCATCCTGAATAGTTGACCAAGTTCGAGTTAAAAGCTGATGAAGGAATCTTTGTTGGCTATCCATTATCAACAAAAGCATTCAGAGTTTACAATCTGAGAACTAAAGTGATCATGGAATCCATACATGTGTCATTTGATGACAAGAAAATAACTGGACTTGATGACTTAGATGAATATGATCAACTGCGCTTTGAAAATGAAGGTTTATTTTCTGATGATGTAAACTCTGATGAAGCAGTACCGACAAACTCTGATGAACCGGTTCTGACAAACTCTGACGAAGCATACTCTGAACCTCTACTGGTAAATACTGGAGAAACTGAAAATTCTCAAATTGAACAAAATAGAGAACCAGTTGAGGGGGAGCGTGAAGAAGCTCAACAAGACACAGAAAATGAGTCAGTTGAGGAAACTGATTCAAACTCTGACAGTTCAAACTCTGAGTCATCCAATTCAGGGGGAGCCTCAAATGCTGCAGAAAGTCAACACTTGAATCAGGAGAGCATGGATCAAGGGGGAGGATCCAATCATAATGCAAGAAACCACTTACCAACAGCAAGAAAGTGGACACAGGCACACACACCTGATCTCATAATTGGAGATCCTGATGCCAGTGTGAGAACTAGAAGTGCAACAAATAATGAGTGTCTGTATCATGCTTTCTTGTCTCAAACAGAACCAAAGAAAGTGGAAGAAGCTCTTCAAGATGCAAACTGGATAACAGCAATGCAAGAAGAGTTAAATGAATTTGAAAGAAATGAAGTCTGGACACTTGTACCTAGACCAAAGAATAGATCAATTGTAGGTACAAAGTGGGTTTTCAGAAACAAGACTGATAGTGAAGGTGTGATTACAAGAAGCAAGGCTAGACTTGTGGCTAAAGGTTATTCACAACAGGAATGAATTGATTATGATGAAACCTTTGCTCCAGTTGCAAGATTGGAAGCCATAAGAATTTTTCTGGCCTATGCTGCACACAAGAAGTTTAAAGTCTTTCAGATGGATGTAAAAAGTGCTTTTCTCAATGGGAAGCTTGAAGAAGAAGTGTTTGTTGAACAACCACCAGGATTTGTGGATCCCAAGCATCCAGATTATGTCTACAGGCTTGACAAGGCATTATATGGACTAAAGCAAGCACCAAGAGCATGGTATGAAACTCTTGCTCAATTTCTTTTAGAAAGTGGGTTCACAAGAGGTACAATTGATAAAACTTTGTTTTATTTCAATACTGGTGATGATTTGCTTTTAGTTCAAATTTATGTAGATGATATTATTTTTGGATCTACTAATGACAAACTTTGTAAGAAGTTTGCAAAGCTTATGCAGTCCAGGTACCAAATGAGCATGATGGGAGAGCTTAGTTACTTTCTAGGCTTACAGGTCAAGCAAACAGATGATGGAATTTTTATCAATCAAGCAAAGTATACCAGAAATCTTCTAAAGAAATTTGGTATGCTTGATAGTTCATCTGCTTCAACTCCCATGGCTACTGCAACAAAGCTAGACAAAGACACAGGTGCTACAGTGGATATGACAACCTATAGAGGCATGATAGGGTCTCTTCTGTATCTCACAGCAAGTAGACCTGATATCATGTATGCCACATGTCTTTGTGCAAGATTTCAAGCAGATCCCAGAGAGCCTCATCTAACAGCTGTAAAAAGGATTTTCAAATATCTCAAAGGAACCATAACCTTGGGTTTGTGGTATCCTAGAGAATCAGAGTTTAAGCTAATTGGTTACTCTGATGCAGATTTTGCAGGCTGTAAGATAGACAGAAAAAGTACAAGTGGAAGCTGTCAATTCTTAGGTGACAGATTGGTTTCTTGGTATAGCAAGAAACAGAAGTCAATTTCCACATCCACTGCAGAAGCAGAGTATATAGCTGCTGGTAGCTGTTGTGCACAGATTTTATGGATGAAGAATCAGTTGCTGGATTATGGGTTAAGGTACTCTAAAATACCTATTTACTGTGATAACCAAAGTGCTATTGCTATGACAGGTAACCCAGTACAGCACTCCATGACCAAGCACATCAGCATAAGGTATCATCTTTTCATAAGTTTTTACTCACAAACACTGTATCAAACACCTTCACTACATACATTCTATACTTTTCTCTGTCTTTCTTCTAAACGTTTCTAATGGCTACTACAATGTTTACTGCTTCTGGGTTAGAATTTGTTCCTAATAATTACTCAGCTCCTTTGGCAAATGAGAACGCACCGGAGGCGTTTCATTTGATTCAGAGTTTCTTGTCAAACTCTGATATTGGTACTGCTCTCATCGCACCATCGAAGCTGTCTGCATCTCAAATCAGATCTCTTTGGCAGACAGGTACTTATGACAATGGAGGAGAGACTGGCTCTCCATCCATAATCTTTGAATTTCAAGAAGCAGAGTTTAAAGTTACTCCAACAACTGTTCGTGATGCTCTGGGCCTTGAGGACTTTAATGCTTTCACAATCTCTGTTGGAGATTCTGAGTTAGTTCGTATGATGACGGAGATAGGCTACTCTGGACCATTGACAAAGATTGGTCAACTCAAAAGGCCGTTTCTGCGCAAGGAATGGAGTTTCTTTTTCGATTGCATCACCAGGGCTTTTGGAAAGAAATGCACGAATTGGGATGCTATTCCCATGGATAGTCTGCAACTCGGGTATTCTCTTCTTTATGGTAGTCAATTTGATGTTGCTAGACTAGTTCTAAATAATATAGGTGAGAAAATGAATGAAAACAGAGGTGTAGTCTATTTTGCAAGATTCTGTCAATTGATATTCTCTGAATGTGTTTCTGAAGTAGAAATAGCTGAGAATGATGTGATTCCATGTTTTAAATTACATAAACGCATATTCTCTGATCTCACAAATAAAGATAACAAGAAAGGAGATGTTGGTGTTTTGTTGCTACCTGATTCTGTGCAACAATTCCTGATCAATTTACAACAACAACAACTAGCAAATGCTGAAGCTGGACCTTCTGTGTCTCCATCACAGAGGTCAAAGAAGTCAAAGGTAAGAGCTGTTAAGTCTGATAGAGTGAATCCCTCAACTGCTGAAGCTGGGGTATCAAATACTGTTGATATGCCTCAGAAGAAAAGGTTAAAGAAAAGAAGGGCCAACAGGGCAAAGTCTGATGCTGCTAATGAGGAGAGTGAAACTGATGATGAAACTCTTCATCAGAGAAAAAGGAGATTAGTAGCAGCACATCTCTTTGGTGCAGAGAATATTTCTTCAACAGTTGCTGAAACTCTTGAAGTTGAGTGACAGGAGAATGAAGCTGTCAATATGGACAGAGTTTCTATGGAGAATGTAGCTCTTGAAGTTGTTCTTCAAGAGGAGATTTTTGACACTCCTGTGCCTACTGAGGACAGAGTAAATGCTGATGCTGGCATGATGAATTTTGAGTTAGAAGCTCCTACATCAAAGACTGATGATGTAGTTGAGGAAGATGCTGATCATTCTGACAGCAGAGTTTTTGAGAAACTGGATTTCTTTGTTGGTGGAGATATTCCAGATGCACATCCTACTATCAGTACCTGTGATACTGAGGATGTAGAAGCTGATCAAGCCACCTTAGTGATTGAAGACTCTGTGGGTTCTCACACAGAGGTTCTTTCAGTAAATAATGCTCATTCTGAACAAGGTGAGGAAGTTGATCAGAGTTTGAAGGATGTAGCAGAGAATGTACAAGAGGCTGCTGACAAGCTAATCTCTGAGGATATTATTCTTGAAGCTCTACAACAATCTGTTGTTGAGGTTGTAACAAAAGAAGCAGAGTTAATGCAAACTGCAAACTCTGAGATTCCAGAACCTGTTGCAGAGAAAGTTATTGATGAAGTTGCACAGGGTAATTTTGAAACTACTGCTGAGAATGTTCCTGCAGTGAATACAGCAGAGAATGATAATGTTGATGATAGTTCTGATCATTCACAAGAGGAGTTATCTGATAGTCAAGCAAACTCTGATGAGCAAAGAGAGGTCAATCGAGCTACGGCTGAGCATTATCAGGATATGTACTACAATAGATGGGCTGATGCAGATTGTATCTTTTCAGCACAGAGGGCTGCTGATTTTCTTGGTGATTCTGTGAAGACAATTTCAAATCCTGATGTTATTACAAATCTAAAGGCTACTGTGATTCAAATTAAATCTCTTCACAACAGATTTGATGAGACTCATAAGGAGGTCACTGCTTTGAGGAATGAAGTTGGTATGAGAGATCTTACTCTGAAGAATGATAGATCTTACTACAATTCTATGTTCAAGAAGCAAGCTAAGGACTCTGATGACATTCAGAAGAGGCTTGGGAAAATTGAGGACAATCAGACTGCTATGTCTGCCCAACTGACTTCAATTTCTACTGCAATTGAGTTGTTGACATCAGTACTACTTTCTGATGATGTCAAAAAGGGGGAGAGTGTACCAAGTGACAAATGCAAAGACACTCAAACTCTGAGACGGAGGGATGATGGTAGTGATGGTGGAAGCAAGGGAGATGGAAAGAGTTTAAGATTAAATTCTGATAGAAGATCACCAAGATCAAACTCTGATAGAAGATCAAACTCTGGTAAGGGAAATGCAAACTCTGCCAGTGGTTCAAAACTCAAAAGTTTGATAATCTCTGATAAGCCTACCACAGATGAGGAAATTGCTACTAAAATGTTTTTAGAAGAGCATGGTGGTGAGGTAACAGTTGAGGATTATGATGCTGAATTAAGAATGATGAATGAAGAGCACCAGAAGAAAATGGAAGCTGGTACTTATAAAAAGAAAGGTAAAGCTCCAAGGAGAAAAGAGATAGGAATATCTATTAAAGATAATGTAAACTCTGATCAAAGTTTGCAATACTCAAGGAGACCTACTATTTCAAGAAATGACAAAGGAAAAGGTAAACTGGTAGAAGAAGAACAGTTACCAAAGAAGATTTATTCAACCTCTGACATTGCTCAAGTTGAATCAAGGATAAACAAATCAACCGCTGACGTTGCTCATGTTGATATTGCTACTAAAATTGTGACAACCTCTGACAAGGCTCAAGTTGTACAAACTCAACTCAAAGGTTTCTTAAGACCTGTACTTTCTGAAACTCTGACATTAGAACCTGTGGATTTTTCTAAAACCAGGACAGTACATGGAAAACAATCTTATGACAAGTCTGGTTTAGGTTCACACAGAGAGAAGAGGATAAATAACAGTCCAATGGATCAAACATCACTGGCAGAACCTGGTGTTGGGGTTACTCAAGAGAGCCTTGACAAGCTAGAGTCTGTTCAGTTAATTCATCATAAGGGACTTAGGAAGGACTTTCTGTTATACTTCATGGCTGATGGCAGAGTATACAGAATAGGTGAAAATGATATACATTTGAAAATGGCTGAAGAGTTAGAATATGTCTTATATCTACTCAAAGTCAGAAATCAAAGGACTCAAAATGCTTCTGAAGTTTTGAGAGTAAGGATGATGAGAGCAAAGGTTCTCAGTGGTGCTAAAATTACGAGTGCATATATTCCTAAGTACAGAGATGCTTATGGAAAAATTGTGGAGATGAAGAGGAATAGTGCTAGGTTCAGGACTGCACTGGAAATGAAAGTTCTAGAGTTTAATCTAGAGTCTGACAAGCCTTTCTATATAAAACTTGGAAATGAAATGAGGAAAAACAGTATCTATTCTCTGAGAGCTGCCATATATCAAACTGGTGAAGGAGATCCAGAGCTTAAGGAGCTGAAGGAAAATATGATTGCTGAACTGGAAAGAGCTGAGAGAAGATTACTTACAGACTATCTCAGGACAGTGCCTGATATTCAAGAAATCAAATAAAGTATGACTGTAAGTTTTTAAAGTTTTCTGTTCTAAGTTAAAATTAAACTCTGTTATGATTAAACACTGCATTTGTTATATGTTTTGACATCATCAATTATCTGATTAACTTGTACATTTTTATTATGCACAAGTTGGGGGAGATTGTTAGATATAATTACTGATGTTTGTTTAATCAGTGTTTAAGTAACAGGTACTGTTCAGAGTTTAGTCTGAAGTACTTATCAGAGTTTACATGGAAGCCGGTCAGAGTTTCTTAAAGTCTGACAGGGTGAAAGTTGATTTAGCTGTCGGTGCATATCATGAAGATTCTAGAAGCAATATATTCTGAAGATGGAAAGAAGCAGAATATATTGATACAGCTAAGGAGACTGGACAGAAGACTGAAGCAATTCTAATTGATTACAATTTGTATAGCTAATTTGTAGGAGTATCAATTAGAGATTGATTGTAACTGTGTACTATATAAACACAGATAGGTTATCCCTAGAAGGGATGCGATAATTGAAAACATTGTTCTTGTAACCTAGAAGCTCTTTGTGATTCATTAACATCATAAAGAGAGAAGCTGTTAATATAACTACAGTTTGTTGATTTACAAACTTGTGTTCTTGATTGTTATTCTCATACATACTTGATTATATTGTGTATTCGGCCTAACAAATGTGGCTGAGAAAGTTTCTTCTTCAAAGCCGAAAGGAAAGAAGGAGAAGAAGGTTCAGACACAGAAAGTTGTGAAACCATTGGGAGTTCAGAATTCAGTGAAGAAGCCTAAGGGCAAGTGCTTCAAGTGCAAGCAGTCGGGTCACTGGAAAAAGGATTGTCCTCTGTCTAAGAAGAACAATGATGGTATGTCTCTTTCTCTTGTTACGGAAACATATATAGCGGCTATGTCTACGAGCACTTGGTGTGTAGACACAGGAGCCACTGATCATGTTTGTAATTCCATGCAGGGGTTCCAGAAAACCAGGCTGCTTAGAGATGGCGAGATATATGTGTTCATGGGAGATGCTACGAAAGTAGCAGTGGTTGCAGTTGGAGTTATTTCTTTATCTTTTGGTTATGATAGGATTTTGGTTTTGAATAATTGTCTTTATGTACCTTCATTTAGAAGGAATTTAATTTCGGTTTCTAAACTTGCTATGGATGGTTATAATGTTTGTTTGGATCGTAATGTTTCCATTATGATGAGTAAACGAGTTATATGTTCTTGTACATTTCAAGACAATTTATATATTATTAATCCTATAGAACCAATGCTGCAACCAAGTGAAATTAATAATACACTTTCTACCTCTAGTAAAAGAAAGGAACCTTCTGGATTGAACCAAACATATCTTTGGCACTTGAGATTAGGTCATATTAACTTAAGGAGGATTCAAAGATTGGTAGTAGATGGGCCTTTAGGCTCGTTGGCAGTGGAGCCATTTCCAGTCTGTGAATCTTGCTTGGAAGGAAAAATGACCAGTAGACCTTTTAAGGCAAAAGGAAATAGAGCCAAAGATGTGTTAGAATTGGTTCATACTGATTTATGTGGACCTATGAATATCCAAGCGAGAGGTGGGTATGAATATTTTGTCACTTTCATTGATGATTATTCGAGATATGGATACATTTATCTGTTGCACCGCAAGTCTGAGTGCTTTGAAAAATTCAAAGAGTACAAAGCAAGTGCGGAAAAGCGACATTCAGGAAAATGTATCAAGTCACTACGATCAGATCGTGGGGGCGAATACCTGCTTGGAGAATTTAGAGAATATTTATCAGAACATGGGATTTCATCCCAGTTGACTGCACCTGGCACACTTCAGCAGAATGGTGTAGCAGAAAGAAGGAACCGGACTCTTTTAGAGAGTGTTAGATCGATGATGAGTTATTCGAATTTACCCAAGTCGTTTTGGGGGCATGCTCTAGAAACAGCGGCTTATCTTCTAAACTTGGTACCTTCTAAGTCAGTTCCAAAAACTCCAAAAGAATTGTGGACTAGTACCAAACCTAGTTTGAAACACATTCGGATTTAGGGTTGTCCAGCACATGTGCTGAACAAGAACGTGACTAAGTTAGATTCTCGTACAGAAGTGAGGCTGTTTGTGGGTTATCCCAAGGGAACAAAAGGGTATTTGTTTTATAGTCCTAAGGATCGGGATATCATTGTAAGCACCAATACTAGATTCTTAGAGGAAGACTATATAATGAATCACAAACCCATGAGTACTGTTGTTTTAGAGGAACTAGTGGGAGGACAAGATAATTCTAATATGCCACCGGTACAAGTAGAACAACCACAAGTAAATGAACAACCTATCACTAATACCACTCCAATGCTTCGTCGTAGTGGGAGGGTTGTTAAACAACCTGAGAGGTTCATGTTTTTGGGAGAGTCTTCGGACTTAGTCTCTGGTGAACATGATGAGGATCCCAGGACATACGAAGAAGCAATGCAAGATAAGGATGCAGATCTTTGGCAAAAGGCTATGCAATCTGAGATGGAATCTATGTATTCCAATAAAGTCTGGGATCTCGTGGAACCACCCAGTGGTGTAAAACCCATTGGATGCAAGTGGATCTACAAAAGAAAAAGAGGATCTGACAAAAAGGTGAAATCCTGGAAAGCAAGACTTGTTGCGAAAGGGTATACTCAGAAACAAGGAATTGATTATGAGGAAACCTTTTCTCCGGTAGTCATGCTTAAGTCAATCCGGATTCTTTTATCTATAGCAGCTCATCTCGATTATGAGATTTGGCAAATGGATGTCAAGACAGCTTTCCTAAATGGAAGTTTTGATGAAAACATCCATATGCAGCAACCAGAGGGATTCATCAAAGAGGGCCAAGAGCATCTAGTGTGTAAGCTTAAGAAGTCCATTTATGGACTGAAACAAGCTTCCAGGGAGTGGAACATTCGTTTTGATCAGGCCGTCCAAACAAATGGTTATGATCAGAGTCCAAGCGAAGCATGTGTGTTTAGGAAAAGTGAAGGAAATGCAGTGGTTTTTCTAGTACTATATGTAGATGACATTTTGCTCATTGGAAACAATGTAGAGATGTTGTCATCTATTAAGGCATGGTTGTTCAAACAATTTGAAATGAAAGACTTAGGTGAAGCCGCATACATTCTTGGGATCAAAGTTATAAGAGATCGCAAGAAAAGAACGTTGGCTTTATCTCAAGAACCGTACATTGATGAGGTATTGGCTCGTTTTAACATGCAGGACTCTAAGAAGGGTAATTTACCTTTTAGACATGGATTCTCTCTATCAAAGGAGCAGTGTCCTAAGACACCTAAGGAGATAGAGAACATGAAAGCAGTTCCTTATGCTTCAGCATGTGGAAGCTTAATGTATGTCATGTTATGCACGAGACCTGATATTTGCTTTACCGTAGGCATGGTCAGTAGATATCAGTCCAATCCAGGTCAGGAACATTGGAGTGCAGTAAAAACGATACTTAAGTACTTGCGAAGGACTAAGAAGTATATGTTAATTTACAAGGCTTCAGACTTGTTTCCTGTGGGTTATACCGATTCAGATTTCCAGACAGATAGGGATAAGAGGAAGTCAACCTCGGGGTGTGTTTTTACTTTAGGAGGTGGAGCTGTAATATGGAGGAGTGTGAAGCAGAAATGCATCGCAGACTCAACCATGGAAGCTGAATATGTGGCAGCCTCTGAGGCAGCCAAGGAGGCTATATGGTTCCGGAATTTCCTGCTGGATTTGAATGTAGTTCCTAATTTGCCACGGCAAATCACAATTTATTGTGATAATACTGGTGCTGTTGCAAATACAAAGGAACCACGAGAACATAAAGCAGCAAAACACATTGAGCGTAAGTATCACCTCATACGACAGTTCGTTAAGCGAGGAGATATTATTGTGACTGATATAGCATCAAAGGACAACCGGGCTGATCCTTTCACGAAGAGTTTACCAGCTAAGGTTTTTGAAGAACACGTGGAGGAGATAGGAGTCAAATGTCTGGTCACGGAATAGTTATTTAAACTGGTAGCGGATTATATTAATAAACACTGATATACTCAAAGAATAGCTTGAGTATAAGTGGGAGATTGTTGGGTTTTATACTAAACTATTCATTAGTAGTATATAAACATTGTCCATTTTATTGAGAATCTTGATTGCATATTTTTACATTGTCTATTTATTATATATTGTGGATAATTTAGTATCAAATGGGATAACAGAAGATTAAATTATCAGTGTCTATATATAATATAAAGGGTTCACAGTTTAAGTGGAATTAGACAAACCACTGGAATAACTGAAGTATTATTTGGGAATAGTTTATCTTGACTATTAAATAATACTTGTATACTTTGTGTATATTGAACAGGATCAAATTTAGAATTGTTCCCTTAAACTGATTAAGAAGGTGAACTAAGATTCTATGTTATTATTAATGCTTAGGTTCTTAATCCGGATATAGTAATTGACACGTGTATATTATTTACATGCTTTGATTTATATATGAAATAATTCTTTTGAATTATATCATTATATTTTGGGTGATGGAATAATATATATGGTGAATATTATTTATTGCAGGAATCCGTGTCCTGATAATATTCGGGTTAATGATGTCCCCTTGAAAGCTCAAAAGGATTTAATTATGTGAAACCCTGCAGGTGGATTTATTCCGGCATAATTAAATAAAGGTAGAGTGGATGATCAAGGATATAAGATGTTAATTAAATGAATTATCAGTAATTTATTTAATTAATGGGCATGCGCTATTTTAAACATGGAGAATTTAATAAGCAAATAATATTGGAACCGAATTAATTAATGAAGTTGCGGTATTAGGAAAGGTAGTGCAAATATTAATTCTTTAGTGGATTGAATTAATATTTAATTACATTGGGCTAGGCCCAGGATGTAATTAAAAGGCCCAACCTAATTATCCATGATCCCTATTGTAGCCCTATATATATTCTTATTCTCTTCTTGCTAGGGTGGGTTAAGAAAAATATTGTAGCCACCTAGGAGCAAGAAGAGAGGTTAACTTGAGAAGACGGAGGCCACACTTCGCTCAAGGGAATTTGGGAATACAATAGAAGAGCGTGGAATCAACCGTTAACAAGGTGATTTTCTTTTCGCACTCCTTAATTGTGTATCATAAAATGTAGTAGAACCCCAAGTCCGTGGTTCCAAACACTATCAAGCATACCAAATTTCTTGAGACGATTTCTGGTATATTTTGCTTGATTGATAAAAATCCCATCATCTGTTTGCTTTACTTGCAAGCCTAGAAAATAACTAAGCTCTCCCATCATGCTCATTTGGTATCTTGACTGCATAAGCTTGGCAAATTTCTTACAGAGTTTGTCATTAGTAGACCCAAAAATTATGTCATCCACATAGATTTGAACTAACAGCAAATCATCACCAGAATTAAAATAGAACAAGGTTTTGTCAATTGTACCTCTAGTGAACCCACTTTCTAAAAGAAATTGAGCTAGAGTTTCATACCATGCTCTAGGTGCCTGCTTTAGTCCATATAATGCCTTGTCAAGCCTGTAGACATAATCTGGATATTTGGGATCTACAAACCCTGGTGGTTGTTCAACAAACACTTCTTCTTCAAGTTTCCCATTGAGAAAAGCACTTTTCACATCTATCTGAAAGACTTTAAACTTCTTGTGAGCAGCATAGGCCAGAAAAATCCTTATTGCCTCCAATCTTGCAACTGGAGCAAAGGTTTCATCATAGTCAATTCCTTCCTGCTGTGAATAGCCTTTAGCCACAAGTCTAGCCTTATTCCTTGTAATCACTCCATCACTGTCTGTTTTGTTTCTGAAAACCCACTTTGTACCAACAATAGATCTATTCTTTGGTCTTGGTACAAGTGTCCAGACTTCATTCCTCTCAAATTCATTTAACTCCTCTTGCATTGCTGTTATCCAGTTAGCATCTTGAAGAGCTTCTTCCACTTTCTTGGGCTCTGTTTGAGATAAGAATGCATGAAACAGACATTCATTATTTGTAGCACTCCTTGTTCTCACACTTGCATCTGGATCTCCAATAATTAAATCAGGAGTATGAGCTTGTGTCCACCTCCTTGCTGTTAGTAAGTGGCTTCTATTATCATTATTAGATCCTCCCCCTTGATTCATGCTCTCCTGATTTTCTTCTTGACCATTTGCATTCTCTGAGGCTCCCCCTGAATTGGACTGTTCAGTATTTGAACTTTCAGAGTTTAACTCAGAGTTTAACTCAGAGTTTCTGTTTGATTCTTCAGCTGACTCACTTTCAAAATTTGAGTCATTATCTTGAGATGTTTCTGAAGTATCTTCACGTTCCCCCTCGACTGGTTCTCTATTTTGTTCTGTCAGAGAAATTCCCTCAGTGTTTACCAGTAAAGGTTCAGAGTATGCTTCATCAGAGTTTGTTGGATTTGCTTCATCAGAGTTTACGTCATCAGAGTTTAGATCTTCATTTTCAAAGCGAAGTTGATCATGATATCCTTCATCTTCTATTCCAGTTATTTTCTTGTCATCAAATGACACATGTATAGATTCCATGATCACTTTAGTTCTCAGATTGTAGACTCTGAATGCTTTAGATGATAGTGGCTATCCAACAAAAATTCCTTCATCAGCTTTTAAGTCAAACTTGGTCAACTGTTCAGGATGAGTTTTCAACACAAAGCACTTGCATCCAAAAATATGAAAATACTTCAAATTTGGCTTCTTATTTTTCACCATCTCATATGGTGTTTTCCCATGCTTGTTGATCAGTGTAGCATTTTGAGTAAAACAAGCAGTTTGAACAGCTTCTGCCCAGAAATAAGTTGGCAATTTTGCTTCATCAAGCATTGTTCTGGCAGCTTCGATAAGAGTTCTGTTCTATCTTTCAACTACACCATTATCACTCCTTAGAATTTTCACTTTGTACTGTGATCCTTTGTCCAATAGTTTCACATGATCCATCAAAGTTAAGGCAGTTTCATCCTTCTTTGCTAAGAAGTACACCCAGGTGTATCTGGTGTATTCATCAACAATTACCAAAGCATATTTCTTTCTGTCCATTGACATTACATTCACTGGACCAAAGAGATCAACATGTAAAAGATGATAAGGTTCCACAACTGCAGATTCAGATTTACTCTTGAAAGATGACTTCTTTTGCTTGGCCTTTCGACAAGAATCACACAGACCATCTAAGCTGAGTATTGACTTTGGGAGTCCCCTTACAAGATCTTTTCGAATCAGCTCATTGATGTTGTTCAAGTTTAGGTGAGAGAGCTTCTTATGCCATTTCCAACTCTCTTCATTGGACATTTTTGCAGACAGACACACAGCTTTTCCTTCAGAGTTTGTTATCAAACTTGTTTCATAAATGTTATTGTGCCTGTGTCCAACTAGAACAACTTTTCCGGTAGATTTACTGATAACCTCACAGTGTTCAGTATGAAAATCTACATGGTATCCTCTGTCACTGATTTGACTCACAGAAAGCAGATCATGCTTGAGTCCTGAGACTAGAGCTACATTTGTGATGATGACACTTCCAAGATTGATTTTGCCATATCCCAGAGTACGTCCTATGTTGCCATCTCTATAGGAAACTTTTGGGCCAGCTTTTTCCTCAAAATCTGATAGCAGGGCTTTATTTCCAGTCATGTGTCCTGAGCATCCACTGTCCAAGATAAGAGTGCTCTCTTTTATGCCCTGCAATCACAAACAATCACTGAGTGTTAGATTTAAGGATCCAGACTTGCTTGGATCCTTTGGCTTTCTTAACATTGTTAGCTTTTGCAGCGGAATCACTATCAACAGAGTTTAAACTAACATTGTCAGACTTTACACTTGCAGAGTTTGCTCTAACCCATTTCAAGTTGGGTTTTAGCTCATAATAGTTGTGATAAATAGCATGATAACTCTTGCAAGTATAAATGGAATGCCAAGTGCTCCCACAGTGTGTGCATAAAGTCTGAGGTCTAACCCTAACATAATCATTTTTTACTCCACACTTGGAGGGTAAAGAATTAATATCTTTGTTTTTCCTGCAAAAACTAGCAAGATGGTTAGTACTTCCACAGTTATAACATGTTTTTCTTGGAACAACAGTAGTAGGCAAATGATTATTCCTTTTATTTATGCCTATCTTTCCATTCCTGTTCTTCTTGAACCTTTTCTGTTTCATGACAGACTTTACTTCTTTGAGTTTATGATTGAATTGTTTTTCTGTCATTAAACCAACATTAACCTGTTTATCACAGATTTTTACTGGTTCTTTAACAGCTTCTTTCACAACTACAGATTTTAGCTTACTAGATTCAGAAACAAATTTCACAGGTTTAAGTTGTGGTTTCACTTTAACTTTATCTTTAAACCTAAGTTCATCTTCCTCACAGTAACCTAATCCTACAGTATCTTTCTGAAAAACTTGATGTGTGTCTTTTCCAGAATTGGTCCAGGTTTTAATCACTTTCCTCTCTTTTTCCAACTCAGATTCTATTTGCCTATATCTTTTAAGCAATTCCTGTTCAACATAAACAGCATCATCTCTCTCCTTTTGAACTTGTTGCATGTTAACAAGTCTCTCTTCAAGAAATTTATTCCTCTCTTTAAGACCTAGATTCTCAGATTTGATTCTTTCATTCTCTAAAGTCTGATCCCTATAACTAACATGTATGCTTTTAAGATAAATTCTTAATTCAGATATATTATCAGTATCATAAGCATAAGTTGTTAGGGGTACCTTGTTTTCAGATGACTCGGCTTCATCTTTAACAGTTGCCATGAGAGCATAATTGACTCCCTCATCTGAGTCTGAAGTGTCTGCCCAGTCCTTGCCTTTAGTGATGAGTGCTTTCTCAGATTTTCCTTTCTTGCACTCTGGAGCATAATGACCCATCTCTTTACACTTGTAGCACTGGATCTCAGACTTGTCTTTCTTTCCAGACTTGGTATCTTTTCCATCAGACTTTCTGAAATTTCTCTTGCCAGAGTTTGAATCTCTCCTAGAGAACCTTTTTCCTTTCTTGAAGTTCTTGAATCCCATCTTCTTGAAGGTCTTCACTGTTAGATATAATTGCTGACGTTTGCTCATCAGTGTTTAAGTACCAGGTACTCATCAGAGTTTACTAGAAGCCAGTCAGAGTTTGATAAAGTCTGACGAGGTGAAGAGTTCATTAACTGTCGGTGCTAATATGAAGATTCTAGAAGCAATATATCTTGAAGATGGAAAGAAGCAAGATATATTGAGACAGTTAAGGAAACAGAACAGAAGACAGAAGCAATTCTAATTTGATATGATTTGTATAGCTAATTTATAGGAATATCAATTAGAAATTGATTATGTAGCTGTGTACTATATAAACACAGATAGGTTAACCCTAAAAGGGATGCGAATACTGAATATATTATTCTTGTAACCTAGCAGCTCTCTGTGATTCTTTAACATCACTGAGAGAAGAATTATTTATATAATTCAGTTGTTGATTCATAAACAGTGTTCTCAATTGTTATTATCATATTAATATTGATTATATACTGTGTATTCGGCCTAACAATTGGTATCAGAGACAAGGCTGTTTAATATATACAGTTTATCGATCCAAACACAAGTATAATCATGGCTGACAACTCTCAGGAAGGTTCTAATGCAGGTTCTAATGCTCAGAAGGTTCAACCTACTTCTATGAGTTGATATGAGACAATAAGGGTTCCAATTCTCAGACCAGTTGAATATCCAACATGGAAGGTGAAGATGACCATGTTTCTGGAAGCCACAGATCCAGAATACCTTGATAGAATCAATGATGGTCCTCATATGCCAACTAAATTGTCTCTTGTTATTACTGGGCAAGAACAAAAGACTGTTCCAAAAGAGAAGAAAGATTTGACTCCTGAAGACATCTCATCAATTGCAAAGGATGCAAAGGTTAGACATCTACTACACAGTGCCTTAGATAATGTCATGTCTAACAGAGTTATTGGCTGCAAAACTGCCAAAGAAATTTGGGATGCTTTGGAAGTCAGGTGTCAAGGAACAAGTGCTATAAAGAAGAATAGGAAGAATATTCTTACACAGGAGTATGAACACTTTGACTCGAGATCTGATGAAACCTTAACAGATACATATGACAGGTTTTGTAAATTATTGAATGATTTGTCCCTGGTTGATAAAGAGTATGAACTTGAAGAGTCAAATCTCAAGTTTCTTCTATCCCTACCTGAAAGATGGGATTTAAAGACAACAACAATCAGAGAGAATTATGATCTTGCAGATACAGATCTTGATGAAATCTATGGGTTGCTTAAAACTCATGAACTTGAGATAGAACAAAGAAACAAAAGATCTGGAAAGAAGACAAAATCTGTTGCTCTTAAAGTTGAAGAGAAGGCTGTCAAGAAGGAATCATCAAGAAAGAAAGCCAAAGGAAAGGCTTTAGTCATTAAATCTGACAGTGAGTCATCAAACTCTGATGATGGCTCAAATAATGATGATGAAGCTTTTGATTCTGAGGATGATGAAGAAGAGATGATGAGAATGGCTGCTTTAATGGTGAAGACCTTCAAGAAGATGGGATTCAAGAACTTCAAGAAAGGAAAGAGATTCTCAAGGAAAGATTCAAATTCTGATAAGAGAAATTTCAGAAAGTCTGATGGAAAATATACCAAGTCTGGAAAGAAAGACAAGTCTAAGATCCAGTGCTACAAGTGTAAAGAGATGGGTCATTATGCTCCAGAATGCAAGAAAGGAAAATCTGGGCAAGGACTGGGCAGACACTTCAGACTCAGATGAGGGAGTCAATTATGCTCTCATGGCAACTGTTAAAGATGAAGCTGAGTCATCTGGAAACAAGGTACCCCTAACAACTTATGCTTATGACACTGATAACATATCTGAATTAAGAATTTATCTGAAAAGCATACATGTTAGTTATAGGGATCAGACTTTAGAAAATGAAAGAATCAAATCTGAGAATCTAGGTCTTAAAGAGAGGAATAAATTTCTTGAAGAGAAACTTGTTAACATGCAACAAGTTCAAAAGGAGAGAGATGATGCTGTTTATGTTGAACAGGAGTTGCTTAAAAGATATAGGGAAATAGAATCTGAGTTGGAAAAAGAGAGAAAAGTAATTAAAACCTGGACCAATTCTGGAAAAGACACACATCAGGTTTTTCAGACAGATACTGTAGGTTTAGGTTACTGTGAGGAAGATGAACTTAGGTTTAAAGATAAAGTTAAAGTGAAACCAGAACTTAAACCTGTGAAATTTGTTCCGGAATACAGTAAGCTAAAGCCTGTTGTAGTAAAAGAAGCTGTTATGGAACCAGTTGAAACTTGTGTAAAATAGGTTACTATTGGTTCAATAACAGAGAATAAGATTGAGATAGAAGCTGTTAAAGAACCAGTAAAAATCTGTGATAAACAGGTTAATGTTGGTTTAATGACAGAGAAACAATTCAAACATAAGCTCAAAGAAGTAAAGTCCGTCAACAAACAGAAAATGTTTAAGAAGAATAGGAATGGAAAAGTAGGCATTAATAAAAGAAATGATTATCTGCCTAATTCTGCTGCTCCTAGAAAAACATGTCATAGTTGTGGTAGTACTAACCATCTTGCCAGGTTTTGCAAGAAGAACAAAGATATTAACTCTTTACCCTCCACATCAGGAGTAAAGAATAATTATGTTAGGGTTAGACCAAAGACTTTATGCACACACTGTGGGAGCACTTGGCATTCCATTTATACTTGCAAGAGTTATCATGCTATTTATCACAACTATTATGAGCTAAAACCCAACTTGAAGTGGGTTAGGGCAAACTCTGTTGATAGTGATTCCGCTGCAAAAGCTAACAATATTAAGAAAGCCAAAGGATCCAAGCAAGTCTGGATCCTTAAATCTAACACTTAGTGATTGTTTGTGATTGCAGGGCATAAAAGAGAGCACTCTTATCTTGGACAGTGGATGCTCATGACATATGACTGGAAATAAAGCCTTGCTATCAGACTATGAGGAAAAAGCTGGCCCAAAAGTTTCCTATGGAGATGGCAACATAGGACATACTCTGGGATATGGCAATATCAATCTTGGAAGTGTCATCATTACAAATGTAGCTCTTGTCTCAGGACTCAAGCATGATCTGCTTTCTGTGAGTCAAATCTGTGACAGAGGATACCATGTAGATTTTCATAATGAACATTGTGAAGTTATCAGCAAATCTACAGGGAAAGTTGTTCTAGTTGGACAAAGGCACAATAACATCTATGAAGCAAGTTTGGTAACAAACTCTGAAGGAAAAACTGTGTGTCTATCAGCAAGAATGTCCAGTGAAGAGAGTTGGAAATGGCATAAGAAGCTCTCTCATTTAAACTTGAACAACATCAATGAGATGATTCGAAAAGATCTTGTAAGGGGACTTCCAAAGTCAATACTCAGCTTAGATGGTCTGTGTGATTCTTGTCAAAAGGCCAAGCAAAGGAAGTCATCTTTCAAGAGTACATCTGAATCTTCAGTTGTGGAACCTTATCATCTTCTACATGTTGATCTCTTTGGTCCAGTGAATATAATGTCAATGGGCAGAAAGAAATATACTCTAGTCATTGTTGATGAGTACACTAGGTACACATGGGTGTACTTCTTAGCAAAGAAGGATGAAACTGCCTCAATTCTAATGGAACATGTAAAGCTACTGGACAAAGGATCAGAATTCAAAGTGAAAATTATAAGAAGTGACAATGGTACTGAATTCAGAAATTCTGTAATGGAAGCTTTCTGCAAGGAAAGAGGAGTGAAGCAAGAATTTTCTGCACCTGGAACTCCACAGCAAAATGGTGTAGTTGAAAGATAGAACATAACTCTTATCGAAGCTACCAGAACAATGCTTGATGAAGCAAAATTGCCAACTTATTTCTAGGCAGAAGCTGTTCAAACTGCTTGTTTTACTCAAAATGCTACACTGATCAACAAGCATGAGAAAACACCATATGAGATGGTGAAGAATAAGAAGCCAAATTTGAAATATTTTCATATTTTTGGATGCAAGTGTTTTGTGTTGAAAACTCATCCTGAACAATTGACCAAGTTTGACTTAAAAGCTGATGAAGGAATTTTTGTTGGATACCCACTATCAACTAAAGCATTCAGAGTCTACAATCTAAGAACTAAAGTGATCATGGAATCTATACATGTGTCATTTGATGACAAGAAAATAACTGGAATAGAAGATGAAGGATATCATGATCAACTTCGCTTTGAAAATGAAGATCTATACTCTGATCATGTAAACTCTGATGCAGCAAATCCAACAAACTCTGACGAAGCATACTCTGATCCTCTACTGGTAAACACTGACGAATTTTCTCTGACAGAACAAAATAGAGAACCAGTTGAGGGGGAGCGTGAAGAAACTTCAGGAACTTCTCAAAGTAATGACTCAAATTCTGAAAGAGGGTCAAATGAAGAATCAAACAGAAACTCTGAGTCAAACTCTGAAAGTTCAAATACTGACCAGTCCAATTCATGGGGAGCCTCAGAGAATGCAAATGGTCAAGCAGAAAATCAGGAGAGCATGGATCAAGGGGGAGGATCTAATAATGAAAATAGAAGCCAATTACCAACAGCAAGAAGGTGGACACAATCCCATACACCTGACTTGATAATTGGAGATCCAGAAGCTAGTGTAAGAACTAGAAGTGCTACAAATAATGAATGTCTGTTTCATGCATTCTTATCTCAAATTGAGCCCAAGAAAGTGGAAGAAGCTCTTCAAGATGCTAATTGGATAACAGCAATGCAAGAAGAGTTAAATGAATTTGAGAGGAATGAAGTCTGGAAACTTGTACCAAGACCAAAGAACAGATCTATTGTTGGTACAAAGTGGGTTTTCAGAAACAAAGCAGACAGTGATGGAGTGATTACAAGGAATAAGGCTAGACTTGTGGCAAAAGGCTATTCACAGCAAGAAGGGATTGATTATGATGAAACCTTTGCTCCAGTTGCAAGACTGGAGGCAATAAGGATTTTTCTGGCCTATGCTGCTCACAAGAAATTTAAAGTCTTTCAGATGGATTTGAAAAGTGCTTTTCTCAATGGGAAACTTGAAGAATAAGTGTTTGTTGAACAACCACCAGGGTTTGTAGATTCCAAACATCCAGATTATGTCTACAGACTTGATAAGGCATTATATGGACTAAAGCAGGCACCTAGAGCATGGTATGAAACTCTGGCTCAATTTCTTTTAGAAAGTGGGTTCACTAGAGGTACAATTGACAAAAACTTGTTCTATTTTAATTCTGGTGATGATTTGCTGTTAGTTCAAATCTATGTGGATGACATAATTTTTGGGTCTACTAATGACAAACTCTGTAAGAAATTTGCCAAGCTTATGCAGTCAAGATATCAAATGAGTATGATGGGAGAGCTTAGTTATTTTCTAGGCTTACAGGTCAAACAAACAGATGATGGGATTTTTATCAATCAAGCAAAATACACCAGAAATCTTCTCAAGAAATTTGGTATGCTTGATAGTTCATCTGCTACAACTCCCATGGCAACTGCAACAAAGCTAGACAAAGACACAGGAGCCTCAGTAGATATGACAAACTATAGAGGAATGATAGGGTCTCTTATTTATCTTACTACAAGCAGACCTGATATCATGTATGCAACATGTCTTTGTGCAAGATTTCAAGCAGACCCCAGAGAGCCTCATCTAACAGCTGTGAAGAGGATTTTCAAATATCTCAAAGGAACCATAAATCTTGGTTTGTGGTATCCTAGAGAATCAGAGTTTAAATTAATTGGTTACTCTGATGGAGATTTTGCAGGCTGTAAGATAGACAGAAAAAGCACAAGTGGAAGCTGTCAATTTCTTGGTGACAGATTAGTTTCTTGGTACAGCAAGAAACAGAAATCAATTTCCACATCCACAGCAGAAGCAGAGTATATAGCTGCTGGTAGCTGTTGTGCACAGATTTTATGGATGAAGAATCAATTGCTGGATTATGGATTAAGGTACTCCAAAATACCTATTTACTGTGATAATCAAAGTGCTTTTGCTATGACAGGTAATCCAGTACAACACTCCATGACCAAGCACATCAGCATAAGGTATCATTTTATCAGGGAACATGTGGAAGAAGGAAATATTGAGCTTCATTTTGTGTCTACAGACCAACAGCTTGCAGATATCTTCACCAAACCTTTGAGTGAAGCTACCTTTACAAGGCTGGTAAATGAACTTGGAATGATCTCTGGTTTTGACTAGAGATACTGGTTAGATTCTAACTCTATACATGATTTTATGCTCATGGTTCTTTGCATGTGTTAACTGTTATTTGTACCAGTATGTTAAACTCTGATAGTAAACTCTGTTAGTAATATAGTGTCAGTCATACTCTGTCGGTTAAAGTCTGATGTTAAACTCTGATTGTGATTTTTGTCTGAAACACATGAACCGATGAAGAAAGCTGTATGAAGCATGATTTTCAGTAAGTAATCATGAATCCTTCTAAGTATTATAAATTCTAAATTACAAAATGTGCAGAAATTTTACACAGCATGATACTGTCTCTATATTTATAGCATCTCTTAGTTTATCGATCCTATACACTGAGTCTGTATTAGCTGTTTGCACTTTCTCTCATAAATTAATTGTATTAACTGATGAAAAGTCTAAACTCTGTTAATTAATTTCAAATATTTCACCCTCAAATCAAAAGATGCCAAAAAGAGCACAAATTCCTTTGAGATCATGTTGTGCCTAGGAAGATCCAGGAACTTATTGTATGAAATAAGGGCTAAAATCTTTGATTTTTGGTGACTAGTGCCAACCACTGATTACTGGAAAAATAAAATTAAAAAAAAAATTATATAAAGGGGGTGAAAATAAAAGATATATCCAAATGAAAGGATATCAGAATACAGAGTTTAGATATAAAAATCAGATTTTATTTTATATGAGAGTTTGAGCAACCAGTTTTTACTACTTTAGTTTGTGGATTTTATGCACTTTGAGATGATCTAAATATTCATATTCAGTAAACTCTGCTAATTCACACACAAATACTCACACCTGTACAGTTTGTGAAAAGAGTTTATTTATAAAGGAGGAGGATTGGTAAACACTGATGAAATGTGTACTCTACGCTGAGGTAATTTTATTTTAATCTCTGATGATTAAAATTAATTGTTTGTTTCAGACAGTTAACAATTTTGAGAAAACATTCTTGAAAATAAAAGAGTATGATTGGTAACGGTTCTAATTTGTGTTAAACAGAGAAGAGAGGTTGAGTGTTTAGAAAAGTGTAAAGGGCGGTAATAATTGTTGTTTTTACTGCGCATGCGCATTGGAAACTGTCAATTATTTGCTGTCAGTCATTGTATGTGTGCCACGTGTCCCACTCACACAGTTAACGGAGTAAGACAGTTGTGTAGTAATGATTAAAAACTGTTCAGTTTTTAATTTTGAATTTCATATTTATACAATACACACACATACGTCTAAACCTTTCACATCTTACTTCAATTCACGTCTATTGTCACACACACATATTCACAAACACCTTTCTACTTACAAACTCTTTCGAAGCTTTTGCATCAGTTTCTTTGATTTCTTTCAAATCTTACTAATGGCGACTACAGCTTTTGTTTCTTCTGGGTTAGAATTTGTTCCAAATAACTATGCAGCACCATTAAACACTGCCAACGCACCAGAAGCTTTTCATATGATTCAAGATTTTCTAGCTCAGTCAGCGATTGGGCGTGCTTTAGTTGAACCAGCAAAACTTTTTGGTTTGCAAATCAAGGCGTTTTGGGAGTCCGGGATGTATGATGATGGTGGTGAGACTGGTAACCCATCTATTATCTTTGAATTTGAAGAAACAGAGTATGTAATTACTGCTGGAACCATTCGGGCTGCAATGGGGTTTCCTGAGTTTTCGTCGTATACTATTGGAATGGGTGATGAAGATTTGATAAGGATGATGCGAGAGATTGGGTATTCTGGACCCTTGACTAAGATTGGACAGTTGAAACGACCGTTCTTAAGGAAGGAGTGGAGCTTCTTCTTTGATTGCATTACAAGGACGTTCGGAAAGAAATGCACCAACTGGGATGCTATTCCCACAGACAGTCTGCAAATCGGGTACTCTCTGTTATATGATAATCATTTTGATTTTGCACGACTTGTTTTGAATAACTTAGGGGAGAAAATGACGGAAAATAGAAGAGTAGTTTACTTTTCTAGATTTTGTCAGATTTTATTCTCTTACTGTGTTGAAGGGGTAGAAGTAAGTGATGAAGATGTTTCTTGTTTTAAATTACACAAGAGGATATTTTCTGATCTTATCAATAAGGATGTTAAGAAAGGGGTTGTTGGAGACCTGTTGCTACCTGCCTCTGTGCAACAGTTTATAAATGATCAAGTAAATCCACCAACACAAGATTCTTCTCAATCAGAGCCTCAACCTGAGCCTTTACAAACAGAGCTACCTCCATCAACATCTGGCAAACCTGCAAGGGGTGGTAGGACTAAGCATATTGGTACTAAACCTGCAAGGTCTGTTAGATCATCTACTGATGTAGGGGTGTCCAAGTCAATTGATGCGTCCAAAGGTCATTATAAGAAGAGGAGAGCCAATAGAGCAAAAGCTGATGATGAAGATGATGTTGACAATGAAACTCTTCATCATAGAAAAAGAAGATTGGTAGCAAATTATCTTTTTGATGATTTGGATGAGTCTACACCAGACTCTGAAGCTGTCCAGCATGAAGCTCCAGAAGATTTTGCTGAGGAGCCTGTTGTCATACTGCTGATGAGGATAGGGTGTTTGTAAATTCTGAAGCTCCTGAAGTTCTTGTTCAGGAGGATGCTGAAAATGTTGAAGCAGCCTCTGTGCCTGACTTGGCAAATGCTGATAAAGAGGCTGAGATTTTTGAGCAACAAGATTTTAATGCTGATTTTGAAATGGAAAATGTTCTTGAAGCACATCCTAGTATCAGTGTTTGTGATACTGAGGATGTGGCAGCTGATCAACCAACCCAAATTTTAGATGAGTCAATTGCAACTCATACAGAGATTCTTTCTGTCAATAATTCAATTCCAGAAAAGGGTGAGGAGGTTGATCAGGTAGTGGAAACTGCTCAGATAAATGCTGAAGCTGCTGTAGAGAAATTTGATGAAGCTATGGCAGAGATTTTGAAAGAACCTGCTGTTCAAACAGAAGAGGTTCTTGTAAACTCTGAGATTCCTGAAGATGCACAGCTAAACGCTGAGGTTACTGCAGACAATGCTAATGAAGAAGCTGCATCGCAGTCAGAGGAAAATGCTAATGAAGCTAGAGTTGATTCTGATAATGCTGATCACACATCTGTACACTCTGATCATGCAAACTCTGATGAGTCAATACCTTTTCTAAGAGATCCTACAGCAGAGTCTATTAAAGAAAATCACAATGCCACTGAAGATCATTTCAGGGAAATGCATTATGCTAATTGGTTAGGAGCAGACTGCATTTTCTCTACTCAAAGGGCTGCTGATTTTGTACATAAGACTGCTACAGAGATTACTAATCCTGAGTTATTATCACATTTTAAGGCGACTATTGTTCAAGTCAAGTCACTGCACAATCGCTTTGATGAGACTCACAAGGTTGTTCTTGGATTGAGTAATGATATTGCTCTTAAGGAGTTAGCACTGAAGAAGGATAGAGCTCAATTTTCATCTATGCAAAAGGATCAAGAAGAGATTAAGCAGAGGCTTACTAATGTTGAAAGCAATCAGACGGTTATGTCTTCACAACTAACTTCTATTGCTGCATCACTAGAATTGTTGACATCAGTTTTTATTCCCGATGATGTCAAAAAGGGGGAGAAGATACCTAAAGACAAATGCAGAAGGACTCCAACTTTGAGACTGAGGGATGATTCAAATGATGGTGGAAGCAGGGAAACAGAGAAAAGGTCAAAGTCTTCTCAAGAGCAAGGGCGACTTAGGTCAAACTCTGCTAGACAGACAAACTCTGAGAGGTTAAACTCTGGTAGTCAATCTTCTTCAAGACTTAAAAGTCTAGTGATTTCATCAAATCCAATTACTGATGAAGAGATTGCTGCTAAGATTTTCATGGAAGAACATGGCAATGAAGCTACAATGGAAGATATAGATGATGAGATGAAGCTTCTTGCTGAAGAACACCAGAAAAAGATTAAAGCTGGTACTTATAAGAAGAAATCAGTAAAGGCTCCTAGAAAGAAGGAAGTTGGAATTTCTATCAAAGAAAATACTCAACAGAGTATACAATACACAAGGAGGCCTGTGATTGCAAATACTGATAAAGGAAAGGGTATACTGGTAGAAGAAGGACAGTTACCAAAGAAGAATTATTCAACCTCTGACGTTGCTCAAGTTGAATCAAGGATAAACAAATCAACCTCTAACGTTGCTCAAGTTGATGATTCTGTTAAAGTTGTGACAACCTCTGACACTGCTCAAGTTGTACAAACTCAATTAATATCTCCACAACTTCAAGGTACTTTTCGAAGATCATCTACAGATGAAACTCTGAAGCCAGGAAATGTGAACATTTTACAAAGCAGAACTGTAATGGGAAAAGAATCTTATGATAGATCTGGCTTGGGTTCACATAGAGAGAAAAGAGTGAATAACAGTCCTTTAGATCATACATCACTGGCAGAATCTGGTGTTGGGGTAACTCAAGAAAACCTTGACAAGTTAGAGTCTGTTCAGATGATTTATCACAGAGGAACCAAAAAGGAGTTTCTGTTATATTTTATGGCTGATGGAAGAGTTTATAGAGTTGGAGAAGCTGATATTCATCTAAAACTATGGGAAGAGCTAGAGTATGTTTTATATCTGCTAAGAGTGAAGAATCAAAGTACTCACAATGCTGCTCAAGTTTTAAGAGAGAGAATGATGAAGTCTAAAGTCTTGTGTGGAGCCAGAATTTCAAGTGCTTATGTTCCTAAGTACAGAGATGTTCATGGAAAGCTTGTTGAGATGAAGAGAAACAGTGCAAAGTTCAATACTGCACCGGGTATAAAAGTTTTGGAATTCAACTTAGAGTCTGACAAATCTTACTATATTCGGCTAGGGAATGAAATGAGGAAGAACAACATTTATTCTCTGAGAGCTGCTATCTACCAGACTGGAGAAAGTGATCCAGAACTCAAGGAATTGAAAGGGATCATGGTAGATGAGCTGGAAAAAGCTGAAAGGAGGCTACTTATTGACTATCTCAGGACAGTGCCTGATATTGAAGAGATTAAGTAAAGTCTGACTGTAAGTTTTTAAAGTTTTCTGTTCTAAGTTAAAGTTAAACTCTGATTATATTTAAACACTGCATTTGTTATATGTTTTGACATCATCAATTATCTATTTAACTTGTACATCTTCATTATGCACAAGTTGGGGGAGATTGTTAGATATAATTGCTGACGTTTGCTCATCAGTGTTTAAGTACCAGGTACTCATCAGAGTTTACTAGAAGCCAATCAGAGTTTGATAAAGTCTGACGAGGTGAAGAGTTCATTAACTGTCGGTGCTAATATGAAGATTCTAGAAGCAATATATCTTGAAGATGGAAAGAAGCAAGATATATTGAGATAGTTAAGGAAACGGAACAGAAGACAGAAGCAATTCTAATTTGATATGATTTGTATAGCTAATTTATAGGAATATCAATTAGAAATTGATTATGTAGCTGTGTACTATATAAACACAGATAGGTTAACCCTAAAAGGGATGCGAATACTGAATATATTATTCTTGTAACCTAGCAGCTCTCTGTGATTCTTTAACATCACTGAGAGAAGAATTATTTATATAATTCAGTTGTTGATTCATAAACAGTGTTCTCAATTGTTATTATCATAGTAATATTGATTATATATTGTGTATTCGGCCTAACATTCACCATCAAAGCAGCCATTTTCATCATATCTTCTTCATCATCCTCAGAATCAGAAGCTTCATCATCAGTGTTTGAGCCATCATCAGAGTTTGATGACTCACTGTCAGATTTAATGACTAAAGCCTTTCCCTTGGCTTTCTTTCTTGATGATTCCTTCTTGACAGGCTTTTCTTCAACTTTAAGAGCAACAGATTTTGTCTTCTTTCCAGATCTTTTGTTTCTTTGTTCTATTTCAAGTTCATGAGTTTTAAGCAACCCATAGATTTCATCAAGATCTGTTTCTGCAAGATCATAATTGTCTCGTATTGTTGTCGCCTTCAAATCCCATCTTTCAGGTAGGGATAGAAGAAACTTGAGATATGATTCTTCAAGTTCATATTCTTTATCAACCAGAGACAGATCATTCAACAGTTTACAAAACCTGTCATATGTCTCAGTCAAAGATTCACCAGGTCTTGAATCAAAGTTTTCATACTCCTATGTGAGAATAGTCTTCCTGTTCTTCTTTATTGCACTTGTTCCTTGACACCTGACTTCTAAAGCATCCCAAATTTCTTTGGCAGTCTTACAGCCAATTACTCTGTTAGACATGACATTATCTAAGGCACTGTGGAGAAGATGTCTAACTTTTGCATCCTTTGCAATTGATGAGATGTCCTCAGGAGTCATATCTTTCTTTTCCTTTGGAACAGTCTTTTGTTCTTGACCATCAACAACAGGAGACAGTTTGGTTGGCATATGAGGACCATCATTGATTCTATCAAGGTATTCTGGATCTGTGGCTTCTAGAAACATGGTCATCTTTACCTTTCATATTGGATATTCTATAGGTCTGAGAATTGGAACCCTGATTCTCTCATATCGACTTACAGAAGTTGATTGAACCTTTTGAGCATTAGAACATGCCTGGATGTTTTCAGCCATGATTATACTTGTGTTTAGATCGAAAACTGTATATATTTAACAGCCTTGGCTCTGATACCAATTGTTAGGCCGAATACACAATATATAATCAATATAAGTATGATAATAACAATTGAGAACACTGTTTATGAATCAACAACTGAATTATATAAATAACTCTTCTCTCAGTGATGTTAAAGAATCACAGAGAGCTGCTAGGTTACAAGAATAATGTATTCAGTATTCGCATCCCTTTTAGGGTTAACCTATCTGTGTTTATATAATACACAGTTACATAATCAATCTCTAATTGATATCCTATAAATCAGCTATACAATTTATATCAATCTAGGATTGCTTCTGTCTTCTGTCCCGTTTATTTAGCCATTTCAATATATTCTGCTTCTTTCCATCTTCAGAATATATTGCTTCTAGAATCTTCATATTAGCACCGACAGCTAAAGTAAACTCTCACCCTGTCAGTCTTTAACAAACTCTGACTGGCTTCTAGTAAACTCTGATGAGTACCTGGTACTTAAACACTGATGAACAAACGTCAACAATTATATCTAACAGTTTCCACAAACCCTGGCGGGCATGGCTCAATGTTGATACAGCCATCTACCTCCCAATTCTATTGGATCTTTTAAGGAGTTGATCAAGGCGTTCATCAACCAATTTGTTAGTGGAAGGGTGCATGAGAAGAGTTATGCATCTCTCATGGGAATCCAACAAGAAAGGAATGAAGCTTTGAGAGACTATATAAATCGATTCACTAGGGAGGCTCTGAAAGTTCCAAACTTGGAGGACAAAGTAGCTATGATAGCCCTGCAACAAGGAACCACAGATGATCACTTCAAGAGGTCCTTGGCAAAGCATCCACCCGAAAGCATGTTGAAGCTCCAAGATAGAGCCGGAAAGTACATCAAAGCTGAAGAAAGTATGAGGAAGTATGAACCTGCTGCTGGTGGAAGCGGGAACTCAAAGAAAAGAAAGGAGACCCAAAAATATGATGTTAAGGAAAAGTATCCTAGAACATCGAAGGATTCTGATTCTCCACCGAAAAAGAACAATCACTACGCCATAAATGGCCTTTTGCAACCACAAAACTATGTTGCTATAAGCCCAGTTTCGCGTTGCTATAGCCCCAAAAAGGGCTATGGTAACATCAGAGCCATGTTAGGTTCGCAGCAGTTGCTATAGGGGTCTATAGTAATGTTAGGAATATGTTGTTCTTGATGATAAACATAAAACACTTAGTAGAATTTGTGTAAAGTTATTTTGTAGTTGTCAACGAAATGGCATGCTTTGCAGCATTCCGTTGATAGGAAGCTCATCAACGAAATGAGTGATGTAGTAATTGCACTGTACAATACTTCACAGTTTGATATGCATTTTGTTGTATGTATTAGATAGGTTTTCTAAGTCATGTTGACTAAATGATAGATAGGCAAAATAGGTTGGTTAATTGTAAATATCTCGTGCCTTGTAATTTTGCCTAAGTGAAGACATGTCAACGGAATGAAGATTACTCATCAACGGAATGAAGATTACTCATCAACGGAATGAAGATTACTCATCAACGAAATGAAGTTTACTCATCAACGAAATGAAGAATTAAGCTATCAACGAAACACATCTCCCTGCTATCAACGAATCATTATTGCTTTTCTGAATAGTTGACAAAGTGATAGTGACAGGTTACTGAACAGATCTAAAGGTGATGTGGAAGTGTACTTTGCATTGGAAACCATTAAAATGGACATGGGGAATAAGTAAACATCCCAGTTTCCAATTGGGCTCTTGGGAGTGATCATAATAAGCTTGAAGACAAAAGCAAGGATCTCCAAGGACCACTGGACAAAGGGATGAAAAGCAAACTATTGGCGGTTACCTTTAGTGTACTTTAGTGTAGCCAAAAATAGCTTTGTAAACTTGGGAATATATAACCAAGTGTAGCAGTTAAAATAAAAGAAGAGAGAAGAAAAACAAATAGATTGTATTAGCTATCTTTGAGAGCATTTTTCTTCTCTACATTCTTGTAACTGAGCAGCTGTGTACATTTTGTATCACAGATTATTTCCGCAATAAAAATCACTTCAGTTGGATCATCAAACAATCCAACTGAACTTATTTATGTGCTTGTGATTTTTACTTTAAGTTCAGTTTTTATTTGTAAGTTGTTTTAAGTTTAAGAAATATCAAGAATTGTATTCAACCCCCCCCCCCCTTCTACAATTCTGTTAGGTCATTTGGGATTAACAATTGGTATCAGAGCAAGCTTCTAACATACAAGAAGTTTAAAGATCAAGACCAAAACAGTAACCATGGTGAAGAAGGATGCAGGTGTAAAGATACCAGTTCTTGATAAGGACAATTACTTTCACTGGAAAGTAAAGATGCATTTACATCTCATGTCTATGGATGAGAGATATGTAGAGTGCATTGAGAAAGGTCCACACGTTCCCATGAAGTTTGCATCTAGAATTGGAGTGCCAGATGATGCTCCTGATGTAGAAATTCCAAAACTTGTCTCCGAATGGACTATTGAAGATCTTGCAGAAATCCATAAGGATAAGAGAACCATGAACATTCTGTTTAATGGTTTGGAGCAAGAGATGTTTGACAATGTCATCAACTGTACAACCTCCAAAGAAGTATGGGACACTGTTAGAACTCTCTGTGAAGGAACTGAGCAAGTTAGGGAAAATAAAATGCAACTCCTTATACAACAATATGAGCATTTTCATTTTAAAGCTGGTGAAACCCTAAATGACACGTTTAGTAGGTTTCAGAAGCTTTTGAATGGATTAAAGCTGTATGGGAGGATCTATCAAACCAAGGATTCAAACCTTAAATTTCTCAGAGCTCTTCCAAAAGAATGGAAGCCTATGACTGTTTCTCTCAGAAACACTCAAGAGTACAAAGACTACACTCTTGAAAGGCTTTATGGAACCTTGAAGACATATGAGTTGGAAATGGAGCAAGATGAAGAAATTGAAAAGGTACAGAAGAAGGGTGGATCTATTGCATTGATTGCATCTGTGAACCAACTGGAAGATGACAATGAAGAAGCTGCAAAGGCCATAACTAGTCGAGCTAGTTGTAGAAGTGATGTTAGCAAGGGTAAAGGCAAGATGACAGAAGAAGAAGAACCAGAACCAGCCAAATGGGATGACTTAGATGAGATTGATGAACACATTTCTTTTCTGTCAAGAAAATTCTCTAAGTTCAAGTTCAAGAGAAACTCAGAAGCAAGACCACCAAGGAGAGACTTTCAACCTAACAAAAGTAACTAGATTGAAAAGTCTAAATCTAAATGTTTCAATTGTGGAATGCTTGGTCACTTTGCTGGAGACTGCAGAAAGCCCAAGATTGAGAAGGGCAACAGGAAATTTGAGCCTGTTGATTATAAAAAGAAATACTTTGAACTTCTCAAGCAAAAAGAAAAGGCTTTCATGTCTCAGGAGTATGATTGGGCTGGTAATGGTGAAGATTCTGATGATGATGTTGAATATGTCATCTTGGCTCTAATGGCTAACAATCATGAGCAGGAAGCAAGCTCCTCAAGCAACCAGGTAACAATTACTAATCTTTCTGAGCTTTCTAAAGAGGAATGCGATAGTGCAGTAAATGAAATGTCTACTGTATTATATAATTTACGTGTTACTCTTAAATCACTTACCAAAGAGAATTCAAGAATAAAAGAGACTAATTTGCTCTTAAGTGATAGGAATGCAATGTTAGAAGCACAGCTCATTGAATTTGAGAAAATGAGATGTGTTAGTAGGGATGCTAAGAAGGAACTTGAGAACGTGTTACAAAGGGAAGAAATTCTTAAGAGACAACTTGAAATAGAACAAATTGTGATTGCTAAATGGAAAGATGCCAGGAATGTTGCTACCAACATCATTAATGTTCAAGGTATGGAATCTTTCTGTGAACAATCATGGAAAAAGAACAAAGAGAAACTAGGGTATGTTTGTGAAACCTTAGAATCAGAAATAGAGTCAACAAACAACAATGATCATTTGTTGAAGGTTGATATGTCAACGGAATGCAATGTTTCGTTGACAGATGAACCATCAACCGATCAGGCTGTTTCGTTGACAGAGAAAAGAAAAGATGAACTCACTAGACTTAATAATAAGTATGGTCCTGTCACCAAGAACTTTGTTCAAGGTGAGTCTAGTAAATCAAAGAAAGTTGAGAAGCCTGTTGAGAGAGCTAATGTAGGTCACTTGTCCAACAAGCAATTGAAAGATAAGTTAGAGAATGTTCAAGTTGAGGCTAAGGGAAATAAAAAGAATAACAGGAATGGAAAAGTAGGGATTAACAAACACAACAATTACACACCTGATAAATATGCTCCTAGAAAGACATGTGTTAATTGTGGAAGTGTTAGTCATTTATCTACTAACTGCAAATCTGTTAAGAAGACTGTTAAAGTGAAAATTCCCAAGCCTGCAATGAATAGTTCTATGCCTACAATGCCTGTTATGCCTAACATGTTTGCTCCATATGCACAATTTCAAAATCCATATGCCAGCATGCCATTTGTGTCTAATCCATACATGAATATGTTTAATGTGCCACAAAAGCCATGGAATATGAATAACATGTTTTTTCCTCCAACTATGCATGCTGTGAATGAAAATGTGAGCAATCCTCAGAAATCAACACCAAGGATAAAGATTGATTTAAATCAATCTGAGCCCAAGGTGAAAAATGATATAAAAGGAAAAGCAAAGGCTAACAAAACAGGACCCAAGGAAACTTGGTTACCAAAATCGACTTGATTTGGTTTTATTGTCTGCAGGGAGACAAAAGGAATATTTGGTACATGGATAGTGGTTGTTCAAGACACATGACTGGTGATTCTACCCTGCTCACAGAGTTTCAGGAAAGAGCTGGCCCTTGTATTGCTTTTGGAGATGACAGCAAAGGCTACACTAAGGGATATGGCTTGATTTCAAAAGAGAATGTCATCATAGATGAGGTTGCATTGGTGGATGGTCTTAAGCACAATTTGCTTAGTATCAGCCAACTTTGTGACAAAGGATTTTTAGTTACTTTCTCTAAAGAAGCCTGTGTTGTTTCTAAAGGAGGAAACAACAATGTGGTAATGACTGGATTCAGAAGAGGGAATGTGTACATTGCTGACTTTAGTAGCACAAGTCCAGAAACCATCACTTGTCTTTTCAGCAAGGCAAGCAAAGTTGAAAGTTGGCTATGGCACAAGAAATTAACTCATCTGAATTTTAAAGTTATGAATGATTTGGTGAGGAAGGATCTTGCAAGAGGAATTCCACAGGTGGAGTTTTCCAAGGATGGTTTGTGTGATGCCTGTCAAAAAGGGAAACAAAAGAAGGCATCATTCAAAAGCAAGACAGAGTCATCAATTGTCCATCAGCTTGAGTTGCTTCATATGGATTTGTTTGGCCCTGTAAATGTCATGTCTATTTCAAAGAAGAAATATTGTCTTGTGATTGTTGATGATTTTTCTAGATTTACATGGACTTTCTTTTTGCTCTCCAAAGATGAGGCAAGTGAAATCATTATCAATCACATCAAGATGGTAAACAATCATCCTGACTTGAAAGTAAGAAGGATTAGGAGTGACAATGGGACAGAATTCAAGAATTCAAGCATGAAGGTGTTCTGTGAAGAAAATGGTATTTTGCATGAGTTTTCAGCAGCAAGGACACCACAGCAAAATGGTGTAGTTGAAAGGAAAAACAGAACACTTATTGAAGCTACAAGGACAATGCTAGATGAATCAAAGTTACCAACTTATTTTTGGGCTGAGGCAGTTAATACAGCTTGCTTCACTCAAAATATTTCTTTGATTAATCAGGCCAAAGGAATGACCCCTTATCAGCTACTCAAAAGAAAGAAGCCACTATTGGATTTTCTTCATGTCTTTGGATGCAAGTGCTTTGTTCTGAGAAATCAAGCTGAGCATTTGGGGAAATTTGAAGCAAAGGCAGATGAAACAATATTTGTGGTATATGCAGCAGGGAAAGCCTACAGAGTCTATAATCTCAGAACCAACATTGTTATGGAATCTGTACATGTTGTTTTTGATGATCTCAAAATTCAAGGTCTCTGTGATGAAGGTTTCCATGAAAGTCTTTCTTTTGAAAATGAGGAAGGAGATCAAGTGAATCATGTTAAGGCTACTGAGAAACAACCTAAAGTTGTTGTATCTAGCACAGATGAAAGCAGCAGTGAAGATGAAATTGCTGCATTAAGATTGGAAAGAATAGCTGCTAGCAGACCAAATGGTCATTTCGTTGACAGTCATGATGGTGGATTCGTTGACAGTCAAAATGAGCGTTTCGTTGACAGCCAAAATGGTAATACCGTTGACAGTCATAGAAATGCTTCTAGAAGTGATCATTTAGGGACAACAAACTCAGGGGGAGTTCCTCAAGGACAAATATCCAATCAAGGCAATCATGATCATGAAGCTACTTCTTCAAGAGCAAATCTACCTCCCTCAAGGAAATGGACTAAAGATCATCCCTTTGAACTTATTATAGGTGATGTGTCTTCAAAAGTCCAAACTAGAAGAGCAACTCAAGAAGAATGTCTATATAGTAGCTTTCTGTCTCAAGATGATCCAAAGAAAGTTGAGGATGCACTTCTAGATCCAGATTGGGTTTTGGCTATGCAAGAGGAGCTAAACCAATTTGAAAGGAACAATTTTTGGAAGCTGGTGCCTAAGCCTAAGGACAGGAGTGTCATAGGCACAAAATGGGTGTTCAGAAACAAGATGGATGAAAATGGCATAGTCACAAGGAACAAAGCTAGATTGGTTGCAAAAGGCTATTAACAGGAAGAAGGAATTGATTTTGATGAAACCTTTGCTCCTGTTGCAAGACTAGAAGCAATAAGGATTTTTCTAGCCTATGCAGCCCATGCCAATTTCAAAGTCTATCAAATGGATGTGAAGAGTGCTTTTCTGAATGGGGAATTGGAAGAGGAGGTGTATGTAAGTCAACCTCCTGGTTTTGAAGATGATGACTTTCCAGAATATGTATATTTCCTCCTCAAAGCACTCTATGGTTTGAAACAAGCACCTAGAGCCTGGTATGACACACTTTCACAGTTCCTCCTTGAGAATCACTTCACTAGAGGTACTGTAGATAAAACTCTTTTTCACAGGGTTGTGAATGGCTCTACTATACTTGTTCAAATTTATGTAGATGACATAATCTTTGGGTCTACAGATGTGAAACTTTGTCAAAAGTTTGCCAAGGTTATGCAAAGTAAATATGAAATGAGCATGATGGGAGAATTAACTTACTATCTTGGTCTTCAAGTGAAGCAAGTTAATGAAGGCATTAGGCAAACAAAATATATTCATGATTTATTAAAGAAGTTTAACTTAATGGAATGCTCTCCTGCCAAAACTCCCATGCCTACTGCCACCAAACTTGAATTGAATACTAAGGAAAAATCTGTGGACATTTCAGGTTACAGAGGCATGGTAGGCTCACTTTTGTATTTAACAGATAGTAGACCTGATATTATGTTTGCTACATGTCTATGTGCTAGATTTCAAGCTGATCCTAGGGAATCCCATTTAGTTGCTATTAAAAGAATTTTCAGATATCTCAAAGGAACACCAAACCTTGGCATTTGGTATCCTAGAGAATCTGGCTTTGAACTAACTGGTTATTCAGATGCAGATTTTGCAGGATGTAAAATTGACAGGAAAAGCACAACAGGCACCTGTCAATTCTTAGGAAACAAGCTTGTCTCATGGTTCAGCAAGAAACAAAACTCAGTTTCTACCTCCACAGCTGAGGCTGAGTATATTGCAGCTGGAAGTTGTTGTGCACAGATTTTATGGATGAAAAATCAACTACTTGATTATGGAATAAGAGTTGAGAAAATTCCTATTTTCTGTGACAACACTAGTGCCATTGCCATTACTGAAAATCCAGTGCAACATTCAAGGACCAAGCACATTGACATCAAGTACCATTTCATTAGAGAACATGTTATGAATGGTACTGTGGAGTTACATTTTGTTCCAAGTGAACAACAACTTGCAGACATCTTTACCAAGCCAGTTTATGAATCCACATTCTCAAGATTAGTAAGTGAGCTAGGTATGTTAAATTTCGATTAATTATTTTGAGATTTTTGCAAGTTAAAATGCAGCCAGAAACTTGCTATGTTTTTCTGTGAATTAATTTTCTCAGGAAAAAGTGAAATTTTGCCTAAGTCAAAATTACTATGTCAACGAAACGAACCATTTCGTTGACAGTCTTAGCATTTTTCTGGGTGTTTCGTTGATAGCTCTTCTATATCAACGAAACACAGCTTTATCAATGAAATAAAACGGGACTTTAACCGCCCAATCCTGATTCGTTGATTTAGCGCAATTAATCTGAACCGTTGAAATTTGACACGTCCGTTACCGCGATCTATGCATACACCCCTGTAAGTATAAATCATGGTAATTCTTTAAAAGTAACGGTTATATTTTTAAGACAATCCAGTAATTTACATTTATTATTGGACTCTTTTTCTGAGAATTTTTGGGGGAGTATTTAAGAAATTCTATTTTCTTTATTTTCTTTTTACCTGTTCTAAAAAATTCCAAAGGCTTTTCTCTCTTCTTCTCTCTAACAAGCAATTTAGTTCGAAGCTTTTTTTCACACAACAATGGCACCCATAGTCAAGCTTATGTCAGCAGAAGGGTTCATTTATGAAAAGAACAACTCAATTCCATTTGTTGCCAAGGAGGGTCCAAACAGTATCTTTTTCAAGATGATGGACTTCATGAAGAACTGCAAATTGAGCTATGCAATGTTTCACTCAATTCCTCTCTACAATGAGATAATCGAGGAGATTTGGACCTCGTGTGAGTATAGTGGAACAAACTGCACACTCCAATTCACCATCCAAGGTAAAGAGTACATAGTTAATTCTGATGTATTGCAAGCATGTTTACATATTCCTGAAAATAACTGTAATGCTTTGCCTACAAATACTGAAATGGTTAACTTGCTAAACTCCATAAACTACTCTTTGCCTACTGATAATCTGGGTAGAATAATTAGGAGAGGATTGGTTAGAGAATATAGTTATTTAGCTGATGCATTTATCAAGGTATTTTCTGGTAAGATTAGCAATTTTGATGCATTGACCAATTCTATGTTAATTCTATTTACCATGCTCCTAACTGATAGATATTACAACTTTAGCACCCAACTTATGTATGAAATTGGTGCTAAGTTGGGTGATAAGGCTAATAGGAAAAAGAATATCTATTATGCTAGGTTTCTGATGATGTTGGCTAATCATGTTAGTCCAACACCATTTGTTATCTCTAACCCTGTTTCCAAGTTTGAGTGTTTTGTGCAAGAGAAGAGAGTATTGACAGACATACTGAGGCTGAACCACAATGGTGAGGTTCCAGTGGTGTATCTGCTAGTAAATGAGGTAACTACTGCTATCCCTTCTAGTATAATTGTTACTTCAACTGTATCACCCAGTCCTGTTGTTGTGGAGTCTGTAGCTGTGACCCAACAGGCTCCTGCCCCAGCAACAAAACCAAAATCAAAGAAATCCTCCAAGCCAACCTCAGGTGCTTCCCAAAAGGCACCTGTTGTAAAATCCACTACACAACCTAAGGGGAGTGTTGTAGGTGCTGTGAGAGGTGAGGGAAGGGGTGAACATAAAAGAAACCCTAAGGATAAGGAAGGAAAGATGAGTGAGATCCAGCCAAGCCCCATTGTGTCTTCCCAACAAGGCACAATGAGTAATATGGATTTAAACACAAGTCTAATTGCATCCTCCCAAAAGGATGTAATTATTGAAACAAGCTCTCCTCCAAGAGCACACTCTAAGAGGGTAAGGGACACTTCAAGCCCACAGTCTACTTTTTCCCAATACCAAAGGAGGGTGAAACAAAAATCCAAGGGTTCACAGGGTGCACACACTCTGGAAGCTACACTTCCAGTTTCACAAATTCAGTTTGATGTAACCCCTATCATTACTCTGGGGTTACAGTCCCATTCTCTAAACATCAACCTTGAACTATCTCCATCAAATTCACCAACTCTATCTCTAGATGTGGACATGATCCATTCATCTATTCCTGATTCTCCAACTCTAATCTTGGAGAAGCCCCACTCTGAAGCTGGTGGCCATCACTTGTTAAGTGATTTGTTGGGCCATCAACCAATTTTTTCTGAAGTTGCAAGAGGATCTGTGGATCAATCTCTAAAATCAATCACCACAGATTCTACTATAATTTCACTTTCTCAAAGTGCTTTATTGACTTCATCAACGAAACAGCTTCTTTCGTTGACAAGTGTTTCTCCATCAACAGTATCCATACCGTTGACAGTTCAAACTACCATTCCGTTGATAGGTCAATCTACACCCCTTATTGAAAATCAAGTTGTTTCCACAACTAGTGTAGATGACCAGGTGGTAGTTGAGACACTTTTAGGTTTGAGAGGGAGTGAAATTGAGAGGCTGGCTTGCAGCCAGGCAAAAGGAGAGTCTGAGAGTGAGAGGCTGGCTATTTCTTCCAGCCAGGCAAAAGGAGAGATTGAGAGTACCACCTTAGTAGGTGAAGGTGAGGGTGTGAGAGGTGTGAGCCATGGGGAGCCCATGATGCAAAAAAAGAGTGGAGAGAGAGAAGGGACTACAGGAGTGATAAGGGAGGAAGCAACCATTGTTAGTGAGTTAATGGGGGTCAGTGAGGGAGAAAGGGAACTTACCTTCCAAGAGCATTATCAACAAACTCTGGATAGTATTTCCCTGGATCCTGAGACCTTTACTCATCCTGTGTCAGCCTATCAAATTATGGCTCAACAGGGCAATCTGGAGGCAGAAAGGTCACTCAATTTAATTCATACTACCGCATCAATGCAAAGAGCAAAGGATGCCCTGACCAATCTATCTCCAGCAGCTGCAGCAAGTGGAGACTTCAATTTTTCTGATGATGAGGACAGCTTTGGTGACAATCTACAGGTGGCCACTACTACACAGACTGGGACTTCTGTGGTGCTTCCTACACCAAAATGGCTTTCTCAAGATATGCATGGTAGATCCAACTTGGATGCTTCTATCACAAGGCACTACAATGAGGCATATCTAGCTCATGAGTCAGCAACTGCAAGGGACAAGAAATTCTACAAGGCCATAATGGATTCTCTGGAAATTTAAAGGCTACAAATGTTGCAGACAAGGATTGAGGCTACAGAAATCAAGGATTCAATTAGCAACCTTAGGGATGCTACTGACAGGAGGCTAGATGAAAAGCTTCCTCTTCACACTATCTCCAAGATGTCAAGGTTTTTCACCAAGGAACCTGAAGTGTCCTCATCTTTGAAAACTCTCTCCTCTAGAGTGGACAAAGTTGAGGCTACACTTTCTCACATGCAGAAGGAACAGGAGAAGCAAACGCAGCTACTCACCCAGCTTCTGGCAGCTCAAGGAATCCCTATCATCTCACTTGATGATAACAAAAAGGGGGAGAAAACTAAGGAGCTTGATATACAAATCACAAAGGTTTTGGTCCCAGCCATCTCCTTACCAGAAGAGCCATTAGCAATGGGGGAGTTTGGAAAGAAGAAAAAGGATGGTATTGACCTGATCCAGGAAGCCTCTATGAGGATGAAACTTGCAGAACAGATTAAGGATCACTGGTCAAATATAGAAGCAAGAGTAAAGAAGTTAGCTGACACTGCAAAGGCATCAACGGTTCAAGCTACTTCAATACCTCCATCAACGGATCAACCATCAACGAATGCCATGGTTCTAGTGTCAACGGAATGGGAGCCACAGACCAATTCTTTCTATCAGGTAGAGCCCCTTCTACATGGAGTCACTCAAGGTCCAAGGAAGGAAAAAGGACAAACTTCATGCATTAGGGATGTGGTACAAGCTACACTCCAAAGAAGCTTATCTCCCAAGTCCCCTGCTAAACCAAAAGGCAAAAATATAGCAAGGATTCTCTATCCTACACCTTATCCAGATGAGCTCAAGCTTCTTGGTCTACTTATCACAAAGAGCAAGAAAAGCAATGATCCTGAGATAAGGAAGCAAAGGGCAATTGTCTATAGGAATGAGCAAGAAATCTGTGTTTGGGCTGGTCACCCAAACTTTGCTGAAGCTAAAGCTGAAGAGTCAGAAAGAGCAGCAATGCAAGCACTTGCAGTTGCTCAATCTCTTGATGAAGAAGAAAGACAGCTAGAAGAAAAAGCAAGAGAGGAAAGGAGTGCAAAGAAGAGCACAAGGCAACCAAAGGCTAGAGCTAAAAGGAATCTGGACTTTGACAAAGAGGATTCTCAGGACACTGCTCAAGCCTCTTCCACAACAAGTGCACATCAAATTCATGTTGATCAATCTCATGAAGGAAAATTGGCATGTGATCCTGCACATCCTGTCAACTTTCATGATCAACCAATCATGCCAAAAGAGGAGCCTATTGAATTTGATGAAGCCTATTTTCCAAGTTTCCTATTTGAAAAGGATCAGCCAACAAAGTCAAAGAAAAGGGCTGTCCAGGCAAAGCCAATATTTGTGAGAAACCCACAACCTCAGAAACCCCCTGCAAATCCAGAGGACTGCATGTACATTGCTGACATCAGGGAAGAATCTAGCTTACATCTTGATTTAGACAACCTGGTGGAAGTAAGGGGCATTGCAGCTTCTCAAAAGTTGCCTGAAAGATTAGTTTTCACATTCAAGGGTGGTAGAGAGCAAGTGTGGCCTCTCTACAGGATTTTAGGAGAAGACTACCAAACACTACTCACAGTGTTTAGATGCTTGAAGAAGGACTTTGGCTTCACCAAAACAGCCAAGTCTGAGGTGGTCTCCAAAATATGTCAAATAAAGGCTAGTTGGAACAAACCTGAGGCTCTTCCCAGAATGCTCAGAGTGCCCTCAACAGGAAAGAAGATCCATCTTCAACCTTACTGGATGATGGAATTTAAGGACAAGGACAACTGCAGAAGATTCTTCAGGATGGAAGACCAACTGGATAAAGCATCTAATCAAACTCTAAAGGTTATGCAATCCATGCTTGGTGATCAAGATGAGGAAGAGAAGATCGTTTACAGAAGGCTATAGGTCCAAATTGAGGAAAACAACTCTAAGAGAGGGAAGAAGACTATGCCACAAAGAAGACTAAGATGAATCATTTGCTCAGTCTAGAGGAGCACTTCTAAGCATTAGTCTTGTAAGTCTTTTATTTTGTTCAAAATATTATGAAGCTTAATGCATTTTCTACTTTTGTAATTTATAATGTATCTGAGTGTTTTTGTTATCATCAAGTCTCTTGATTTATGACTGTTATTCTATCAGTCATAAATTGGGGGAGATTGTTAGGAATATGTTGTTCTTGATGATAAACATAAAACACTTAGTAGAATTTGTGTAAAGTTATTTTGTAGCTGTCAACGAAATGGCATGCTTTGCAGCATTCCGTTGACAGGAAGCTCATCAACGAAATGAGTGATGTAGCAATTGCACTGTACAATACTTCACAGTTTGATATGCATTTTGTTGTATGTATTAGATAGGTTTTCTAAGTCATGTTGACTAAATGATAGATAGGCAAAATAGGTTGGTTAATTGTAAATATCTTGTGCCTTGTAATTTTGCCTAAGTGAAGACATGTCAACGGAATGAAGATTACTCATCAACGGAATGAAGATTACTCATCAACGGAATGAAGATTACTCATCAACGAAATGAAGAATAAAGCTATCAACGAAACACATCTCCCTGCTATCAACGAATCATTATTGCTTTTCTGAATAGTTGACAAAGTGATAGTGACAGGTTACTGAACAGATCTAAAGGTGATGTGGAACTGTACTTTTCATTGGAAACCATTAAAATGGACATGGGGAATAAGGAAACATCCCAGTTTCCAATTGGGCTCTTGGGAGTGATCATAATAAGCATGAAGACAAAAGCAAGGATCTCCAAGGACCACTGGACAAAGGGATGAAAAGCAAACTATTGGCGGTTTACCTTTAGTGTACTTTAGTGTAGCCAAAAATAGCTTTGTAAACTTGGGAATATATAACCAAGTGTAGCAGTTAAAATAAAAGAAGAGAGAAGAAAAACAAATAGATTGTATTAGCTATCTTTGAGAGCATTTTTCTTCTCTACATTCTTGTAACTGAGTAGCTGTGTACATTTTGTATCACAGATTATTTCCGCAATAAAAATCACTTCAGTTGGATCATCAAACAATCCAACTGAAATTATTTATGTGCTTGTGATTTTTACTTTAAGTTCAGTTTTTATTTGTAAGTTGTTTTAAGTTTAAGAAATATCAAGAATTGTATTCAACCCCCCCCCCCCCTTCTACAATTCTGTTAGGTCATTTGGGATTAACAAGTAACATACTGAGGACCCCTAAGGTAACATAGCAAACTGTGTTACTAATGATATCTACAGCAACACAATAAACATTCTACAGCAACATACTTTCTATGTTATCAAAGATATTACAATTTTTCATAAACATGTGGGACCCACATAGGGAGCCCACATGTATATTACCAGTTGCAACACACAATTATACCTGTAGTAACACCTTAAGTGTAACAAAATAAAAATATGTTGTTTAAAAATTGTATTTCCCACCAAATAAACCAACAACTAAGCAAGTCCTAATTTCATTCACCAATAACACAACCAATCCACTAACAAACCAACCACATTAACCAATAATATCCACCAACACTATAGAACATAAATTAAAATGTACAAGTACTAGAAGAAAATTACATGTTCATTTTTAACAACTACATCGCAAAGTCATAAACAGGATAGAAAAACCTATACTAGGTCATCAAAAGGTACTGCGTAAACCACTAGATGTCTAAGTGCTAGGTCCGTCACTCATTTGTCAAGCTTCCTTCTTTGCCTCCAACATCTTCATTCCTCCTTGAGTATGTATCTACTACACATAGGTAGTCCATAAGATCGTTATGTATATAAAGCACAACGATGAAAATACTTCGACGCAAGCATCTGCATTTTAACGATCAAGGATATATGTTCAGGCAGTAGCAAAAACATGACCAAATTGAATATACATCTAATGATTACAACACATAAAAGAAGAAAACAGAACTCACTTGCATTTGAGTCACAAGAACCTATATCGGGATACATTCAGTGAGATGCAAATAACACTTTCAGCAAGACCAGTCCACAACTCTTACCATAAGTTCCAAAGTATGCCTATTTTTCTTTTCAACAGCATTGCAAGCAATCTTGAAAAAACTCGAGTTCATGACTGCATACGTGTCCATGGTATATGCTCTTTGAAATATTGTAATTGTATTCTGTAGTTGTTAGCAATAAATTTCAAATAGAGTACACCATGGACACGTATGCATCCATCACCAAGTGACTGTGGAGCTACAATAGAATATCCCCTGGTGGCTCCTACGGACAGAAAACGAGTAAGTTATGAGCAAGACAACTCTTGACAACAATTCTACAGTGAACTGAAAAACACCACTTAAACACCAAATATTAACTAATATAGCAGGGTCTTGAAACAAGGAAGTTACAGAGGACTTCATGAGCTTTCTAAATTAACCGAAATCATGAAAAATGGACTTATAACGAAGAAGTTACAAGCCAAAACAAGAGGTAATGTCAAACCTGTCCAGAATTTAATAAACTGGAGTTTACACTATAAAAACAACAAATTAAGGTCTCGTCATATGTATATAAGTGTAGAGAATCTTATAATCTTTCTATATTGACTAATTTCGATAAATTCGGATTTATAACGAACAAATTATAGGCAAAACAAACCATGTCAATATAAGGATAAATTATAAGGATAATTTATAATTATCCTCAACTACTGGCAATCTAATTCACAACCAGGATCTACAGTTCTACACCAACGACACTTACAACTACAATGCAGTAGCACAAAAATGGTTCCGCCCATTCATTGGTGTTGGGAACGGTTTGGCCTGACAAAACAAGAACACTGCGATTTTGAATATACCATAAAGAAAATACAGTGTCACGTGAGACTATGACCTGTCATTACAGCGTTTAGCATCAATGAAAGCCAAATCTTTGAACTAAGATGATGCCAGTAATAATGAATCGAACAATGTAGGCAACAAGGAAAAAAAATCAAAACTTATCAATTTATTTTCTGTGAATAAAATATACAAGGAAAAATTCTGATAAATTCTATAATACTGGGGGGGGGGGGGGGTTATTTTTATTGCTTAATTTTTGAAGAAGAAAAGGTTCCATACTACAGATTATGCCAGTGCAAGAAAATCAGTATTTATCTATTTTTTAAAGAAATACATAGGGGATTCGACTACTGGTAATCTTCTATCACTGCCAGTATCTACACTACTTGTAATTACACTACTATAGCTAGCACAAGGATGATTCTGCAGATTGCAATATCAATTGTCTTGAGAATGTTTAGCCTGACAATGCAAGAGGTTCTAATATACCATAAGCATCGTACAGAATGCTATGTTTTCAGTAGCAATTAATTGCACCGTGCAACAGAAGTGTAGATTTTGAATCTATAGCTCTCTTAAGCATCTCCTCAACTTATATTATAAGGATAAATTATACTAATATAAAGATTACAATTATAAGGATAATTTCTAAGTGATCAGGATATCCCTTCAACTTTAAATCAAAATGAAAAACAAAAAACAGCAAATGCTCTATTTACAAATACATAGAACAACATTTCAAAGACAAAATATCATAAACCAATAAGAAAGGATAGAAAACTTACTACATGAGGATATGTAAACAGAATTGCGTTCTTTTCCTTTGTGTATATGATCAGCTGCAAAATCACATTGAATACGACATACATGTTCTTCGTCAAGGATTAAACAGATCTGACATATACTGAAAATAACCATAAATTCAAGAAACCCCTTTTCCGAGTGCTAAATGTGGCACCTAAAGAAGGTAACAACAAACAAAACATATCAAGCCATGTACTTGCAAAGCACCCTTCTACAAAGAGAACTTTTTACATATTTAGCAAATACAACTACATTTCCCAAAATCAATTCAAAACAACTACTCACTTCACTACCATTTATTTCATTCATTAACAAAAAACAAGAATCAAAACATAAACATAAACACGAAAAAAAGGATAGAACTGTTAGGAATATGTTGTTCTTGATGATAATTATAAAAACACTTAGTAGTTTTTGTATTAAGTCACTTTTGTAACTGTCAACGGAATGGTATGCTTTGCAGCTTCCGTTGACAGGTAGCTCATCAACGAAATGAGTGATGTAGCAACTGCACTGTACAATACTTCACTGGTTGATACACATTTGTTGTAGATATTAGATAGGTCTTCTAAGTCATGTTGACTATGTACTGGATAGGCAAAATAGGTTGGTTAAGTGTAAATATATTGTGCCTTGTAATTTTGCCTAAGTGAAGACATGTCAACGGAATGAAGATTAGTCTATCAACGGAATGAAGATTAGTCTATCAACAGAATGAAGATTAGTCTATCAACGGAATGAAGAATATACCATCAACGGAATGAAGAATAAAGCTATCAACGAAACACATCTTCCTGCTATCAACGAATCATTATCACTTTTCTGAATAGTTGACAAAGTGATAGTGACAGTTTTCTGACAGATCAAAAGGTGATGTAGAAGTGTACTTTGCATTGGAAGCCATCAAAATGGACACTGGGAATGAGGAAACATTCCAATTTCCAATTAGGTTCTTGAGTGGGATCATAATAAGCATGAAGACAAAAGACAAGATCTCCAAGGACCATTGGACAAAAGGGATGAAAAGAAAGCTACTGGCGGTTACCTATAGTGTATTTTAGTGTAGCCAAAAATAGCATTGTAAACTTGGGTTTTATAACCAAGTGTAGCAGTTCATTTTTAAGAGAAGTGAGTGAGATAAAAATAGTTTGTATTAGCTTCTTTCAAGAGCACTCTCACTCCAAATCAGGAACTAAGTAGCTGTGATACTTTTGTAACACAGATTATTTCCGCAATAAAAACATCTCAGTTAGATCCTCAAAACATCCAACTGAAATATTATATTTGCTTGTGTTTTTATTTTAGCTGTTAATTTATTTCAAAGTTGTTTTTGAGTTTAAGAAATATCTAGAATTATATTCAACCCCCCCTTCTACAATTCTGTTAGGTCATTTGGGATTAACAATTGGTATCATAGCAAGCTTCTAACATACAAGAAGTTTAAAGATCAAGGCCAAAACAGAAACCATGGTGAAGAAGGATGCAGGTGTAAAGATACCAGTTCTAGATAAGGACAATTACTTTCACTGGAAAGTAAAAATGCATCTACATCTCATGTCTATGGATGAGGGATATGTAGACTGCATTGAGAAAGGTCCACACGTTCCCATGAAGTTTGCATCTAGAGTTGGACTGCCAGATGATGTCGAAGATGTAGAAATTCCAAAACCTGTCTCAGAATGGACTGTTGAAGATGTTGCAGAAATCCATAAAGATAAAAGAACCATGAACATTTTGTTTAATGGTTTGGAGCAAGAGATGTTTGACAATGTTATAAACTATACAACTTCTAAAGAAGTATGGGACACTGTTAGAACACTCTGTGAAGGAACTGAGCAAGTTAGGGAGAACAAAATACAACTCCTCATACAACAATATGAGCACTTTCATTTTAAAGCTGGTGAAACCCTAAATGACCCGTTTAGTAGGTTTCAAAAGCTTTTGAATGGATTAAAGTTGTATGGGAGGGTCTACCAAACCAAGGATTCAAACCTCAAATTTCTTAGAGCTCTTCCAAAAGAGTGGAAGCCTATGACTGTTTCTCTGAGAAACACTCAAGAGTACAAAGACTACACTCTTGAAAGGCTTTATGGAACATTAAAGACATATGAGCTGGAAATGGAGCAAGATGAAGAAATTGAGAAGGTACAAAAGAAAGGTGGATCTACTGCATTGATTGCATCTATGAACCAACTGGATGATGACAATGAAGAAGCTGTAAAAGCCACAACTAGTCGAGCTAGTTGTAGGAGTGATGTTAGCAAGGGTAAATGCAAGATGACAGAAGAAGAAGAACCAGCCAACTTGGATGACTTAGATGAGATTGATGAACACATTGCTTTTCTTTCAAGAAAATTTTCTAAGTTCAAATTCAAGAGAAACTCAGAAGCAAGGCCACCAAGGAGAGACTTTCAACCTAGAAAAAATAATTGGATTGAAAAGTCTAAGTCTAAATGTTTCAACTGTGGAATGATTGGTCACTTTGCTGGAGATTGTAGAAAGCCCAAAGTTGAGAAGGGCAACAGGAAATTTGACCCTGTTGATTATAAAAAGAAATACTTTGAACTTCTCAAGCAAAAAGAAAAGGCTTTCATGTCTCAGGAGTATGATTGGGCTGGTAATGGTGAAGATTCATATGATGATGTTGAGTATGTCAACTTGGCTCTAATGGCTAACAATCATGAGCAGGAAGCAAGTTCCTCTAGCAACCAGGTAACAATTACTAATCTTTCTGAGCTTTCTAAAGAGGAATGCGATAGTGCAGTTAATGAAATGTCTATTATACTGTATAATTTGCGTGTTACTCTTAAATCACTTACCAAAGAGAACTCAAGAATTAAAGAGACCAATTTGCTCTTAAGTGATAGAAATGCCATGTTAGAAGCACAACTAATTGAATTTGAGAAAATGAGGTGTGTTAGTAGGGATGCTAAGATGGAACTTGAGAAAGTGTTAAAAAGGGAAGAGATTCTTAAAACACAACTAGAAATAGAACAAAACGTGATTGCAAAATGGAAAGATTCCAGGAATGTTGCTACCAACATCATTAATGTTCAAGGTATGGAATCTTTCTGTGAGCAATCATGGAAAAAGAACAAAGAGAAGCTAGGGTATGCTGTTGAAACCTTAGAATCAGAAACAGAGTCAACAAACAACAATGATCATTTGTTGAAGGTTGATACGTCAACGGAATGCAAGGTTTCGTTGACAGATGAACCATCAACCGATCAGGCTGTTTCGTTGACAGAGAAAAAGAAAGAAGAACTCACTAGACTTAATAACAAGTATGGTCATGTCACCAAGAACTTTGTTTAAGGTGAGTCTAGTAAATCAAAGAAAGTTGAGAAGCCTGTTGAAAGAGCGAATGTAGGTCACTTGTCTAACAAGCAATTGAAAGACAAGTTAGAGAAAATTCAAGTTGAGGTTAAGGGCAATAAAAAGAATAACAGAAATGGTAAAGTAGGGATTAACAAACATAACAATTACACACCTGATAAGTATGCTCCTAGAAAAACATGTGTCAATTGTGGTAGTGTTAGTCATTTATCTTCTAATTGCAAATCTGTTAAGAAGTCTACTAATGTGAAAATGCCTAAGCCTACAATGAATGTCTCTATGCCTGCAATGCCTGTTATGCCTAATGTGTTTGCTCCATATGCACAATTTCAGAATCCATATGCTAGCATGCCATTTGTGCATAATCCATACATGAATATGTTTAATGTGCCACAAATGCCATGGAATGTGAATAACATGTTTGTTCCTCCAAATATGCATGCTATGAATGAAAATGTGAGCAACCCTCAGAAATCAACACCAAAGGTAAAGGTTGATTTAAATCAATCTGAGCCCAAGGTGAAAAATGATGTCAAGAATAAATCAAAGGCTAACAAAACAGGACCCAAGGAAACTTGGGTACCAAAATCAACTTGATTTAGTTTTATTGTGTGCAGGGAGACTAAAGGAATCTTTGTTACTTGGATAGTGGTTGTTCAAGACACATGACTGGTGATTCTACCCTGCTCACAGAGTTCCAGGAAAGAGCTGGCCCTTGTATTGCTTTTGGAGATGACAGCAAAGGCTACACTAAGGGATATGGCTTGATTTCAAAAGAGAATGTCATCATAGATGAGGTTGCATTGGTGGATGGTCTTAAGCACAATTTGCTTAGTATCAGCCAACTTTGTGACAAAGGATTTTTAGTTACTTTTTCAAAAGAAGCCTGTGTTGTTTCTAAAGTAAGAGACAACAATGTGGTAATGACTGGATTCAGAAGAGGGAATGTGTACATTGCTGACTTTAATAGCACAAGTCCAGACACCATCACTTGTTTTTTCAGCAAGGCAAGCAAGGATGAAAGTTGGCTATGGCACAAGAAATTGTCTCATTTGAATTTTAAGGTTATGAATGACTTGGTGAGGAAAGATCTTGCTAGAGGAATTCCACCCTGTGGAATTCTCAAAGGATGGTTTGTGTGATGCTTGTCAAAAAGGGAAACAAAAGAAGACATCATTCAAAAGCAAGACAGAGTCATCAATTGTCCAACATCTTGAGTTGCTTCATATGGATCTATTTGGCCCTGTAAATGTCATGTCCATTTCAAAGAAGAAATACTGTCTTGTGATTGTTGATGATTTTTCTAGATTTACATGGACTTTCTTTTTGCACTCCAAAGATGAGGCAAGTGAAATCATTATCAATCACATCAAGATGGTAAAAAATCATCCTGATTTTAAAGTAAGAAGGATTAGGAGTGACAATGGGACAGAATTCAAGAATTCAACTATGAAGATGTTCTGTGAAAAAGATGGTATTTTGCATGAATTTTCAGCAGCAAGGACACCACAGCAAAATGGTGTAGTTGAAAGGAAAAACAGAACACTTATTGAAGCTGCAAGGAGAATGCTAGATGAATCAAAGTTACCAACTTATTTCTGGGCTGAGGCAGTTAACACAGCTTGCTTCACTCAAAATATTTCTTTGATTAATCAAGCCAAGGGAATGACCCCTTATCAACTACTCAAAAGAAACAAGCCACTATTGGATTTTCTTCATGTCTTTGGATGCAAGTGCTTTGTTCTGAGAAATCAAGCTGAGCATTTGGGGAAACTTGAAGCAAAGGCAGATGAAGCAATATTTGTGGGATATGCTGCAGGGAAAGCTTACATAGTCTATAATCTCAGAACCAACATTGTTATGGAATCTGTACATGTTGTTTTTGATGATCTCAAAATTCAAGGTCTCTGTGATGAAGGTTTCCATGAAAGTCTTTCTTTTGAGAATGAGGAAGGAGATCAAGTGAATCATGTTAAGGCTATTGAGAAACATCCTGAAGTTGTTGTGTCTAGCACAAATGAAAGCAGTAGTGAAGATGAAATTGCTGCATTAAGATTGAAAAGAATAGCTGCTAGCAGACCAAATGGTCATTCCGTTGACAGTAATGGTGGAAGATTCGTTGACATACAAAATGAGCATTTCGTTGACAGTCAAAACGGGCATTCCGTTGACAGTCATGGAAATGTTTCTAGGAATGATCACTTAGGAACAACAAACTCGGGGGGAGTTTCTCAAGGACAAATATCTAATCAAGGCAATCATGATCACGAAGCTACATCTTCTAGAGCTAATCTTCCTCCCTCAAGGAAATGGACTAAAGATCATCCCTTTCAACTCATTATAGGTGATGTTTCTTCAAAAGTCCAAACTAGAAGAGCAACTCAAGAGGAATGTCTATATAGTAGCTTTCTGTCTCAAGATGAGTCAAAGAAAGTTGAGGATGCACTTCTAGATCCAAATTGGGTCTTAGCTATGCAAGAGGAGCTAAACCAATTTGAGAGAAACAAAGTTTGGAAGCTGGTGCCCAAGCCTAAGGACAGAAGTGTTATAGGCACAAAGTGGGTGTTCAGAAACAAGATGGATGAAAATGGCATAGTCACAAGGAACAAAGCTAGATTGGTTACAAAAGGCTACTCACGGGAAGAGGGAATTGACTTTGATGAAACCTTTGCTCCTGTTGCATGACTAGAAGCAGTAAGGATTTTCCTAGCCTATGTAGCCCATGCCAATTTCAAGGTCTATCAAATGGATGTGAAGAGTGCTTTTCTGAATGGGGAATTGGAAGAGAAGGTGTATGTAAGTCAATCTCCTGGTTTTGAAGATGATGATTTTCCAGAATATGTGTACTTCCTCCTCAAAGCACTCTATGGTTTGAAACAAGCACCTAGAGCCTGGTATGACACACTTTCACAATTCCTCCTTGAGAATCACTTCACTAGAGGTACTGTAGATAAAACTCTTTTTCATAGGATTGTGAATGGCTCTACTATACTTGTTCAAATTTATGTAGATGACATAATTTTTGGGTCTACAGATGAAAAACTTTGTCAAAAGTTTGCCAAGCTTATGGAAAGTAAATATGAAATGAGCTGCCAAAACTCCCATGCCTACTGCCACCAAACTTGAATTGAATACTAAGGAAAAATCTGTGGACATTTCAAGTTACAGAGGCATGGTAGGCTCACTTTTATATTTAACAGCTAGTAGACCTGACATTATGTTTGCTACATGTCTATGTGCTAGATTTCAGGCTGACCCTAGGGAATCCCATTTAGTTGCTATTAAAAGAATTGTCAGATATCTCAAAGGAACACCAAACCTTGGCATTTGGTATCCTAGAGAATCTGGATTTGAACTAATTGGTTATTCAGATGCAGATTATGCAGGATGTAAAATTGACAGGAAAAGCACAACTGGCACCTGTCAATTCCTAGGAAACAAGCTTGTGTCATGGTTCAGCAAGAAACAAAACTCAGTTTCTACCTCCACAGCTGAGGCTGAGTACATTGCAGCTGGAAGTTGTTGTGCACAGATTTTATGGATGAAAAATCAACTACTTGATTATGGATTAAGAGTTGAGAAAATTCCTATCTTCTGTGACAACACTAGTGCCATTGCCATTACTGAGAATCCAGTGCAACATTCAAGGACCAAGCACATTGACATCAAATATCATTTCATTAGAGAACATGTTATGAATGGTACTGTGGAGCTACATTTTGTTCCAAGTGAACAACAACTTGCAGACATCTTTACCAAGCTACTTGATGAATCAACATTCTCAAGACTAGTAAGTGAGCTAGGTATGCTAAATTTCTCTTAATTATTTTTGAGATTTTTGCAAGTTAATTAGTAGCCAGAAATTTGCTATGATTTTTCTGTGAATTAATTTTCTCAGGAAAAAGTAAAATTTTGTCTAAGTCAAAATTACTGTGTCAACGAATGCCTTATTCCGTTGACAGTTTTAGCATTTTTCTGGGTGTTTCGTTGACAGCACTTTTATGTCAACGAAACGCAGCTTTATCAACGAAATAGACGGGACCTTAAACGCCCAATTCTGATTCGTTGATATAGCGTGGTTAATCTGAACCGTTGAATTTGCACGTCTCTTTACCACGATTTATACATACACCCCTGTAAGTATAAATCATGGTAATATTTTAATTGTAACGGTTAGATTTTTAAGCCAATCCAGTAATTTATATTTATTATTGGACTTAATTTTTGAGAAATTTTGGGGGAGTATTTAAGAAATTTTGTTTTCTTTAATTCTTTTCTACCTTGCTCTCAAAATTTCCAAAGGCTTTCTTACTTCTTCTCTCTCAAAGCAAACAAATTTCGAGCTTTTCTTCACTCAACAATGGCACCCATAGTCAAACTCATGTCAGCTGGAGGGTTCATTTACGAGAAGAACAACTCCATTCCATTTGTTGTCAAGGAAAGCCCGAACAAAATCTTTCACAAGATGATGGATTTCCTGATGAATTGCAAGCTCAGTTACGCGATGTTTCACTCCACTCCGCTTTACAATGAAATCATAGAGGAGATTTGGACCTCCTACGAGTATAGTGGGACAAGCTGCACTTTGCAATTCACCATTCAAGGTAAAGAGTATATTGTCAATTCAGATGTATTGCAAGCATGCCTTCACATTCCTGAGAATAACTGATTAGCTTTACCTTCAAATACTGAAATTGTTAACATGCTTAATTCTATAAATTACTCTTTGCCAACTGATAATTTGGGTAAGATAATTAGGAGAGGTTTGGTCAGGGAATATAGTTACTTAGCTGATGCATTCATTAAGGTCTTTTCTGGTAAAATCAGTAATTTTGATGCATTAAGTAACTCAATTTTGATTCTGTTTACCATGCTCTTAACTGATAGATATTATAACTTTAGCACCCAACTTATGTATGAATTTGGTGCTAAGTTGGGTGATAAGGCTAATAGGAAAAATAATATCTATTATGCTAGATTTCTAATGATGTTGGTTAACCATGTTAGTCCAGCACCATTGGTTATCTCTAACCCAAATTCCAGGTTTAACTGCTTTGTACAAGAGAAGAGGGTCTTGACAGACATCTTGAGGCTCAATCACAATGGTGATGTCCCAGTGGTGTATCTGCCCATAACTGAGGTAACCACTTCTAACCCTGTTAGTTTAATTGTTACTTCTACTATTTCACTCACTTCTGTTGCTATGGAGTCTGTAGTTGTGACCCAACAGGCTCCTGCCCCTGCAACAAAACCAAAATCTAAGAAATCCTCCAAGCCAACCTCAGATGCTTCTCAAAAGGCACCTGTTGTAAAATCCACTACAAAACCTAAGGGGAGTGGTGCAAATGGTGTGAGAGGTGAGGGAAGGGGTGAAAATCAAAGAAACCCTAAGAATAAGGTGGGAGAGATAAGTGAGACCCAGCCAAGCCCCATTGTGTCTTCCCAATAAGACACAATGAGTAAAACGGATTTAAGGTCAAGTCTAACTACATCCTCTCAAAAGGATGTAGTTATTGAAACAAGCTCTCCTCCAAGAGCACACTCCAAAAGGGTAAGGGACACATCTAGCCCCCAAACAGCTATTTCCCAATACCAAAGAAGGGTAAGACAAAAATCCCAGGTCACACAGGGTGCACACACACTGGAAGCAACAATTCCAGTTTCTCAAATTCAGTTTGATGTAGCCCCAATTTTTACTCTGGGGTTACAGTCCCACTCTCTCAATATTAATATTGAGACACCTCTACAAAATTCACCAACACAGTCATTAGATGTGGATATGATCCATATATCTATTCCTGATTCTCCAACTCTATTCTTGGAGAAGCCCCACACTTAAATTGGTGGTCATCACTTGTTAAGTGATTTGTTGGGGCACCAATCATCTTTTTCTGAAGCTACAAGAGGATCTGTGGAACCATCTTTAAAATCAATCACCACAGATTCTACTGTAATTTCACTTTCTCAAAATCCTTTCTTGACTTCATCAACAAAACAGTCTCTTTCGTTGACAAGTGTTTCTCCATCAACGGTATCCATACCGTTGACAGTTCAAACTACCATTCCGTTGATAGTTCATTCTGCACCTTTTATTGAAAATCAAGTTGTTCACACAACTAGTGCAGATGATCTAGTGGTAGTTGAAACACTTCTAGGGTTGAAAGGGAGTGAATCTGAGAGGCTGGCTTGCAGCCAGGCAAAAGGAGAGGATGTGAGTGAGAGGCTGGCTATTTCTTCCAGCCAGGCAAAAGGAGAGACTGAGAGTTCCACCTTAGTAGGTGAAGGTGAGGGTGTGAGAGGTGTGATCCATGGGGAGCCCATGATGCAAGAAAAGAGTGGAGAGAGAGAAGGGACTACAGGAGAAATAAGGGAGGAAGCAGCCATTGCTAGTGAGTCAATGAAGGTTAATGAGGGTGAAAGGGAAATGACTTTCCAAGAGCATTATCAATAGACTCTGGATAGTATTTCTCTGGATCCTGAAACCTTTACTCATCCTATGCCAGCCTATCAACTAATGGCTCAATAGGGCAATGTAGAGGCAGAGAGGTCACTTAATCTTATTCATACAACTGCATCCATGATGAGGTCTAAGGATGTACTTGCCAATTTGTCTCCAGGAGCTGGTGGAAGTTTTGAGTATGATGATTCTTCAAGTGATGAGGATTCTGATCTACAGGTGGTTATTTCTTCACAGACTGGGACTTCTGTGGTGCCTCCTACTCCAAGATGGCTTTCTCAAAACTTGCATGGAAATCATAGCCTGGATGCTGTAATTTCTAGGCAGTACACTGAGGCTTACCTGGCTCATGAGTCTTCTAATGACAATGACAAGAAATTCTACAAGGCTATAATGGACTCTTTGGAGATTCAGAGGCTACAGATGCTGCAGACCAGGATTGAAGCTAGGGAAATCAAGGACTCCATTGCAAATCTAAAGGACTCCACAGATAGGAGGCTTGATGAAAAACTCCCACTTCTCACTGTTGCCAGGATGACCACCTTCTTCAACAAGGATAATGAGGTGGAAACTACCTTGAAAACTTTTACTTCTAGGGTGGACAAAGTGGAAGCCACATTAATTCAAATGCAGCAGGCACAGGAGAAGCAAACTCAACTTTTGACTCATCTAGTGGCAGCTCAAGCTCTCCCTGTTATTACTCTTGATGATAACAAAAAGGGGGAGAAATCTAAGGAGCTTAATATTCAAGTCACAAAAGTTATGGTCCCAGCCATTTCTTTACCACAGGAGCCATTAGCTATGGGGGAGTCACTAAAGGATAAATTGGATGGCATTGACCTGATTCAACAGGGATCTATGAGGACACAACTTGCTGCACAGATTAAAGAACAATGGTCTAGCATTGATGCAAGGATTAAGAAGTTAGCTGAAACTGCAAGAACACATCCATCAACGGATCTAGCTACTTCTACAATAACGGATGAGCCTATCACATCATCAACGAATGCCATGGTATTAGTGTCAATGGAATGGGAGCCACAAACTAAATCATCTTATAATCTAAAACCTCTTCTACATGGAGTGATTACTGGTCCAAGGAAAGAAAAGGGACAAACTTCATATATTAGAGATGTGGATACAGCTACATTTCAAAGATGTTTATCTCCAAGATCCCCAGCTAAACCAAAGGGCAAGAATATTGCTAGGACATGCTATCCACCTCCATTCCCAGATGAGCCCAAGATTCTGAGTGAACTTATCATAAAATGCAAGGAAAGAAATGTGTCTGAGATAAGGAAGCAAAGAGCAGTAATCTACAGGAATGAGCAAGAGATTTGTGTTTGGGCTGGTCACCCAAATTTTGCTGAAGCTAAAGCTGAGGAATCAGCTAGGGCAGGCATGGAAGCTCTTGCAGTTGCCCAAGCTCTTGATGAAGAGGAAAGACAACAAGAAGAAAGAGCTAGGGTTGAAGCTGAGGAAGCAAAGGAAAACAGAAAAAGTACAAGGCAACCCAAGGCAAGGGCTAAAAGGAACTTGGCCTTTGATAAGGATGATTCTCAAGACACTGTAACAGATGCCCCTGTTACAGTTGTGCCTTCACCTTTTTCAAATCAAAGCATTGGAGGAAAATTAGCTTGTGATCCTGAACATCCATTCAATTTTCATGATCAACCAATTGTGCTAAAGGAAGAGCCTTTTGAGTTTGATGAAGCTAATTTTCCCAAATTTCTAATTGAGATGGATGCAAAGAAGAAATCACAGCATAAGGTTTCTAAGGCTAAGCCAGTTTTTGTGAGGAGGCCACAGGTTGAGAAACCACCAACAAACCCAGAGGACTTCATCTACATTGCTGACATAAAGGAGGAGTCTGACTTAAACCTATATATTGAGGACTTGGTAGAAGTGAGAGGGATAGCAGCCACTCAGAAATTACCAGAGAGATTAGTGTTTGTGTACAAGGGTGGAAGGGAAAGAATCTGGCCTCTGCACAGAATTCTAGGAGAAGACTATCAGACACTGATGGTGGGATTCAAATGTTTAAAGAGAGATTTTGGGTTCACCAAAACTGCCAAGTCTGAGGTTGTCTCCAAGATTTGTCAAGTCAAAGCTAGTTGGAACAAACTTGATGCACTTCCCAGGGTTCTAAAGGTTCCTCAATCAGGAAAGAAAATTCATCTCCAACCCTTTTGGATGATGGAATTCAGAGACAAGGACAACTGCAGAAGATTCTTCAGAATGGAGGACCAATTGGAAAAGGCATCTAATGAAACTCTAAGATTCATGCAATCCAAGTTGGGTGAACAAGATGAAGAAGAGAAGATTTTCTACAGAAGACTCCAAGCTCAGATTGGGGAGAACAATGCAAGGAAGGGGAAGAAAACAAGGCCATAGAGACAAAGTTGATAAATCTGCTCAGGCTAAAGGAGCAGCTCTGTGCACTTGTATTGTAAGAATTTCTAATTTGTGCTCAGTCAATTTTCAATAAATCATGAAGCTCAATACAATTTCTACTTTTGTAATTTATAATTTGTCTAAGTGTTTTTGTTATCATCAAGGCTCTTGATTTATGGCTGTTATTCTATCAGTCATAAATTGGGGGAGATTGTTAGGAATATGTTGTTCTTGATGATAATTATAAAAATACTTAGTAGTTTTTGTATTAAGTCACTTTTGTAACTGTCAACGGAATGGTATGCTTTGCAGCTTCCGTTGACAGGTAGCTCATCAACGAAATGAGTGATGTAGCAACTACATTGTACAATACTTCACTGGTTGATACACACCTGTTGTAGGTATTAGATAGGTCTTCTAAGTCATGTTGACTATGTATACTAGATAGGTAAAATAGGTTGGTTAAGTGTAAATATATTGTGCCTTGTAATTTTGCCTAAGTGAAGACATGTCAACGGAATGAAGATTAGTCTATCAACGGAATGAAGATTAGTCTATCAACGGAATGAAGATTAGTCTATCAACGGAATGAAGAATATACCATCAACGGAATGAAGAATAAAACTATCAACGAAACACATCTTCATGCTATCAACGAATCATTATCACTTTTCTGAATAGTTGACAAAGTGATAGTGACAGTTTTCTGACAGATCAAAAGGTGATGTAGAAGTGTACTTTGCATTGGAAGCCATCAAAATGGACACTGGGACTGAGGAAACATTCCAATTTCCAATTAGGTTCTTGAGTGGGATAATAATAAGCATGAAGACAAAAGACAAGATCTCCAAGGACCATTGGACAAAAGGGATGAAAAGCAAGATACTGGCGGTTACCTATAGTGTATTTTAGTGTAGCCAAAAATAGCATTGTAAACTTGGGTTTTGTAACCAAGTGTAGCAGTTCATTTTTAAGGGAAGTGAGTGAGATAAAAATAGTTTGTATTAGCTTCTTTCAAGAGCACTCTCACTCCAAATCAGGAACTGATCAGCTGTGATACTTTTGTAACACGGATTATTTCCGCAATAAAAACATCTCAGTTGGATCCTCAAAACATCCAACTGAAATATTATATTTGCTTGTGTTTTTATTTTAGCTGTTAATTTATTTCAAAGTTGTTTTTGAGTTTAAGAAATATCTAGAATTGTATTCAACCCCCCTTCTACAATTCTGTTAGGTCATTTGGGATTAACAAGAACACGATACACCAACGAGAAAATTCTTATTCTCCGGAAACTTCTTCTTATAAAATTGAGCAAACAACGGAATGGCAATAATAATCAAGCCAATAAACAACCGAATGTTTATTGAGACAGAGAGAGAGAGAGCGGGAGAGATATATAGACATACATAGAGAGGGGAGAGAGATACATAGAGAGAGAGATAGAAAGAGGGGGAGAGTGAAATGGAGAGAGAGAGTTATATACAACACAAATCTAAGCATATAAAGAGAGATTTATACCATATCAAACACCATCGAACATAAACCTCGCTTCCATTAAACCTAATTGAATCCTTCCACCAAGCCTTGATTAACCCAACTCGAACCCTAATTGAATTCTTGAGCCAAGTTTCGATTAAACCAGCTTGAACACTAATTGAATCCTTGAACCCAATTTGAACCCTAATCAGTGAGAGAGACGTGAGAACTGAAACAAGTGAGAGAGAAGAAAGAAGTGTATTTGCCCCTAATTATTTCCCCCAACTTGTGATTTATCCTAATTCTAAATTTTTGTTTTGCCGCTCTGTGTTTTTATTTGCCGCTCAGTTCATTTCAATAATTAGGTGTACTTTTCCTATTTTATTTTTTTTAAAAGATGTTATAAATTTATTTTAATTTGTTTGTATAAATTATAATTATTAAATTCATAATTTTCATTATTTTGTAATAACTCTCAGTTTTTACAAATTATTATTTTCTCTAATAAAATTGTTAATTATTTTAATTAAAATTTAATAATTCTTGAATATTATTTTAAAATACTTTAATTCTAAATTTAATAAAAATATTTTAAATTTTATGAAATACAAATAATTCAATAATTTGATGGAATATTACTAATTCTAATGATAACTTCAATGATTTTATTAAAATTATTCACTTTTAAATTTTAACAATTATCAAACTATTAATTATAAATAAAATATAATATAATTTGTTCATTAAGACTATACTCTAAGGTAACACACCTCACTGTGTTGCCCAGTGTAACAGCTTTTACAAGTATAGTAACATAGTTTCATGGCTTTGGTAACATCCAAAATCACTGCGTTACGATAGCACAAAAATTGTATAGCTATAGTAACATCGAATATGGTAACAACCCCCCCCCCCCCCCCCCCCCCTAATTTGTTGCGATAGGCCATCTATGGCATAGTGAATTTTGGACCAAGGTTCACGGAGTATGCAAGATTGAACACTCCTAGAAGCCAAATTCTGATGGAAATAGCAAAGGAAGAAGATCTCCGATGGCCGAAGCCACTGAGGACTGACTTGTCTAAAAGGAACCAGAATCAATTCTGTCATTTCAACAAAGAAGTTGGTCATGAAACGGATGATTGCAGACAACTGAAAGATGAAAATGAGTTTTTGATTCGAATAGGAAAGCTTAATAAGTTCACTAAGGATGAGAGTCAAGGAAATCAAAGAAGAAACTATGAAATGAGGGATTACGACAAAAGGGATAATGTAACAGCCCCAAATCCGGGGTCAGGGATTTAGAGTAGTCACGATCCACTTACTTCTTGCCTTGCCTTCTTTACTCACAATAGACACAATTCATCTTCTTATGACCCCACAATGAATATATCTCTCACACACACACACAGGTTAGAGTCTCAGAAACGACACAAATACAACCATTGCGGAATAAATAATCTTTATTACAATACCCAAATGTCATTTGAATTTGCTACTGATACAACTCCTAAGTAATGGTACATTACCAACTTAGCATTGTAATACTCACCACCCTCTCATACCATTCATATCTATACATAAGATGAATACCAAAAGCTCCAGCTTGATCTGACTGGTTCACACTACTTCCAGGATCACTGCTAGAAACTGCTCATGAGACTGCCTTATGCTTGCCACTCGCATGAGGGATGTGCGCCGAATCTTTGGTATCCTACTTCGCTGCTATATAATATTTATGAAACAATAGCAAGAGTGAGCGATAGCTCAGCAAGGTAATTAAAGTATGGCATAATCATGCCTTTAACTCAACCTAGAATAAAGCGGGTATAAGACAATAATTTGTCAAAATATCTCGATACTGAAATTATTTCCTTATCGGAATGTATTCCAAAAACGGTACCATTGTTGTATTTCAAATATCATTTCATAATATTTCTGCAAACTTTTGCTATATTATGAACAAAGTTCTAGTATAATATAAAAGATGAGGTTTCAAAGTAAACCAATATAACCTTTCCAAAAAATATCTGCTATGTAATCAGAATATCAACATATAACTTAAAAGATGAAGTTATAAGGTGATTCAGTATAAACAACTCCCTTACCATAACTCATGTTATGTAAGGTATCCACAGAGTCATATGATATAAAAGATGAAGTTACGAGGAAAATTTCATATATTGTTCCGTAACCCAAAATCCACTTATGCATATATAATCTGAGTAAGGTTTTATCAGAGTCATAACTCATAAAGTAAAAGATGAAGTTGCAAGGTTTTATTATAACTTCATTTTTGAACACTTTTCAACCCCCTGCCAACATGATCGGTAAACCTGTACCACGGTGTCATCCTTAGTCCCTTTCAATACATGTTGCAGAACCCCCTGCCAACATGATCGGTAAACCTGTACCAAGGATGTCATCTGTAGTCCCTTTCAATACATGTTGCAGAATTATCCAAAATGGATGATGAACTATTACCGGAGCTGCTACCGTGCCCGTCGTACCAACCTTACTATGATCAGTAGCAGGTCGTACAACAAAAAATATGTTCTCTACATGTAGATGGAAGAATCACGACAGCCTGACATTGTCTACTGCCTTCCCGGATCTCCCGGCCCATTTGGGGCAATAAAATGGATGGGTCGGCGCAACTGGACCACTTATACCACTCCTAGTTAGGATGAAATCCATGACTCTGAAACGTAAAGATCGTACTCCTTTCCCCAAGTGTAATATTTGTTGATACGACTCCACTAAGTAGTTATATCTAGGTTGGAAAGGAAGATTCTCCAATATTTCCCAAGCGATGCTTGTTAATGGATATCGACTTGTTCCATCAATTTACCCCTCGATCGTTGAGGTGGTAACACAACATTTGACTTGCAGCAATTAAATTGCTCAGAGAAAATATCTGTCCCCGGACAGTTTTGAGTTGAGAGTTTAAAATGAGTAGCAGTCACTTAAATCAGGTTTCCCATATTTTTGATAGTTGAGCGAGTATTTAAATCCTCTTAAAAGATAGATTTAAATGGAAAAACGGTGTTTTGGGAATCTCTTTTTGATTTAAAATAATTAATAATACAGCTTAGTATGATGTCAGGTTTCCCATATTCGAATGATGTCACACTCGAATAACAATCCTCAAAATACATAGTATTCTGCCGATGGAATCCCTCCGGGTTTCCACGGCTATCTACATATCTCAAAATACCGACTCCCGATTTAGAGTCGAAAACAATGAATATGCTCTTATATTTAGAGCTACCAGGTAAACCGGTTCATAACTACTTAACTCAAAAGATTTTATATAATCCAAAGGTCAAATCCATTTCAACAAGAAATAAGATATATCACAAAACTGTCCAATTTTATACATGGAAAAAGCAGTATTATATAGTCAATACTTCAAAGTATAGATTTAGAAACTTGCCTGATGATCGAGAAGTGACAGGGGTTCGCGACGATGTCGGACAATCTAGACAAAGTCAAAGAAAACGCACGATTAATCCCCTGAATAATCCACTTGTACCCAATGCTTAGACACGTAAGCGAAACACAACCAAGGCATTACTAGCTCGATATAGGCTCATACTAAGTCCATGTTAATCGACAATTACTTAAGTCGTAGGTTTAGTCCGAAATCGATCCTCGAATACATGTTATACTTAACCATTTACAACATTGGTTTCTAAGTCATGTTCTTAGTGGTTTTCACTTGCGCAACCTCGGCTAACACATTTTTATAAAATCGAAAAATAATCTTTTGGACTCGAAACCTTTGTACAAACTTTCGTAACTGACCTTGTCACTTCAATACCAAATTTCATATTTTAAAAAAACTCTTAAGGGTCTCAAACATAGCCACAAAGTTGGTACATTTCTGCAATCTCATTCCTTGAACCACTTTCACTAAAATGGTCATATCTCATAAACCGTAAACTCTTTTGACATGATTCTTACGCTCACGTAAACTAGAAACAAAGATCTACACACTCATGTTCATCACTGAACCAAAAGGGGCAGTTAGGTTTTCGGATTCTAGGCAGTTTTTAGAGTTACCGAAAATCGGGCATTACGACGGCTTAAAATCGAATAATCCAATTTTTTTAACCAACCCAAATAAGCATTCAACCAACACCCAAGACTCATATACACCATTCATTATCTTCCTCACTGCCTCAACAGGTTTTGGAGCTACAATACTTATTTTTCCATTTTCATAACAACCACATAAGATTCATGCCTCTAAACATGCATACCACATCAAAACTCCATTAAAACACAATATTCATCAAAGGGGTTTCCAAAGATTTATACCTTGGCTTGAAGCTTAGAAGTTCTCTAAAGACTTTACAACTCTTAAACCTTGCTTAGAACATCCTTTGGAAGCCAAACCATCAAGAAACAAAATATGAAAATTAAGTTAGTAACTAATCATCCTAGAACACACCATCTTGTAAAAATCATATAAAATCGAAAACTAAGAGTTTCGTTCTCAAATCTTTTACCACACCTTCTGCTCTTCAAGGGTTTTCTTTGGAGTCCTAGATCATCACCAGGGAATGCTTGAAGCTCTACTTATGGGCGTTTTAAGATCGGTGGCAGAATCTGCCAGGAACAGGGCATATTGGAATCTTCAACTTGGGGAAGAGATTTGACTAGGCTACACCCCTTTGTTTGTCATGAAATTTTGAAAGAACCTTACCCATGGAGTGGAGAAGCTACGGTAAAACTGTGGTGATTTATGGATGGATAGAAGTGGAGATATGAATTTTTCTTTGAGTTGTGTTCTTGGTTAGCAGATTGGAGAGCTTCTTGCTCATCTTTACTTTTGTTTTGTTTTTCACTTGGATGCATCTTTTCTTTTGTGTTGTTAACCACCCATTAGTCCACTTGTTTCTCTCTCATTAGTCCAAGTGTTGGCCTCTCATCAAACAACCCCATTTTTGTCAATGTTGCAAATACACCACTAGCTTTCTGGTTGACTTTCATGCATGACACCTTGGTTTTTTTTCTTCCACCAATTGGATCGTCTTTGTGTTCTTTAAATAAAATCAATACGTTACAGCTTATATGTTGCATTTTATTACTCCACTGTGGCACAATCCCTTAAATCAATATTAACTCCAACATCCCTTATCTATTCTCTCTTTATTCCTTGTTCTTAGAAAATGTTCTCGTGTTTTTTCGAATATTCTCAAATCAAATATAATAAAATTCCAAAATATTAAATCCTCAAATCCTCAAATTTAATATCTCATTTCTTGAATATAATAATATATAATTCGCTGCCCAGTCAAATATTACACCAAAATAAAATTTGGAATTTCTGAATTCCGATCGTCTTTGCATACACTTATTTACTCCGTAGATCACTAATATGACTTCGGAATATCCACACTACGTCTCGTACATAGGTGGCATGACAATTTTTCTTAATCCTCAAAATCACTATTCATCCACCAAATTCACTATTCACTGATTCACTTAATCATAATAAAAAAAGTTTTCATTTTACCAAAAATTCGGGTTATTACAGTCTCCCCTCCTTAAAAGGATTCCGTCCCGGAATCAGCTTAGGAATAACTGGGGGTACTTCTCTCCCATTGCACTTTCTAACTCCCAAGTGGATTCTTCCACCTCTTGGTTTTCCACAAACCTCTCACTAGCTTGGCAACCTTGTCTCTTAGCACTTGCTCTTTTCTATCCGTGATTTCCATAGGTTGTTCTTTGTAAGTCAGACCAGGTTGTATATCTACCTGCTCGTACTCTAACATATGCCGGGCATCAATAGTATACTGACATAGCATTGACACATGAACCCCGTTATGACCATTCTACAAGTTTGGGGGGGTAAGGGTGGCTCGTAGGCCACCTTCCTGACGCGTTTTAAAAATCTCAGATGGCCCAATGAATCTCGGGCTCAACTTCCCTTTCTTTCCAAATCTCATTAATTCCTTCCACGAGGATATCTTTTAGCATCACGAATCTCTAACCTCATATTCTCTATCTTGTTTGTACAGAAAAATACCCCAACATAAACTTGCTTGTCATCCATCAACATGCCATTTAGCTTATCAATAGCAGTACTATCTCTATACTCGTGGGCTTAGTCCGCATACTTTCTCTGTCTGTCTTGGCTGTCACTAGCCGTTTGTTGGTGAAATCTTTTGTCTTTCTAGTTTGTTGGACTAACTTGGGTTTTGTGTAAAATATCATCCTTTAATTCCAGATCATTCGGAATCCATCTCTGTCTCATTTTAATTAAGGGTATCGGCCACCACATTGGCGTTCTCCGGATGGTAGTGTATCTCACAATCATAATCCTAGGTCAATTCTAGCCATTTCTCCATCTCATGTTATCTACTATCACGGATAATTCAAAGCCAATTCCTTATATTCCATAAAATTTGTGGGTGCATTAGTCAACCCAAAATAACCTCGCTGAAAACTCGAAGTGTAACACCCCCAGATCCGGGGTCAGGAATCTGGGTTGTCACGCTCCATCAATTATATAATACCTGCATTACTTACAACATTCTAATAATATAACTCCAAAAGACCCCAATCACTTACGCACACACACACAAGTTATAGCCTTGGAAATGAGCAACAATAAGTAACATTTGTTATTACAAATCAAATGTACTATCCAGGATCTCATCTATCATTTACAACCTCTACCTGAAGTTAAAATAATAGACCTCACAATTCTATACAAGGTTTAATAATACAAACCTATTCGAAAACAATTCTTACTAACTCAGTCTACAGCTGTTCTGCTAAATCCAACAGTATCCATCTTGCTGAACTAACTCAAGGGTGGTCTCTCCATTCCCTTGCTCTCGTAACACGAGGTGAATCGGCAATGTTTTCTTCATGCTGAAAGATTTAATAAAGCAATAATGAGCTAATAGTGCTCAGCAATAAATCTATCCCAGTTTAAATCTTTAAACCTTTTAGGAAGATAATCCATATGGGATCCATGTTTAAAACTACTAGGGTTTATCCCCAAAATAGTATATCGTTCAAAATACCGTATGATTTATAATCATACTCAAATACTTTTCGTAAATCCTTTTAGGGATCCTTGGTATCAAGATGATAAACCAAGTCTCAAAACATCTCTTTTTAAAATAGATATTAATATTGGAATCAAGTCTTAAACCCATCCATTGATTCAAAATACTATACAATTCAATATACTGTATATCTTAAATGAGTTCTCAACATATATACATGCATATCTATTTAGATATCTCATACTGTTCAAAATACTGTAAAATATCAGTAATGAACACCTTTTTGAAGCTGTTGGGTTGTGATATATAAAAGAAGCAAGAATGAGCACTATAGCTCGACAATAATATATAGCAACATAATCATATATGTGGGCTGATATCATAGCTGAAAGCTTTTAAAACCTCATTCGTATATAGAATGATATATTGGATACTCTTTTCGTCAGAACATGCAATGTAGTTCAAATACTGTACACGAAACATCATTGTTCAATTTCTGTCACATTATCGGTAACTCAACACCTAGGCTTTCGTTACAATGTGCAGCACAATTCCAAGTGGCAGAAGGGGATATACTGGAATACACGATACACGGTGATCACCCGTTATATCGCAACTTAACTTTTCTACTAGTAGAAGGACGACTTCCTATTCGGTTATCACCCTGGCCGCATTTGGGCCCTTCATGCTATACTAGCACCTATTTCATTGTCGAACATGGAGTCATACTATACTGGCACCTATTTCATTGCCGAGCATGACTTCGTACTATAATGGCACCTGTTTCATTGCCGAGCACGAGTTAATTCCAGTCCCCAGATGAAAATCAACGTCACGGGAAATGGAAGTTAATCCTGTTTTCCCCAAGTACAATTATTTGTCAAAAACTTTGTAACTGTTCAGAATTCCTTACTCCAGAGTAATTGAAAGGAGTAAGTCAAAGTGTGGGTTGACATTAGTCAACGAAACTACCGATGATTACTACGTATTTTGAAATCATGACCAGGGAGTTTATTGAAATTTCAGAGTTTAGCAAGTTTGAAATACTTTACTTGAATGGGGGAGCCATCCCCAGTTATAGGTATTCTAGAGGAACAGTGGAAGTAGCACTCTGTCCTCGACTTCTTGAACTAGATTCCCAAATTTTCGATGAGTTAGAAAACACTATTCGCATTTAATTACCTTTAAATATCTTAAGAATATAGTTGGGAATCTCTATTTTAATACCTTTTCTGAAAATCAAAAATTTATATTTTGTGTAAATAATAGAACCTTTAATCATATAATAAGGTTCTATGATTTTTAAATCATATTTGGAATATTTAATAAATACCCAAATAATAATATTAAATTATTATTCAATATAAAACCACTTAAGTGAATATTCAAAATAATATTCACTTAATTAAATAATATTCAAATAATATTTATTATAATAATATTTAAATATCTCACCTTAAATATCCCATAATATTGGAATATTTAATAAATCTTTAAAATATAACTGTCCCTGGAACCTTCCAGCTTCTGACAGTAGGATCAAAACAAAATAATACTTTAACTACCGGCCTAAGTTTTAAAACTATCGTACAAGTACTCTATACTTAGAGTCTTTATAAAACCTCGGTTTATATCTAATGTAATCATAGCATATAAACCAACCATCTTACGAAAGCTTTTAACCAAAAGCGTACATCAATACATAGTCCTTTTAACGATTTAAAATAATATATATTACAACAACATCTTATATCAGATGTAGGGTTGGAAAACTAGCATGCATCTATCATATGCATATTTTTCATCTCAACCATGTTAATACCATCACATCTATATATGACGTGAGGTTTGAAAGCATGCATAATATTGTATGCATATATTACATTTGAAAGCATGCATCTATCATATGCATATTATCAGAATATTGTACTTTAAAACATATCATGGAATGAGAAAACTTGCCTTGAGTCCTTGGTATTAGGGGTTCGAGTCTTGTCGCAAATCTATAAACAAAGAAATACTCGATCAGTCCCCTAACGTAATCATTCGCTCATAACACTCATTTAAAGTCAACTATATGTTAAACACATCATGTAGTCACGTTATTCCTCAACAAGGTTCATATTTTAATCGACTCGAAATACTCCTTTTATCTTAGTCGCAATGGTTGGTCAAAGTAGTACTCTAGAGTTGACTTTTCATAAAGTTACTATTACGCGACTCGTACTCTAACACTTTTAATATATCCGAAAACTCGTATTTAAATACGAGACCACTTCTAAAATCATCTTGAGTATTTGTAATATTTATCATAAAAGTTTCGATCTCAAAACAGGGGTTTCACTTGGTGAAATGTATTCTCAAACTTGGATGAGCTACGGAAAGTTACTATTCGCACGTCTTTCACTAAAACGCTCATATCTCCTTAACTGTTAGTCAAAATGACACACCGTTTTCGCGTGCGCGATCTAGGGAAAGAATAGAACAAAATGCTTGAACATGTTTTTCTGCCTAAGGGGGTGAAATTCCCGAGAGCAGCAGATTTTTGGCAGTGAAGTGCAGAACCACTTACTCCTCGCGCAATTTTGGTTCCGACATTTTTATAAAATCGAAAAATTATCTTTTTAACACAAAACCTTCTAGGTTCCTTTCCTAACTATCCATACCAATATCCTTATTAATATCTCGACCCAATTCCATTTTTAAAGGGCTTGATCACAATCTCAAAGTTCATACAATGAACTACTTAGTTATCTGTAACCGCTTTTACTAAAACAGACGTTTCTCCTAAACCGTAAATCGAAACGATACGATTCTTTCGCTAAAACAAACTAGGGAACAGAGGCTACATGTTCAACTCAAGGTCAGTCCATAAAATTTATGAGAACATTACCAATCATCAACTCATAACCATTAATCATCAAGGTTTAGCCATTTATAACCCAAACTCCAAGAACTAACACATGCTTAAACATAACTTAACTTAAGCTTAAAACTCAAAGTAAATCAAAAGGGTGGATGGTGTTCATACCTTTCTTGAAGTCTTAACATAATAACAAGAGCTTTTAAGCCTTAAGTGAGCCTCGATCTATGCTTAAAATCCTCAAACTTACAAAAGAAATAAAGAACAAGTTAGTAAATTCTCGGAGTTACTATTCACCCGAACTTTGAGCAAGGATTTGAGCATGCTATACTAATTGGATGACCATGAAATTTTGAAAGTACCTTGCCTATGCCATGAGGAAGCTGTGGTCAAAACCTGGCGATTTTAGGATGAGTATATGTGGAGTTATGAAATTTGCTTTCCACAATGGTCAAGCTGGGCAGAAATTCTGAGAAAATGGAGAAGATGATACTTTCTTGCTTTTTCTTTTCTTTTTGTTTGGTCTAATTACTCTTAATTACCAGCCATATAATTGTGTGGTCATAAGCAAGCCTTGTCACCCATGACATGCCTCTTTTTGAACTTGTGGTGGTGGTGAAAGTGGTGACAAGGTGGTGATTCACCACTTTGTCATCACTTGGTCATCCTTATGTCATGCTTATGTCACTCCTCTGCATCATGCTTATGTCATCATTTGTATCCTCAATCCTCTTATATAATGCACTTGATGATCTTATATAATACTCCTCCTTTGGTTAAGGTCTAATCCATAATTTGTTACATTTTTGTTTCGCGATAGTTTCAAGTGGTTTTAAAAACGTTTCTCTGTACCAAAGCTAGGGGATACTTCCTTTATCTTTCCATTGTCTTGGTTTAATACATGGTTCTAGATTTCTCACCTTGGTTTAAGATATGATCATGGATTTCTCCTCCTACACACTTTCTCAAAACGATCAAATCAATTCACCTTTGATTGTTCGATGAATAGTGATCAAAATTTAAAGTTGGAATCTCCTGATTCTGATCGCGTTTACATTCTTTTATTCTTCCTATACATCAATAATATAACCTCGAAACATTCATTCCATGTCTTCCATATAGGGTGGTCTGAAAAAGTTTCCATCAGCAAATTTACTATTCATCACATTTACTATTCATCAAAAAATTTTAACTAAGTCCAAAATTTGGGGTTATTACACGAAGTGTCTATTCCTAGTACGAATCGCAGTCTTGGGTATATCCTCGGATTTAACTTCCAACTGGTGATATCGAGTTCTTAAATAAATTTGGAATACACAGCGTTCTTCCGCTGATCAATCAATCATTTACAAGGGCACCTATTCTCCATGTCGAACTCATTCAACTCTCGAGGTTCGATGCATAATCTTGTGCTAACATTTTTCTCTCTTACAACAACACCGGGCTCTCCACGGTGGTACACTGGGTCTTATCATATTCTTGCCCAGCAATTCTTGTAACTGAGTTGCTAACTATTTCATTCCCACTGAGGCTAACAGGAGATGCAGCACTAGAACCTGAATACTCGTTATTCATTCTCATGTCATCCCAATCGATATTTGGTAGCGCATTAAGATCTTGTACAGTCTCCCAAAATCACTGTAGTTTCCTGTATACTTGGTGTCTCTTTTCTTGGCGTCAACCATAAGAGCTAATTAAGCCTCATATCTCTGGCATAATAATTTCTTAGTCTGGACTATATCCAATAATCTCTGAATCGGTTTCTGTCCTTTAAATATTATTCTCTATAATACTCAGTATCTCAAATGATTCATTTGTTTCTTTGAGCCAAGCTCTGGCCTCCCCTGGAATTCAACGAGGATAACAAAAATTATGGGGCCTTGAAAAGATAGCTCCCATATCAAGGAAAACGTCACACACTAGTGATCATAAGGTTATGAGTTTTAAGGTAACCTTATTGGAGGTAAGAGAATTTACCGAGAGATCAACATGATCATAAGAACTCAACATTGTGTGCCTCGATTGAGACATTACTAAAGGTAATTAGCCTTCTTGTATTTCACAACTTACAAGTGATGGCGTCCCATCAGACTTCTATCACATAGACAGATAGTCCTTGTAGCCCCTATAAGTATAGGGTTGTTCGTCTCAGTGGAAGTTGAAAAGTATGAAAGCAATTCGAGATCAATTTAATGATTATCGCCTTTCGACAATATTTCTCAAAGGAACACCTTGGATTAAAATTGAACAGATTCCAAAGGTGCGATTTACAAGAAAAGGATAGCCGTAAAGATACTGGTATTCAACAAACAAGTGGTGAGGTATCACCATAGGGTCATTCATTATTTGAAGAAAAGTGAACGCTTAAATAACATCATTTGACAGGGCTTCGAAAACCTGAAAGTAAGCATTGTGACAGCCTCTGGCACAATTGAAACTGAATATGGTTTAACACAAGTGTTATAAAACAACTTCGAAGAAGGAGTATATCTTTTATCGAAATTCTCTCTAAGAAGAGGTCAAGATAGATTATAGATTGGGGAGGTTTGCCAAGGTCTCTACGGATGCCTTTTATGTCGGCTCCTCTAACGGATAATCGTTCAATTCTAAAGCTTTTCTTCTCCATGCACACCCTAAGGTGCTCGATACTTACGTTATTGCCGACTCATAATAGTCGCTAAGGATTCAACCATCGACCTTTGCAATCGCAGGAAATTCTATTCGACTAGGCGCAAACATCTCAAGTAAGCGTTCTGTTCTATAAGAAGACTTCGATACCGTCGTCGCCCATAGCAATGACAATTCCACATGTCGACTGGGCGGTACTTCGGAAGATCGTTAGAAACTACAAGCTTAAATCCGGTCTCTATTTCAATCATCCTTATACCCAATATTCCTTCTCCCATATCAATCCCGTGTGCTACATAAGCTTAACACTTTTGGCACAATAGCCTTTTCATTTAAGTCAATCCCGGAATTTCTCAGTCCGTCTTGGTCCTTAAATACATTTCGCCTTTACCGTCTGTTAGGAATATGTTGTTCTTGATGATAATTATAAAAACACTTAGTAGATTTTGTATTAAGTCATTTTGTAACTGTCAACGGAATGGCATGCTTTGCAGTGTTTCGTTGACAGGAAGCTCATCAACGGAATGAGTGTTGTAGCAATTGCACTGTACAATACTTCACAGTTTGATATGCATTTTGTTGTATGTACTAGATAGGTTTTCTAAGTCATGTTGACTAAGTACTAGATAGGCAAAATAGGTTGGTCAATTGTAAGTATATCATGCCTTGTAATTTTGCCTAAGTGAAGACATGTCAACGGTATGAAGATTACTCTATCAACGGAACAAGGATACACCATCAACGGAATGAAGTTTACTCATCAACGAAATGGAGTTTACTCATCAACGAAATGGAGAATAAAGCTATCAACAAAACACATCTCCCTGCTATCAACGAATCATTATTGCTTTTCTGAATAGTTGACAAAGTGATAGTGACAGTTTACTGAACAGATCTAAAGGTGATGTGGAAGTGTACTTTGCATTGGAAACCATTAAAATGGACATGGGGAATAAGGAAACATCCCAGTTTCCAATTGGGCTCTTGGGAGTGATCATAATAAGCATGAAGACAAAAGTAAGGATCTCCAAGGACCACTGGACAAAGGGATGAAAAGCAAACTATTGGCGGTTACCTTTAGTGTACTTTAGTGTAGCCAAAAATAGCTTTGTAAACTTGGGAATATATAACCAAGTGTAGCAGTTAAAATAAAGTAAGAGAAGAAAAACAAATAGTTTGTATTAGCTATCTTTGAGAGCATTTCTTCTCTACAACGTTGTAACTGAGCAGCTGTGTACTTTTGTATCACAGATTATTTCCGCAATAAAAACACTTCAGTTGGATCATCAAACAATCCAACTGAATTATTTATATCTTGTGTTTTTACTTATTCAGTTCAGTTTTATTTTATAAGTGTTTTAAGTTTAAGAAAATATCAAGAATTGTATTCAACCCCCCCTTCTACAATTCTGTTAGGTCATTTGGGAATAACAATTGGTATCAGAGCAAGCTTCTAACAAACAAGAAGTTTAAAGATCAAGACCAAAAACAGAAACCATGGTGAAGAAGGATGCAGGTGTGAAGATACCAGTTCTTGATAAGGACAATTACTTTCATTGGAAAGTAAAGATGCATTTACATCTCATGTCTATGGATGAGAGATATGTAGACTGCATTGAGAAAGGTCCACACGTTCCCATGAAGTTTGCATCTAGAGTTGGACTGCCAGATGATGCTCCTGATGTGGAAATTCCAAAACTTGTCTCAGAATGGACTATTGAAGATGTTGCAGAAGTCCATAAAGATAAAAGAACCATGAACATTCTGTTTAATGGTTTGGAGCAAGAGATGTTTGACAATGTCATAAACTGTACGACCTCCAAAGAAGTATGGGACACTGTCAGAACACTATGTGAAGGAACTGAGCAAGTAAGGGAGAACAAAATGCAACTCCTTATACAACAATATGAGCACTTTCACTTTAAAGCTGGTGAAACCCTAAATGACACGTTTAGTAGGTTTCAAAAGCTTTTGAATGGATTAAAGTTGTATGGGAGGATCTATCAAACCAAGGATTCAAACCTTAAATTTCTTAGAGCTCTTCCAAAAGAATGGAAGCCTATGACTGTTTCTCTAAGAAACACTCAAGAGTACAAAGATTACACTCTTGAAAGGCTGTATGGAACATTAAAGACATATGAGTTGGAAATGGAGCAAGATGAAGAAATTGAGAAGGTACAGAAGAAGGGTGGATCTATTGCATTGATTGCATCTGTGAACCAATTGGAAGATGACACTGAAGAAGCTGCAAAGGCAACAACTAGTCGAGCTAGTTGTAGAAGTGATGTTAGCAAAGGTAAAGGTAAGATGACAGAAGAAGAAGAACCAGAACCAGCCAACTTGGATGACTTAGATGAGATTGATGAACACATTGCTTTTCTGTCAAGAAAATTCTCTAAGTTCAAGTTCAAGAGAAACTCAGAAGCAAGGCCACCAAGGAGAGACTTTCAACCTAACAAAAGTAACTGGATTGAAAAGTCTAAATCTAAATGTTTCAATTGTGGAATGCTTGGTCACTTTGCTGGAGACTGCAGAAAGCCCAAGATTGAGAAGAGCAACAGGAAATTTGAGCCGGTTGATTATAAAAAGAAATACTTTGAACTTCTCAAGCAAAAAGAAAAGGCTTTCATGTCTCAGGAGTATGATTGGGCTGGTAATGGTGAAGATTCTGATGATGATGTTGAATATGTCAACTTGGCTCTTATGGCTAACAATCATGAGCAGGAAGCAAGCTCCTCAAGCAACCAGGTAACAATTACTAATCTTTCTGAGCTTTCTAAAGAGGAATGTGATAGTGCAGTAAATGAAATGTCTACTATATTGTATAATTTGCGTATTACTCTTAAATCACTTACCAAAGAGAATTCAAGAATAAAAGAGACTAATTTGCTCTTAAGTGATAGGAATGCAATGTTAGAAACACAGCTCATTGAATTTGAGAAAATGAGATGTGTTAGTAGGGATGCTAAGAAGGAACTTGAGAACGTGTTACAAAGGGAAGAAATTCTTAAGACACAGCTTGAAATAGAACAAAGTGTGATTGCTAAATGGAAAGATTCCAGGAATGTTGCTACCAACATCATTAATGTTCAAGGTATGGAATCTTTCTGTGAACAATCATGGAAAAAGAACAAAGAGAAACTAGGGTATGTTTGTGAAACCTTAGAATCAGAAACAGAGTCAACAAACAACAATGATCATTTGTTGAAGGTTGATATGTCAACGGAATGCAATGTTCCGTTGACAGATGAACCATCAACCGATCAGGGTGTTTCGTTGACAGAGAAAAGAAAAGATGAACTCACTAGACTTAATAATAAGTATGGTCCTGTCACCAAGAACTTTGTTCAAGGTGAGTCTAGTAAATCAAAGAAAGTTGAGAAGCCTGTTGAGAGAGCTAATGTAGGTCACTTGTCCAACAAGCAATTGAAAGATAAGTTAGAGAATGTTCAAGTTGAGGCTAAGGGAAATAAAAAGAATAACAGGAATGACAAAGTAGGAATTAAAAAACACAACAATTACACACCTGATAAATATGCTCCTAGAAAGACATGTGTTAATTGTGGAAGTGTTAGTCATTTATCTACTAACTGCAAATCTGTTAAGAAGACTGTTAAAGTGAAAATCCCCAAGCCTGCAATGAATAGTTCTATGCCTACAATGCCTGTTATGCCTAACATGTTTGCTCCATATGCACAATTTCAAAATCCATATGCCAGCATGCCATTTGTGTCTAATCCATACATGAATATGTTTAATGTGCCACAAATGCCATGGAATATGAATAACATGTTTGTTCCTCCAATTATGCATGCTGTGAATGAAAATGTGAGCAAACCTCAGAAATCAACACCAAGGATAAAGATTGATTTAAATCAATCTGAGCCCAAGGTAAAAAATGATATAAAAGGAAAAGCAAAGGCTAACAAAACAGGACCCAAGGAAACTTGGGTACCAAAATCAACTTGATTTGGTTTTATTGTGTGCAGGGAGACAAAAGGAATCTTTGGTACTTGGATAGTGGTTGTTCAAGACACATGACTGGTGATTCTACCCTGCTCACAGAGTTTCAGGAAAGAGCTGGCCCTTGTATTGCTTTTGGAGATGACAGCAAAGGCTACACTAAGGGATATGGCTTGATTTCAAAAGAGAATGTCATAATAGATGAAGTTGCATTGGTGGATGGTCTTAAGCACAATTTGCTGAGTATCAGCCAACTGTGTGACAAAGGATTTTTAGTTACTTTTTCTAAAGAAGCCTGTGTTGTTTCTAAAGGAGGAAACAACAATGTGGTAATGACTGGATTCAGAAGAGGGAATGTGTACATCGCTGACTTTAGTAGCACAAGTCCAGACACAATCACTTGTCTTTTCAGCAAGGCAAGCAAGGATGAAAGTTGGTTATGGCACAAGAAATTATCTCATCTGAACTTTAAGGTTATGAATGATTTGGTGAGGAAAGATCTTGCTAGAGGAATTCCACAAGTGGAGTTTTCCAAGGATGGTTTGTGTGATGCCTGTCAAAAAGGGAAACAAAAGAAGGCATCATTCAAAAGCAAGACAGAGTCATCAATTGTCCATCAGCTTGAGTTGCTTCATATGGATTTGTTTGGCCCTGTAAATGTCATGTCTATTTCAAAGAAGAAATATTGTCTTGTGATTGTTGATGATTTTTCTAGATTTACATGGACTTTCTTTTTGCTCTCCAAAGATGAGGCAAGTGAAATCATTATCAATCACATCAAGATGGTAAACAATCATCCTGACTTGAAAGTGAGAAGGATTAGGAGTGACAATGGGACAGAATTCAAGAATTCAAGCATGAAGGTGTTCTGTGAAGAAAATGGTATTTTGCATGAGTTTTCAGCAGCAAGGACACCACAGCAAAATGGTGTAGTTGAAAGGAAAAACAGAACACTTATTGAAGCTGCAAGGACAATGCTAGATGAATCAAAGTTACCAACTTATTTTTGGGTTGAGGCAGTTAATACAGCTTGCTTCACTCAGAATATTTCTTTGATTAATCAGGCCAAAGGAATGACCCCTTATCAGCTACTCAAAAGAAAGAAGCCACTATTGGATTTTCTTCATGTCTTTGGATGCAAGTGTTTTGTTCTGAGAAATCAAGCTGAGCACTTGGGGAAATTTGAAGCAAAGGCAGATGAAGCAATATTTGTGGGTTATGCAGCAGGGAAAGCCTACAGAGTCTACAATCTCAGAACCAACATTGTTATGGAATCTGTACATGTTGTTTTTGATGATCTCAAAATTCAGGGTCTCTGTGATGAAGGTTTCCATGAAAGTCTTTCTTTTGAAAATGAGGATGGAGATCAAATGAATCATGTTAAGGCTACTGAGAAACAACCTAAAGTTGTTGTATCTAGCACAGATGAAAGCAGCAGTGAAGATGAAATTGCTGCATTAAGATTGAAAAGAATAGCTGCTAGTAGACCAAATGGACATTCCGTTGACAGTCAGAATGAGCGTTTCGTTGATAGTCAGAATGAGCGTTTCGTTGACAGTCAAAATGGACAATCTGTTGACAGTCACAGAAATGCTTCCAGGAGTGATCATTTAGGGACAACAAACTCAGGGGGAGTTTCTCAAGGACAAATATCCAATCAATGCAATCATGATCATGAAGCTACCTCTTCAAGAGCAAATCTACCTCCCTCAAGGAAATGGACTAAAGATCATCCCTTTGAACTTATTATAGGTGATGTGTCTTCAAAAGTCCAAACTAGAAGAGCAACTCAAGAAGAATGTCTATATAGCAGCTTTCTGTCTCAAGATGAGCCAAAGAAAGTTGAGGATGCACTTCTAGATCCAGATTGGGTCTTGGTTATGCAAGAAGAACTAAACCAATTTGAAAGGAACAATGTGTGGAAGCTGGTGCCCAAGCCTAAGGACAGGAGTGTCATAGGCACAAAATGGGTGTTCAGAAACAAGATGGATGAAAATGGCATAGTCACAAGGAACAAAGCTAGATTGGTTGCAAAAGGCTATTCACAGGAAGAAGGAATAGATTTTGATGAAACCTTTGCTCCTGTTGCAAGACTAGAAGCAATAAGGATTTTCCTAGCCTATGCAGCCCATGCCAATTTCAAAGTCTATCAAATGGATGTGAAGAGTGCTTTTCTGAATGGGGAATTGGAAGAGGAGGTGTATGTAAGTCAACCTCCTGGTTTTGAAGATGATGATTTTCCAGAATATGTATACTTCCTCCTCAAAGCACTCTATGGTTTGAAACAAGCACCTAGAGCCTGGTATGACACACTTTCACAGTTCCTCCTTGAGAATCACTTCACTAGAGGTACTGTAGATAAAACTCTTTTTCACAGGGTTGTGAATGGTTCTACTATACTTGTTCAAATTTATGTAGATGACATAATCTTTGGGTCTACAGATGTGAAACTTTGTCAAAAGTTTGCCAAGCTTATGCAAAGTAAATATGAAATGAGCATGATGGGAGAATTAACTTACTTTCTTGGTCTTCAAGTGAAGCAAGTTAATGAAGGTATTTTCATTAGTCAAACAAAATACATTCATGATTTATTAAAGAAGTTTAATTTAATGGAATGCTCTCCTGCCAAAACTCCCATGCCTACTGCCACCAAACTTGAATTGAATACTAAGGAAAAATCTGTGGACATTTCAGGTTACTGAGGCATGGTAGGCTCACTTTTATATTTAACAGCTAGTAGACCTGATATTATGTTTGCTACATGTCTATGTGCTAGATTTCAGGCTGATCCTAGGGAATCCCATTTAGTGGCTATTAAAAGAATTTTCAGATATCTCAAAGGAACACCAAACCTTGGCATTTGGTATCCTAGAGAATCTGGTTTTGAACTAATTGGTTATTCAGATGCAGATTTTGCAGGATGTAAAATTGACAGGAAAAGCACAACAGGCACCTGTCAATTCTTAGGAAACAAGCTTGTCTCATGGTTCAGCAAGAAACAAAACTCAGTTTCTACCTCCACAGCTGAGGCTGAGTATATTGCAGCTGGAAGTTGTTGTGCACAGATTTTATGGATGAAAAATCAACTACTTGATTATGGAATGAGAGTTGAGAAAATTCCTATTTTCTGTGACAACACTAGTGCCATTGCCATTACTGAGAATCCAGTGCAGCATTCAAGGACCAAGCACATTGACATCAAGTACCACTTTATTAGAGAACATGTTATGAATGGTACTGTGGAGTTACATTTTGTTCCAAGTGAACAACAACTTGCAGACATCTTTACCAAGCCACTTGATGAATCCACATTCTCAAGATTAGTAAGTGAGCTAGGTATGCTAAATTTCTCTTAATTATTTTGAGATTTTTGCAAGTTAAAATGCAGCCAGGAATTTGCTATGATTTTTCTGTGAATCGATTTTCTCAGGAAAAGGTGAAATTTTGTCTAAGTCAAAATTACTATGTCAACGAAATGCACCATTTCGTTGATAGTCTTAGCATTTTTCTGGGTGTTTCGTTGATAGCTCTTTTATATCAACGAAACGTAGCTTTATCAACGAAATAAGACGGGACTTTAACCGCCCAATCTGATTCGTTGATGTAGCGCTTTTTAATCTGAACCGTTGAAACTGCACGTTCTTTATCACGATCTATGCATATACCCCTGTAAGTATAAATCGTGGTAATATTTAATTCTAACGGCTACTTTTTAAGCCAATCAGGTAATTTAGATTAATTATTGGACTTAATTTCTGAGAATTTTTGGGGGAGTATTTAAGAAATTTCAATTTCTTTATTTCATTTCTACCTGTTCTCAAAAATTCCAAAAGTTTTTCTATCTTCTTCTCTCTAACAAGTAATACAGCTCGAAGCTTTTCCTCACTCAACAATGGCACCCATAGTCAAGCTTATGTCTGCTGGTGGGTTCATCTACGAGAAGAACAATTCTATTCCATTTGTTGTTAAGGAGAGTCCGAACAGCATCTTTTTCAAGATGATGGACTTCATGAGGAACTGTAAGTTGGGCTATGCGATGTTTCACTCTACACCACTCTACAATGAAATAATCGAGGAGATTTGGACCTCATGTGAGTATAGTGGAACAAACTGCACAATGCAATTCACTCTTCAAGGTAATGAGTACATAGTTAATTCTGATGTTTTGCAAGCATGTTTACATATTCCTGATAATAACTGTGATGCTTTGCCTTCTAACACTGAAATAACTACCATGCTAAATTCTATAAACTACTCTTTGCCTACTGATAACTTGGGTAAGATAATTAGGAGAGGTTTGGTTAGGGAATACAGTTATTTAGCTGATGCATTCATTAAGGTCTTTTCTGGAAAGATTAGTAATTTTGATGCATTAACTAACTCTATGTTAATTCTCCTAACCATGCTTCTAAATGATAGATATTACAACTTTAGCACCCAACTTATGTATGAAATTGGTGCTAAGTTGGGTGATAAGGCAAATAGGAAGAAAAATATCTATTATGCAAGGTTTCTGATGATGCTGGCTAATCATGTTAGTCCAGCACCATTAGTTATCTCTAACCCTACTGCCAGGTTTGAGTGCTTTGTGCAAGAGAAGAGAGTATTGACAAACATACTGAGGCTGAACCACAATGGTGATGTTCCAGTGGTGTATCTGCCAATCATTGAGGTAACTACTGCTATCCCTGTTAGTATAGCTGTTACTTCCATTGTTTCATCCAACCCAGTTGCTATGGAGTCTGTAGCTGTGACCCAACAGGCTCCTGCCCCAGCAACAAAACCAAAATCTAAGAAATCCTCCAAGCCAACCTCAGGTGCTTCTCAAAAGGCACCTGTTGTAAAAACTACCACACGACCTAAGGGGAGTGAGTCTGGAGTTGTGAGAGGTGAGGGAAGGGGTGAACATAAAAGAAACCCCAAGAATAAGGAAGGTGAGGTAAGTGTTTCCCAGCCTAGCCCCATTGTGTCTTCCCAACAAGGCACAATGAGTAAAATGGATTTAAGCACAAGTCTAATTGCATCCTCCCAAAAGGATGTAATTATTGAAACAAGCTCTCAACCTAGAGCACAGTCGAAAAGGGTAAGGGACACTTCAAGCCCACAGTCTACATTTTCCCAATACCAAAGGAGAGTGAAGCAAAAGTCCAAGGGTTCACAGGGTGCACACACACTGGAAGCAACACTTCCAGTTTCTCAAATTCAGTTTGATGTAACCCCTATTATCACTCTGGGGTTACAGTCCCATTCTCTAAACATCAACCTTGAACTATCTCCATCAAATTCACCAACTCTATCTCTAGATGTGGACATGATCCATACATCTATTCCTGATTCTCTGTTAGATCAGAATTCAATGATCGTCAGAAGCTAGACTCAACTGATCAGGATTGCTGACGTCATCAGTATTGCATGGTCATCAGTATTTGATCAAGCGTCAGTATCTTATTGATCATCAGGATTCCTACTCAGACTATAATCAGGTTTGATCATCAGGACTTGAAGCTGATCAGGATTCCTACTTCGAGTTATATTTGGAGTCTAGATAAACATGGAAGTTTATTCTATTTGTTCCTGGTTTGTAGAATGCAGCTATCGATTAAAGATATGTTTCTATCTTTGTTATGATTAGGACTTATCTTGTTATTGATAGAGAAGCTGTGTGCACTATATAAACACAGTTTTGGTTTCGATTTATGTATTCATTCGAGAGAGAACATAATCGGAGAGAAGCTCTTAAGAACAGAATTTCTTGAGAGAGTTTTTGTAAGCTAGCAGCTCTTAAGAACATCAGAATTTCTTAAGAGAGTTTGTAACAGTTTTATATCAGATTTAATAAAGCTGTTATCTTTCTTTTCATATTTGTGATATATACATTAAGAAGTCGATTATCTTACTCTATTGTATTCAACCCCCCTTCTACAATAGATTATTACTGGGCAACAATTGGTATCAGAGCAAACTGATTTAATTCTGAATCAGATACGATCTAAAGATGTCGACAACCAAGTATGAAAGCATGAAGATTCCCATCTTGAAGATATCAGAATATCCTACATGGAGGGTAAAGATGCTGATGTACCTGGAGGCTATGGATCCTGACTACTTGGACAGGATTCGTGATGGACCATATATACCAACAAAGTTCGTAGAACGAACAAATACAGTACCAGAACATTATGTGGTCAAAGCTAAAGCTGAATGGACTCCAGAAGAAAAAGCTCATGTACTCAGGGAACCAAAGATAAAGAATATCTTGCATAATAGCCTTGATGCTGTCATGTCAAACAGAGTGATTGCATGCAAGTCTTCAAAAGAAATCTGGGATACTTTGGAAACTCAGTGCCAGGGATCTGCATCTGTTAAGAAAAACAGAAGGGCTCTATTGATTCAAGAATATGAGCAATTCGATGCAAGACCTGAAGAGAGCCTGACTGATCTATATGATAGATTTCTGACACTATTGAACAGCTTATCCTTAGTTGACAAAGTATATGAAACTGAAGATTCAAACACCAAATTTCTTAGAGCTTTACCTGAAGAATGGGATACTCAGACCTCAATCATTAGACACCAGTATGATCTGAACATTGTGTCTCTTGATGAGATCTATGGGATGCTAAGAACTCATGATCTTGAAGTTCAACAGAGAAAGAACAAGAAAAGCAGCAAGGCAAAGTCAATTGCTTTGAATGTAGAAGCAAAATCAAAAGGGAAAGCTATGGAGGTCTCTAGAAGGAAAGCAAGAGTAGCTGAGTCAGATCCTGACGACTCTTCATCAGATACTGATGGCAATCCTGATGCCAATACTGGTGATGAATCTTCTGATTCAGACATGGAAGAGATGGTTGCTATGATTGTCAGAAACTTCAGAAGGATGAAGTTCAGGAAGAATAGAAGACAAGGCAACTTTCAGAAAAAGATCTTCAAAGCAGACAAAGACAAGTATATCAAAAAGGACAGCAAGGGTAGCAAATTTGACAAGTCAAAGGTTAGATGCTACAAGTGTAATGGTATGGGTCACTTTGCTTCTGAATGCAACAAGACAAAGGCACTCATCACATCAAGCAAGGATTGGATGGACTCTTCCTCAGAATCTGATACTGAGGTAGTCAACTATGCGTTAATGGCCAATGCTGATGTAACTGCTGCTCCTGATGATAAGGGTAAAAAGAAAAATGTGTTAGTCATGGATAGTGGATGTTCTGTGCACATGACTGGAAACAAAGCCCTGTTATCAGAATATGAGGAAAAAGCTGGCCCAACTGTGTCTTATGGAGATGGCAACATTGGACAAACCTTGGGATATGGCAATATAATCATTGGAAATGTCATCATTGAAAAAGTAGCTCTAGTGAAAGGACTAAAACACAACTTGTTGAGTATTAGTCAAATCACTGACAGAGGTTATCATGTCAATTTCTATTCCACACATTGTGAAGTAGTCAGTAAAGCAACAGGGAAGTTAGCACTAACTGGCTACAGGCATGGTAACATATATGAAGCCAACATTCTCTCAGATACTGATGGCTCCCCTACATGTTTCATCAGTAAAGCTTCAGTAGATGAAAGTTGGAATTGGCACAAGAAGCTTTCTCATCTCAACTTCAGCAACATCAATGAGTTGGTTAAGAAAGAATTAGTAAGAGGATTACCTAATGTCTTGTATACACCTGATGGACTCTGTGATGCATGCCAAAAAGCAAAACAAAGAAGGACATCATTCCAGAGTAAATCAGAATCCTCTATTGAAGAACCATATCACATGCTACATCTTGATCTGTTTGGTCCAGTCAACATCATGTCCATCAGTAAGAAAAGGTACACTCTTGTAATTGTTGATGAATATTCTAGATTCACCTGGGTGTATTTTCTGCATAGAAAAGATGAAACTCCTGAAGTTCTGTTGGATCATGTGAGGATGATTGAGACAACCACAAAGTACAAAGTCAAGATTCTGAGAAGTGATAATGGTACTGAATTTAAGAATTCAAAGATGGAAGAGTTCTGCAAATACAAAGGAATCATTCAACAATTCTCTGCTCCTGGCACACCTCAGCAAAATGGAGTAGTAGAAAGGAAGAATAGAACTCTTATTGAAGCTGGCAGAACTATGTTGGAAGAAGCTAAATTACCTACATATTTCTGGGCAGAAGCAGTCAACACAGCATGCTATACACAAAATCTCACATTGATAAACAGGCATGGTGTCACTCCTTATCAGTCACTCAAAGAGAAGAAACCAAGTCTGAAGCATTTGCATGTGTTTGGCTGTAAATGTTTTGTTCTCAGAACTCATCCTGAACAGCTAGGGAAATTTGAAACAAAGGCTGATGAAGGAATATTCATAGGTTATCCTACATCAAGAGCCTTCAGAGTTTTTAATTTGAGAACAAGAACTGTCATGGAGTCAATACATGTATCTTTTGATGATAAGAAGATAACTGGAATCATTGAAGACTCGCATGATAGATTGTTATTTGAAAATGAAGCTTCCAAGGAACCTGAAGAAAGTGAATCAGAAGCTGTCCATTCATCCAGTACTGACGGGTCACTAAATCCTGATGACTCACCAGGTACTGATGGTGCTAATACTGATGATGCAAACAACAGTGATACAACTAGTAGTGCTAATGTTGAGGGGGAGCAACGGCATTCAACTACAAGTTCAGAGTCAACTCAATCATCAGGACAGAATTCTTCAGATACTGATTCAAGTGAAGATCCTGATAACACATCAGGAGGGCATAGCAATAATCCAGGGAGAGCTTCAAATCAATCAAATTCTTTCAATCAAGATAACACCAATCCAGGGGGAGCATCTACTTCAAGAAACAATTTGACACCAGCAAGGAAATGGACAAAAGATCATACTCCTGATTTGATAATTGGAGATCCTGATGCAGGTGTTCAAACAAGAAGTGCAACTCAGAATGAATGTTTATATAATAACTTTCTATCCAAGGAGGAGCCTAAGAAAGTTGAAGATGCACTTAAAGATGCTGATTGGGTTACTGCAATGCAAGAAGAACTGAATGAATTTGAAAGGAATGAAGTCTGGAAACTGGTACCAAGACCAAAGAATAGATCAATTGTTGGTACAAAGTGGATTTTCAAGAACAAGACTGATTCTGATGGAGTCATTATCAGAAACAAAGCAAGGCTAGTTGCAAAGGGGTATTCCCAACAAGAGGGAATTGACTATGATGAAACTTTTGCTCCTGTTGCAAGACTAGAAGCCATCAGGATATTTCTTGCTTATGCAGCACATAAGAAATTCAAGGTTTTCCAGATGGATGTTAAAAGTGCTTTCTTAAATGGTGAACTGGAGGAAGAAGTTTATGTTGAACAACCTCCTGGTTTCATTGATCCTAAATATCCAGATTATGTCTACAGACTGGATAAGGCACTTTATGGACTAAAGCAAGCTCCAAGAGCATGGTATGAAACCTTAGCTCAATTCTTACTGGAAAGTGGATTCAAAAGAGGTGCAATTGATAAAACTCTATTTTATTTGAATCATGGTAAGGAGTTGCTGTTAGTTCAGATTTATGTTGATGATATCATTTTTGGGTCAACAAACAATAAGCTGTGTGAAAAGTTTTCCAAGCTTATGCAGTCAAGATATCAAATGAGCATGATGGGAGAAATGAGTTACTTTCTGGGTCTTTAAGTTAAACAGACTGATGAAGGGATTTTTATTAATCAGTCTAAATACACAAGGAATTTACTGACAAGGTTTAACATGCAAGACAGTACTCCTGCTTCAACTCCCATAGCTACAGCTACCAAACTTGATCCTGATCAAGGTGAAGAGGTAGATGTAACTCACTACAGAGGAATGATTGGCTCTTTATTGTATCTCACTGCCAGTAGACCAGATATCATGTTTGCAACCTGTCTATGTGCAAGATTTCAAGCAAAACCTAGAGAACCACATCTGATTGCAGTCAAAAGAATTTTCAGATATCTCAAAGGCACTCCTTCACTTGGCCTTTGGTATGCAAGGGAATCAGATTTTGGGTTGTGTGGTTATTCAGATGCTGATTTTGCAGGATGCAAAATAGACAGGAAAAGTACTTCAGGAAGTTGTCAGTTTTTGGGTGGAAGACTAGTTTCATGGTTCAGTAAAAAGCAGAAATCTATTTCCACTTCAACTGCAGAAGCTGAGTACATTGCTGCAGGAAGTTGTGCTCAGATAATGTGGATGAGAAATCAGTTGTTAGATTATGGCCTGTCATACTCAAAAATCCCTATTTATTGTGATAACCAAAGTGCTATTGCAATGACAGGAAATCCAGTTCAGCATTCTCTTACTAAACACATAAGTATCAGATATCACTTTATAAGAGAACAGGTTCTAGAAGGAACAATTGAACTTCACTTTGTTCCTACTGATCAACAACTAGCTGATATATTCACCAAGCCACTACCTGAAGCTACTTTCAATAAGTTGGTGAATGAACTTGGAATGATGAATTTTGAGAATTTCTGAGGGAAAGCTACAGAGAGGAAATCCTGATAACTGTCAAATCTGATGGTTATTCAGAAAGGTATGTATCTTTGATCAAATCCTGATAGGACTCAATCCTGACAGGACAAAAGTGATAAGGCAAATGGTTTTATAGGAAATGCTTTTATTCCTGATGAGGTTAGGTTTTTCTTACATCAGAAAATGCCTACTCGTTATGGACTACTTTCTAATGCTATGGTACAAGGACCAACCCACCTTGTTCCTGACACAAGCATGCAACCTAAACAGTCTAAACAGTTAACAACCACCTCTACTGTCTCTCAAAAGACTTTAGTTGTAAAATCAAAGAAATCAGCTAGAACTGATGTGTCTGGAAGGCAATCAGGTTCAAAGGATTTTTCCTCTACACCACTCACTAAAAAGAAGATACAAGGGGGTGTACAAGGGGTCCTGGTCAAGAAAGCTGATAAGGTTGTTAAGGATGTTCCTGTGAAAAGGAAGTTAAGGTTGATTGATGAAAGTGATTCAGAGGATGACTTACCTATATCCTCTGTGATGAATGTGAACAAGGAAGTTGCTGATACTGCTACTAAAGCTGTGGTACCTTCATCAAAACCACAAAAGACAAGGAAATTATCAAAGAGCAGGTATCATATTCCTTTGACAGTGCAAATGAAGGATACTGATATTCAGACATCAAATCCTGATGTTAGTATTCCTGATGCAGCAACAAAAGTTGTCTCTATATCAGACTCTCCAGCCTCTCCATCTCAGATTCGAGGACATTCTTGGGAGAAGGTTTCTACAACTGCTTCCTTGGTTGGTCTTACACCTACATCAAAGAAAAAGAGGAATGCAGAAGAGTTAGTCTATCAGAGACAGAAGAAGCTGAAAGGATCAAGCCCACAAGAACCTGAATTTCAGAGTAATTCAGCAGCTACTGTTGATCCTGCCACACAAGAACCACTCAATCAAAGTTTGGGTGAAGGCTTAGCTAGTGGAATGGTCACACAAGAACCATTTTCTCAAAGGGAGAATGAAGACATCAACATTCCAGCTACACAAGAACCATCTTCTCAAAGTGAAGATGCAGGCAAAGCTACAGCTTCTGTTGAAAGATTGGTCGAGAACATTGTCAATGAGGGAAGCACACAAGAACCTTTAGCTCAAAGTGTTGAAGCAGCTTCTGAACCTCACGCTCCACAAGAACCATTGGTAGCAAATACTGATGCAAGCATATCAAATCCTGACGATGTTCATCCTGACGCTAGTGGTGCTCCTGATACTGAACCTATTTTGATTCAGCCACTTCGTTCAAGACCAATGGATCATCCTATCTCAGAATCACAGGATAAACTGAAAGGTATTGCAATTCCTGATCCTGATATATCTCATGGTTCTGATGATGATAATTCTGATGATGATAGTGATGATGATAATGAGAATAGAAAAGAGACGGAACAGCTTGCTACAGCACTCAAGATTAGTCTTGGAACTAATTTTGGTTCATCAAGTACATATATGGCTAGCAATGCTTTCACTGGGAAAGATCAGAGACAAGATTTTTCTACTCCTTCCTTTGATCCTGCAGAGGCATTTAGACAGAATGAATGGAACAATTCATGGCACTAATCTGATGAATCTATCAGTTTTTCTTCTGCTATTGAACATGCCTATAATGCAGTGAAGTCTATAGAGAATCAAGACTTGAAGAATCATCTGAAGGCTACTACTCTGTTATCCAAAAGCCTGAAAAGTGAGATTGATTCTATCAAGGGTTCAACTGAAAGAGTGAGGACTGATATCTTTAATAATTTTACAAAGGTGCCTACTACTTTCCAACTAAGGGTAGTGGAATCCCAAGTGAAATCTGTTGTTTCAGAACAAACCTCAATCAATCAAAGAATTGATTCTCTGGATACTAAGGTAACTGAAATTCAAGCCTCTCTTTCCTTAATTTTGCAATTATTGTCAAATCCTGATGTCAAAAAGGGGGAGAAGGTTATTCAGACAAAATGTACACCTGATCTAGTATTAAGAAATAATGATGATGATACTGGAGATGATGGTGGTGACAAAGCGATACAAGGAGAAACCTCTGATGCTGTTGTTATGAAGACAATCCAAACTTCTCAAAGTCAAACAACGCAGTCAACTCATGTTTCTGATTCTGGAGTTAAGACAGTAAGAACATTGGTGCAATCTCAGATCCTGACGGAAGATCAAATCCTGACACCTGGTCATGGACAAATTCTTGCTACAATTCCTGAAGGTGATGAAGATGTGATTATTGATAATCCTGAAGATGCATCAAATTTATTCCAGAAGTTTTCTACAAAAGACGGTAGAATTGTTACTCTTTATCACACTGATAAAAGAGTTCAACAATTATTTGCCAGAAAAGCACTCTCTACAGCAAGTGAAGAATATCCAGATCTCTCACATGAAGAATTCTTGAGACTACAAAGAGAGACAATGGAAAGCTATACTGCTCCTGCTAGAGGTAGAGGAAGCAGAGGTAGGAGAGGTGCTAGAAGAAGTAAAAGAGGTTCTTCAACTCAAATAGTACCTAGACAGACAAGGTCTAGAGGGTTAAGAATTAAAGAAATTCCTGAACCTATTCAAACTCTAGTAGTTCCTGACAGATCTACTTTTGGTGATGATGGAATTGTTGAAGAAGAACCTGAATTGAGAAGAAAATCAAGTAAATCAACTCTCAGCAATACAAATCAAATTGAAGATTCTAATCCTGACAATATTCAAGATCCTGACGAATCTGAAATTCTGCAAGAGGTTGATTTGATAATCTTATCTACTGTTGTTGATTGTCACAACAAAGAAGTAGATGAAGAAGAAGAAGCCATAAGAAGAGATATTACAAAGAGAACATATGAAGATTTTAATCTCTATCTACAAAGGCTTAAAGTTTCAAATGAAAGAAAATGGAGAAATTCAAGCAGACAAGAATCTTTACTTGAAAGAAGCTACACTCATGAAAAGGAGAAATACAAGAAGTGGAAACATATTAGCACATTAAGTTGTGATACACCTATCAATTTTCAGTCTGGTGGAATTATTACAAGCGCTTCAAGTGTTGTTGATTTGTCTGATATGGCTAGATCAAAAACACTCTGGTTAAAGATGTTTTCAAATCTGAAGCAATTGTCAAGTAATTCAAGAGGAGGTATTGGACACAGAGATGGTGAATATCTGAATATGTCATATGTTGATCCTTACTCCTTGACAGAAATTGGAGGTACTTTAACTTCTGAAAACCTGAACAATTTATTAGCTGTTGATATAGTTATAGATTGTCATGATGGTTTTGAAAAGAAAGAAAAGCTTCTGTACTTCATGAAAGATGGTAGTGTGAAGATTTTATCTATTCAAGATCTGCTGATGAAAACTACACAGGAACTGAAATATGTTCACTATCTGTTAAGATGGAAGAACCAAGTGTACAAAGTATGGGCTGACATGATTTTGTCAACTATAAGAAGAAGACTGGATGGAAACAGTAATTTCAATGGTAATTATATTCCCATGTACTTAAATCAAAGAGGTCAGGATGTGGAAATGCAAAGGGGTACTGCTGTTAAAGAAGTAAATTTTGGCATGACTCATCTTTCTCTCAATCCTGATGGGAAGGAAATTGCTTATCTTTTGCCTGAAGAGCACAGTCTACAGAGAAACTCCATACAGAATCTTAGAGCAGCTATCTACCAGATTAATGAGGAAGATGAAGAACTCAGAAATCTTAAGGAAAGACTGATTCAAATTCTTGAAGAAAAAGAAGAAAGTTTATTATTCAACTTCTTGAAGATGAATCTGTTCTATCACAAAGCTTAAACAGATAAGTTGTTTCTGAAGATACTCGTACATTTTGATACATGTTTTTGACATCATTGAATATTTGGAATCTATACTTTATTTTACAAAGTATGAGATTGGGGGAGATTGTTAGATCAGAATTCAATGATCGTCAGAAGCTAGACTCAACTGATCAGGATTGCTGACGTCATCAGTATTGCAGGGTCATCAGTATTTGATCAAGCGTCAGTATCTTATTGATCATCAGGATTCCTACTCAGACTATGATCAGGTTTGATCATCAGGACTTGAAGCTGATCAGGATTCCTACTTCGAGTTATATTTGGAGTCTAGATAAACATGGAAGTTTATTCTATTTGTTCCTGGTTTGTAGAATGCAGCTATCGATTAAAGATATGTTTCTATCTTTGTTATGATTAGGACTTATCTTGTTATTGATAGAGAAGCTGTGTGCACTATATAAACACAGTTTTGGTTTCGATTTATGTATTCATTCGAGAGAGAACATAATCGGAGAGAAGCTCTTAAGAACAGAATTTCTTGAGAGAGTTTTTGTAAGCTAGCAGCTCTTAAGAACATCAGAATTTCTTAAGAGAGTTTGTAACAGTTTTATATCAGATTTAATAAAGCTGTTATCTTTCTTTTCATATTTGTGATATATACATTAAGAAGTCGATTATCTTACTCTATTGTATTCAACCCCCCTTCTACAATAGATTATTACTGGGCAACATTCTCCAACTCTAATCTTGGAGAAGCCCCACTCTGAAGCTGGTGGCCATCACTTGTTAAGTGATTTGTTGGGCCATCAACCAATTTTTTCTGAAGTTGCAAGGGGATCTGTGGACCAAACTCTCAAATCAATCACCACAGACTCTACTGTAACTTCTCATTCTCAAAGTGCTTTCTTGACTTCATCAACGAAACAGTCTATTTCATTGACAAGTGTTTCTCCATCAACGGTATCCATACCGTTGACAGTTCAAACTACCATTCCGTTGATAGGTCATTCTACACCCCTTATTGAAAATCTAGTTGTTTCCACAACTAGTGTAGATGACCTGGTGGTAGTTGAGACACTTTTAGGATTGAGAGGGAGTGAAACTGAGAGGCTGGCTTACAGCCAGGAAAAAGGAGAGAATGAGAGTGAGAGGCTGGCTATTTCTTCCAGCCAGGCAAAAGGAGAGATTGAGAGTTCCACCTTAGTAGGTGAAGGTGAGGGTGTGAGAGGTGTGAGCCATGGGGAGCCCATGATGCAAGAAAATAGAGGAGAGAGAGAAGGGACTACAGGAGTCATAAGGGAGGAAGCAGCCATTGCTAGTGAGTCAATGGAGGTCAATGAGGGAGAAAGGGAACTTACCTTCCAAGAGCATTATCAACAGACTCTGGATAGTATTTCCCTGGATCCTGAGACCTTTACTCATCCTGTGTCAGCCTATCAAGTTTTGGCTCAACAAGGCAATGTGGAGGCAGAGAGGTCACTACAACTAATTCATACAACTGCATCAATGCAAAGAGCAAAGGATGCCTTGACCAATCTATCTCCAGGAGCTGCAGCAAGTGGTGAGTTTGATTTCTCTGATGATGAGGACAGCTTTGGTGACAATCAGGTGGCCACTACTTCACAGACTGGGACTTCTGTGGTGCCTCCTACACCAAACTGGCTTTCTCAAGATTTACAAGGAAGGATCTCCCTGGATGCTGCAATCTCAAGGCAGTACAATGAGGCCTATCTGGCTCATGAGTCTGCAAATGCCAATGACAAGAAATTCTACAAGGCTATTATGGATTCACTGGAAATCCAAAGGCTACAGATGATGCAGACAAGGATTGAGGCTAGAGAAATCAAGGACTCAATTAGCAATCTCAAGGATGCTAATGACAGGAGGCTAGATGAAAAGCTTCCTCTTCTCACTGTGTCCAAGATGAACAGGTTTTTCTCTAAGGAACCTGAGGTGGCTACCTCCTTGAAGACTCTCTCTTCTAGAGTGGACAAGGTGGAAGATACTCTATCTTAGATGCAAAAGGAACAGGAGAAGCAGACACAACTGTTGGCCCAGCTAGTGGCAGCTCAAGGACTCCCAGTCATCTCTCTTGATGATAACAAAAAGGGGGAGAAATCTAAGGAGCTAGACATTCAAATCACAAAGGTTATGGTCCCAGCCATTTCCCTGCCAAAGGAGCCACTAGCTATGGGGGAGTCAGGAAAAGCTAAACTGGACAGCATTGACCTGATTCAGCAAGCTTCTATGAAGCTACAGCTTGCTGAACAAATTAAAGACCACTGGTCCAGGATAGATGAAAGAATCAAGAAGTTAGCTGGTACTGCAAAGAGTTCAAATCCATCAACGGATCAAGCTTCTTCTAAAGAGCCATCAACGGATGCCATGGTTTTAGTGTCAACGGAATGGGAGCCACAGACCAATTCTTCATATAAGGTAGAGCCCCTTCTGCATGGAGTCACTCAAGGATCAAGGAAGGAGAAAGGACAAACTTCATGCATTAGGGATGTGGAACAAGCTACATTGCAAAGAAGCAATCCAATGAAACTCTAAGATTAATGCAATCCAAGTTGGGGGATCAAGATGAAGAAGAGAAGATTTTCTACAGAAGACTTCAAGCTCAGATTGAGGAGAACAATGCAAGAAAAGGGAAGAAAACAAGACCACAGAGGCAAAGATGAAAAATCTGCTCAGTCTAGAGGAGCAACTCTGTGCCCTTGTTTTGTAAGATTTTCTACTTTGTATTTTAATTAAATTCAATGAAGCTCAATGCAATTTCTACTTTTATCATATGTAATTTGACTGAGTGTTTTTGTTATCATCAAGGCTCTTGATTTATGGCTGTTATTCTATCAGTCATAAATTGGGGGAGATTGTTAGGAATATGTTGTTCTTGATGATAATTATAAAAACACTTAGTAGATTTTGTATTAAGTCATTTTGTAACTGTCAACGGAATGGCATGCTTTGCAGTGTTTCGTTGACAGGAAGCTCATCAACGGAATGAGTGTTGTAGCAATTGCACTGTACAATACTTCACAGTTTGATATGCATTTTGTTGTATGTACTAGATAGGTTTTCTAAGTCATGTTGACTAAGTACTAGATAGGCAAAATAGGTTGGTCAATTGTAAGTATATCATGCCTTGTAATTTTGCCTAAGTGAAGACATGTCAACGGTATGAAGATTACTCTATCAACGGAACAAGGATACACCATCAACGGAATGAAGTTTACTCATCAACGAAATGGAGTTTACTCATCAACGAAATGGAGAATAAAGTTATCAACGAAACACATCTCCCTGCTATCAACGAATCATTATTGCTTTTCTGAATAGTTGACAAAGTGATAGTGACAGTTTACTGAACAGATCTAAAGGTGATGTGGAAGTGTACTTTGCATTGGAAACCATTAAAATGGACATGGGGAATAAGGAAACATCCCAGTTTCCAATTGGGCTCTTGGGAGTGATCATAATAAGCATGAAGACAAAAGCAAGGATCTCCAAGGACCACTGGACAAAGGGATGAAAAGCAAACTATTGGCGGTTACCTTTAGTGTACTTTAGTGTAGCCAAAAATAGCTTTGTAAACTTGGGAATATATAACCAAGTGTAGCAGTTAAAATAAAGTAAGAGAAGAAAAACAAATAGTTTGTATTAGCTATCTTTGAGAGCATTTCTTCTCTACAACGTTGTAACTGAGCAGCTGTGTACTTTTGTATCACAGATTATTTCCGCAAAAAAAACACTTCAGTTGGATCATCAAACAATCCAACTGAATTATTTATATCTTGTGTTTTTACTTATTCAGTTCAGTTTTATTTTATAAGTGTTTTAAGTTTAAGAAAATATCAAGAATTGTATTCAACCCCCCCTTCTACAATTCTGTTAGGTCATTTGGGAATAACACCGTCCAATCTCAACTTCGTCATTTTATCTCTACAATCAATTGTAGCAATCAGGGTCTGTCCACCAACCCATATAGCGGCCATCTTACCTAATCCACAGGGTTCTCTCTAGTTTCCACCCTCTTTGGTGACATCCTCTGGTAATCAGAAAGACAAGGTTTGCCAAAATTTGCTGAATTTCTTTCCAAAATCAGGGAAATTTGATCAATCTATTTACCCACTAGTAATACTCGGATCTGATTTCCGACCTTTCTGTCCTATCCTCATAGCCAAAACAATTCCTTCCACTATTCTAGGCAACTAAGTACCCCTAATCGTTCGTGGAAATCTGAACATCTTGGTTCTTACGTATGCCGCCTCCTTATGGGCAACTATAACCGACTACGGGTAACAGGTTTCGTTCAAGTCGAATAAATCCACTGATACTGGCTATACTGCCTCTACCTCTTCTGCTTTGGAGACTCTACTGCATTTTCTTTGTCATATCTCTTGATGAATCATAAACGATCCTTAAACTCTCGTCTCGTCACTTATTTGTCCTCTGAAGGTTCAGCAACTGCCCAAGCTATGGGGTACACACTACTTCCAGCTTGATCTGACTGGTTCACACTACTTCCAGGATCACTGCTAGAAACTGCTCATGAGACTGCCTTACGCTTGCCACTCGCATGAGGGATGTGCGCCGAATCCTTGGCATCCTACTTCGCTGCTATATAATATTTATGAAACAATAGCAAGAGTGAGCGATAGCTCAGCAAGGTAATTAAAGTATGGCATATTCTTGCCTTTAACTCAACCCAGAATAAAGCGGGTATAAGACAATAATTTGTCAAAATATCTCGATACTGAAATTATTTCCTTATCGGAATGTATTCCAAAAACGGTACCATTGTTGTATTTCAAATATCATTTCATAATATTTCTGCAAACTTTTGCTATATTATGAACAAAGTTCTAGTATAATATAAAAGATGAGGTTTCAAAGTAAACCAATATAACCTTTCCGAAAAATATCTGCTATGTAAGCAGAATATCAACATATAACTTAAAAGATGAAGTTATAAGGTGATTCAGTATAAACAACTCCCTTACCATAACTCATGTTATGTAAGGTATCCACAGAGTCATATGATATAAAAGATGAAGTTACGAGGAAAATTTAATATAATGTTCCCTAACCCAAAATCCACGTATGCATATATAATCTGAGTAAGGTTTTATCAGAGTCATAACTCATAAAGTAAAAGATGAAGTTGCAAGGATTTATTATAACTTCATTTTTGAACACTTTTCAACCCCCTGCCAACATGATCGGTAAACCTGTACCACGGTGTCATCCTTAGTCCCTTTCAATACATGTTGCAGAACCCCCTGCCAACATGATCGGTAAACCTGTACCAAGGATGTCATCCGTAGTCCCTTTCAATACATGTTGCAGAATTATCCAAAATGGATGATGAACTAATACCGGAGTTGCTACCGCGCCCGTCGTACCAACCTTACTATGATCAGTAGCAGGTCGTACAACAAAAAATATGTTCTCTACATGTAGATGGAAGAATCACGACAGCCTGACATTGTCTACTGCCTTCCCGGATCTCCCGGCCCATTTGGGGCAATAAAATGGATGGGTCGGCGCAACTGGACCACTTACACCACTCCTAGTTCGGATGAAATCCATGACTCTGAAACGTAAAGATCGTCCTCCTTTCCCCAAGTGTAATACTTGTTGATACGACTCCACTAAGTAGTTATATCTAGGTTGGAAAGGAAGATTCTCCAATATTTCCCAAGCGATGCTTGTTAATGGATATCGACTTGTTCCATCAATTTACCCCTCGATCGTTGAGGTGGTAACACAACATTTGACTTGCAGCAATTAAATTGCTCAGAGAAAATATCTGTCCCCGGACAGTTTTGAGTTGAGAGTTTAAAATGAGTAGCAGTCACTTAAATCAGGTTTCCCATATTTTTGATAGTTGAGAGAGTATTTAAATCCTCTTAAAAGATAGATTTAAATGGAAAAACGGTGTTTTGGGAATCTCTTTTTGATTTAAAATAATTAATAATACAGCTTAGAGTATCCTTCGTAATTATTGAAGGTCGAGGATAAACTTTAAATAATATTACTCATTTTCAAAATGTGTTGAAAGTATTTAATAAATAATCAAATAATATTTATTAAATAATAAACTTTAAATGAATATTCAAAAATGTTAGGTCCTGATAAGTTTGTAGAAGGGGGGTTGAATAAAAACTATACCGTTTAATCGAAATTTGTCCTTTTAAGATTTAACAATTTAGAACAAATTAATGCGAAATAAAAACTGAAACAATATTCAAGTTAAATAGAAACTCTATTAAACTTGAGGGGTGTTACAATTTTGATCACTGATTACAAAGAACTTGATAAAACAAATCTAGAATAAATTCGACATGAATTTATCTATTTTTGTAATAAAAATGATCGAATACTAAAAAGTAGTTCGATATAAAATCTAGGGATTATGATCCGCTAGAAAGCTAAAGCAGTACAAGTGAAATGATCCTTATGAATTTAATGTGAAGATCAAGTCAAGAATTAAAACACTTGATGAATTTAATGCCTTTGCAGTTGAAGAAAGAAGATACAGAGCTTTGAATGTAATGTTGAGAGTTCTGTCTGTTTTCTGTCTTGTGTGTAGATAATGCAAATGTTTCTGTCTCTTTTCTATTTAAACAAATGCAGCCTCTGTAATCTTCACGCGCCAAAACAATCATAGAATTGTATTAGGAAGACTTGCAGGAAGACTAACATTTTGCCTTGGAAGACATTCGGGAAGACAAGCTTTGTACATGGAAGACATTCGGGAAGACTCTAATTTGCCCTAGGAAGACAATCGGGAAGACTCACTTGTGAGTCTTCCTAGTTAAATAAACTAAGTCTTCCTAGTTCAAACCTAAGTCTTCCCAGTTCATTTTTATTCTAATTTAAATAATTAACTAAATAAATTATGTATTAAATTAATTCTTTGCAGAATTAATTTAATAAATAATATACTTAATAATATTAATTATTTATAAGAGAATAAATAGAATTAGTTGCCTTCTCAATTAATTCCAGAATCACTTAAAACTTAGATAAATAACAAACACAATAGTACGTTGATACTCGATGCACTGTCTGGTTCATGAGTGACTAACGACAATGTCTGTTCTTTATCTGTTTGACTTTAAGCAGTGATTCCCTTCCTTCTCATTCAAGAACTCCGTAATCAGTATCTTTTGCTGTCACCACTTGAAATCTCTGTCACCTTAATAAATCCACTGAGCTTGAATACTTCATTGAGGCTTGATCAACAAATTGAGCTTCTTTCAATGTAGAATCACTTCAAGTCTGTAGATGACTTTAATCTTCATTCTTTGACAGATATAATCTTCTGAGATTCCTGTGACATTTGATTTTTATTATTTACTTATTACATCTTAATTAAAGTTGAGTAGAATCCTCGGTGTTTACAAATAGGCCTAGACATATGCCTTTCAATCTCCCCCTATTTGTTTGTTAGACAATAACAACCAAATACTCTAGAGGATAACTCAACTAAAACAAGAAAAAATAAAACTTTTAAGAGCCAAGAAAATAATAAAAAGTTCTGGATTAAATATAACAATTTCCAGATTCAAACAATAAAGATAAATACAAGATAGATGTTCCTCTAGCCTGAACAAATGATAAATTTCCCTATCTTGATTTACCTAGATCTAAACATATAACATTTACAAATTGAGCTAACTACATCATGCCTTTAGTCTCTAATTTCACCTTCTTCAGCTTCTGCCAAGGTGACTAGAAGATCTTTGTCAAGGACACGATCACTTTCAGAAACCACACCACTTGGCATTACTGGTTGATTGGTGATCTTCTTCAATCTGTTCTTCATCTGAGCATACCTTGGTACTTTCTCCGTGCAGTAGTCTGAAATCATATCAGCAACTTCAGACTTTTCTATAGTAGTGATATGGGCTAAAAAATAACCCTAGATATGTGATTAATGATATATTAATTAGACCTAGTTCGGTCCAAGAATTAGGCCCGATAAAAGGCCCGAAACCCTAATCATTTATTAATTTCGTAATTAATAAATAAGGGAAATTACCAGCTCATTAAATGAGTCCAAAGCATATTAAACTCTTCAAGAATCAGCAATCAAGACACACAAACCAACTAGGAGTCAGTCTCCTACAAAATAGGATTCACAATCCTGATCTAAGAAGGCGACTTGGCCCCCAAGTCACCTAATTCTATTCTAAATGCAAGGCTCCTGACGCCTATATAAGGACCCTGATCCTACAATCAGAACTACGTTTTTTGGCTTGATTCTCTATATAACAGAGATACGTAGGCATCTTGTGAAGACCTGTTTAGTCACGAACCACGAGAGCAGCCATAAAGACACGATTGTCCACCATCATTCATTGAATACAGCCGTCAACATCTAAATCTACTTTTCATTCCATAACATTTGGCGCCGTCTGTGGGAAGACGACATCAACCATGGCTAGAACACGAAGAACAGCAACCGCTACTGAATCAACTGTCACCACCACTGTTCCAACCACCATGGAACCAGGGTCGCTACCCCTCACGACAGTGGTTCCTCAACCACAAGGGACGAATCCCCAAGCTTCCATACCTCAGAACGAGACGAACCCTCTTCAGATGGTTGTCTCGCCCCTCGACCATAACCTTCCCCATGGAGCACAGATCTCCACAACCGTGCTTCCTATAAGCACCAATCCAGCATACGGACTGCCCAACTATCCCCCTGAAGCCGGAGGGAGTGGCCATGCCCCTATAATTCATGAACCATACGAACCACCCTACATTCGAGGATTGGGACCTGTCCCTGAAGGAAGATACTTGGATTATTCTGGGCCCTACTCTGATGACTACTCGTCTGATGAAGGACGAGATCGAGCACCCAGAAGAAGAAGAGCCAGCAAAGAGCCCCTTGGAAGAAGGAATCGGGGGGCAACTACAAGGACACCTATGACTGCCATGGAAAGGATAAGGGCTCATGAGGCCGAGATCCAGAAACTAAAGAAAAACATAGAGATAGAGCAACAAAGGAGGCAGACTCAGCCTTCGAATCAAGGGGCAGGAGATGTCCCCATAATTGATTTAGGAACACCTTCAAGGAGGCAAGAAGGAGCTAGGGCTCCAAGGACGGAGATTCCCAGGTCAGATCCCCGTGTTTTGACACAGCTGGGTGACCCAGACGATCCTATTCCACCTTTTACTGAAGAGGTAATGGACGCTCATGTATCAAGGAAATTTAAGATGCCTACTATCAAGGCATATGACGGAACGGGTGATCCCGCAACCCATGTGAGGACTTTTTCGAATGCACTGTTGCTGCAACCAGTCACTGATGCTCTTAAATGTAGAGCGTTTCCTCAAACCCTGGCTGGCATGGCCCAAAGATGGTATAGCCGCTTGCCGCCCAACTCTATCAGTTGTTTCAGAGATTTGAGCACGGCCTTCATCAGTCAGTTCATTAGTGGACGGGTACATGAAAAAAGCTCTGCTTCACTCATGAACTTAACTCAAGGAAAGAACGAGACGTTGAGAGATTATCTCAAACGTTTCACCAAGGAGACATTAAACATACCTGATCTAGATAACAAGGTAGCTATGATAGCCCTTCAACAAGGAACCACAGATGTCTTTTTCAAGATGTCATTGGCTAAACACCCCCCTGAGAGCATGACTGAGCTCCAACAAAGGGTTGGAAAGTACATCAAAGCTGAGGAAAGCATGAAGAAAACTGACACAGGTGGTGGAAATAATGGTGGCTCGAATAAGCGAAAGACGGAGCAAGAGTATGATGTCAAGGACAAATATCCTCGTACGACTAGAGACTCTTATTCAGACACGAAATTTACCGAATATGCAAGGTTGAATGCTCCAAGGAGTCAAATCCTCTTTGACATTGAGAAAGATAGAGACTTTCGATGGCCGAAGCCACTAAGGGGAGATCCTGAGAAGCGAAACAAGAACAAGTACTGTAGGTACCATAAAGACTCGGGCCATGATACTGATGATTGTAGGCAACTCAAGGATGAGATCGAGTTCTTAATCCGAAAAGGAAAACTCGATAAGTTCACTAAGGATGGGAATCGAGGAAATCAGCATGGAAACTATGAAAGGAAAAATTATGATACGAGGGACGACGACCAAGATCATAATCCTAAGCCCCGAGGGCCTGTTATCAATATGATATATGGAGGACCAGCTGCTACGTTAAGGCCTAAGAGAGTCGGGGGGCAGGTTCTCCCAATCGAGGTTATGGATTCAAGAGATGACGAAGAAATAAGGGACTGAGATGCCAGGAACATGGCATGCCCCAAATTTGAAAGTTTATTATGTTTAATTGTTTCCTAATAGTACAAGTAGCAATAAGGTCGACGAAACCATTATGAGCTTTTCAGCTCTTAAATAGAAAGTAAAGCTATGTAAGGGTTGAACCCTCTTTTTTAAAAGAAAATATTCAAGTTCTTTTTCACTATTTTATTACTTATCTGTGTTTGAGCATTTCCTTATCGTTTTGTTAAAGAGCAAGTTGTACCAATAGCATTTGATTAAAGTGCCAGCCCATTCAAGAGGCCAAGTACTAGGAATTGCCTTACAAAAGATAAGTTAAATAAATATAAGTGAGCAAACAAAACAGATATAACATAAATAGCATGCATGGATGGAAGGTCCCGAAAGATCAAAGAGTTATGTTACAAACGCCAAGTAAAATCTTAAAGTCCATAAAAGGACCTTAAATAAAAACAAGATATAGAGAGCCACGCAGGGCCAATAAAATCTACTCTAAGTCATCAGCGGGTCCTTGTCAAGAACAAGGGCATCCCCACGAGGGGCATATAAGTCCTCTATGAAGTCATTAGTGGTCTCGGACTCATACAAGCCTCGAACGGCTATTAAAGCCCAGGCATTAGCTGACTTCGTGGTTGAATTTACCATTAACAACCAAGAAGTCGGGGGGCAAGAGATAATACCCCATGAATACCCGAAGTTGGGTGTTCTATTTTGATGGACCATCAAAAACAAAATCAAGCGGAGCGGGTTTAGTGTTACAAAGTCCTGATGGATTTTTCATAGAGTATACACTAAAACTTGACTTCCCAACGACAAACAATGAGGCTGAGTACGAAGCCCTGATAGCTGGCTTAGGGCTGGCTGAAGCATTGAGAGTTAAAACCCTGAAAGTAGGTGGAGACTCGAGGCTAGTGGTTTCCCAAGTAAATGGGGAATTTGAGGCCACAGATAAAGTCATGGCCAGGTATTTAAAACTTGTTAAGGCCATCATGACTCAGTTTGATGAATGCTATGAAGAGCACGTTCCGAGGGAGGAAAACGTGAAGGCTGATGCCTTGTCTAAGTTTGCCTCTTCTGAAATTGAAAACTATGCAGGGAGTGTATACTTCCAAGTCTTGAAGACCCCAAGCCCAACGAAAAGTTGGTAGCACCCATTGGTATTTCCAGTTGTTGGATTGATCCCATCAAAGCTCATCTGGAAACTGGGTGGCTGCCCAACGACACTTCAGAAGCACGAAAGCTATACGTCAAAGCACTAAGGTATGCCCTAATTGAGGGAATCCTATACAAAGAAGTCTTTCATCATTCCTTATCTGAAGTGTTTGAGACCCCAAGAGGCAGAATTGGCCCTAAAGGAAGTACATGAAGGAATCTGTGGGCAACACTTGGGGGCAGAGCCCTTGCACATAAAGTTACCCGTCTAGGTTTCTATTGGCCAAGCATACTTGCTGATGCTAAAAGCTATGAGAGAAAAATGTGAACGGTGCCAGAAACATGCACCAGTGGTTAGACAACCACCTGAGATGGTGACATCCATTAACTCTCCTATCCCTTTTGCTATGAGGGGAATGGATATACCTGGGCCATTTCCAATGACGAGTGCTCAAAGAAAGTTCTTGATAGTAGCAATTGACTACTTCACCAAGTGGATTGAGGCTAAGCCATTAGCCAAGATAACCACCAAGCAAGTGATACAATTCTTCTGGGAAAATGTGATATGCAGGTATGGAATTCCCCGAGTCCTTGTTACGGACAATGGAACTCAATTCAACAATGATGACTTCAAGAAATATTGTGAAGAGAATGATATCCAATTACGCTTCACTCCTGTTGCTCATCCTCAAACAAATGGGCAAGCTGAGGTTGCAAATCGAATTATCCTAGATGGACTAAAGAAAAGAGTTTAACACTCCATAAACACTTGGGTAGACGAATTACTCCCCATACTTTGGGTGTATCGTACTACCTGTAAAGTCACCACTGGAGCAACCCCATTTCTGCTGGTATATGGGGCAGAAGCAATGGTTCCAGTAGAGATTACCCACACGTCTCCAAGAGTTGAGGATTACGAACCAGGGACAAATGGAGAAGGCTTGAGGCTAGCTTTAGATCTAATTGATGAAATTAGAGACGAGGCAAATGCCAAGATAGTTCAGCATCAGAAACGAGCATCTTTCTATTACAACCTAAGGGTTAAAGAGAGATTCTTCCGTCAAGGAGACTTAGTCCTCCGAAAGATTGAGGCATCCGGAGTTGGACAAAAAGGCAAGATTGGCCCCAAATTGGGAAGGACCATATCACGTTAAGAACGTGTTTGGACGAGGCTCGTAAAAGCTAGAAACCCTCGAAGGGCATGAGGTGCCAAAAACTTGGCATACCTCAAACTTGAAAGTTAATTATGTTTAGTAAAAGGATCCGCTAGTAGGACAAGTAGAAATAAGATTCGATGAAATCATGAGCTTCCCAGAAAGCAGATGAAGGATTGAGCCTGTTTTGATTGGTAGAAACATCCTCAAAAGCTTGGCCAAGACAAACTACAAATTATTGCAAAGGAAAACATACAAAATATGCATGTCAACTACACAAATAGAGTTGAATACAACGAACCCCGAAGGGTGAAGGGTTGAAACCCCTGAAAATTCGAGGAAGTAGAGCTCAGAACGAGCTCCGATTCGATATACTGGAAGCTCAAATTAAAGAAACGAGTGAAACGTTACGTCTATCTTCGTTCATGAAGACCTCTCAATGTGAAAATTAAGTTGTTGAAACCTCAAATGAGGTCTAAGGTGTTAGAACTCAAGCTAGTTCTTGTACCTATAAGCCACGTTTGGCGTTGTTGAAACCTCAAATGAGGTCTAAGGTGTTAGAACTCAATTTAGTTCTTGTATCTATAAGCCACGTATGGCGTTGTTGAAACCTCAAATGAGGTTTAAGGTGTTAGAACTCAATTTAGTTCTTGTATCTATAAGCCACGTATGGCGTTGTTGGAGCCAACCGAGGTCGAAGAAACCCTTCATTGAAGTCGAAAGGCTGAGGTCAAAAAAAAAAAAAAAAAAAAAAAAAAAAATTAAAAATGAGGTCGAAGGAGACTGGGTTTGAGATCGAACGACCAAGGTCGAAAAAGCACAAATTAAAACAAAGCCCTAACCCGCGGAAAATTTTGCAAAATCATGTATCAGAATACAAGCAAAATCATGTGTCAGTATACACACGACCCAAATTCCAGGTCGAATTTACACTGCATCCTGGTCGAACAAACCTGTTCGAAAACGAACTAAAAAATGAGTTCGACATGTTCGATCTGAGGACAGTTTGAGGTCGAAAAACTGAATAAAGTTTCTGGTCGAAATTACACGAGGTTGAGGTCGAAAATTTGAGCTCGAAAATACACTGTAATTCCTGATCGACATGTTCGACCTTGTCCCCCTTTCTGGTCAAAAATAGCCTGGAGAATCCTGGTCGAAAATGACCTAGGATTCCTGGTCGAAAAATCCAGGTCGAAAATGACCTAGGATTCCTGGTCGAAAAATCCAGGTCGAAATAGCCTGGATTCCTGGTCAAAAATTCCTGGTCGAATTTATACTAAAATTCCTGGTCGAACCATTCGACCTCACCCCAGTCCTGGTCGAAAAATCCTGGTCGAAAATGACCTACGATTCTTGGTCGAAAAATCCAGATCGAAATAATACTAATTTCTGGTCGAAAATTCCTGCTCGAAAATGCAAAGAGATGAGGTCGAAAATTTGAGGTCGAAAAAGACCTAAATTTCCTGGTCGAACTGATCGACCTCATTCCAGTTCAGGTCGAAATTGACTTGACTTCCTGGTCGAAATTGACTTGACTTCCTAAAATATTAGGAATAATTATTAAAAATACCTGTGGGTACATGAAAATTCCTAAAATATTAGGAATAATCATTAAAAATACCTGTGGGTACATGAAAATTCCTAAAATATTAGGACTAATTATTAAAAATACCTGTGGGTACATGAAAATTCCTAAAATATTAGGAATAATTATTAAAAATACCTGTGGGTACATGAAAATTCCTAAAATATTAGGAATAATTATTAAAAATACCTGTGGGTACATGGAAATTTCTTAAATATTAGGAATATTTCATATAAATGTCAAATTAGCCTCGAATAAGGCATCAATCGTCGTAAATGTGTAGGTCGCTCCACACTTTGCAATAAGGCGATACTTGTGAAACACTGGTGTAAATAAAGTCCTAGGTAAAGGATAAAAAGACCCCGAATCTCGAAAAAGGTCAATATAATTTCTACGAAAACTTGAAAAGTTTTCCTAGAAATTGGGGGGCAAATGATATGGGCTAAAAAATAACCCTAGATATGTGATTAATGATATATTAATTAGACCTAGTTCGGTCCAAGAATTAGGCCCGATAAAAGGCCCGAAACCCTAATCATTTATTAATTTCGTAATTAATAAATAAGGGAAATTACCAGCTCATTAAATGAGTCCAAAGCATATTAAACTCTTCAAGAATCAGCAATCAAGACACACAAACCAACTAGGAGTCAGTCTCCTACAAAATAGGATTCACAATCCTGATCTAAGAAGGCGACTTGGCCCCCAAGTCACCTAATTCTATTCTAAATGCAAGGCTCCTGACGCCTATATAAGGACCCTGATCCTACAATCAGAACTACGTTTTTTGGCTTGATTCTCTATATAACAGAGATACGTAGGCATCTTGTGAAGACCTGTTTAGTCACGAACCACGAGAGCAGCCATAAAGACACGATTGTCCACCATCATTCATTGAATACAGCCGTCAACATCTAAATCTACTTTTCATTCCATAACAAGTAGCAAACCCAGATGTTCTCAGAAGATTCTCCAACTTCACCAGTTGCATTGCAGTCTGTAGCTTCATGGAATCAGGATCCAGCCTTACAGTCTCCAAAGTTGCACCTCTGTAGATTTTGACTTCATAAGGAAAATGTACAACTTGAGGGCTGGCCTTCATAGCAGAATCTCTCAGCCAGTCATACAGAAGCTCGTTCAAGCAAGAAGATCTCTTTACTTTACTCATCAGAATCCACAATTCAGAGAGAGATCTTCTTTGGAGTAGTTCAAGAGAAACAGTGAATGACCCTTCAAGAGCACTTGAGACATAGATGAACAGTTCTTATCTTCTCAAGCAGCTTCAGAAAAGTAGCATCATTGTTTGTGCCTCTCTGAGGGATATCAAACATCTCCCTTGCTGTATCCCAATTGCTTCCTTGCTTCATCCTCACATCCAATCTCCTTTCTTTGACATGAATACTATGAAGACGTTGTTTGTCTTCATGTTCAGCCTTTTGAATTTTCAGCTTCTGAGAAATGATGTCGGAGACCTTAGCATTCTCATCTTCCTTTCTCCTTAGTTCTGCATGTTGCTTCTTCAACTCCTTCTGAAACAAAGGGTCAGGTGTGTATAGATCAGCTTCATCTTCCCAATCATCAAAGTTGGCTGCCTCCTCAACCTCCTCCTCACCAAAAGCTTCTTCAGGTATGGTCTTCTCCAGATCACCAGATGTGTCAAAGTGGAAGTCATCTTGTTCACCATGGTAGTAGTAGGCATCATAAAAAGCAGACTCCTCCACCCTCAAAGAATGTTCTTTGTTGTATTGTAGGTTGATGTGACTCCTTTATCATAGCGTACAGATGCTTCATCCCTTCGTTCAGATGCTCCATTCCACCTTCAATTTTAGAGAATCTTTGATCATTAAACCACTGATTTTCATCAACAGTTTGCTGAATAAAGTCGAAATGGCAACAATCTCCTTGACACTCTCTGATATTTGAGAATTTGACGTTGTAAGATCAGAGATGTCTGAAGCTACCAGCACTTGAGATTGTTGGATTGAATTCAGCTTCGGGAGTAGAGTATTCTTCAATCCTTCGAGGTCATCTTTCACAGTACCCAGCTGATTTGATACAGAGGTGGTAGATTGAGAGACCACTTGTGCTTTTAGAAGAGTGTTCTCAGCCTGGGTGTCTTGCAATTTCTTTTGTAGATCAGCTAGTTGTTTCAACAAAGCAGTGTTTGTGTCAGTGTGTGCACTCACTTCAATTGCTCTCAGTGGTGTTTCACTCAACTCACGTGCTTGTGTTTCACTCGGTGCTTGATTCATATCTCTCACCACTAACTGTCTTTCAAGATTTTCAGAAGATGTACCTGTATTAAAAATCACCCTAGCGCCTTCAAGAGAGGTCAGTGGTGGTGCAATGGGAGTTCGCAATTCCCGATCCCTGAATGAGTCTGTCAAAATATTTGACATTGTATACTGAATTGCTTCAGGGACAGACTCATCAGGTTTCCTTCCACTTTCTCCAGTAAAAACTGCGAGTGGAAAATCCCTTAGGGGAGCCAGAGATGTTCCCTCTGGGAGGGGAGAAAATGATTCTATTTGAGTTGGCGAAGAATCAGATTTTCCCTCAGATGCCTGTGAAGGCACTTCTACCGTAACTATGGTAGGCACTGTTTCAAAGTCAAAAGTAAAGTGCTCTCCTGACATGGTGTCCTGAGTGTCATCTATATGGATATCTTCTCCCATTGTGAGTAATGGGAGTGTGCTTGACTCAGTACAAGATGCCATGGCCCTATGGCGAATTTCAATAGATCCACCCTGTTGAGAGAATGTCTCCAGAGACTGTGTAGTGGCCATATTAATGTCCATATCCTTTTGAGAGGATACATATGGGCTTACAGTTGTCTCCCTATAGGTTCTTCTTTTCTTTAATGGTGGAGACAGAGCTGTGGGAACACTCATTTCAGCTATATCACTAACTCTTCTTGAACTGGTTTGAATATTAAGCTCAGGTTGTGTATCAGGAGTGTTTGACTCTCTGTTTGGCTCTATGACCTGGGTCAGAGATTTTTGTTCTACAACCTCTGGGTCAGCCCTAACAACCACTTGGGTTTGAATTGAAGTACCAGAAGAAGAACCAGAGTTAGGAATAACTACCTGTAGTGGTACTGGATGTGGTTCAGGAACTTGTTCACCAAAGATAGGAAGATTAATTAATTGACTCATCAATGGTGAAACAAGAACAGGTATATTGAGGAATTTGGATGAGACATCAAGTCTGGTGTAGAATTTGGTGTCTGTGGTTGGAGAGGTTTCAAATCGTGCTTCTCGAAACAGTTCTACCTGCTCAGCAGTGAGAAGATAATTAATGATAAGAGTTAGAAAGCGAGGGTACCAACACTTTACTTTCACACCATTATCAGAATCTCTCCTAGAGTGAGCAAGCCTGTTGAGCAATAGGTTCCACAGAATCTCAGCAAAGTTCAATCTACGACCAAATACTATAGCATAGGCAATATACTGATTAAGACTGGTAATGAAATGAAAGTTTGTTTTTGTGCAGTTACCAAATACCCTAGCTATAGTATCAAAGAACAGATCCCATTCCCTTACAACAAAGCTTTTGGACATCTTAACCATTTGTAAGGGACCTTGATAATGAATATTCACGAAGAACTGTGATAACTCATCATCAGTGGGTAAAGGATCAAACCTGTCCTTTGGAAAATGTAAAACATCACAAAATAAATCAAAGGTGACTGTATATTGCTGGTTTAAAATATTAAACGAAAAAGATTTTGAATTTCCAGCAATAACAACACTTGAACACAAAAACCTTAAAGGATCAATTTTTAGAGGTGCATTGGCACAAATAGCATGACTGATACAAGTCTCGCTATTTAAAAATTGAATCCAAGGTCTAAAGCGTTCCACCTTGCATTTTAAAGGATCAAAATACCCAACATAATTATTTAAAACAAGTTCAAAATTAGGATCCATTTTAAATAAAACACAAAATTTAATTAACTTAAAATAAAATTAAAATTTTAGGGATTTTTAGAATTAATAAAAATTACTTAAAATCCAGAAAATTAAAATTTTACCAAAAGTAATCAATTTTAAAATTTGATCCTAAAAATTTTGAACTAAAACTTTGAAAAACACAAAAAATGAAAGGGCAATGATCTTCTAAACACACAACCAGTTTAACACACACAGAAACTCCTTAACAAGATTTAAAAAGTTAAACACTAATCAAACAAAAGCCTAATCACAAGAAAGTCGAACGGATTAGAAAAAAATTTAGCAGAGTTTCGACTTAATATGATTAGATTCGAAATAAGTGAATAACTGAATTGCTAAGTTAAAACTTGAGCAAAGATTAAGATCTCAACAATGAACTTTGCAGAAGTTTGAAAGAATTCGAATGGGGGAATGCAGAAACTTGAAAAAACTGATAAGGCAAAAAATGAATAGAAATGTGTATGTACTGTGTATCTATATATATATACGAATAAAATTAAAACTGTAAAAAGAAAAAGAACTGAACAGTTTTTTTTTAAATTGTACTAGGAAGACAATCGGGAAGACTTAGGATAGTCTTCCCGGTAGTCTTCCTAATACAACTTAGAAAGTTTTCCGGAAATTAAATAAAAGGAAAATCAGAAAAATAAAACAAGTATATTTAAGTCTTCCCGATAGTCTTCCTAGTTCAAAAACTGGGAAGACTTAGGAAAAGACTTTAAAAAATAGAAAAAAAACAAAAAAACAAAAAGAAAAATCCTAATTTACCCGGTAGTCTTCCTAGTGTTAAACTGGGAAGACTTAGAATAAACTTAGAATAAAATTAAAATAATTACAGAAAAATCCCTTGTTTTCCCGGTAGTCTTCCTAGTGTAAAACTGGGAAGACTTACATAAAAACTCAGAATTTAATTAAATATCTACAGAAAAATGCAGAATTAATATAAAAATGCATGAAAAATACTTAAAAACCTAGAAAAATTCACAGAAAATTCCATAAATCCTAGAAAAATATGCAGAATATTATAGAAATGCATAAAATTAATATAAACTTGCAGAAATATTTAAACAACAATATTTACAATCTAAAAAATATCTAAATAATTCTAAATAAATATATTTTCAATAAAAATACATTTCTCCACTTAAAAAATGTGAGAAAAATATTTTTAAAGAAAATAAAATATTCAGAACCATTTAAATCAACAAGCATGCAATTATTAACAAGAATAAACAGTAAAATCACTAAACAACCACAAGAGAAAAATGATTTATAGACAAGAACAAACAGACAGAGATATTTTCAATCACTAAGACTGTTCAACATACCCAACTTACTAACTAACTTAGTAAATGTGGATTCGTCAAGAGATTTAGTGAATATATCTGCAGTTTGTTCTTTTGTGGGTACAAAATGTAACTCCACAGTTCCATTCATGACATGTTCCCTGATGAAATGATACCTGATATCAATGTGCTTTGTTCTCGAGTGCTGTACAGGGTTGTTGGAGATTGCTATGGCACTTGTATTATCACATAAAATAGGGATTTTGTTTAATACACAGCCATAGTCCTTCAAATGATTCCTTATCCATAGGATTTGAGAACAATAGCTTCCAGCAACAATATATTCAGCTTCTGCTGTTGAATTGGAAACTGTTTGCTGTTTCTTGCTATACCAGGAAATTAACCTACCTCCTAAGAATTGACAACTCCCGGAGGTGCTCTTTCTATCAACAACACTACCTGCATAGTCAGAATCTGTATATCCAATAAGATTAAAATCAGAATCTTTAGGGTACCAGATACCTAGATTAGGTGTACCCTTAAGATATCTCAAGATTCTTTTCACAGCAACGAGATGTACATCTCTAGGGTCCGCTTGGAACCTTGCACACAAGCATGTAGCATACATAATATCTGGTCTACTTGCAGTAAGGTAGAGTAAGGAGCCAATTATACCTCTGTAGCTTGTAACATCTACCTTGATAGAATTGTCAAAAGCTCCAAGTTTGATTGCTGTTGAAGATGGAGTCCTTGCTGATGCTGAATCCTCCATGTGATATTTCTTGAGGAGTTCTTTGAGATACTTGGATTGACAAATAAATATACCATTTGACCTTTGACTTACTTGCAATCCAAGAAAGAACTTCAACTCACCCATCATACTCATTTCAAACTTACTCTGCATTAGCTTAGCAAATCTCTTACAGAGATCATCATTAGTAGACCCAAATATGATGTCATCCACATAGACTTGGACTAATATCATATCACCTTTATGTTTCTTTGAAAAAAGAGTTTTGTCTATGATACCTCTAACAAAACCATTTTCTAAAAGAAAACCAGAGAGAGTGTCATACCATTTTCTTGGGGCTTGTTTGAGACCATAGATAGCCTTGAAGAGAAAGTACACAAAGTCCAGCAGCTCCTGATTTTCAAAGCCAGGGGGCTGTTCCACATACACTTCTTCATCAAGCTCACCATTCAGGAATGCACTCTTAACATCCATTTGATAGACTTTAAACTTGGAATAAGCAGCAAATGCTAAGAACATCCTGATGGCCTCAAGTCTAGCCACTGGTGCATAGGTTTCATCATAATCAATGCCTTCAGCTTGTGAATACCCTTGTGCAACCAGTCTTGCCTTGTTCCTTGTAACAATGCCATCCTCATCTAGCTTGTTCCTGTATACCCATCTTGTACCAACTACTTTCTTGTTCTTTAGCCTGGGTACCAGCTTCCAGACTTGCTGTTGTTCAAACTGATTGAGTTCATCTTGCATAGCAATCACCCAATCTGGATCAGTCAGTGCCTCCTCAGTTTTCTTTGGCTTCATTTCAGATAGAAATGCTGAATAGTGACATTCATTCTGAGTAGCACTTCTAGTTTTAACTCCAACCTCTGGATCACCAATGATCAGCTCAAAAGGATGAGCTCTATTCCATACAGTCTGTCTAGGAAGATTTGATCTTGATGATTCGCCTTGAAATTCACTTTGATGTTGTGAGTGACTAGATGATCCTTCATTTGCTCCCCCTGAGTTGTTGCTTGATTGCCTTGATGATTCTTCTCCAGTGTTGGTGGTATCTCCATTGTTACTAGTGTTTCCACCACCACCACCACCATGATCATTATCATCATTGTTATTATCATTACCAGCAATAACTTCAGGTGGGGCTACATCATTTGATTCTGAGTCTGGCAAGTCATCAAACTTCAGCTTTTCAGATGTGTCTTCTTTTTGGATATTAGGGAGCTTAGTGTCATCAAAAGTAACATTGACACTTTCCTTTACTGTGTGACTACCAACAAAGTAGACTCTGTAAGATCTTCTGGAATAACCAACAAAAATAGCTTCTTGTGCCTTGGCCTCAAACTTGCCACGTTTAACATTGTCATCTAAAAGCACAAAGCATTTTGCTCCAAATACATGAAAGTACTTGACAGTTGGTTTCTTGTTGTTCATGATCTCATACGGAGTCTTCATTAAGTCCTTGTTGATTAAAGTTCGATTCTGAGTATAACAAGCTGTATTCGCTGCTTCAGCCCAAAAGTACATTGGAAGTTTAGACTCACTTAACATAGTCCTTGCAGCTTCAATCAATGTACGATTCTTTCTTTCCACTACTCCATTTTGTTGAGGAGTCCTAGGGGCAGAATACTGTCTTGTTATTCCTTTATCAGCACAAAAGTCATTTAGGACTGCATTCTTGAATTCAGTACCATTATCTGACCTTATGGCTCTCACAGGGAATCTAGAATCCAGCTCAATCAACTTTATATGGTCAATCACCAGGTGTGGGGTCTCATCCTTGGAATGTAGGAATAAAACCCATGTATATTTAGAAAAGTCATCAACAATCACAAGTGCATATTGTTTCTTTGACATGGACATCACATTAACTGGACCAAACAAATCCATGTGCAGTAGCTGAAGTGGTTCAGTTATTGATGATGTGTCAGTACCCTTGTGAGAAGCTTTCTTTGACTTTCCTTTCTGACATGCCTCACACAGTCCTTCCTGTGTAAATTCCATCTGAGGAAAACCTCTAACCAATTCCCTCTTGACTAAAGAGTTCATGGTTTTGAAGTTAAGGTGAGACATCTTCTTGTGCCATAACCAACTCTCATCTGATGAAGCTTTAGCATAGAAACATCTAACTTCATCTTGAGATTCAGAGTGCAGATCAGCTATGAACAAGTCACGTTTCCTTACTCCTTGAAGAGTAGGCTTTCCATTCTTCTTGTGAAGGATCTGACATTTCTCTCTTTCAAAGGAAACAACATATCCTCTGTCACAGAAATGACTGATGCTGAGAAGATTGAATCTCAGACCTTCCACAAATGATATATCTTCAATGATAACATTTCCAAACTTCAAACAGCCATATCCTTTCGTAATACCCTTGCTGTTATCTCCAAAGGTAACTACTGGGCCAGCTTTCTCAACCAAATCTGATAGCAGGGCTCTATCTCCGGTCATATGCCTTGAACAACCACTGTCAAGAATCCACATAACACGGTTTACCTGTTTAACTCCCTGCACTATCAAATTGATTAGACCTTCTTCGGAGCCCAAATTTGATTGGGTCCGGCATACTTAAAGAACTGGCCTTTGTCAGGCAAAACAAACTTTTTAGCTACAACTACTTCATCCTCTTTCACAAAAGAGCGTTTCCATTTATAGCCAGCCTTAACACATTTCTGAGTAGGCTTAGGGATAAATGAATCCACTCTAGTGTTAGGAGGACTAGTAGTCTTAGCTTTAACATGCTTCTTATTATTAACACGTTGGCGTGGAGCAGTCTTATCTTTAGATACATGCTTTTTATTAAAGTAAGCATACATAACATTAAAAGCACAAGACATGCAATTAATCACACCACATGCTTTATGAGAAGAATTAACAGCAGGCATGTTAGTACTACAGTTGTTTTGATCCAACTTATGGATATCTGATTTAGTCTTTTTAGTTGTAGCAACTTTGACTGGAATATCAGATATACACTTTTTGGACTGTGCAACTTCCAAAGCAAGATCTTCTTCATGAATCTCCTCTGCAATGATGATAGAGTCTTCATTCAGAGGTTCTGCTTCGGACTCCTTACAGAAGGGTGTTTCAATACCCTTAAGCACATATGGAACACCCCTTCCTTCAGATCTGACTCTACAAGGGGAATTAATTCCAAGCAATCCAATGGCCTCATTATAATCATAACCTATACTGACATGATTACCAATAGCTTGTTTATTGAGAATCTCTTTAGCCGTCTTACAAGAGCTGAAATAGGCATTAGCTTTAGGCATTAACATTTAACCCTATTCTCAAGAAAAGCTATTTTCTCAATAAGTTCATCCTGATTAACATGCACTAGTTTTAATTCTTTTATCTCATTTTCAAGATTTGTGTTTAAAAGAATTATTCTATCATTTTCAGTGCGTGCACAATCTAAGGTACCACCAAGATGACGAATCATTTCAGTATCAGTAAACTTTACCTCTGACATGTATGTAGATGAAGTGCTTGCCTCTTTAGTCACTAAAGCAAGGTTCCCAATCTCACCTGCTTCTTCATCACTGTCAGTGTCGTCCCAACTCTTTCCCTCAGCAACATAGGCTTTCCCAATCTTGTTCTTCTTGCTAGAATCAAATGTGTTTCTAGTCACTTGCTTTGGCTTTCTACATTCAGTAGCAAAGTGACCCAACTCATTACAATTGTAGCATCTGATTGTGCTCCTTTCCACAGTTCCAGTTTTGTAGCCACCCCTTGTGCCACTTGAAGAGGAAGATCCACCTCTCTAAAATCTGGGCCTGAACTTAAGATTGGGATTCCTCTTGAATCTGAACTTCCCAAACTTCCTGACTATCAAAGCCAAATCACCATCCTCCAACTGATCAAGTTCTTCTAAAGAATAGAAGTCACCACCAGATTGATCAATGGAAGTTAATCCATATTCAGCATCAATAACATTCATGTTAGAACTGGAAGGTTGAACAGCCTTTACTTCCAGTTTCTGTGGGACTTCAGCAGCTAGTGCAGTAGAAGTACTAACAATCTTCCCAGTTCCATACAGCTCCCTTTGTTGAATCTGCTCCAGCTCATAGGTCTTCAGAACACCATACAATCTCTCCAAAGCAATCTCATTCATATCTCTTGCTTCTCTAATGGCAGATATTTTGTGCTCCAAATGAGGTGGAAGTGTAAGAAGGAACTTCTTGTTAATCTCCTTGTTGGTGTAGTGCTTCCCATTGAGATTCAGATCATTGATTAATTTGTTGTATCTCTCAAAAACCTGAGAGATACCTTCACCAGGGTTTGATCTGAAATGCTCATATTGTGAGGTGAGAATTTCCAGCATATTCTCCCTAACTTCCTCTGTCCCCTCATTGATTATCTCTATGATTCCCCAAATGTGTTTGGCAGTATCACAATTTAGGACATGATTATGCATGATAGGATCAAGACAATCAATAAGGATCAACTAAAGACAGGAATCCAAGGTAACATCCTCTTTCTCATCAGCAGTGTAATCCTTGGGATCTTTAGGGTACATTCTAGCAACCCTAGTAACAACATTATTCTCAATGAGTTCTCCCTCAATAATCATAGGGACTTTGGGACCGTTCTTCAGCACATCAATGTATTTAGGATTTGCAACCTTAAAAAATAGGAGCATTTTCTTCTTCCACATTGGATAATGCTCCTTGCTGAACATTGGGATTTCTCAAAGGAACACCTTGGATTAAAATTGAACAGATTCCAAAGGTGCGATTTACAAGAAAAGGATAGCCGTAAAGATACTAGTATTCAACAAACAAGTGGTGAGGTATCACCATAGGGTCATTCATTATTTGAAGAAAAGTGAAAGCTTAAATAACATCATTTGACAGGGCTTCGAAAACCTGAAAGTAGGCATTGTGACAGCCTCTGGCACAATTGAAACTGAATATGGTTTAACACAAGTGTTATAAAACAACTTCGAAGAAGGAGTATATCTTTTATCGAAATTCTCTCTAAGAAGAGGTCAAGATAGATTATAGATTGGGGAGGTTTGCCAAGGTCTCTACGAATGCCTTTTATGTCGGCTCCTCTAACGGATAATCGTTCGATTCTAAAGCTTTTCTTCTCCATGCACACCCTAAGGTGCTCGATACTTACGTTATTGCCGACTCATAATAGTCGCTAAGGATTCAACCATCGACCTTTGCAATCGTAGGAAATTCTATTCGACTAGGCGCAAACATCTCAAGTAAGCGTTCTGTTCTATAAGAAGACTTCGATACCGTCGTCGCCCATAGCAATGACAATTCCACATGTCGATTGGGCGGTACTTCGGAAGATCGTTAGAAACTACAAGCTTAAATCTGGTCTCTATTTCAATCATCCTTATACCCAATATTCCTTCTCCCATATCAATCCCGTGTGCTACATAAGCTTAACACTTTTGGCACAATAGCCTTTTCATTTAAGTCAATCCTGGAATTTATCAGTCCGTCTTGGTCCTTAAATACATTTCACCTTTACCGTCCAATCTCAACTTCGTCATTTTATCTCTACAATCAATTGTAGCAATCAGGGTCTGTCCACCAACCCATATAGCGGCCATCTTACCCAATCCACAGGGTTCGCTCTAGTTTCCACCCTCTTTGGTGACATCCTCTGGTAATCAGAAAGACAAGGTTTGCCAAAATTTGCTGAATTTCTTTCCAAAATCAGGGAAATTTTATCAATCTATTTACCCACTAGTAATACTCGGATCTGATTTCCGACCTTTCTGTCCTATCCTCATAGCCAAAACAATTCCTTCCACTATTCTAGGCAACTAAGTACCCCTAATCGTTCGTGGAAATCTGCACATCTTGGTTCTTACGTATGCCGCCTCCTTATGGGCAACTATAACCGACTACCGGTAACAGGTTTCGTTCAAGTCGAATCAATCCACTGATACTGGCTATACTGCCTCTACCTCTTCTGCTTTGGAGACTCTACTCCATTTTCTTTGTCATATCTCTTGATGAATCATAAACGATCCTTAAACTCTCGTCTCGTCACTTATTTGTCCTCTGAAGGTTCAGCAACTGCCCAAGCTATGGGGTACACACTACTTCCAGCTTGATCTGACTGGTTCACACTACTTCCAGGATCACTGCTAGAAACTGCTCATGAGACTGCCTTACGCTTGCCACTCGCATGAGGGATGTGCGCCGAATCCTTGGTATCCTACTTCGCTGCTATATAATATTTATGAAACAATAGCAAGAGTGAGCGATAGCTCAGCAAGGTAATTAAAGTATGGCATAATCCTGCCTTTAACTCAACCCAGAATAAAGCGGGTATAAGACAATAATTTGTCAAAATATCTCGATACTGAAATTATTTCCTTATCGGAATGTATTCCAAAAACGGTACCATTGTTGTATTTCAAATATCATTTCATAATATTTCTGAAAACTTTTGCTATATTATGAACAATGTTCTAGTATAATATAAAAGATGAGGTTTCAAAGTAAACCAATATAACATTTCCGAAAAATATCTGCTATGTAAGCAGAATATCAACATATAACTTAAAAGATGAAGTTATAAGGTGATTCAGTATAAACAACTCCCTTACCATAACTCATGTTATGTAAGGTATCCACAGAGTCATATGATATAAAAGATGAAGTTACGAGGAAAATTTAATATAATGTTCCCTAACCCAAAATCCACGTTTGCATATATAATCTGAGTAAGGTTTTATCAGAGTCATAACTCATAAAGTAAAAGATGAAGTTGCAAGGATTTATTATAACTTCATTTTTGAACACTTTTCAACCCCCTGCCAACATGATCGGTAAACCTGTACCACGGTGTCATCCTTAGTCCCTTTCAATACATGTTGCAGAACCCCCTGCCAACATGATCGGTAAACCTGTACCAAGGATGTCATCCGTAGTCCCTTTCAATACATGTTGCAGAATTATCCAAAAAATATGATCAGTAGCCCGTCGTACCAACCTTACTATGATCAGTAGCAGGTCGTACAACAAAAAATATGTTCTCTACATGTAGATGGAAGAATCACGACAGCCTGACATTGTCTACTGCCTTCCCGGATCTCCCGGCCCATTTGGGGCAATAAAATGGATGGGTCGGCACAACTGGACCACTTACACCACTCCTAGTTCGGATGAAATCCATGACTCTGAAACGTAAAGATCGTCCTCCTTTCCCCAAGTGTAATACTTGTTGATACGACTCCACTAAGTAGTTATATCTAGGTTGGAAAGGAAGATTCTCCAATATTTCCCAAGCGATGCTTGTTAATGGATATCGACTTGTTCCATCAATTTACCCCTCGATCGTTGAGGTGGTAACACAACATTTGACTTACAGCAATTAAATTGCTCAGAGAAAATATCTGTCCCCGGACAGTTTTGAGTTGAGAGTTTAAAATGAGTAGCAGTCACTTAAATCAGGTTTCCCATATTTTTGATAGTTGAGAGAGTATTTAAATCCTCTTAAAAGATAGATTTAAATAGAAAAACGGTGTTTTGGGAATCTCTTTTTGATTTAAAATAATTAATAATACAGCTTAGAGTATCCTTCGTAATTATTGAAGGTCGAGGATAAACTTTAAATAATATTACTCATTTTCAAAATGTGTTGAAAGTATTTAATAAATAATCAAATAATATTTATTAAATAATAAACTTTAAATGAATATTAAAAAATGTTAGGTCCTGATAAGTTTGTAGAAGGGGGGTTGAATAAAAACTATACCGTTTAATCGAAATTTGTCCTTTTAAGATTTAACAATTTAGAACAAATTAATGCGGAATAAAAACTGAAACAATATTCAAGTTAAATAGAAACTCTATTAAACTTGAGGGGTGTTACAATTTTGATCACTGATTACAAAGAACTTGATAAAACAAATCTAGAATAAATTCGACATGAATTTATCTATTTTTGTAATAAAAAGGATCGAATACTAAAAAGTAGTTCGATATAAAATCTAGGGATTATGATCCGCTAGAAAGCTAAAGCAGTACAAGTGAAATGATCCTTATGAATTTAATGTGAAGATCAAGTCAAGAATTAAAACACTTGATGAATTTAATGCCTTTGCAGTTGAAGAAAGAAGATACAGAGCTTTGAATGTAATGTTGAGAGTTCTGTCTGTTTTCTGTCTTGTGTGTAGATAATGCAAATGTTTCTGTCTCTTTTCTATTTAAACAAATGCAGCCTCTGTAATCTTCACGCGCCAAAACAATCATAGAATTGTATTAGGAAGACTTGCAGGAAGACTAACATTTTGCCTTGGAAGACATTCGGGAAGACAAGCTTTGTACATGGAAGACATTCGGGAAGACTCTAATTTGCCCTAGGAAGACAATCGGGAAGACTCACTTCTGAGTCTTCCTAGTTAAATAAACTAAGTCTTCCTAGTTCAAACCTAAGTCTTCCTAGTTCATTTTTATTCTAATTTAAATAATTAACTAAATAAATTATGTATTAAATTAATTCTTTGCAGAATTAATTTAATAAATAATATACTTAATAATATTAATTATTTATAAGAGAATAAATAGAATTAGTTGCCTTCTCAATTAATTCCAGAATCACTTAAAACTTAGATAAATAACAAACACAATAGTACGTTGATACTCGATGCACTGTCTGGTTCATGAGTGACTAACGACAATGTCTGTTCTTTATCTGTTTGACTTTAAGCAGTGATTCCCTTCCTTCTCATTCAAGAACTCCGTAATCAGTATCTTTTGTTGTCACCACTTGAAATCTCTGTCACCTTAATAAATCCACTGAGCTTGAATACTTCATTGAGGCTTGATCAACAAATTGAGCTTCTTTCAATGTAGAATCACTTCAAGTCTGTAGATGACTGTAATCTTCATTCTTTGACAGATATAATCTTCTGAGATTCCTGTGACATTTGATTTTTATTATTTACTTATTACATCTTAATTAAAGTTGAGTAGAATCCTCGGTGTTTACAAATAGGCCTAGACATATGCCTTTCAAAAAATAATATTCATTAAATAAATAATGATTAAATGAATATTCAAAATAATATTCATTAAATAAATAAACCTTGAATGAATATTTAAAATAATATTCATTAAATAAATAAACCTTGAATGAATATTTAAAATAATATTCATTAAATAAATAAACCTTGAATGAATATTTAAAATAATATTCATTAAATAAATAAACCTTGAGTGAATATTTAAAATAATATTCATTAAATAAATAAACCTTGAATGAATATTTAAAATAATATTCATTAAATAAATAATCATTGAATAATAATTTCCCGATATCTTTATCGGAAAATAATCTTTAACATATACAGAAAATATAACTACTATCGGTCTAAAGAATAAAATCATACGCCCCTTTTACCTAGGGCCTTTATAAAAACCTGGCTTCTAACTAATATCCCATATTTAGCTTAGAAGCCCATAATTAAATCATAAAGCAAGTATCACAATATACTTTCGAAAACAGTTATGCCTTCCATTAGCATTTATAACTGAAATAGTATTCAAATAGTATTTCTTGACCGAGATAATACTCAAATAACATTCCTTGAAAGATATAGTAAGCAAATATCATTCCTCGAATGATGTCACACTCGAATAACAATCCTCAAAATACATAGTATTCTGCCGATGGAATCCCTCCGGGTTTCCACGGCTATCTACATATCTCAAAATACCGACTCCCGATTTAGAGTCGAAAACAATGAATATGCTCTTATATTTAGAGCTACCAGGTAAACCGGTTCATAACTACTTAACTCAAAATATTTTATATAATCCAAAGGTCAAATCCATTTCAACAAGAAATAAGATATATCGCAAAACTGTCCAATTTTATACATGGCAAAAACAGTATTATATAGTCAATACTTCAAAGTATAGATTTAGAAACTTTCCTGATGCTCGAGAAGTGACAGGGGTTCGCGACGATGTCGGACAATCTAGACAAAGTCAAAGAAAACGCATGATTAATCCCCTGAATAATCCACTTGTACCCAATGCTTAGACACGTAAGCGAAACACAACCAAGGCATTACTAGCTCGATATAGGCTCATACTAAGTCCATGTTAATCGACAATTACTTAAGTCGTAGGTTTAGTCCGAAATCGATCCTCGAATACATGTTATACTTAACCATTTACAACATTGGTTTCTAAGTCATGTTCTTAGTGGTTTTCACTTGCGCAACCTCGGCTAACACATTTTTATAAAATCGAAAAATAATCTTTTCGACTCAAAACCTTCGTAAAAACTTTCGTAACTGACCTTGTCACTTCAACACAAAATTTCATATTTTAAAACAACTCTTAAGGGTCTCAAACATAGCCACAAAGTTGGTACATTTCTGCAATTTCATTCCTTGAACCACTTTCACTAAAATGGTCATATCTCATAAACTGTAAACTCTTTTGACATGATTCTTGCGCTCACGTAAACTAGAAACAAATCTCTACACACTCATGTTCATCACTGAACCAAAAGGGGCAGTTAAGTTTTCAGGATTCTAGGCAGTTTTTAGAGTTACCGAAAATCGGGCATTACGACGGCTTAAAATCGAATAATCCAATTTTTTTAACCAATCCAAATAAGCATTCAACCAACACCCAAGACTCATATACACCATTCATCATCTTCCTCACTGCCTCAATAGGTCTTGGAGCTACAATACTTATTTTTCCATTTTCATAACAACCACATAAGATTCATGCCTCTAAACATGCATACCACATCAAAACTCCATTAAAACACAATATTCATCAAAGGGGTTTCCAAAGATTTATACCTTGGCTTGAAGCTTAGAAGTTCTCTAAAGACTTTACAACTCTTAAACCTTTCTTAGAACATCCTTTGGAAGCCAAACCATCAAGAAACAAAATATGAAAATTAAGTTAGTAACTAATCATCCTAGAACACATCATCTTGTAAAAATCATATAAAATCGATAAATAAGAGTTTCGTTCTCAAATCTTTTACCACACCTTCTGATCTTCAAGGGATTTCTTTTGAGTCCTAGATCATCACCATAGAATGCTTGAAGCTCTACTTATGGGCGTTTTAAGATCGGTGGCAGAATCTGCCAGGAACAGGGCAGATTGGAATCTTCAACTTGGGGAAGGGATTTGACTAGGCTACACCCCTTTGTTTGTCATGAAATTTTGAAAGAACCTTTCCCATGGAGTGGAGAAGCTACGGTAAATATTTGGTGATTTATGGATGGATAGAAGTGGAGATATGAATTTTTCTTTGAGTTGTGTTCTTGGTTGGCAGATTGGAGAGCTTCTTGCTCATCTTTACTTTTGTTTTGTTTTTCACTTGGATGCATCTTTTCTTTTGTGTTGTTAACCACCCATTAGTCCACTTGTTGCTCTCTCATTAGTCCAAGTGTTGGCCTCTCATCAAACAACCCCATTTTTGCCAATGTTGCAAATACACCACTAGCTTTCTGGTTGACTTTCATGCATGACACCTTGGTTTTTCTTCTTCCACCAATTGGATCGTCTTTGTGTTCTTTTACTAAAATCAATACGTTACAGCTTATATGTTGCATTTTATTACTCCACTGTGGCACAATCCCTTAAATCAATATTAACTCCAACATCCCTTATCTATTCCCTCTTTATTCCTTGTTCTTAGAAAATGTTCTCACGTTTCTTCGAATATTCTCAAATCAAATATAATAAAATTACAAAATATTAAATCCTCAAATCCTCAAATTTAATATCTCATTTCTTGAATATAATAATATATAATTCGCTGTCCGGTCAAATATTACACCAAAATAAATTTTGGAATTTCTGAATTCCGATCGTCTTTGCATACACTTATTTACTCCGTAGATCACTAATATGACTTCGGAATATCCACACTACGTCTCGTACATAGGTGGCATGAAATTTTTTCTTAATCCTCAAAATCACTATTCATCCACCAAATTCACTATTCACTGATGCACTTAATCATAATAAAAAAAGTTTTAATTGTACCAAAAATTCGGGTTATTACAGATAACGAGATCAAGATCACAACCCCAAACCCCGAGGGCCTGTCATCAATATGATATTTGGAGGGCCAACTGCTGCTGGGACCTCCCGAAACTCAAGAAAGGCTTGTGCCCGAGAAATAATGACCGTGGTAGGAGAAGCACCGAAGCGTGCCAGAACGGAAATAACAATAGGTTTCGATGATTCTAACTTAGAGGGAGTGAAATTTCCCCATGATGATCCCCTAGTCATCGTACCTGTGATAGGCAATTCTGAGATGAAGAGAGTTCTGGTTGATAATGGAGCTTCAGTAGACATCTTGTTCCATGATGCTTTTATCGAGATGGGCTATACTGACTCTCAGTTGACACCCTCGAATATGCCCATATATGGATTCAATGGAGTGGAATCGAAGGTAGAAGGTACAATCCAACTCCCTATGACAATGGGGCAAGGTTCGAAAACGTCTACTCAAATGTTGAACTTCATAGTTATAAAGGCAACCTCTACTTATAACGCAATCCTTGGAAGGACTGGCCTTCATGATTTTAAGGTTGTTGCCTCAACATACCACTTGAAAATAAATTTTCCTACAAGGAACGGGGTTGGTGAAGAGCGAGGAGATCAGAGAATGGCTATAAGTTGCTATGTAGCCGCACTAAGACCTGATGGAGTCGGGGGGCAGGTTCTCCCAATTGAGGAAATGGATTCAAGGAATGCTGAAGATAGAAGGGGAAAGCCAACTGAGGATTTGATCCCTATCCCCTTAGTTCTAGGAGAACCAGATAAAGTCACTAACATTGGAGCATTATTGCCTGAACCCTGGAAGGGCAATATTATATCTTTCCTCCAAGAGAATGAAGATGTTTTTGCTTGGACATCAGCTAATATGCCAGGGATTGATCCCCAATTGATAACTCACAAGTTGAACGTAGATCCCGAAAGGAAGACAGTGAAGCAAAAGATTTGGAACTTTGCTCCAGAAAGGCAAGAGGCCATAAAGCAAGAGGTAGATAAACTCTTAGAGGCAGAATTCATTGAATAGATTTAATTCCCTGAATGGTTGGATAACCCGGTAAAGGTCAAGAAAGCCAATGGAAAGTGGAGAATGTGCGTAGACTTTACGGACTTAACGATGCATGTCCTATATAAGGACTGTTTTCCCCTACCAAGGATCGACACTTTAATAGATGTCACTTCAGGGCACGAAATGCTAAGCTTCATGGATGGCTTCAACGGATACAACCAAATCAAGATGCATAAGGATGACATTTGCAAGGTATCATTCATTACTGATTTTAGTGTTTACTGCTACTTAGTTATGGCATTTGGACTCAAGAATGCAGGTGCCACATACCAAAGGTTAGTGAACAAAATTTTCAAACATCTCATTGGCAAGACCATGGAGGTTTACGTGGATGACATGTTAGTCAAAATCCTCGATAAGGCCGATCACATAGAGCACCTCCGAGAGGCATTTGAAGTGCTGAGACACCATAAAATTATGTTAAATCCTGCCAAGTGCGCCTTTGGCGTAGGGTCAGGCAAGTTTTTGGGTATGATGTTCTCTAAATGAGGAATTGAAGCCAACCCCGACAAAATTAAATCAATTGTGGATATGGAACCACCTCACTCTTTTAAAGATGTTCAGAAACTCACTAGGAGAGTGGCATCATTGGGAAGGTTCATCTCCAAGTCAGGGGAAAAGTGTCTACCCTTCTTCAAAGCGTTGAAGAACATGAAAATTTTTGAGTGGATAGCAGAAAGCCAAGAAGCCTTTGAGGCCTTGAAAAAATACAAGACTAAAGCACCATTGTTGGCCAAACCAAAACCTGGAGAAACACTCTATCTATACTTGGCAGTTTCAAACACCGCCTTGGGAGCTGTTTTGGTGAAGGAAAAATCAAAGGTTCAGAAACCCATCTACTATGTGAGCAAAATTCTGCACGGACCAAAAGTAAACTACTCACTGATAGAAAAGTTTGCTTTAGACTTTATCATGGCCTCAAGAAATTACGCCCGTACTTTCAAGCGCATAAGATAGAAGTCTTGACTGACCAGCCATTGAAAGTGTTTTAAATCCAATCATGTATAATGAGTTAGGAAGAACTTTCTTGTATTCTTATTTGATTTCGTTTATATTAATAAAAGACTTGTTTTGTTTTTATTACGGGCTTTATCTATTTAAAGTGTTTTTAAATAAGATGTTCCATAGTTTAGAGTAAAGCTTCTAGAATTATAATGAGATTGTAATAGTGAGATCTAGAAGATGATAACTCTAGACTTAAACAGTTCCTGATCATAGGATAACTAATCGGAAGTTAGTGAATCCGCAAAGATTGGTACATACTATGCTTGCTCCCTTCAGGAGGATGTCTGTTCTCATAGGCATTTGTGTGGTGACACTATAGCTAGTATGTAGGTGCTTATTAGGGAATAAGTTCACTGAACATGACTCGAGTAGTTGGACAACTAATGGAGATTACTCACGTGTCGATAGTTGTTCACTGAGTGATAGTTGTACAAGTGTCCTTAGACTTGAGATCGTTAAAGTTATCTTGTATATAATGAACTGTGCTTTGGTTTAGTCCTTAGTCTCAAGGACATCCATTAGGTCTATTCTGGGCATAGGGATTTGTGTATGGAGATAGTTAACGTCAATAGAGGATCTACCCCTTCCAGTATAGGAAGTGAATATCCTATGTTATTCTTAGTATGCGAGTTCTGGAATCTCTGGCCAGAGTGAATGAAATTAGAAAGGAGTTTCTAATTTGCATTAATATGAACTTTGCATTATGAATAAGAAATCATATGATTAAATCTGATAGGCTTGACACGAGTTCCGTGCCTTGTATTTAATCGGGATATTGTAGGGTAGAAGGAATTGATTGTACTGTAACTAGTCACTGACAGGTTCTTGGTATTCTAAGCAGTGAATTCATATTATCCGGATAGTCGCGATATGTTGAGAAGCATCACTCACGATGTAGAATAAATATAATTAATCAGTTAATTATATTTAATGAATTTTAGAATTCATATAAATAATAAATAAAAAGTTTATTATTATTTATTTCTACTACCGGCTTAATATTGAACCTACAGGGTCACACCATAAAAAGATTAATTTATTGATGAAGGTATTTTGAGAGAGAATAATAATAATGATTAAAATAGTTTTAATTATTATTTAAACATTTTATAAGAGAAAGTGAGGGATTTATATATTAATATATATTGATATATTAAATATATTAACCCTACTTGAGCCCTATATAAAGGATGAGATGAGATGAGTTAGATACACTTTTGTTTTTGTGAAAAACCTAGTTGCCTCTCCTTCTTCTTCATCTCTCTCTCTCTCTCAAAAGAAAAAGGAAAACCTCCATTTTTATAAAGCTTCAAGTTTTATAAAAAACTTCATCGAAGAATTATTCTTGGTGGATACCGGTAGAGGGCTTCACACTCTGAGAAGCTACTGCTAGAATTCAAGTTTTATAAAGCTTCGATTTTCAAGGTATGGTTACGATTCCTCCGCTCTTTCATTTTATATGTTTTTCTATATGTGCGATACATGGTTTTTACGAAATAAAATGTTATTTCATGCTTCCGCTCATCCTTATATTCCTTCAATGGTATCAGAGCCAGGTTATACATATAGAGATTCATATAAAAAATTTCAGATTTTTTTATGCATGTATGGATTTATTATGATTTTTGCAATTATATTTAGATTTAATTATGAATTAATTCGAAATATTATTTGCATGAGATTTTGACCATTGATCTGGGTTCTACAAGTGTTGTGGATCATCTAGGTATTTGTTTCATAATTTTGTGATGTGTAGATTATTTGTTATGAAGTTTTTAAAATTGTTTTAATTAAAATTCATAAAATAATTATGCATGTTGAAATATATGAATTAAAATTTGCACAAGGACCCCATAGATACTTGCTTATTTTTGCTTTTGTTTGATTTCAGAAATCATATTATTTTGATTTTTTATTAATTTATTAATTAATTGTTAATTAATTTATTAATATTAAAATGAAATAATAATAACAATAAATGCATTAATGGCTAGGCAGTTTTGTTTTTGTGTTTTAAATGCTTTATAGCATAGAATTGTTGTAACTTACTTAACATTAAATAAAAAATGTTTTTTTTTATTAATTGTGTTTTTTTAGTGTAATAAAAGCTAGAGGAGTTACAAAAATATAAATTAAAAAAAAAAAAAAAAAAACTGCTGCTGGCCGCGCGCGCGTGGCGCGCACTCGCTGGGAAGGGTGTAACGCATTCCGGGAATGCGTTACAGACCTTGTAACGCGTGAGCGTCATGCGTTACACAATTAATAGCATTTAATTGTTGTAACGCATGAGCGTCATGCGTTACAGCCCCTCTGTCCACATTAAATTTGATTTTTTGGGAGTTTGGTAACTCCGTTTTGGGCGTGCAATATACCGTTGGATTCGTTTTTCCGAGACGGATCTAATGGAGTGGTCAAATATTTTTTATATAAAAGTTTGGAACTGTTTATATTCCCGGATGTGTTTTAAAGCATGTATTAATTGTTTTAATTGCTTTTAAATACTATAATAAATCCATACATCATTATATCATTGTATGACATGATATTACTTGCATGCTTACTTATTTATTTATTTTTATATATGAGATATATGCCTATATTTACCATGCGATGATAGATTTAGGTGAACTTAAATCAATATGAGGCGTGCTCTAGAAAATCTAGAATAGGAATCGTTTCTTGCCTTAACAATAATATTATAAGTACAACCATGAGATTCTTATGTTTATGAAACATAGAGTGAAATACTCTTTTGATGTTGAAAATGAAAATTTCTGTCTAGGCCGTTGGGTTTTAAGCGGGACCGATGTGACCCCTCCAACACACTGGGAATTTTTCATTTAAATATCATAATTGTATTTTGTTCAAGAAAAAGAGAATCTCCTAGTAATATGATTATGGTTGTAACATAATATAATCCCTCTAAAATTAAATAATATCAAGTAGTAATTGGCCAATGACACAACGGGCTTGTGTCGGTCATAGCCTTCCAACATGGTAGAGAGTAGTTCTTATTTTTGAATCATTGTCGTTTCGTGCTACAGCCGAGGGCTTTGATTTCGAGATAAGAAATACTTGTCTATTACATAGAGATGTGTACAATGAATTAGAATCTAATGGTCGTTACGTGCCACAGCCGTGGGCTATTGGAGACTGATTCAATTGTACAAAATGTTGGGTTAGACTTGACTTAGAATATTGAGTTTGTCGTGCTACAGCCGTGACTCAATTATTCAAGAGGCTAAAGTTTTATTAGGGAATAACATGAGATGTAATTGACAAGAGTTGTCTGCCTACTGAACATCACATGGCGTTTCGTGCCACAGCCGAGGTTGTGTGATGGAATGTAGGATCCCTAAACCCACTAGCATTATGAATGCTTAATTTTTCCACTTAGGGGGTTGTATAAATTAGATAAACTAGTGGGAGCCACTTATGAATAAAGACCCGATTCATATAGTGTTTTAAAATGAAATTGAATATTTGCTAAGTGTTGTTATGTGTTTATCATTTACAGATTTACTATATACATTATGTCTTCTGCACTATCACTCCGGAGCATATTGGATGCTCACAAATTGACTGGTCCCAATTTTGCTGACTGGCTTCGAAACCTGAAAATTGTTCTCAGGGTTGAGAAGCTGGAATATGTGCTTAACTCACCTAAACCTACTGAACCTACTGATGATGCACATGATGATGAACATGTTGTGTATCGTAAGTGGATAGATGATGCAAATGTTGCTCAATGTATCATGCTAGCTTCCATGAACATTGAGCTACAGAAGAAGCATGAGCATATGGATGCTTACACTATCCTAATGCATCTACAAGAGTTGTATGATGTGGCGGGGAGGACAGCTTGATATGAGATATCGAAGGAGCTGTTCCGCTGTAGGATGTCTGAGGGATCGTCTGTGAATGACCATGTACTTAAGATGATCAATTTGATTGAACGTCTTGGACAACTTGGTTTCAACATGGATGGGGAGCTGAGTCAAGACTTGGTCTTGCAATCACTTCCGGGTTCGTTTTCGCAGTTTGTTGTGAACTTTCACATGAACAAGTTGGACGTCAGCCTGGCTGAACTCCACAACATGTTGAAGACTGCTGAATCGAATTTTCCCTCTAAGAAGAGTTCTGTTCTTCTAATTGGTGAAGGTTCCAATCCTAAGAAAAGGAAGAAGAACCCTCCCAAGAAGAAGAAAGTAGGTGAGAAAAAGCCGGTTCCACCAAAAGCTGAAGACCCCAAGAGCAAAGCTGTTTGCTTCCACTGTAACAAGGTGGGGCACTGGAAGAGGAACTGCAAGGCTTACCTTGCAGAGTTGAAAAAGAAGAAGGGTAGTGAGACTGCCGCTTCTGGTTCAGGTATGTTCATGATTGAAGTGAATATGTCATTAAATCAAATTTCTACTTGGGTATTAGATACCGCCTGTGGTTCTCACATTTGCAATTCGTTGCAGGGACTAAGGAGAAGTAGGACTCTTGAGGAAGAGGAAGTGATTCTACGGATGGGAAATGGAGCAAGAGTTGCTGCTGAAGCTGTAGGATCATTTGATTTACATATACCTACGGGCAAGACTATTGTTTTAAATAATTGTTATTTTGTTCCCTCGATTGTGAGGAATATTATTTCTATTCCCATGTTAGACTTGGCTGGATTTTCGTTTGTTATTCAGAATAATAAATGTTCAATTCTTAGAGATAATGTTCTTTATGGTAGTGGTATTTTAAATAATGGTCTGTATGTATGTGACGTAGAGCATAATTTACTACAAATTGAACGTACTAATAAAAGGAAAAGGGATGATGAAAATCTCACCTATTTGTGGCACTGCAGACTTGGTCATATTAGTGAAAATAGACTTCGGACATTGCATAAGGAAGGGTTACTTGACCCCTTTGATTTTGAATCATATCCTACATGCGAGTCTTGTCTATTGGGTAAAATGACCAAATCTCCATTTAGTGGACATGGAGAGAGGGCTGCAGATTTGCTAGGATTGGTACACACAGATGTATGTGGACCGATGTCTACGCAAGCCATGGGTGGATTTTCATACTTCATTACTTTCACAGATGATCGATCTAGATTCAGATATGTGTATTTGATGAAACACAAGTCTGAAGCCTTTGAAAAGTTCAAAGAATACAAGAATGAAGTGGAGAAACAAACCAAACACAGTATTAAAACCCTTCGATCAGATCGAGGTGGTGAATACTTGAATGGTGAATTTCTAGATTATCTCAAAGAAAATGGTATAGTCTCTCAGTGGACTCCTCCATATACTCCACAGTTGAATGGGGTATCTGAAAGGAGAAATCGAACTTTGTTAGACATGGTTCGATCCATGATGAGCTATGCAGATCTTCCAGTATCACTTTGGGGTTATGCATTGGAAACCTCAGCATATTTACTGAATAAGGTGCCTTCCAAATCTGTTCCTCAAACTCCATATGAGATATGGAAAGAAAGGAAACCGAGTCTTAAACACGTTAAGATTTGGGGATGTCCAGCTTATGTCAAGAAAGTCGACCCTGATAAGCTAGAATCTCGATCCGTAAAATGTAGGTTTGTGGGATATCCTAAAGAGACTTTAGGGTATTACTTTTACACCGATCATAGGGTGTTTGTCTCCAGACATGCTACCTTCTTGGAAAAACAGTTTATCCTTGAAGGAAACAGTGGGAGCAAAATTGAACTTGATGAAGTTCAAGAAGCACAAACTACTACGGTTCAAGAGGAAGTACCTATTCAGAAAGAACAACCTTCTGTGGAACAGCCCATTCGTAGGTCAGAGAGAGTGTCTCGCCAACCTGAGAGGTATTATGGCCTTGTCATTGAGAATGACAATGAGTTGTCAATCATTGATGATGACGACCCTATGACCTATAATGAGGCTATGAGTAGTATTGACTCAGAGAAATGGCAGAGTGCCATGAAATCCGAAATGGAATCTATGTATACCAACCAAGTTTGGACTTTGGTTGAAGCACCTAAAGATGTGAAGCCTATTGGGTGCAAATGGGTATACAAGAGAAAGATTGGAGCAGATGGCCAGGTGGAGACCTATAAGGCCAGGCTCGTGGCAAAAGGATTCAGACAAAGGCAAGGGATTGACTTTGATGAAACTTTTTCGCCTGTAGCCCTGTTAAAATCAATTCGGATTTTGCTTGCGATTGCTGCTTACTACGACTATGAGATCTGGCAAATGGACGTGAAAACGGCCTTCCTCAATGGGAAACTTGAAGAGGAAGTGTATATGACACAGCTAGAGGGTTTTGTTTCCAAAGGGAATGAACACCTAGTGTGTAAGTTGCTACGAACCATATATGGGTTAAAGCAAGCTTCTCGTAGATGGAACATTCGTTTTGATGAGACAATCAAAGAGTTTGGTTTTATCAAAAACATAGATGAACCATGTGTCTACAAGAAGGTTAATGGGAGCGCGGTAACATTTCTTGTATTGTATGTGGATGACATACTTCTTATAGGAAATGATATACCGATGCTACAATCAGTCAAAGTGTGGTTATCAAAGAACTTCACTATGAAGGACATGGGAGAAGCATCCTACATTCTCGGTATGAAGATCTATAGAGATAGATCTAGAAGAATGATAGGTCTTACCCAGGGTACATACATCGAGAAAGTGCTTAAAAGGTTCAGCATGGAAAACTCCAAGAGAGGTCTCATACCAATGAGCCATGGAGTATCCCTTTCCAAGAAGATGTCTCCTAAGACACCTGAAGAAAGGGAGCGTATGAGTAAGATTCCTTATGCTTCGGCAATAGGATCTATCATGTACGCGATGTTATGTACTAGGCCTGATGTTGCTCATTCAATTAGTGTGACGAGCAGATATCAGTCCAATCCAGGTGAAGACCACTGGAAAGCAGTGAAGAACATCCTTAAGTATTTGCGAAGGACTAAGGATATTTTTCTTGTTTTTGGTGGATCTGAGTTGAAAATAGAGGGTTATACTGACTCTAGTTTTCAATCAGAAAGTGATGATAGCACATCCATGTCAGGGTACGTGTTTACTCTGAATGGTGGAGCGATTAGTTGGAAGAGTTCCAAACAGTCTACAACAGCTGACTCCACAGCGGAAGCAGAGTATATAGCTGCAAGTGAGGCTGCAAAAGAAGCCGTTTGGATGAGGAAATTTGTTTCTGAGTTGGGAGTTGTTCCTAGCATTGAGGAGCCTATTGTGATGTATTGTGATAACAACGCAGCAATAGCACAAGCCAAGGAACCTAGGTCTCATAAAAATTCCAAACATGTTTTGCGGCGCTTTCATTTGATTAGGGAAATCATTGAAAGAGGAGATGTCAAGATTGAGAGAGTTGACACACATAACAACGTAGCAGACCCACTCACAAAGTCATTGTCTCAGATTCACTTTGATCGTCATAAAGAGAAGATGGGTATTAGATACCAGGGTGATTGGCTTTAGTGCAAGTGGGAGATTGAAAGTGTTTTAAATCCAATCATGTATGATGAGTTAGGAAGAACTTTCTTGTATTCTTATTTGATTTCGTTTATATTAATAAAAGACTTGTTTTGTTTTTATTACGGGCTTTATCTATTTAAAGTGTTTTTAAATAAGATGTTCCATAGTTTAGAGTAAAGCTTCTAGAATTATAATGAGATTGTAATAGTGAGATCTAGAAGATGATAACTCTAGACTTAAACAGTTCCTGATCATAGGATAACTAATCGGAAGTTAGTGAATCCGCAAAGATTGGTACATACTATGCTTGCTCCCTTCAGGAGGATGTCTGTTCTCATAGGCATTTGTGTGGTGACACTATAGCTAGTATGTAGGTGCTTATTAGGGAATAAGTTCACTGAACATGACTCGAGTAGTTGGACAACTAATGGAGATTACTCACGTGTCGATAGTTGTTCACTGAGTGATAGTTGTACAAGTGTCCTTAGACTTGAGATCGTTAAAGTTATCTTGTATATAATGAACTGTGCTTTGGTTTAGTCCTTAGTCTCAAGGACATCCATTAGGTCTATTCTGGGCATAGGGATTTGTGTATGGAGATAGTTAACGTCAATAGAGGATCTACCCCTTCCAGTATAGGAAGTGAATATCCTATGTTATTCTTAGTATGCGAGTTCTGGAATCTCTGGCCAGAGTGAATGAAATTAGAAAGGAGTTTCTAATTTGCATTAATATGAACTTTGCATTATGAATAAGAAATCATATGATTAAATCTGATAGGCTTGACACGAGTTCCGTGCCTTGTATTTAATCGGGATATTGTAGGGTAGAAGGAATTGATTGTACTGTAACTAGTCACTGACAGGTTCTTGGTATTCTAAGCAGTGAATTCATATTATCCGGATAGTCGCGATATGTTGAGAAGCATCACTCACGATGTAGAATAAATATAATTAATCAGTTAATTATATTTAATGAATTTTAGAATTCATATAAATAATAAATAAAAAGTTTATTATTATTTATTTCTACTACCGGCTTAATATTGAACCTACAGGGTCACACCATAAAAAGATTAATTTATTGATGAAGGTATTTTGAGAGAGAATAATAATAATGATTAAAATAGTTTTAATTATTATTTAAACATTTTATAAGAGAAAGTGAGGGATTTATATATTAATATATATTGATATATTAAATATATTAACCCTACTTGAGCCCTATATAAAGGATGAGATGAGATGAGTTAGATACACTTTTGTTTTTGTGAAAAACCTAGTTGCCTCTCCTTCTTCTTCATCTCTCTCTCTCTCTCAAAAGAAAAAGGAAAGCCTCCATTTTTATAAAGCTTCAAGTTTTATAAAAAACTTCATCGAAGAATTATTCTTGGTGGATACCGGTAGAGGGCTTCACACTCTGAGAAGCTACTGCTAGAATTCAAGTTTTATAAAGCTTCGATTTTCAAGGTATGGTTACGATTCCTCCGCTCTTTCATTTTATATGTTTTTCTATATGTGCGATACATGGTTTTTACGGAATAAATGTTATATCACGCTTCCGCTCATCCGTAAATTCCTTCAGCCATTAGGAAACATCTTTTATAGTCCTAAGGTCAGCGGAAGACTGATCAAATGGGCGATTGAGTTGGGAGAGTTCGAAATCAAGTATAAGCCTCGAACGGCCATTAAAGCACAAGCACTTGCTGACTTCATGGTTGAATGTACCATCGACAACCAAGAAGTCGGGGGCAGTTAGTAGTACCCTTGGAGGGCAACGAGGCTGAAAAGAAAAAGCAACATATGGTATCCAAGGAATATTGGGTACTCTATTTTGACGGGGCATCAAAAACAAAATTAAGTGGAGCAGGTTTGGTACTACAAAGTCCTGATGGATTTCTTATTGAGTATGCACTAAAGTTGGACTTTCCGACAACAAACAATGAAGCTGAGTATGAAGCCCTGATAGCCGGCTTAGGTTTGGCTGGGGCCTTGAGAGTTAATACTCTCAAAGTTTGTGGAGACTTGAGATTGGTAGTCTCACAAGTAAATGAGGCTAAGGATGAAACCATGGCCAAATATCTGAAGTTTGTGAAAGCCATCATGACCCAGTTTGATGAATGTTATATGGAACACATCCTTAGAGAAAAAAACATGAAGGCCGATGCCTTGTCTAAATTTTCTTCTTCTAAGATAGAGAACTATGCCGGAAGTGTATACTTCCAAGTCTTGAAGACCCCGAACATCAATGGAAAACTAATAACACCTATTGACATAGGTGGTTGTTGGATAGACCCCATTAAGGCTCATCTTGAAATCGGTTGGTTACCAAATAATGCATTGGAGGCATGAAAGTTGACAGTGATAGCATTGAGGTATGCCTTGATCGAAGGGATCTTATACAAGAAGTCTTTTGTCATTCCTTACTTGAAGTGTCTACGACCCCAGAAGGCGGAATTAGCCTTGAAAGAAGTTCATGAGGGAATTTGTGGGCAGAACTTGGGGGGCAGGGCTCTTGCTCATAAAATCACTCGTCTAGGCTTCTACTGGCCAGATATGCTTGCTAATGCGAAAGATTATGTGAAGAAGTGCGAACGATGTCAAAAGCATGCACTTGTGGTTAGGCAACCGCCCGAGATGTTAACATCTGTTAACTCACCAATCCCGTTTTCCATGTGGGGCATGGACATACTTGGTCCATTTCCAGTGGCAAGTGCACAAATGAAGTTCTTGATAGTGGCAATTGACTACTTCACTAAGTGGACTGAGGCTAAACCTCTAGCCAAGATAACAACCAAACAAGTACTGCAATTTCTATGGGAACATGTAATGTGTCGATATGGAATCCCACGAATCCTGGTCACGGACAATGGGAAGCAGTTTGACAATGAAGATTTCAAGAAGTATTGTGAGGAGAATAACATTGAGTTGCGATTCACATCAGTTGCTCATCCTCAAGAAAACAGACAAGCTGAGGTGGCCAACTGAATCATCCTAGATGGACTCAAGAAGAGAGTTGAACGCTCAAGGAACACTTGGATGGACAAGTTGCTCCCTATACTTTGGGCATATCGTACCACTTTCAAGGTTACTACTGAAGTAACTCCATTTCTGTTAGCCTATTGGGCAGAAGTCGTGGTGCCAGTGGAGATTACTCATACCTCCACAAGAGTAGGGGCCTTTGAGCCTGAATCAAACGAAGAAGGTATGAGGTTGGCTCTTGATCTTATTGATGAAGTCAGAGATGAGGCAAATGCCAAGATCATGGAACATCAGAAGCGAGCATCTTTCTACTACAACCTGAGGGTTAAAGAAAGGTTCTTTCATCAAGGAGACTTGGTTCTTAGAAAGATTGAAGCATCCGGGGTTGGACAGAAAGGAAAAGTAGCCCCTAATTAGGAAGGGCCCTACAAAGTCAAGAATGTGTTTGGACGAGGCTCGTATAAGCTAGAAACCCTCGAAGTACATGAGGTGCCAAGGGCTTTGCATGCCTCAAACTTAAAAGTTTATTATGTTTAGTGCATCCTAAAAGGATCCGCTAGTAGGACAAGTAGAAATAAGGTTCGATGAAATCATGAGCTTCCTAGAAAGCAGAAGAAGGGTTGAACCCGTTTTGATTGGTAGAAACATCCTCAAAGCTTTGCCAAGACAAACTACAAATGAATGCAAAGGAAAGCATACAAAATATGCATGTCAACTTCACAAATAGAGTTGAATACAACGAACCCCGAAGGGTGAATGTTGCTAATAAATATACAAAAAAAAAGCCTAAGATGCCTATTGTTAATTACCAAAAAATTCAAGCTCATGAGAAGTTTGATATGATAGACTTGAGAATGAATCACTACGAGTGGAGCCATTAGTAAGAACTCGTAAGGGTGAAGGGTTGAAACCCCAGAAACCTAAGACATTCAGTCCAAACCCCATCATTCAATATGCTCAATGAAAGGCTTGAAGCCAAAACAAGACGGTATAAGACATAAAAGGCTTATGCAAATGTCAAGTTAGCCTCGAATAAGGCAAAATCGTCATAAATGTGTAGGTCGCTCCACACTTTACACCAAGACGATACTCGTGAAACACTAGTGTATATTAAAATCCTCAAAAAAGGGTAGTAAGTCCCAGGTAAGGGATAAAAAGACCTCAAGTCTCGAAAAAGACCGGTATAACTTCTATGAAATCCTAGTGCATTATCATAGAAGTTGGGGGGCAAATGATATGGGTTAAAAATAATCCTAAAGACATAATTAATATTACATTAATTAAACCTAGCTGGTCCATAAATAAGGCCCATTAATATGGTCTGAAACTCTAATTAAATATTAATTTCATAATTAATATTTGGGCTAGAAGTACAACCTGTATTAGGAGACGTCCAATACAGGCTTGTTCTAATATAAGTGGGCTTGTTTCAATACAAGTCCATTATGATATGAAAACAACTCCTACAAGGAAGGATCTAGAATTAATCCTTATCCACCGTCAAGGATAAAACTTATCCTTCAAGGAAGTGATAATACTTATCCACCGTCAAGGATAAGATTTATCCTTCAAGAAAATCAATACTTATCCACTAGGCTTCTAAACGCCTATATAAAGGGTCTGACCTATCATCTCAGAACTACGTTTTAGACTTCATCCTCGAATAAGGACATATAAATCACTACGTCCTTGGTGTGCCCCTACCGCCATAGCCCTGAGGGCAACACCAAGAACTACGTTTTTGGCTTGATTCTCAATTACGAATTGAGATACGTAGGCATCTTGTGAGGACCGATTTAGTCACGAAACACGAGAACAACCATAAACAAGCTCGAAGCTCTCTAACCCTGGCATTAAATTCTCACTATTCCATTACCCAATTTTATGGCTGCAATATCTCCTTTAAAGCCATAAGCTCTTCCGTTCTGGCAACAGAATTCTAATCTTTCTCTTTGTTAGTGATGGCTATTCTGGATCACTTGTGAGACCCTTGTTAAGGTTTGTCATGGCTCTGGGAAGGCCTGGACGCTAGAGTGCTACATCCCGAAGATGTAGTTGCTCACGAGCTCGAAAAATAGCATCTGCACAACTATTCGTAAAGTCAATCTCTCGTTATGTAAGGCATGCACACAAGCTTTCGGTGGGAGTTTCTTAAAGTCGGTCATATTTTACTCCACCCACTCTTGCTAACTTCACGATGCTCCTATATAAAGCACAAATAGCATATCTGAAATTGCAAGAAATATACTATATTAATGCTTTGTCAATAAGGATTCTCAGAATATTAACAGGTGAACATGTTGCTTCTTGGAAGTGACAAAAATCTCCCGAAGTTCCATAATATCCAGAATCAAAAGTTAAAACATTCGTAATAATCCTATTAGTGTGACTACATTTACCCCTATATTCTCATCAGTTCTTTAGGAGAAGCAGAAATGTAAGAGATTCCCAACTTCCAAAGCATAGTTTTTGGAATCATTGTCAATAAAAAGAGAGCATAGACGGAACAAATGAGAAATTTGTATACTAAAAGACAACTCATAGAATTTAGCTAAAATTAATTGTGGCAGCTCCTAAAACAATATCTGAATATTAAGAAAGGTTGAAAATGCTAACGACATTTAAATGACCGAAAATTTAAAAGATCAAATGGTGGTTTATAGAAAATTAGTCAAAAGTCAAATGTGTTTGCACTATACCAATAATTCACACTAAAATATAAATCATAGGGTTACATATGTTTTAGAGTCAACGAATTATAACCAGAGATTGTTACGTTCTTAGCATGATGTAATTTCCAAAATCAATAAAAAAAATTACCTCTTTCTTCAGAGTTTGCAATTGCAATTAATTGATGACTCCGCTTAAAAATAAAGATTATAAAACAGATCTCCCAGTTCAGCTCTGAGATCTTCCAGATTAGCTTTGAGATCATCCGAATTGCCTATAATATATGATCTTAGCATTCCAAAAAACTGGCTGATTTTGAATATTGCACTGGCTGAATATGTCAAAATAAAAGCAAGTATTTTTCAAAAAGTTACTTAAGAATTTAGAGACTCAAACCAAATCCTATCAAACTCAAAGAAAGGTTAATCCTAATTATACACACATTTAGTTGACATAAAATAAGAAACGTGGATAATAGGTAGAGACAATCACATACATCAACAGGGTACTCACCACAACCTGAGAAATTGTATTCCTGAATCATTTTTTGGTCTCGATAGATTTAATGGCATATGGAGCTGCAGCAACTGTAGCAACAACAAGGTACTCACCACAATCTGAGAAACTGTATTCCTGAATCATTTGTCTTGTAAACTTTACGTTAAATAAGCTTTTCTTCTAATATGTAAATTTACAATCATGTTTTAAAGTATTCTCATTAATTGTGAGCATGGATGTATATTAAGTCATGTTCAAAAAATTTACAATATATTACTATAAACTGGTCGAACCAGAAATGGCCTAAGGTCAGCCATAGTCTCATAGAGCCATGTAAAAATTGAAATTTCGACATACCTTGAGTTTTCTGGGAGGGATTATTGGTATCACTCTGTCCTTGGTACTATGTGTCTATCATATCTCTAGTTTTCCGCACCAGAAAATCACACCCTACCAGGAGTGTCCCTGTTTTTCTGCTTTGCATCTGGATATTTGGACCTAAGAATATAGATCGTTCAATAGTGGTCTATGTACTAATATGATTGTGCAATTTGTTATAGTTATTTAAGATGCATCATACATTGGAGTCAAAGTACTTACAAATGTACCGTTTAATCATGTCAAGTGATCCCTTTATAAAAAATAACATAACATTTATAGTTTTGATAGATTAGGTTACATGTATACAATGTACTGAATCTTATTTTTTTAATTATTCAGTGTTACAGGAGGGTTCACATATTGCATGCGTACTGTAACGACTGGATGCACCTCTCAATCTGGTTACACAACTAAAAGATTAAGTGGTTTTTCCCTTCCTAATCATCTTACACTTATTTTCTTAGAAATTAGTGACAATTTTTTTTGGCCTTTTATATTTGTTCTTCTTAAAGGATTTTTAAGCCCTTGTTATTCCCAGACAATGAACCAAGATTATAGAAGGGGGGGGGTTGAATACAATCTTCAAAAATTCTTTAGTTCTTGACAGTTGAGAGATGAAAGTAAATTCAAGAACAGAAAAACAAATAAATAAAGCTAGCACAAGAATTAAAAATTCAGGTGGATTGATTTATCCACCTGAGAGATTTTTATTAGAAGAAATCTCTATGATGTTTATGAATAAACACACAGCTGCATACACACTATTCTAGCTTCGGTAATTTACAAGGGATATTGCTTTGAGCTCTCTAAATTGCCTAACTGATTTCTCTGATCCTAGAATAATGCTTCATTTGGTTATATATCCCAAGTTTACAAGATATTTCGAACAGTCAATAATACAAAAAGTAAATCTGTTCAAGATCCTTGTTTCTCCATTCTGAGTAGTGGTCCATATGTTGGTAGCTTTCCCTTCTTGGCTGAGTGTCTTATATAGAAATGCTACTTTTTGACCAGACAAATAGAATGCTTCTTCTTCTCGTTAGTTTTCCAGAAATACTAGTTTTCATGCTCTGTGAAGTTTGTCAACCCATGTGCACTGTCTGAACTGTCCTTTTCACAAAGTACAGTGTGTATTCGTAGAAGCCATTTGAGTTGTATCCGTTTAGAGTATCTTGATCACATCCGTAGACAGCTAGTAATGTTATCCGTAGACAGTACATTGTCCACATCCGTAGAAGGCTAATGATGCTATCCGTAGACAGTCAATTTCACTTATGTAAAATTACAAGGCATAGACTATTTAAAATTAGCCTCCCTATTCTACATATCCATTAATAGTCAACATGACTTATTCAGCCTAAAAACTAATACTTCAACTTCAACATCAGGATTACAAATCAGGAATACACATCAGGACTGCACATCCGGATTGTACATCAGGATTACACAAGAATGTTACATTGAGTCTTATCCGTAGATAAGCTACCCTTCTACGGATAATGCAAAATCATGTTATCCGTTGAAGGCTACATTTTACTTATACAATTTTCACTAAGTTAATCTAGTTATCATCAAGAAACAACATAGTTCCTAACAATCTCCCCCAATTTATGCCTGGTTGAGAATCAGACATAAATTAAGAGTCTTGATGATAACAAAACCACTCCAAATAAATAAACAGTAAGCAGTGAAAATTGTATTAAGCTACAGTATTTGAAATGCTGAAGAGTTGAGAAATGCACATAGAGAGTGCTCCTCTAGGCTGAGCAGATTTAATTCTTTTTCTTCTCTCTTGTAGGTTGAACCTTCTTCTTTCCTTGCCTGGCATAGTTGATTTCAATTTGCTCATGAAGCTTCCTGTAGAAGGTGTCTTCTTCAACTATCTTTGGATCTAGCTTGAATTGTAACCACCTAAGGTATTGAGAACTAGCCTTAGACAGTTGGTCCTCTAGTCTAAAGAATCTTCTACATCCCTCATTATCTCTGAACTCCATCATCCAGTAAGGTTGGAGGTGGATTATTTGACCATTGTATGGGATCTTCAATTTCCTTCGTTAACTTTCAGGTTGATTCCAACTTGCTCTCATCCCTTCAATCTTCCTCATCACTAGGCTCCTTGCAGTTGGAGAAAATACCTTTGAGCACTTGAAGCTTGAAAAAACATTGACCAATGTGGGATATCCTTCATTCAGAATTCTCTGCAAGGGCCATGTCCTTTCTACTCCACCCTTGTAGACAAACACCAATCTTTAAGGCAAATTCTTGTGCTTGTCAATGCCCCTAACTTCAATAATTTCATCCAGGAAGAGATCCAATGTTGTAAAATCTTGTATGTCAGCAATGTAGATAAAATCAGTTTTGTCTTCTATTGTCTTGACAACTTGAGGTACAATTTGAAGCTTGATTGGCCCCTTTGGAGTTTTCTTCTTTGATTCCCTTGCTCTTTTCTTCCTTTCAGCTTCTAAGATAATTTTTGGGAATACCAAATTATCAAACTCCATGGGCTCTTCTTTGGGCTCTACTAGGGTGCTTGAGGGTTTGATGATATCATCAATTGTGAAGGTCCTTCTCTTTGGTTTCTCAATCTCCTCTTGTTTTTCTGGAGAGACGGGCCTTTTTTATTTGAATTTTATCCTCTTGGCAATAGGATTTGTCTTAGGCACTGTCTGCCCTTTGTTTAATTTTCTTTTAATAGGGGCATCTTCCTCTACAGCCTCACTACTATCTTCTTCCATCTCCCTCATCAATTCTTGGGCCATTCTAGCCTGCTTTTCAGGAGTAGACTCATATCCCTCAGGATTGGCTTCTCTTGCAAGTCTAGCTACCTCCTCCCTTTTAGCTTCAACAAACCTGGGATGACTGATTGTTATATGAATTGGCTTTCCATTCCCGATGATCACAGCCATCCCTCGTCTAAGTTCCACATCCCTAGTCTCCTTGAATGTTTTGATGTCTTTGCCCAAGAGTTTCTTAGCATCTAGCTTGGGAAGTGGAAAATCCACTTGGAGTTTATTCTTTCCATGCTTCTTGGTTGGAGAACCAAACCTACCACTCCATATGCCTTCACACTCCTTATAGAGAGATGGCTCAGCATCAAAGAAACTTCTTGGGAGCTCAACCTCAGGAGTGAGAACTTTGAGAATTGTAGTAGTAGTGGCAGGCTCTGTAGTTGTGAAGGGAGTTGAAGTCACAGCTTTAAAGATTGATTCTTTGATCAACCTTTATGTGTTGAGAATTCTTTGCTCTATGGCTTCATTGGCTTTAGATATCTCCTTTTACCTTGCCAGCACCTCCTCTTCACTTAGACCAGAGAAATCCAACTCTCCTGGTTTGATTGAGACTAGAGGGACCATAATGAATTGGAATTCACTTGGAATAGCTATTAATTCTGGAATCTCCCCCACCCCCACACTAGATGCTTCCATCATAGCTGGTTCAGAGACCACTAGTGTATTATCCCCCCCTTTTTGTTATCATCAAGGGTTTGAGTAACACCAGGGGCCTGTAGCAATTGTTGGAGGAGCTGTGTCTGCAGGTTTTGTTGCTCAAGGAAGATATCCAGCTTCTCATCCATTTTATCCATCCTCTTTGATAGAGATTCCACACTCTTAGATAGAGTGTTTTCTTCAACAACTCTTCTTTGAATAGTCCTGATGGTGGAGAGAGGGAATGCAGTATCAAGTATCCTGTTAATGTTGTCCTTGACATTGTCTATGACTGCCTTGACCTCATCTGTCTGTGTCCTTTGATGTAGAAACAACATCTTTTGTAATTGGAGGTTTGTTATGAACTTGGACAAGATGAGCTTCTGGGATGGATTAGCTGATTAAAACTCAGTGGAAGCCTTTTGATATTCCTTTAAGAGCACCAGGTTGATTGCATCAGATTTGGCTTCTGTGTCAAACAACCAACCTGGTGTGCTTCCTGAGGTGGAAGGGCCTTCATCACCTCCTTCACCACCATCTGAGTTTTCTTCCAAGTCTTCAGAGTCTTCATCATACTCAAAATCTTCACCAGCTCCTGGAGGTAGATTAGTGATTGATTCTTTTGCCCTAGACATTGATTCAGTAGTGTGTACCAAATTCAACATCTTTTCTGCCTCCATATTTCCATGTCCAGCCAAGACTTGATAGACTAGATCAGGATGAGTAAATGTCTCAGCATTCAGGTTGACTTGATCCAACTCATGTTGATATTCAAGTTGGAACAGCCTCTCCCTGTCTGCATCACTCACATCCATTAACTCACTTGCAATGGCTGAGTCTTCCACCCTTATTTCTCATGTACCTGCCTTTCTCTCATTTTCTCTCTGTTTTTGCATCAGGGGCTCCCCCTGGCTCACACTCCTCACACTCTCACCTTCACCTACTAAGGTGGAACTCTCATTGCTCAATTTTACCAGACTGGAAGAAATAGTTTGTCCCTCTTTCTCTCCCTCTCCTTTTGCCTGGTTGCAAACCAGCCCCTCACTCTCAGTAGCTTCACTCCCTTCCCTCAATCCTAAGAGTTTTTGAACTACTACTAACTCATCCACACTTGAAGTTATAATATTTGAAGTTTGAAGTGCAAGTGTGGAAGGAGTATTCGTAGAGGTAGTAGAAGTATATGTCAACGAATAGCTGATTTGAGGCATATCCGTAGACAGATAAACACCCATCAACGGATGAGAGAGATCCGTAGATAAAGAAAAAGAAGTAGCTTTTGAAATTGAGACTATGGCTGAATCTGTGGAGATTGATTTTAAATTGAGAGCCATAGATGGAGCCAAAGTCTTAGAAATGATAGATTGATGGTCCAACAAATAATCAATAAGATGATGACCACCAATTTCAGAGTGGGGCTTCTCCAAAAAGGTTAAAGATGGAGAATCAGGAATTGATGTGTGAATCATATCTACATCCAAAGAGAGAGTAAGTGAGCTTGGAATTTCTGTGTCAGTTTGAATGAGTAGAGAATGGGGCTATGACTCCACATTTACTGGAGCCACATCAAACTGAATTTGTGATGGTGCCATTTGCACTGTGTGTGATCCCTGTGCAACCCCAGATATCTTAGACCTCTTTCTCCTTTCATAGGCCTTGGTTGTATCTGTAGGGCTTCTGGTGTCCATATCCCTCTTGTTCTGTGTCCCTGGTTGGGGACTATTTTCAATAGCAACATCCTTTTGGGAGAATTCTACTAGGGATGTGATAACTTTCTTTTCAACCACTGTATTCTTTTGAGAGGATACATGGTGGCTTGGCTGGGACACACTTATCTCACCCTCCTTGTTCTTGGGGTTTTTTTTATGTTCACCCCTTCCCTCACCACTTAATACCACCTTCACACTCCCCTCAAGGGTTTTGGTAGTTTTTACAACAGGTGCCTTTTGAGAGACACCTTAGGTTGGCTTTCTGGATTTGGATTTTGGAATTTTAGTGGCCACTTGGGTAGGAGGCTGTTGGACAGTTCCAGCCTCCATGGTGGCACTTGAAATCAAAGAAATGACAATGGAGGTAAGTACAGTTGAGAAGATTACCTTACTTACATGTGTCTCCTGAGCTACAGTGAAAATTGGTGGATACACCAATTGAACCTCCTTGTTGTGGTTCATCCTATTCAAGTCCTCAAGAACTCTCTTATTTTGAACCCAATAATCTTTGGAGTTTGCAGGGAATTAGACCACCAGGTTACTCTCTACATGGTTAGCTAGCAACATGATAAATCTAGCATAGTATACATTCTTACTTCTAGATGCTTTATTTCCTAGCTTAGCACCTAGTTCAAAGAGAATTAGGGATCCTAGGTTATAAAAGCTATCAGTTAGAAGCATATAGGCAATATCTAGCATGGAGAATTTAACTACATCATAGTTGCTAATTTTACCGAAGAAAACCTTAAGGATGGCATCAAAGAAAAAGCTTCATTCTTTGACCATGTCTCTTCTCTGAATCTTACATAAATTACCCGTAGGAAAATCATAGTTAATTGAATTCAGCATGTTAACAATATCAGTATCACTATTGTAATACCCGTAAATATTTAATATTTACTACACGTTGTTACATTTTCTTTAATATTATTTCTGAATGTTACAGCCATATTTAAAACTGAGGTAGATTTATTAGAATTTAGGAATAATATATATTTTTAGGATATTAATTATAGGAATAGAATTAATGGGCCTTTGGGGTCAAATTTGCTAATAAGCTTATAACAGCTTAAGAGAAAATAGAATAGTCAGCACTTTTGTTTCTCATCCCAGTTCATTCTTCATAGCAGAAACGAGAAAGATAAAACCTAGGGTTCCTCCGTTAGGAGGGGTATGTGATAATGCTCCTTGCTCCACTCTACCGTACTTGTCCCTCTTCCGGCAATGCTTGGTCGGGAATGTGGTGTGCTGTCGGTTGGGACTCTGCAAAACAATGCCTGACCGAGAGTAAGTAACTTGGTGGTGGAGAATAACAAGAAACAATATCAGAAAATATACTTCCGGTGACTGAGTTTTAGAGAGTGTTTTGTGAAATGTGAGAGTGAATGTGTGTGAATGTAAAAATTAGCATGTGCATATGTGAGGCTGCTTGAGTATTTATAAGGTTTAGTGTTACCTTCCTTTGTCCCCTGGTCCGGAAGTATGCTCCCTTCCTTGTGACAAGTGTGAGTTGATGTAAGAGTATTGGAGAAGGGAGCTGCTTTTGCCCAAGACGTGGAAGGTGCTGGAGGAAGGAACTATCTTTGGTCCGGAAGAGAGTATTGTCTTCACTTATTTTCTTTACTCCACTTTGGGTGTGACAAGTTGTCCATTGAATACTTTCGGGACGTAGTCGTACCTGACAGTCAAAAAGACTTCTTCCGGGCTAAGAGACTTCTTCTGGGCAAATGAGAATTCTTCCGGGCAAAGAGACTTCTTCCGGGAAAAGAGACTTCTTCCGGGCAAAGAGACTTCTTCCGGGCTAAGAGACTTCTTCCGGGCAAAGAGACTTCTTCCGGGAAAATGAGACTTCTTCCGGGCTAAGAGACTTCTTCCGGGCTAAGAGACTTCTTCTGGGCAAAGAGACTTCTTCCGGGAAAATGAGACTTCTTCCGGGCAAATGAGACTTCTTCCGGGCTAAGAGACTTCTTCCGGGCAAAGAGACTTCTTCCGGGCAAAGAGACTTCTTCCGGGCTAAGAGACTTCTTCCTGGCAAAAAGACTTCTTCCGGGCAAAGAGACTTCTTCCGGGCTAAGAGACTTCTTCCGGGCAAAGAGACTTCTTCCGGGCAAATGAGACTTCTTCCGGGCAAAGAGACTTCTTCCGGGCTAAGAGACTTCTTTCGGGCTAAGAGACTTCTTCCGGGCAAAGAGACTTCTTCCGGGAGGGTATTAACATTGCCCCCCACTCCTTCGACTTACTTTAGTGGGTTGGAGGAGTAAATTCATACCATTAATGGGATCCTTGAGATTAATGACTTCAACGGCTCTTTTAAAACGGCTAGCTGGTGAGGCCCTATAAATACCTGTGTTGTGCAACTAGGGAATGTCACTATGACGTTTGGATAGACGAGCCTCTTGGTGCTCGGGCTTGTGATGCTATTGAAGAACTAGTCGGTAAGAAAAACCAGCTGCATCGCTTCTACATGAACAAGATTGACCGCTTGAGGGATTGGGAGATGGCCAAGCGTGAAGCTGTGTTGATGAAGTTGCAGGAGCTGAAGGGTGAGGTAGACCGCGAGGAGACCGATGATGAAGATGTCTCTGCTTAGTTTAGTGTTCTTACTTTTTATTTGATATTGTACTGAGATCTTGACGGACTTGTCCTTCATTGATCTTCTTTGTCCTGTAACCTTTTTCAATGAATGAAATGTGTTTGTTTCTTGTTTGTGCTATTTTTGTTGTCCTATCTCGTGTTGCCCCTCGGGACATTGCTGGTGGGTAGTGCCCGCTAGCAATGACCTCAGAATGAAAATTTTCTATGTGTTTGGAGGAAGGAAAAGAGATTTTCTGGGAAGGGGGGAATTTTTTGTGCCCCCCTGAAATTTTTACCAAGGAATTTTTGGTGGAAATTTGTATAAGTAGTTGGAGGAGGACAAAATACTGTATGGGAGGAAGGAATTTTTTTGTGCCCCCTGAAATTTTTACCAAGGAATTTTTGGTGGAAATTTGTGTAAGTAGTTGGAGGAGGGCAAAATACTGTCTGGGGAGGAAGGTATTTTTTTGTGCCCCCCTGAAATTTTTACCAAGGAATTTTTGGTGGAAATTTGTATAAGTAGTTGGAGGAGGGCAAAATACTGTCTGGGGAGGAATGAATTTTTTGTGCCCCATGAAATTTTTACCAAGGATTTTTCGGTGGAAATTTGTATAAGTAGTTGGAGGAGAGCAAAATATTGTCTGGGGAGGAAGGAATTTTTTGTGCCCCCTGAAATTTTTACTAAGGAATTTTTGGTGGAAATTTGTGTAAGTAGTTGGAGGAGGGCAAAATATTGTCTGAGGAGGAAGGAATTTTTTGTGCCCCCTGAAATTTTTACCAAGGAATTTTTGGTGGAAATTTGTATAAGTAGTTGGAGGAGGGCAAAATACTGTCTGGGGAGGAAGGAATTTTTTGTGCCCCATGAAATTTTTATCAAGGAATTTTTGGTGGAAATTTGTATAAGTAGTTGGAGGAGAGCAAAATACTGTCTGGGGAGGAAGGAATTTTTTGTGCCCCCTGAAATTTTTACCAAGGAATTTTTGGTGGAAATTTGTGTAAGTAGTTGGAGGAGGGCAAAATATTGTCTGAGGAGGAAGGAATTTTTTGTGCCCCCTGAAATTTTTACCAAGGAATTTTTGGTGGAAATTTGTATAAGTAGTCGGGGAAGAGAAAAATACTGTCTGGGGAAGAAGGAATTTTTTGTGCCCCCTGAAATATTTACCAAGGATTTTTTGGTGGAAATTTGTATAAGTAGTTGGAGGAGGACAAAATACTGTCTGGGGAGGAAGAATTTTTTTTTTTGACGTAGTTCTTGTGAGTTTCGTCTTGACTGCAAGCTCATATTAACAACTTTTGTGTTTATCCTGGTTGCACCGCCTCGTTGTAGTATTTGTTTTTAGTTGATTTCATATGCTGCTGAGAAGTTTCTAACTTGTTTCTATTGTGTGTTGATAGATGGCGGGAGCTAGTACTTCTCACGAGCAAATCAATACGAGGATTGTAACGAGTTTGTTACACCAAAATGAGACTTGGCCAAATGTTACTTCTCTCTTTCCCCACGCCCCTGTGAGAATTAATAAAGAGGCCTTGTTATAAATATAGTATGCTTAATTGTTGTTGAGATGTTACTTGTGTCTGAGGTGACGTCACTTATGTCCGAATCAGTTTTACCCGCCTTATGTCTGTATAAAACTCATGAGATAGTACCATATATACAATTGTGCCTGAGATAATGTTACTTGTGTCTAATATAATGTAACTTGTGTCCGAGATGGTGTTACTTGCCTTGTGTCTGTATGAAACTCATAAGATAATATAATTCCCTTAATTTTGTCTGATATAGTTGTGTCTGAGGTGTTGTAATTGTGTCTGAAGTACTTTCCCCGCATTGTGTTCGTTTTGTGTTTGTATGAGGCTCATGAAATAATATAATCACTTACTTTTTTCTGAGATGGAGTTACTTGCCTTGTGTCTGTATGAAACTCATAAGATAATATAATTCACTTAATTTTGTCTGATATAGTTGTGTCTGAGGTGTTGCAATTGTGTCTGAAGTACTTTCCCCGCTTTGTGTCCGTCTTGTGTCTGTATGAGGCTCATGAGATAATATAATCACTTAATTTTTTCTGAGAAAATGTTTTCCTCCTCACCTGTCAATGAGGCAACAAAGGTGAGAAAAAGAGTTGGACAATTTTTTGAGATAGTAAATTTTTTTGCTTTGAGGGGACCCTCCACACCTTCCAAGGAGGCGAAAAGGGTGAGAAAATGAGTTCAAAAATTTTGAGATAGTAATTTTTTTTGGAGGTTCCTCCCCGCCGAGGAGACAAGAGTGAGAAAAAGAGTTAGCAAATTTTAGAGCTAGTTATTTTTTTTCTTTGAGATGACCTTTCCTCACCCGCCAAGGAGACGACAAGGGTGGAAAGGAGTTAAACATTTTTGGAGATACTAAATATTTTGCTTTGAGATGTCCCTTCCCACCCACCAAGGAAGCGACAAGGGTGAGAGAAGGAGTTAAAAAAATTTCGAGATGGTAAATATTTGGCTTTGAGAGGACCCTCCTCACTCGCCAAGGAGGATACAAGGGTGAGAAAAGGAGTTAGAAAATTTTTTAAGATAGTAAATTTTTTTGTTTGGAGGTGACTCTTCCTCCCCGCCAAGGAGGAGACAAGGGTGAGAAAAGGAGTTGGCAAATTTTAGAGCTAGTTATTTTTTTTTTCTTTGAGATGACCCTTCCTCGCCCGCCAAGGAGACGACAAGGGTAGAAAGGAGTTAGAAATTTTTTGAGATACTAAATATTTTGCTTTGAGATGTCCCTTCCCACCGACCAGGAAGCGACAAGGGTGAGAGAAGGAGTTAGAAAATTTTCGAGATGGTAAATATTTGGCTTTGAGAGGACCCTCCTCACTCGCCAAGGAGGATACAAGGGTGAGAAAATGAGTTAGAAATTTTTTTGAGATGGTAATTTTTGTTTTTTTGGTCAGATGCTCCTTCCTCACTTGCTAATGAGACGAGAAAGTGAGAAAATGAGTTAGAATTTCGGAGATAATAAATTTTTGTTTTAAGATGATCCTTCATCACTCGCCAAGGAGACGAAGAAGGTGAGAAAATGAGTTAGAAAAATTTTGAGATGGTAATTTTTTTTTGTCAGATGCTCCTTCTTCACCTGCTAATGAGACGAGAAGGTGAGAAAATGAGTCAGAATATTTCGGAGATAATAAATTTTTGTTTTAAGATGATCCTTCATCACTAGCCAAGGAGACGAAGAAGGTGAGAAAATGAGTTCAAATTTTTTTGAGATGGTAAATATTTTTTTTTTACAGATGCTCCTTCCCCACCTGCTAATGAGACGATAAGGTGAGAAAATGAGTTAGAAAAATTTTGAGGTGGTAATTTTTTTTGTCGGATGCTCCTTCCTCACCTGCTAATGAGATGAGAAGGTGAGAAAAGGAGTTCGAATTTTTTTGAGATAGTAACGCTTTTTTTTGCATGATGCCACCCTTGCTCAACTAAAAAGGTGGTTACTCATAAGAGGAAAAGAGTTGCAATATTTTTGAAATGGTGAAATTTATGATGTTGCCATGGGAATGTTTGTTGAGTAAATACATGTCAATTAATTTATGACTTGAGTTGAGGTTGATTCACTAAGATTCACCCTCAATTTTGCTGAAATGTGACGTTGAACTGGTGGAGGCTTTTCTTAAAGAAGAAACCCCTCCTAGCGCCAAATGATAATGCTCCTTACTCCACTATACCGTACTTGTCCCTCTTCCGGCAATGCTTGGTCGGGAATGTGGTGTGCTGTCGGTTGGGACTCTGCAAAACAATGCCTGACCGAGGGTGGTGGCCGTCAAGCACCTCCGGCGTGAGAGTAAGTAACTTGGTGGTGGAGAATAACAAGAAACAATATCAGAAAATATACTTCCGGTGACTGAGTTTTAGAGAGTGTTTTGTGAAATGTGAGAGTGAATGTGTGTGAATGTAAAAATTAGCATGTGCATATGTGAGGCTGCTTGAGTATTTATAAGGTTTAGTGTTACCTTCCTTTGTCCCCTGGTCCGGAAGTATGCTCCCTTCCTTGTGACAAGTGTGAGTTGATGTAAGAGTATTGGAGAAGGGAGCTGCTTTTGCCCAAGACGTGGAAGGTGCTGGAGGAAGGAACTATCTTTGGTCCGGAAGAGAGTATTGTCTTCACTTATTTTCTTTACTCCACTTTGGGTGTGACAAGTTGTCCATTGAATACTTTCGGGACGTAGTCGTACCTGACAGTCAAAGAGACTTCTTCCGGGCTAAGAGACTTCTTCCGGGCAAATGAGAATTCTTCCGGGCAAAGAGACTTCTTCCGGGAAAAGAGACTTCTTCCGGGCAAAGAGACTTCTTCCGGGCTAAGAGACTTCTTCCGAGCAAAGAGACTTCTTCCGGGAAAATGAGACTTCTTCCGGGCTAAGAGACTTCTTCCGGGCTAAGAGACTTCTTCCGGGCAAAGAGACTTCTTCCGGGAAAATGAGACTTCTTCCGGGCAAATGAGACTTCTTCCGGGCTAAGAGACTTCTTCCGGGCAAAGAGACTTCTTCCGGGCAAAGAGACTTCTTCCGGGCTAAGAGACTTCTTCCTGGCAAAAAGACTTCTTCCGGGCAAAGAGACTTCTTCCGGGCTAAGAGACTTCTTCCGGGCAAAGAGACTTCTTCCGGGAAAAGAGACTTCTTCCGGGCAAAGAGACTTCTTCCGGGCTAAGAGACTTCTTCCGGGAAAATGAGACTTCTTCCGGGCTAAGAGACTTCTTCCGGGCAAAGAGACTTCTTCCGGGAAAATGAGACTTCTTCCGGGAAAATGAGACTTCTTCCGGGCTAAGAGACTTCTTCCGGGCAAAGAGACTTCTTCCGGGCAAAGAGACTTCTTCCGGGCAAAGAGACTTCTTCCGGGCTAAGAGACTTCTTCCTGGTAAAAAGACTTCTTCCGGGCAAAGAGACTTCTTCCGGGCTAAGAGACTTCTTCCGGGCAAAGAGACTTCTTCCGGGCAAATGAGACTTCTTCCGGGCAAAGAGACTTCTTCCGGGCTAAGAGACTTCTTCCGGGCTAAGAGACTTCTTCCGGGCAAAGAGACTTCTTCCGGGAGGGTATTAACAGTATGAATCTTGTGTTTTTTTTAAAACATTTGATTACGTTTCTGCGATTAAGTTGATTTTGTAGTTATAGTATTGTGTTTATTGTTGTTTAAATTAGGGTTTATAAATTGTTTTGATTGGGGATTTATTGGATTGGGGGTTTGTTGATTTGGGTGTGAATATTGGGGGTTTGTGTTCGGTTGGTGATATTTTTGGTGGTTATATTGTTGTTGCCGGTCGGAGTTTGAGCCACCACCGCGGTGGTACGGTGGCCGACGGTGGTGGTGTGTTCACCGGAGTTGCAGCAAGGGGTGGGGGGCTGTTGGGCGAGAGAAAAAAGAGGGAGAGATTGGGAGATTGAGAGAGACATAGATGGGGAATTGAGAGGAGAGGGAGAGTGAAAGAGAGAGATTGAACAGAGAGTAAGATAGATGCGAGAGAGAGATTGACAGAGAGAGACAAAGAGAGAGATACAGAGAGAGATGTGGGAGAGAGGGGGAGAGAGAGAGATGTGGGAGAGAGAGAGAGAGAGAGAACTGTAGAGAGAGAGAGACAGGAGAGAGATTTCCGGGGGCGATGGGGGTGTGGTGGCGCGTGGCCCACACGCGCGTGGCGTGTGCCCGCATGTGTGAGGCGTGTGTTTGTGTGTGTGTGGCGTGTGTTTGTGTGTGTGAGGCGTGTGTTTGTGTGTGTTTAGAGTGTGTGGGTGTGAGATTATTAATTAGGAGTAGTTTTTATTTAAATACATATTGATTAAGGTAATAAAATCTGATTAATAATAGAATAATGTAGTTAAGTATTAAAAATGGGATTAAAGATTTATTAGAGTTTTAAAGGAGTTAATTATTTAAAATTTCGGCTTAAGTAGAGGACTAATAATTTGTAATAAAGGATTAAGTTGGATTAATTTTGATTAATTAGAATAAAAATAGATTATTTTAGAGACTAAAAAGGGACTGATTGTAGGGATTTCGTAATGACCATTTCGTTTTAAAAATGAAATTATGGGCATTAAAAATAGATTAACATTTCCTAAATGGGATTTGAGAGTGCTTAATTGAATAAAATAGGACTGTTTAATCGAGGATTATTTAGAATATTTTCCCTTTAATTATTTTAGATATATTCGAACAATCTTGAGAGTTGATCGGGATTATATTATGACGAGATTTTGTCCCGAGAATTTATTTATTTAATTAGTTTAAATTAGAGAAGAGACGTATAGAGTCCTCACCTGGATTAATATTTAAAGGGTAAATGCGTAGTGCGGATTTAAGGAAAGTAGATGTCTTGTTTGTTTTGATTATTATTATTTTTTTATTTATTGTCGACCTGATTTATTGCGACGAAATGCTCACAGACTTGTGATTTATTCTTTTAGAGAATATTTCCCTGGCCCGTAAATTGAAGGCAATCACGCGGGTAGAGTATTAATATTATTTGATTTTGTTGCACATCGAGATCGAGGCAAGTTCCTTCTGACCCTCACTCCTACTGCATTATTTTGAGGAATATTTATTTCTAAATTTTGATTAAATTATTCTTTTCTGAAATATTTATTTAAATAGTTATATCAGTTTATTTTGAGTAATATTATGCTTATTAATTGTACATACACCCTAAAAATATTTCTTGTCCTTAAATCGTATTTAATTCAAATTTTTTGGGCGTCTTAATTGTTCAAGATGATCCTTAAAAGTCATTCAGTTATAACTACTCTCTTATATCGATGTAGTTAAAAATTTATTTATTTCAGTCGGATTTATTGTTCAGATCCGATAATTTTATTTTAAATTTCTAAATTTGATTCATTTTTTGGATCAAATATATAGGTCCGAAATAGTGAAAAGCTGGATAAAAATTTCATCAGAACCTACTCTTAAATAATTATTCTATCGTAATGATATATTGTTTAAATTGATTTGAGTCGTTCCTATCATTTAGGACGACTCCAAATAGTTTATTTCATCTAACGAATCTCTTTTGTTCGAGGTTTGTTACCCTATTCGTCTTGGGTTGACATATTGTTCATGTCAATATAATTAATTTTATAAAATATGGTAACGGCCCATTGTTCGAGTCGATATCGCTCAAACAATAGAATGGCGGTCGGCCAGAGTTATATAGGAATTTTCAATTGATTTATTCACACTTCATTTTCATAACTTTTCCGGAGGGATAATCTTTATTCCAACTGGTCAACGTGGGAGTGGCCCATGGAATATATTTATTTTTGGCACAATGGATGCCGGGTTGATTCTACAACCCACTATTTTGCTAGCAAAATGAAATTGAGATACTTGAGACATAGTAGTGATCGTGCTATGGGGTATCACGGGTGTGCGATACTTGAGACACGGTAGTTGATCACACCGTGGGGTATCGTAAAGGAGACAGACCAGTATCTACTACTTTCAAATTTCAAATGCGATTGTTTTGAGACAAATGATTCGGTCAACCATTGGACTTTTAGTTCATCAGAATAAATTGTCACACTTCGAGTTTTGTAAATACTATTTCCTTTTCACTCAATACTAGTTTTGGTAAGAGAGAGCCAGTCAGTGGATTTGCTGAGCACATAGTTGCTCACCCATGTTGTTAATCATATTTTTATAGTTAAAGAGGAAAGAGGCGATTCATCCTGATACAAGACTAAAGGGAAAGAAAAGATGCAGCAAGGCACCGACATGGAGTAGCATCGTTATTTCAGAGACGCTGTCAGGGGAACTACACCAGAGATCATTATCTACCAATAAACTTTAAGTATCTAGTGGCTTGGTGTGTAGTAAGTAGTAATGATGTAATAAATCAGAGATAGAACGATGTTTGGACTTGTGGGCTGGAACCACTGCTTGTTGTATGGATTATAATTATTATGATATGTATTACATTTTGTGTGTTAAAGATGACTATGGTACGTGGCGTCCTGAGTCTTCAGATAGTGGATTTGGGGGCGTCACACCTATGCTTTTCTAACCTACTGTTTTCAGGAAAATTCAAGCAAGCAGTAATGACATCACTATTTATCACATATTCCTTACCTTGAAGAGCAAAGGTGATTGTAGCATTGATAGAATCGAACACAGCAGATTCCCAAATGGCTTCAATCACCTCAAATTATAGTTTGGGGGATTCGAACATTGCCTTTGAGAGCTTGTAGTTCTGGAGAAACCTCATCATAGTGTGATATGATGCATTCTTCTCATCGAAGTCCACCAAAGCAGTGAAGTTGTTCTTCTCATATGTGAAACCAGTGAGAGACATAGTCTTGTTGGTTGGTGCCATTGATGTAGAGCTTGGAATTACAGAGAGAGATTTTTACTTTGAGAGAGAAGATGAGTTCTTACCTTAGTGAATTTTGGAAATTGATAGAAAATGATTAACTGGGAGTAAAAATCTATTTATACTCCTCCAAAAAAATTCACTAAGAAAATCAGAATAATTGGAAGAAATTACACTATCTACAGATAGGATTATGACTTTAACGGTTACGATTATAACTACACTATCTACTGATAGGATTTTACCTTTTGAGATCAGACATCCGTAGAGGAGTAAAAATCAATATCCGTAGACGTAGAGAAAATACAGTGTCAAAAATGACCATCAATGGATAAGGATATCCGTAGAGGGAGAAATTTTGACTTAGACAAAATTCTTCTTTTTCAGAGAGTTTTAATTCTCATGAAAATCATGTTGACACTGGCTGCATTACAAATTATTAGACATTTAAATAAATTAAGAGTAGTTAAGCATACCTATCTCGCTTACCAACCTT